>OW121773.1:8588422-9788422 GCA_933228765.1 Miltochrista miniata | reverse complement strand
GTAAACTTAACATAAACAAATACAATACTTCATAGGCGTGAGGTGTCAAAATTATCAACCTAATTTTTACAGAGTGTAAGACTATTTTGACACATTATGATTACGAAACGCGAAGACTATTTTGACAGATATGATTGAATTTGAACTTTGTGCAGCGGCAATAAATTGCAAATTGACTCTTTGAAGTTATGAACACAGCTACATTTCTTAGACAACACTGGGTGATTATAATTCAATATGAACTTCCTTGAATAGCAATAAAGTTCAAATTTACTCTACATTTTATTTAGAAAACGCTTGTTTGGGAAAAAGAAAAGGGCTGTTTTTAGGGTTTTCCCGGCAATTATTCGAATTTTTCTCACCTTTTAAACCTTCCCTGGACCTTCACGAACATTTTAAGGCCAAGATAAGATAAACCTGTTCAGCCGTTCTCGAATTATATATATCTATATATATAAAAATGTTGTGTGCGTTTAAGTATCTATTAAAAACTCAAAATTTACTGAATCGACTGAGCTCAAAATTGGACACGATATACAATAGGATTCAGAGATGGTTTTAGGCTACTTTATACACTTTTAGCATAACAGCAATAAGAATAAAATAGCTTTAAAAAGTGATTTTACCAATAGATGGCGCTGGTCGTTCTTTTTTTATTAAATTATATTCTGCCAGCTTCAGAACAAAATATTATAAACAACCTATTTATAAGGTACCTACCAGATTGATGTTATTTAAGAGAAGTTTGATTGCGGTCTCCGTGCATTCAGAATAATAAAAGAGAGTACTTACCTAATAAAGAGGTCAGATATGTTTTTCTTTTTGGAGTTTTGGAGTTTTGGAGTTTTGAAGTTTTGGAGTTTTGGAGTTTTGGAGTTTTGGAGTTTTGGAGTTTTGGAGTTTTGAGTTTTGGAGTTTTGGAGTTTTGGAGTTTTGGAGTTTTGGAGTTTTGGAGTTTTGGAGTTTTGGAGTTTTGGAGTTTTGGAGTTTTGGAGTTTTGAAGTTTTGGAGTTTTGGAGTTTTCGAGTTTTGGAGTTTTGAGTTTTGGAGTTTTGGAGTTTTGGAGTTTTGGAGTTTTGGAGTTTTGGAGTTTTGGAGTTTTGGAGTTTTGGAGTTTTGGAGTTTTGGAGTTTTGGAGTTTTGGAGTTTTGGAGTTTTGGAGTTTTGGAGTTTTAGAGTTTTGGAGTTTTGGAGTTTTGGAGTTGTGGAGTTTTGGAGTTTTGGACTTTGGAGTTTTGAACTTTTGGACTTTGGACTTTTGGACTTTTATTCTTTTGGAGTTTTGGACTTTTGGAGTTTTGGAGTTTTGGAGTCTTGGCGTTTTGGAGTTGTGGAGTTTTGGAGTTTTGGACTTTGGAGTTTTGAACTTTTGGACTTTTGGACTTTTGGAATTTTGGAGTTTTGGACTTTTGGAGTTTCGGAGTTTCGGAGTTTTGGAGTTTTGGAGTTTTGGAGTTTTAGAGTATTGGAGTTTTGGAGTTGTGGAGTTTTGGAGTTTTGGACTTTTGGAGTTTTGGAGTTTTGGAGTCTTGGCGTTTTGGAGTTGTGGAGTTTTGGAGTTTTGGACTTTGGAGTTTTGAACTTTTGGACTTTTGGACTTTTGGAATTTTGGAGTTTTGGACTTTTGGAGTTTCGGAGTTTCGGAGTTTTGGAGTTTTGGAGTTTTGGAGTTTTGGAGTTTTAGAGTATTGGAGTTTTGGAGTTGTGGAGTTTTGGAGTTTTGGACTTTTGAACTTTTGGACTTTGAACTTTTGGACTTTTATTCTTTTGGAGTTTTGGACTTTTGGAGTTTTGGAGTTTTGGAGTCTTGGCGTTTTGGAGTTGTGGACTTTTGGAATTTTGGAGTTTTGGACTTTAGACTTTTGGACTTTTGGAGTTTCGGAGTTTCGGAGTTTTGGAGTTTTGGAGTTTTGGAGTTTTAGAGTATTGGAGTTTTGGAGTTGTGGAGTTTTGGAGTTTTGGACTTTTGAACTTTTGGACTTTGAACTTTTGGACTTTTATTCTTTTGGAGTTTTGGACTTTTGGAGTTTTGGAGTTTTGGAGTCTTGGCGTTTTGGAGTTGTGGAGTTTTGGACTTTGGAGTTTTGAACTTTTGGATTTTGGACTTTTGGAATTTTGGAGTTTTGGACTTTAGACTTTTGGACTTTTGGAGTTTTGGAGTTTCGGAGTTTCGGAGTTACGGAGTTTTGGAGTTTTGGAGTTTTGGAGTTTTGGAGTTTAGGACTTTGGAGTTTTGAACTTTTGGACTTTGGACTTTTGGACTTTTGGAATTTTGGAGTTTTGGACTTTAGACTTTTGGACTTTTGGAGTTTTGGAGTTTCGGAGTTTCGGAGTTTTGGAGTTTTGGAGTTTTGGATTTTTGGAGTTTTGGAGTTTTGGAGTTTTGGAGTTTTGGAGTTTTGGAGTTTTGGAGTTTTGGAGTTTTGGAGTTTTGGAGTTTTGGAGTTTTGGAGTTTTGGAGTTTTGGAGTTTTGGAGTTTTGGAGTTTTGGAGTTTTGGAGTTTTGGAGTTTTGGAGTTTTGGAGTTTTGGAGTTTTGGAGTTTTGGAGTTTTGGAGTTTTGGAGTTTTGGAGTTTTGGAGTTTTGGAGTTTTGGAGTTTTGGAGTTTTGGAGTTTTGGAGTTTTGGAGTTTTGGAGTTTTGGAGTTTTGGAGTTTTGGAGTTTTGGAGTTTTGGAGTTTTGGAGTTTTGGAGTTTTGGAGTTTTGGAGTTTTGGAGTTTTGGAGTTTTAGAGTTTTGGAGTTTTGGAGTTTTTAAGTTCTGGAGTTTTGGAGTTTCGGAGTTTTGGAGTTTTGGAGTTTTGGAGTTTTGGAGTTTTGAAGTTTTGGAGTTTTGGAGTTTTCGAGTTTTGGAGTTTTGAGTTTTGGAGTTTTGGAGTTTTGGAGTTTTGGAGTTTTGGAGTTTTGGAGTTTTGGAGTTTTGGAGTTTTGGAGTTTTGGAGTTTTGGAGTTTTGGAGTTTTGGAGTTTTGGAGTTTTGGAGTTTTGGAGTTTTAGAGTTTTGGAGTTTTGGAGTTTTGGAGTTGTGGAGTTTTGGAGTTTTGGACTTTGGAGTTTTGAACTTTTGGACTTTGGACTTTTGGACTTTTGGACTTTTGGAATTTTGGAGTTTTGGACTTTAGACTTTTGGACTTTTGGAGTTTTGGAGTTTCGGAGTTTCGGAGTTTTGGAGTTTTGGAGTTTTGGAGTTTTAGAGTATTGGAGTTTTGGAGTTTTGGAGTTTTGGAGTTTTGGAGTTTTGGAGTTTTGGAGTTTTGGAGTTTTGGAGTTTTAGAGTTTTGGAGTTTTGGAGTTTTGGAGTTTTGGAGTTTTGGAGTTTTGGAGTTTTGGAGTTTTGGAGTTTTGGAGTTTTGGAGTTTTGGAGTTTTGGAGTTTTGGAGTTTTGGAGTTTTAGAGTTTTGGAGTTTTGGAGTTTTGGAGTTTTGGAGTTTTGGAGTTTTGGAGTTTTGGAGTTTTAGAGTTTTGGAGTTTTGGAGTTTCGGAGTTTTGGAGTTTTGGAGTTGTGGAGTTTTGGAGTTTTGGACTTTGGAGTTTTGAACTTTTGGACTACTAAATCTTATTTATATTTCATGATATTTCTTTCGAAAAATAAGGTCATGTAGAAGTTTAACTTCTCACGTGTGTACAATAGTACACGCACACATTTTTTTTAAATGTACCCGTCATTAGTTTGTTACTCATTTCTCATAGGTACATAAAACCACCATAAAAAAGTCACAGCGAAGCGTGGCAGGGTACCGCTAGTATATAATTATATAGATTTGCTTGTTTGCATCGAATAGTTTCCAAAACTACAGAACCGATTTAAAAAATGCTTTCACTTCGTTGGGAAGCTATCCCCGGGCAAAATAGGCTATATTTTATTCCCGTATTCTCACGGAAATGGGAACTACGCCGGTGAAACCGCGTGACGTCCACTAGTTCACAATAACATTCCGTATGCGAATCTTCCTTGTATTTTTTAAGCACTTTGGCAATCAAATCTTTACAAGGTGAAGTTTGGCTTGATTACGGATAGCTATTGTTCATTATCTGATTTATAACTAGTTGTTAGATGCTGACGGAAACTGCTAAGGCCCCGTACCTACTCTTTTACTTATTACAGAATCAGTATGAGTATTAAAGAAAATAATTCTAAGTTAGCTGTGGATCTCGATATCATTAATGTCATCTTTACTAATATTATAAAGAGGAAAGATTTCATTGTTTCTTTGCATCGAATAGGTTCCGGGACTACTGGACCTATTTGAAAAATTCTTTCACTGTTGGAAAGCTACACTCCTTGCGGTAAACATAGGCTACATTTTATTCCCGTATTCCCACGGGAACGGAAACTACGCAGATGAAACCGCGTGACGTCCGCTACTAATCAAATAAAGTTTAGACGACAAGTTACACACCTAAAGAACAAAGATCTTTTGCTGAATGTTCATGCTGAAAGACATTACCCTTTCTTTGCGACGCACAGTCAGGTAAACAAATCCTCGAAATACGATCGCTTAATATTATTTAATAAAAAGTCCTTTGTTATTATTAATAAACTCTTTGATCAGGATTTTGGCGTAGGTGTTTAATAACTTATTAAACACCTACGCCAAAATCCTGATCAAAAAGTTTCTGAATGTCAAAAATCCTCGTTGCGTAAAGCACATGTCAAAAAGACTGATTCTAAATGCTTATGTCAAAAACCGTCTATAGTCCGTTCACCGTTATTTTACCTCTGACTGACAGTATGTCGATCGTTTTCTGTGTGTTGGCATTGCAGTGAAGTCCCCCTATGAGTGCCAGCCTAAGACATTTTACCGATTAAAGTGGAGATTGTATCATCCAACCGTTAGCACGAAGAGTTTTGTTTTTCATGTCATAATACTTTACTTTACAAAAACGGTGCTCTTATTACTATACGGTTGGATTTAATATATTTTTTTTTATGAATATCTAAAAAGAAATATTAACTACCATTAATAATAAATAATAATAATAAATCTTTATTTTTTCTTTATTAATTTGTCAGGCAACATTGGAAAGTTACAGTTGGTATTAACTTATTCTACGGCCCATAGATAAATACCTTAAAACTAAAATACATATAAATATTTTAACCTAATTGACACGTAATGACTATGTGAATGATGAATAAAGGTGAAGTCGCTGCTTCCACAAAGTTGCACATCTCAATTAATGGTCACACCCGAAAAAAACGCCAGCAATAAAATAAAATAACTTTCGACTAAAAGTTAGATTACATGGGAGAAACAAAAACTTATTGGGGTAACACATCAATCAGGATAGGCAACTTAAGTGCTAGAGGTATAATATCTCTGAATGGACTAAATACGTAATAGACATGTCAAAAGAACTGTTTCTGATTGCCTGCGTCGAAAATCTTAATGCACAATCATGTCAAAAATACTATTTCTGAAAAATTACATACAAAATCAAAATGGATGTTTGAAGTCAAAAATCAAACGTTTTATTAGCCACAAAGTTATTTAACTTACCCACGTAGTAATTCATTTAATAACATACCCAGTGGGTTATTATTGTGGTCTTAGGCTACAAACAGTAAAATTAGACAAAATTAGTTATTGTGCATTTTAACCTTGCAAACGCAGATGTATGGAATTTTATAGGCACACCGTACACATCACAAAATAATAATACCTATAGCCTTCACAATCAAATCAAAGGCAAAGATAGTATAATAAGTCATGGGTACAAAAATAAAATCTTATTATTTAAACTTTTGATTCGGTTTTTTATGTTTGAAAATAAATAATAATACCAAAAATGGCTAGGTATGTGGTTAAACTCTATGCCGTAGAAGTAGGAGTAAGGGGAATTTCAACTAAATCCCTGTATAATTTATTTAAAGACTTTGGATTGCCAAGAGCTTCAGTAAGCTCTTTACTAAAACGAATATCCAAAGCGGCATTGATAGGATCTTACCAAATCTGGTTGGGCAGGGGAGAGAACATTGCTAACGGTGGAAGGTGATCGTTTATGCGCATTGTAAGGTGGCCACCCTAAACCTACTCAAATGGGTCGCAAGTCCCAGACGCCGTCGGGGTGTTCCCCCCTGTGTCACGCTATGGACCCGGCACCCGCACAGAGAATCCATGGAATGCTAAGAATAAGGTCTCTCTATTTAGTCCCGAATAAGACTAAATAGAGAGACCTTATTCTTAGACAGTATTCCCGGTAGACTTTGACTGTGGCGCCTCTGGTGTTGCAAACGTTCATAGGCTACGGTGACCACCAGTACAACTGGTGGGCCGAATGCTTGTCTGCCTCCTTAGTGGTATAAAAAAAAGACTTGGCTAGTTAGCGTCAAATCAAGAATTTCGTAAGTCGGCTAATTGATAGTATAACAAGAAATTGTGCTCTTTTTGTGTTTATAACGTCGCCGCACATAGGGACTGGAACCTATTTTCACAGTTGGAAGGACTATTTAAGTCAAATTGACACCATTCCATTTGAAAACCCAAAGTTATAAGAAGAGGGAATAATATTGAGAAAAGATTTCTGAAATTGAACAATTTGTACAAATTCTATCCACTGTATTTTACAGTAGGATTTCTAAAGGGAGTTTGCCAAAAAATCTCGTGCTCTATTAGATATTGGCCTTGTAATTTAATTTAAAAGCCGTGTTGTTCCTGGAGCTGATATGACATATAACCACACGTGATTTTCCAGTCTGTCTAGATTTAGGTATTTTATTATTACTTCTAATATTGAATGTCAAATAGCACGTGTTTGTATTATATCCGTCTGTAATATTATTTTTTAAATATAAAAATAGCCATGACGCTATGTTAAAGAAATATCTAAATTACTGATCCAATAAACTAGATATTTATAGAATCCTGCTACTAATATTTTTTTATAGATTAGGTAGGGAGATTAATAAATTTCTGCGAATTAAATTAACACAAATTAAAAACGAGCCTAGTATTTATGAAAACCGGTCAAACACGTGACATAACTAAAAGCTATCATAAAATGTCTTTTTTATATAATAAAAATGCCAAAGCAAATTAAAAGCAATATTTATTATTATAGTTGAAAATACCATGCTGTCATTTTCATCCATATTACTAAGAAGTCAGATAAAATAATGGCTGATCGTTCGTGGCCGAAGGGCAGAGGCGAGTTTATAAATAAATAAATATTTGTGGACGTTCTCACTTAACATCATCTAGCCCAAATTAAGCTAATACATATAAGTTTGTGCTATGTGATCTTGACTTATATATTTCTAATATATTTAAATTACTCCCAGACACAGAAACACTCAAGGTTCTCATCACACAAATAGATTTGTCCTGGGTGGGAATCGAACCCGCGACCTCCGAAATCGTAGTCAGGCACACTAACCACTGGACCACGAGGCCAGTCATAGTATGTCCATCACATATTTCACACAATGTTTTTTTTTCCCACGTAATACAGGGTCAGTGCAAGTTGTATCTACCTGCTATTGAAATTTTGTAGTCGCCGATAGACCTTCAACTTGTCGGTACTACCCGTTCGCTCTAACTTTGCCGCTGGCGTAGAGGCGTATACCCGATTTTTTAATTAGACGAAGTAAATTGACAGTAGCTAATGTCACTCCGTCATAGAAAATAAGCAACATTGTATGAAGAAGTGACATTAGTTGCTGTCAATATACTTCGTCTAATTAAAAATTCGACTTTAGTATGGAGCCGAGCGGCAAAGTTAGAGTGAACGAGCAGTACCATGTTACTGGCAACCGGGATCAGCAGCTATACGTACCTTTCAAATCACGAAAATACTCTTAAATGGAAATGTCACTAAGATTTTTTTCTTTTTTTGACGCGGGGAATGCATTTGGGTACCGTCATCCCAGCTACAGGGGTAGCTGGGACGGTGTGTGGGGCTCACCGGCCCCGAAGAAACAGGACCGTAATATCCACTAAACCCCGCGGTGTTCCTACTCACCTTATAGTTCGGCCGAAGGATATGAAGAATTCATTACAACATCGACCTGGGAATGTCACAAAGTGGACAGCCATCTCAGGACTTAAGTTATTTAATACAGTGATCGTTCACAAAACACTGAGTTAGGTCCGGAACGAACATTTTATCTTTCCCACTATAAATCTTTTAGGTGTGATTGGTCCAATTCGCTAATTAGGTATCTATTTCAACTTTTTCGCGGTTGCAATTGGTACCTACATTAATAAGATTAATAAGGTTCCGGTGTGCGCCGAGCCTTTTAGTTCGAAGATACTCCCGACTATGATTGCTATTTTACGTGTCTGTAGGTACCTACTATTTCACACGTGTACTTTAGGTACTACTCCGAGACGGAACAGTCGATCTGGCGACGGGACCCTGAGCGGATGTAACAATTGACCATCCACAGGACTGTGTCACTTATCAGACGTCACTCAGTAGTCGTATTGAATGTCTATGAACGTGTCGAGATTGATGGATTAAAATTACCTATCGTTCTCGTCATCTCTTTCGTCGTCTTTGTTGTGTACCTTTATATACATCGTACATATGGTCACGTCTTTATCCCCGAAGGGGTAGGCAGAGACCTTTTTAGAATTTGTCCCACGTAAAAGGTTGCCGTGTTGAGATGGATAGGCGCAGGTTGTGACTGCCTGCTGTGGAAATTTTTGAAGCCGTCTAAAGAGGCCTATTTTTTTTATAACGTGAAGAAAAATCCATCATAGGTGCTATGCCGGACTCCTACCAACTAAAAAGCCTCACGTAACGCCCAACAGTCTATAGATGGGAGCCCCGGGTAAGCCCTCGGAAGGATGTCCCAGGACTTACAATAGACACACGGCCGCCAAAGCGGCTCTAAAAACGCCATTAACTTGGCTTAACGACTGCCAATTTACTAGCAACCGGGACCAACGGCTTAACGTGCCTTCCGAAGCACGGAAACGCTCAAATAAATATCATCAAAGTGGTCACATGGATGGTCACCCATCCAAGGACTGGCCATAGTGAAAGTTGCTTACTGCAGTGATCGTTTACAGAACACTGAATCCGCGGGGCCACCTTTTGCAGGTCTTTGTATTGTTGGAGGAGGTTGCTGTCTAAACTCTCCACCGCGTCATCTCTTGAGACTTTAATTGCCTTGACCCTAACGTTAATCCGGACAGGAACTCCATGCATGACCCAATACCTACTTGTATCCTTCGAATTTTCTTGCAGATACTGTCTACTTAAATAAACTTAGAAGTTTGTTTGAGTAGACAGTACAGCAAGACATGATCTTATTATAATTAAAAAAAAAAATAGAACATAAAATTACAGACTCCATGTTCGAGAGAATTAAAAGAGAAACGGCGCTGTAGAGCAGTCTTCTTGATTTATTACCTATCGGTTAGAGGTTTACTTCCCCCACCTTGGTTTCGGTATCGATGAGAGAAGAGTCATTGTCCCTTAAGTTCTCAGGGTGCACCGCGTTGAAGTTCCCAAAAGCATACTGCACTGCACATACATACATACATACATGGTAAATGGCAAAAACTAAATGGTACTCGTAGCATAAGTTCGAATACCTACTAAACTCAAACACCATGCCCGTTCTCAAAGTATTTTTTTTTTATATTTAACTCGCCAAATTGACGTCGCCACCAGCCTGATGGAAAGCCGTGGCGCATCTAGCGATTGGGGGCCACTTCTGACAGTGGTCCTCAAGTTGGCGGCCCTGTGATGTGCCTCTTCACGCTCCTCTTAAAGAACCCGACCCGGGATTGTAAGATAAGGGAAACACGTGTGCGGGCAGGTCGTTCCATTTTTTTTATAGTTCGACAGCTGAGGAACGATCTTTTGAAACGAGTATAAAAAGAAGCCGCGAGATCGTTCTCACCAGACTTCCCCTTTCTAACACGTTTATTGTGAAAGTTCAATCCGATTGACGTTGTCATTTTTATTTTATTTCAAACTTTGAACAGATGATCCCCGTGACCTAGTGACGTAGTTTAATGCGACAGAGTCACAGACTACAGACAAAGTCTCGACATAAGCCCCTCTGCACTCCATTTTATAGAGAGGGGCTAAAAACAGGGCAAAAACATATATTTTTACTATGGCTTCTGTTTCTTTTATTTAACTTTTGCCATTAAAGGATTTAGCAGACCCATTAACGAATTTGTCTAGTAGATTTATTTAAAACGGGAAAGTCTGCAACGGGCAGATATAAAACTTTTTAAAGAACTGGCCACGGTAATGTTGAATATTTACGTGAAATGGCATACCGTAGTAGCACGGTAATTCCTACTTGCCTATTGATATTATAAATGCGAAGATAACTCTATATGTCTCCTTCTGGCACTCTTTTACGCCTAAAATGCTGCAGCGATTTAGATGAAATTTGGTATGGTGGTCAGTCAGACAAAGCTGGATGTAAGCCTCTGCCATTGGGTATTGGATACGATGATTAATAACCTTACTGTACAGTCAACTACAATGAAATATATTAGTTTAATCTTACAAAATGTATCGCTGCGAGTGCCACCATGATCTAACCAGAGATTATGTCAAACATGGTATCCACCTAACTTGACAGTAACATGTATGCGTGTATAGAGCAATAATTATGTATCCCAATACATTTTTTTTTATATTTTAAAGTTACTATATCAACTTAGTTACTAGGTATATTCATATATTGGGTGTAACAAAATTGACTCTCCAAATTTCGTCACGTGACGTGGCATCAGTCAAGAAACATTACAAAAAAATCGCATGAATACTTTAACCGTAAATCCGTTTTAAAAGTCCTATAAATTTTCATTATCACCATTTCTATTGCTACTGAGCGGCAGTAGAAAGCGACAACGACAGCCAGGCGGGTGCTCCGTGTTTGTTTTGCCACGGCGATCATGTTACCTCGAATTGCCGCGGTAAAAAACGAATTCTTAATGTGCGACAAAAATATTTTTAAAAAAAATTAAAAAATTAACCCCCCTTTTTTATTAAATATTTGTATTTGATTTCCGATGCCAAGTCATCTCATGAAATTTGGAGAGGTGATTTTGTTACACCCAGTATTTATAGTATTATATCTCAGTAGAACCCCATATAATCTATAGTTCTGATGTGAAACATGAATTAAAATAGTACTATGTATGTACGAATACTTGCCAAGTTTAGTCCTACTCTACTGTTAGCCCCTCTCTATAAAATAGATTGCAGAGGGGCTTATGGCGAGACTTGTGTCCTGTAGTCTGTGACTCTGTTGCATTAAACTACGTCACTAGGTCACGTGGATCATCTGTTCAAAGTTTAAAATAAAACAGATATGACAACGTCAATCGGATTGAACTTTCACTTTCACAATAAACGTTAGAGGGGCAGTCGGGTGAGACCGTCTCACGGCTTCTTTTTATTATATGTATTGATCATGTCGAACTCCTACTAGCTAAAAGCATACGGTGCTCTTCCATAAGCATACGTTCAAAAGTCCACAAATCATAATATAAAAATATTCCCACAGTCAAAAGTTGTGCAATAATTGTATATTATAAGATGTACTTGTATATTTGGATGTAAGTACAGTAGATATGCCATTACCAGTTCTCCTTGACCTCATCAGATCCCCGTTTGTAAAGAGCGAAGATGCGCTAAATGAACAAAAAAATAGATAGGTTGTGGTTCGCCGTGACCGTGGCCTTGTGTATTCACTTTGTGAAGTTCTGAAGTGTTTTTACAATATGCACAACGCTCTTAGTTTTAATAGTTAACGTACTTACATATTTACATAGGACCTTTAAATAAATTCACGTTGTAGCTGGAGATTGGGACTTTGACATTGAAATTCAATGTATGTCTTATATATCCTGCACTAAATTGCTGTTGAATTTAAAGACAATAACCGCTTTTATTATCTGTCAAACTTATCTTGTTACCCCTTTCCACCTTCCTAACAGGACTAATTTTGAAAAATCCTATCATATTATGAAGGGAGTTTCCCTGTTCTGTGAATTTTCCCTTCATATTATGTTATTCATGAGGTCTGACAGAAAAATAAGTAAGTAATAATTTTATTAAGTAAGTAAGTAATAATGTTACTTACCTATTTCTCTGTATCACATAACTAAAACTACTGTCCAAATTTCCTGTTTATTTTTCTTTATTTTGGCTGGCGTTTATGAGTCATCTAGTTTATTCTTATAGAAAGATGACCATGAATATGTCTTTTTATGCCAATATGAGGCAGATAAACATCCCACCAGATGAAAGGTTAAAAATTTAAAAAAAAAAAAAAAAAGGTCGTGACCGTGGTCCATGAACTTTTGCAAACACCAAGGCGCTACACTCGACCCTGGGCGAGGCCGCAGCGGCGGCCGTAGGTCTGTTGGGAGTCGTGGGACATCCTTCCGAGGACTTACCCGGGGCTCCCAACCATAGGCTGTTGGCGTTCCATGAGGTTTTTAGTCGGTAGGAGTCCGGCATAACATCCATAAGGATTTTCCCTCACGTTAAACAAAAAAAAGGCGCTACACTCACGTGGTCCTGTAAAAATCTTATATGACCCCCTTTGAAGAACCCCATACCATAGGTAGAACGCTCCGGATGCAAAGTGTGAGTGGTGGCCATTGATACGCTGATCATCAGTCATGGTCACAGTCACCATTAAAGCGGAGTATAGTTCTTCTCATTATAATGATGTTGCTACATTCATGAATGACGTTAAACAATGAACTGCTGTCACGCATCATTAGATCCTCTTTCCAATGTCTTTACCAAGGTTTTGACCTTGAAAGTTTAACTTAACTTCCTTAATACTTACCTACTTATCTATTTTATCTTTTCTGAAACTGATGACTATTTAAACGTTAATAAATGTGAAGGTTAATATAATTAATGGTTAATTTTCCTTTTGTTGACATTCCACCCGTGAAGAGCTCGTAGTTCGGTAACAAATCATTGTGTAAAGCACATATTGCTATGGCTGGCCCTTAGATGGGCAACCACTTTGTTACATTTATATTTGCGAGCGTTTTCGTGCTTCGGAAAACTTGTTTAGCGGTTGGTTCCGGTTATCAGTAACAAATACAATTTTTTATTAATTTTTTTGTGTTTGGATATACTACTTGGATGCTAGATTTTATACATACATACATAGATATAATCACGCTTGTCTCCCATCGGGGTAAGCAGAGACTATGGTTTTCCACTTGCTACGATCCTGACATACAACTTTCGCTTCTTCTACTTTCATAACTGTCTTCATACACGCTCGCCGGTTAAGGGTACTCTTGACCTTGCCTTTATCCAGAAGGTCTCTGCCGATCAAATCAAATCAGATTTTATGTGAAACTTTTAAACTTGGAACGACCTGCCTGCACACGTGTTTCTCTCATCTAACAATCCCGGGTTCTTTAAGGGGAGCGTGAAGAGGCACATCACAAGGCCGCCAACTTGAGGACCACTGTCAGAAGTGGCCCCCAAACGCTAGATGCGCCACGGCTTTCCATCAGGCTGGTGGCGACGTCAATTTGGCGAGCTAAATATAAAAAAAATGTGAAATAGCACAATCCTATATATAACTCCTACTCCTATGTCTAATTTGTGCTCCTACCGACTAAAATCACACGATGTCACAACTGTCTACGGCCGGGAGTCCCGGATTAGCCCCCTGAGGAATGTCCCGGGCCTCCTTGGTCATTTGGGTGCTAAACATTTTTTAAAGAAATCTTTGGCTAAATATAGCTATTAAAAAAGTTTGAATTGTGCTTTAATGTAAACTTTTTTCTCATTAATTAGTTATTTTCTTCTATATATTTGTTTGATAAAATAGTATAAGACAAATAAGACAGCTGATGAATAAATAATAAAATACATAGTTTACTATCATTAAGAATACCTGTTTCTGAAGGTCGGTCGTTGACCCGGTCTATGGTATGTCACATGATTGTCACGATTTATGTAAATAAAGGGCCGTTTGCCTTTACTTAATGTGTCTAATTTTGTTCAACTTTTGGATGAGATTTTGCTTGCACAATTTTGAGTATATTTTTTGCTTTTTGAGCCGAATATCTAAAATAGTTGCTTTTCCGGATCAGCGAGTATATAAATTTGATAAAATTAGAAGAAACGAATTCTATAGGTATCTACTTATGTATAAAACTTAAATTTCTTATCAACACCCAGTTGAAACCCAAAACAAAGAATAAGTTTTTTCTAAATTCTATTCATTGGGATTGCAAAATTTGACTCATGGGCAAAACCACGAGGGCCCACAAGTATTATAAAGGCTTTTTGTAGTGGTAACTATTCCACACCATGATTAGAAACTGGACCCATTTAAAGCACTTATCTTGATGGCACCCCATAGATATATATGTATAATAGTGATTACTGAGTCAACAACTCTCGGGGCCTAATCAAACAATTCTGGATCATTGTTTAAAAGGGCTGACACTTGAGTTTGATAGCATGTTCAATTGTCTATGGTCATCAATCGCCTTTATCTTTCCGAAAGCTTACCCGGAGCTCCCGGCCCTAGGCAGGGGTAGGCCATAGTGTGGTAATAGCCGGTAAAAGTCCGGCATAACATCCATGAGAATTTTAAAAAGAGTGTGTGCGTGTAACCTTTACCCGCGATTGAAGTAAACTTCTTTGCCATTGACGGCATCAAATGTCATTCGAATTTTGAATAGCGGAAACTACGCTAGGTATTCAAAATTCAAATAGTAAGCGTTACTTCCGTCAGAAAAAAAATCTGAGTTACTCCCTAGTCGCGCCTAAAGAAGTTTTACTTAAAAAAAACGGATCTAAAATTGTAGATCATAATATGCTTATCAGTTCCGTAAGAAATAAAAATTATCAGCTTCACGACTAACAAGGTCGTATGTACAAAACGTACATATTCATTAACTATCCGTCAAGAGTGCAACTTTACTTGATAATAATCTCACAAGGTTCATGATAGCCTTCAAAATGTGAAAAAGAATGGTAGGCAAATTAAATGAATCCTGTTTAGTTTTACTAGAATTTTTATTGTATCTCATAAATATTTTTCTGCGTAATTCTTTTATCCGTATCCGTATTCGCTTTTTTATCCGTATCCGTATTCGCTTTTTTATCCGTATCCATAAACTTTTAAACTAGTAACGCGAGGTGATTTTAACTAGTAACCCATAAACTTTGACCTGTCCAATGCACGGGGCTTTTAGTAAAATATAGGTCAAGCTGCATTATCATTTCCTCGTAACTGATTTTGATTAAAAAAATACCTTCAAAATCCTAATAGTACAATTATAATCAAGCTCATAAATTTTGCTCCTACCCCAAACAAATAAAAAACAAACAGACACGAAGAAAAAAATTATAGATTTGGACTAAGAAGCCCTAAATTAGTCGATTACAGTTACATATTTTTTTAAATTGAATGTACCGTCACAGCTGTTTTTACAATTTTATAATAATAGAGAAGAGATAGGTACATATTGATAGTTTACATATATATGTTATAGGCAATGTGTATAATCCGGCATTGTATACAATGCCTAGGCAATATATACAATGCCTAAAACGTTCAGGCAATGTGTATAATACGATTTATTTCATACATTGACTAGGTATTGTATGAAATGCCCGAAGCGCATCAGGCAATGTGTATAATGAATGGACAGATTCGACGACAGAATCGTTAACCAAATAAGAAGTAGTCGACAAAACAAAAAACAAAAAAACCACGAAGGCTAAGGCGGGAGCGAAGCGGAGCGGAGCTCCCGCCTTAGCCTTCTAACCTAACCCATCCGAGTCGGGGTGTTAGTGTAAAATTCTGTTCCCGTTTTTGCTTCCTAAGTGGTAATAATAGAACACATGTCTTATCAGCACTATCTGCTGTTGGAAGTTGAAATTAGGAGTAGCTCTCAAAAGATTAGTACTAAATCATAGAGAAGAAAAATAGATTACACACATTACCTATGCTTCGACCGGCATTCTATACAATGTCTAGGTATTCTATACATTTCCTAGGCAAAGTGTAAAATAGTTTAAACATTTAATATTATTTCATACATTGTCTGAACGACCCCGTCATTCTATACAATGCCTAGGTATTGTATAGAATGCCTGCATTATACACATTGCCTATAACATATACATGATATATTATTGCGGCGTAAATTAGGAGAGGCCTACGTCCCGCATTGGACTGCCGCATGCCGTAGGCTAATTTGATTGATTGATAGTTTTACGTCCATTACTGACTGCATTTATTTTTAAACTAGTTTGGCGGCAACTGATAAAATAAATAAAGATTACGTTACAATTTATTGGACGTAATCAAATACATCATAATTCATGCATTTACGTCACAGCCCTAGTGAAATCGAAACCAGCTTTTTACCACGTCATGATTATATTAAAACGTAAAAAGTAATTAGTTTGTTGAACTTTCCGGTTAGAATTTTGGGCGATTAATCGATCTGTGGAAAAACCTCATACTAAGTCGGTCGCGGGTTTGCGATTAAATTAATCTATACATACTAATATTATTAAGATTTAATTGTTTGTTTGCATCGAATAGGCTCCATAAAGTACTGAACCGATTTGAAAAATTCTTTTACTATTGGAAAGCTACACTATCCCCGGTTGATTTATGCTATATTTTATTCCCGTATTTTCACAGGAACAAAATCTACGCGGGTGAAACGACGAGACGTCGCTGCTACAAATAAATCTAATAACGATGAAATTGCATTCCATAAGGTCATATGTTCCATATTTGCGACACAAAAATAGAAACGCATTTCTTTTTATAGGCAATAAACTCTGAAACTTGAAACGTTTCTCTGTCGAACCATGAAAACCTGGAACGACCTGCCAGCGCAGGTGTTTCCCTCCTCTTACAATCCTGGGTTCTTCAAGCGGAGCGTGAAGAGGCACATCATAGGGTCGCCAACTTGAGGGCCGCTTTATAGTCTTACAGACTGGCACGGTGGCCCCCAATCGCTAGATGTCGCTGTGACTTTCCATCAAACGGCGGCATCACTTTGGCGATACATTATAATACTATTAACGGGATATTTACCATGTAACGTTTTTATTGAGTATCCGATATTTCGGCGCTGTTACAAGCGCCATGATCACGGATGAACTGGAGTGCAGCGAGCTATATGTTTGTAGGTAGACCGTAGCGATCTACCCTCGATAGAACCATCTTCTCTTACTCTCATCTGTACGTCAAGAGTAAGAGAAGATGGTTCTATTAGCCACTCCGTACACAGGAAGCCTACCCACACTGACAGGTATCTGCATGCCGACTCGCATCACCATCCACGCCAGCTGAACTCGGTAGTTACGTCACTTACAGACCGCGCATAAAGACTATGTGACGAAGAAAACTTAGACAAAGAGATGAGGCATCTAAGGGGCGTGCTACAGAGGAACGGTTACAAGGGGCGAATCACTGGACACTTTAGAACACCTATGCGCCGGGACTATAAGGTAGAGAGACAGCCCGCGTACTTACCGTACATGAAGGGAGTGACAGACAGGGTCGCTAACATACTTAAGCGGTTTTCAGTGAAAACAGTTTTCACCCCTTTCAGGAGAATAGCTCAATGCTTACGTACGCCCAAGGACAGGTTTCCCTTAGAAGTTTCCGGTGTCTACAAAGTGGACTGCAGCTGTGGCAGCTCTTATATAGGCCAAACCAAGAGAAGTATCTCGTGCCGAATAAAGGAGCATATCAGAGCGGTCAAAAATAATGACACACAAAAATCTGCGATAGCTCAACACCTTTTAGAAGCGGGTACCAATCACTGCATTGAGTTGCACAACCCTCAGATACTCTCGACAGAACGCCACTATATACCCAGATTGGTTGAAGAGGTTATAGAAATAAAAAAAGTATAAAACCTTCAATAGGGAAGATGGGTTCCAACTGTCGAGTGCCTGGCATCCAGTGATTGTTCATTTCACTACAAAACGAAAAGCAGCTGAAAAAGCATCGCGTAGTGATACAGTGAGTATTGTGTGCCGGAATCGTGATCGAGTGCGGGACGATACGGTGAACGATGACAGTTGTGTTAATGTGCGTAATAAACGTGTCCGGAGGAGGGTAGATCGCTACGGTCTACCTACAAACATCTAGCTCGCTGCACTCCAGTTCATCCGTGATCATGGCGCTTGTAACAGCGCCGAAATATCGGATACTCAATAAAAACGTTACATGGTAAATATCCCGTTAATAGTTATAAAATGTATAGTAATGACCATGTTAGTTTGAAATCATGTATCACTTTGGCGAGCCAAATATAAAAAAAAAAAATTGCGTGTACTTAGTGTACACACGTAAGAAGTGAAACTTCTTCATAAACTTAATTTTCACCTCACCTTAAATTAAGTACAAAAGTCCAAAAGTCCAAAAGTCCAAAAGCCCAAAAGTCCAATGTCCAAAGTCCAAAAGTCCAAAAGGCCAAAAGTCCAAAAGTCCAAAAGTCCCAAAGTCCCAAGGTCTCAAGGTCCCAAAGTCCCAAAGTCCCAAAGTCCCAAAGTCCCAAAGTCCCAAAGTCCCAAAGTCCCAAAGTCCCAAAGTCCCAAAGTCCCAAAGTCCCAAAGTCCCAAAGTCCCAAAGTCCCAAAGTCCCAAAGTCCCAAAGTCCCAAACTACCAAACTCCCAAACTCCCAAAGTCCCAAAGTCCCAAAGTCCCAAAGTCCCAAAGACCCAAAGTCCCAAAGTCCCAAAGTCCCAAAGTCCCAAAGTTCCAAAGTCCCAAAGACCCAAAGTACCAAGGTCCCATCTAAAAGTCCAAAAGTCCCAAAGTCCCAAAGTCCCAAAGTCCCAAAGTCCCAAAGTCCCAAAGTCCCAAAGTCCCAAAAGTCCAAAAGTCCCAAAGTCCCAAAGGCCAAAAGGCCAAAAGTCCCAAAGTCCCAAAGTCCCAAAGTCCCAAAGTCCCAAAGTCCCAAAGTCCCAAAGTCCCAAAGTCCCAAACTACCAAACTCCCAAACTCCCAAACTCCCAAAGTCCCAAAGTCCCAAAGTCCCAAAGTCCCAAAGTCCCAAAGTCCCAAAGTCCCAAAGTCCCAAAGACCCAAAGTCCCAAAGTCCCAAAGTCCCAAAGTCCCAAAGTTCCAAAGTCCCAAAGACCCAAAGTACCAAAGTCCCAAAGTCCCAAAGTACCAAAGTCCCAAAGTCCCAAAGTCACAAAGTCCCAAAGTCCCAAAGGCCAAAAGGCCAAAAGTCCCAAAGTCCCAAAGTCCCAAAGTCCCAAAGTCCCAAACTACCAAACTCCCAAACTCCCAAAGTCCCAAAGTCCCAAAGTCCCAAAGTCCCAAAGTCCCAAAGTCCCAAAGTCCCAAAGTCCCAAAGTCCCAAAGACCCAAAGTCCCAAAGTCCCAAAGTCCCAAAGTCCCAAAGTTCCAAAGTCCCAAAGACCCAAAGTACCAAGGTCCCATCTAGAAGTCCAAAAGTCCCATCTAGAAGTCCAAAAGTCCCAAAGTCCCAAAGTCCCAAAGTCCCAAAGTCCCAAAGTCCCAAAGTCCCAAAGTCCCAAAGTCTCAAAGTCCCAAAGTCCCAAAGTCCCAAAGTCCCAAAGTCCCAAAGTACCAAAGTCCCAAAGTACCAAAGTCCCAAAGTCCCAAAGTCCCAAAGTCCCAAAGTCCCAAAGTACCAAAGTCCCAAAGTACCAAAGTCTAAAAGTCCAAAAAGTCCAAAAGTCCAAAAGTCCAAAAGTCCAAAAGTCCAAAAGTCCAAAAGTCCAAAAGTCCAAAAGTCCAAAAGTCCAAAAGTCCAAAAGTCCAAAAGTCCAAAAGTCCAAAAGTCCAAAAGTCCAAAAGTCCAAAAGTCCAAAAGTCCAAAAGTCCAAAAGTCCAAAAGTCCAAAAGTCCAAAAGTCCAAAAGTCCAAAAGTCCAAAAGTCCAAAAGTCCAAAAGTCCAAAAGTCCAAAAGTCCAAAAGTCCAAAAGTCCAAAAGTCCAAAAGTCCAAAAGTCCAAAAGTCCAAAAGTCCAAAAGTCCAAAAGTCCAAAAGTCCAAAAGTCCAAAAGTCCAAAAGTCCAAAAGTCCAAAAGTCCAAAAGTCCAAAAGTCCAAAAGTCCAAAAGTCCAAAAGTCCAAAAGTCCAAAAGTCCAAAAGTCCAAAAGTCCAAAAGTCCAAAAGTCCAAAAGTCCAAAAGTCCAAAAGTCCAAAAGTCCAAAAGTCCAAAAGTCCAAAAGTCCAAAAGTCCAAAAGTCCAAAAGTCCAAAAGTCCAAAAGTCCAAAAGTCCAAAAGTCCAAAAGTCCAAAAGTCCAAAAGTCCAAAAGTCCAAAAGTCCAAAAGTCCAAAAGTCCAAAAGTCCAAAAGTCCAAAAGTCCAAAAGTCCAAAAGTCCAAAAGTCCAAAAGTCCAAAAGTCCAAAAGTCCAAAAGTCCAAAAGTCCAAAAGTCCAAAAGTCCAAAAGACCAAAAGTCCCAAAGTCCCAAAGACCCAAAGTACCAAGGTCCCATCCAAAAGTCCAAAAGTCCAAAAGTCCAAAAGTCCAAAAGTCCCAAAGTCCCAAAGTTCCAAAGTCCCAAAGACCCAAAGTACCAAGGTCCCATCCAAAAGTCCAAAAG
This sequence comes from Miltochrista miniata, assembly GCA_933228765.1. Taxonomy (NCBI): domain Eukaryota; kingdom Metazoa; phylum Arthropoda; class Insecta; order Lepidoptera; family Erebidae; genus Miltochrista; species Miltochrista miniata. Next base: position 9,767,887 of record OW121773.1, on the reverse strand, counting down.
TTCAAAAGTTCAAAAGTTCAAAAGTCCCAAAGTCTCAAAGTTCCAAAGTCCCAAAGACCCAAAGTACCAATGTCCCATCCAAAAGTCCAAAAGTCCAAAAGCCCAAAAGTCCAAAAGTCCAAAAGTCCAAAAACCCTTAAATGACATGCTATCCCTGGATAAAGTACTCTTAATTCGAATCCACCGTGGTGGGGAACAGAACAAAGATGGCGCGTAACCAAAAATCGTGACGTGACGTGACGCAAATTTTTTTCCAACGCCGATAAAGAAGTTTCACTTCAAAAACTTATATTAATCCACCAAAATCAGTAATTTACTAGGTACGTCATGAATATATTAAAGTGTGAGAAGTAATTAGTTCGTGGCGAACTTTCCTGTTTCAATTTGGAGTCGCTCTGGGAAAATACCTTAGCCTCAAATGGTAACGGACGTTTTGACGATCAGTTCATTAATAATATTCATCTGACTAAATATTTCGACTGAAGTACTGAAGTCTCGGATTCTAATCAATTTCAATACGACACGCTTCATAATTAGGACAAAAAAAAAAGTCTTAGAAGGTTCTTGCAGGACCGGTTGCGCGAGTGTAGCGCCTCTGGTGTTGCAAACGTTCATAGGCTGCGGTGATCACCAGTCCATCTTGTGGGCCGTATGTTTGTCTGCCACCTTAGTGGTATAAAAAAAATTGCGTGTACTTAGTGTACACACGTAAGAAGTGACACTTCTTCATAAACTTAATTTTCACCTCACCTTAAATTAAGTCAAAAAGTACAAAAGTACAAAAGTCCAAAAGTCCAAAAGTCCAAAAGTCCAAAAGTCCAAAAGTCCAAAAGTCCAAAAGTCCAAAAGTCCAAAAGTCCAAAAGTCCAAAAGTCCAAAAGTCCGAAAGTCCAAAAGTCCAAAAGTCCAAAAGTCCAAAAGTCCAAAAGTCCAAAAGTCCAAAAGTCCAAAAGGCTAAAAGTCCAAAAGTTCCAAAGTCCCAAAGACCCAAAGTACCAAGATCCCATCCAAAAGTCCAAAAGTCCCAAAGCCCCAAAGGCCAAAAGTCCAAAAGTCCCAAAGTCCAAAAATCCCAAAGTTCCAAAGTCCCAAAGTCCCAAAGTCCCAAAGTCCCAAAGTCCCAAAGTCCCAAAGTCCCAAAGTCTAAAAGTCTAAAAGTCCAAAACTCCAAAAGTCCAAAAGCCCAAAAGTCCAAAAGTCCCAAAGTCCCAAAGTCCCAAAGTCCCAAAGTCAAAAAGTCCCAAAGTCCCAAAGTCCCAAAGTCCCAAAGTCCCAAAGTCCCAAAGTTCCAAAGTCCCAAAGACCCAAAGTACCAAGATCCTATCCAAAAGTCCCAAAGTCCCAAAGTCCCAAAGTCCCAAAGTCCCAAAGTCCCAAAGTCCCAAAGTCCCAAAGTCCCAAAGTCCCAAAGTCCCAAAGTCCCAAAGTCCCAAAGTCCCAAAGTCCCAAAGTCCCAAAGTCCCAAAGTCCCAAAGTCCCAAAGTCCCAAAGTCTAAAAGTCCAAAAGTCCAAAAGTCCAAAAGTCCAAAAGTCCAAAAGTCCAAAAGTCCCAAAGAACCAAAGTCCCAAAGTCCCAAAGTCCCAAAGTCCCAAAGTCCCAAAGTCCCAAAGTCCCAAAGTCCCAAAGTCCCAAAGTCCCAAAGTCCCAAAGTCCCAAAGTCCCAAAATCCCAAAGTCCCAAAGTCCCAAAGTCCCAAAGTCCCAAAGTCCCAAAGTCCCAAAGTCCCAAAGTCCCAAAGTCCCAAAGTTCCAAAGTCCCAAAGACCCAAAGTACCAAGATCCCACCCAAAAGTCCAAAAGTCCCAAAGTCCCAAAGTCCCAAAGTCCCAAAGTCTAAAAGTCCAAAAAGTCCAAAAGTCCAAAAGTCCAAAAGTCCAAAAGTCCAAAAGTCCCAAAGTCTAAAAGTCTAAAAGTCCCAAAGTCCCAAAGTCCCAAAGTCCCAAAGTCCCAAAGTCCCAAAGTCTAAAAGTCTAAAAGTCTAAAAGTCCAAAACTCCAAAAGTCCAAAAGTACAAAAGTCCAAAAGTCCCAAAGACCCAAAGACCCAAAGTACCAAGGTCCCATCCAAAAGTCCAAAAGCCCAAAAGTTCAAAAGTCCCAAAGTCCCAAAGTCCCAAAGTCCCAAAGTTCCAAAGTCCCAAAGACCCAAAGTACCAAGATCCCATCCAAAAGTCCCAAAGTCCCAAAGCCCCAAAGGCCAAAAGTCCAAAAGTCCCAAAGTCCAAAAATCCCAAAGTTCCAAAGTCCCAAAGTCCCAAAGTCCCAAAGTCCCAAAGTCCCAAAGTCCCAAAGTCCCAAAGTCCCAAAGTCTAAAAGTCTAAAAGTCCAAAACTCCAAAAGTCCAAAAGCCCAAAAGTCCAAAAGTCCCAAAGTCCCAAAGTCCCAAAGTCCCAAAGTCCCAAAGTCCCAAAGTCCCAAAGTTCCAAAGTCCCAAAGACCCAAAGTACCAAGATCCTATCCAAAAGTCCCAAAGTCCCAAAGTCCCAAAGTCCCAAAGTCCCAAAGTCCCAAAGTCCCAAAGTCCCAAAGTCCCAAAGTCCCAAAGTCCCAAAGTCCCAAAGTCCCAAAGTCCCAAAGTCCCAAAGTCCCAAAGTCCCAAAGTCCCAAAGTCCCAAAGTCCCAAAGTCCCAAAGTCCCAAAGTCCCAAAGTCTAAAAGTCCAAAAGTCCAAAAGTTCAAAAGTCCAAAAGTCCAAAAGTCCAAAAGTCCAAAAGTCCAAAAGTCCAAAAGTCCAAAAGTCCAAAAGTCCAAAAGTCCAAAAGCCCAAAAGTCCAAAAGTCCAAAAGTCCCAAAGTCCCAAAGTCCCAAAGTCCCAAAGTCCCAAAGTCCCAAAGTCCCAAAGTCCCAAAGTCCCAGAGTCCCAAAGTCCCAGAGTCCCAAAGTCCCAAAATCCCAAAGTCCCAAAGTCCCAAAGTCCCAAAGACCCAAAGACCCAAAGTACCAAGATCCAAAGTGCCAAAGTCCCAAAGTCCCAAAGTCCCAAAGTCCCAAAGTCCCAAAGTCCCAAAGTCCCAAAGTCCCAAAGTCCCAAAGTCCCAAAGTCCCAAAGTCCCAAAGTCCCAAAGTCCCAAAGTCCCAAAGTCCCAAAGTCCCAAAGTCCCAAAGTCCCAAAGTCCCAAAGTCCCAAAGTCCCAAAGTCCCAAAGTCCCAAAGTCCCAAAGTCCCAAAGTCCCAAAGTCCCAAAGTCCCAAAGTCCCAAAGTCCCAAAGTCCCAAAGTCCCAAAGTCCCAAAGTCCCAAAGTCCCAAAGTCCCGAAGTCCCAAAGTCCCAAAGTCCCAAAGTCCAAAAGTCCCAAAGTCCCAAAGTCCCAAAGTCCCAAAGTCCCAAAGTCCCAAAGTCCCAAAGTCCCAAAGTCCCAAAGTTCCAAAGTCCCAAAGACCCAAAGTACCAAGATCCCACCCAAAAGTCCAAAAGTCCCAAAGTCCCAAAGTCCCAAAGTCCCAAAGTCCCAAAGTCTAAAAGTCCAAAAAGTCCAAAAGTCCAAAAGTCCAAAAGTCCAAAAGTCCAAAAGTCCCAAAGTCTAAAAGTCTAAAAGTCCCAAAGTCCCAAAGTCCCAAAGTCCCAAAGTCCCAAAGTCCCAAAGTCTAAAAGTCTAAAAGTCTAAAAGTCCAAAACTCCAAAAGTCCAAAAGTACAAAAGTCCAAAAGTCCCAAAGACCCAAAGACCCAAAGTACCAAGGTCCCATCCAAAAGTCCAAAAGCCCAAAAGTTCAAAAGTCCCAAAGTCCCAAAGTCCCAAAGTCCCAAAGTTCCAAAGTCCCAAAGACCCAAAGTACCAAGATCCCATCCAAAAGTCCCAAAGTCCCAAAGCCCCAAAGGCCAAAAGTCCAAAAGTTCCAAAGTCCAAAAATCCCAAAGTTCCAAAGTCCCAAAGTCCCAAAGTCCCAAAGTCCCAAAGTCCCAAAGTCCCAAAGTCCCAAAGTCCCAAAGTCTAAAAGTCTAAAAGTCCAAAACTCCAAAAGTCCAAAAGCCCAAAAGTCCAAAAGTCCCAAAGTCCCAAAGTCCCAAAGTCCCAAAGTCCCAAAGTTCCAAAGTCCCAAAGACCCAAAGTACCAAGATCCTATCCAAAAGTCCCAAAGTCCCAAAGTCCCAAAGTCCCAAAGTCCCAAAGTCCCAAAGTCCCAAAGTCCCAAAGTCCCAAAGTCCCAAAGTCCCAAAGTCCCAAAGTCCCAAAGTCCCAAAGTCCCAAAGTCCCAAAGTCCCAAAGTCCCAAAGTCCCAAAGTCCCAAAGTCCCAAAGTCCCAAAGTCTAAAAGTCCAAAAGTCCAAAAGTTCAAAAGTCCAAAAGTCCAAAAGTCCAAAAGTCCAAAAGTCCAAAAGTCCAAAAGTCCAAAAGTCCAAAAGTCCAAAAGTCCAAAAGCCCAAAAGTCCAAAAGTCCAAAAGTCCCAAAGTCCCAAAGTCCCAAAGTCCCAAAGTCCCAAAGTCCCAAAGTCCCAAAGTCCCAAAGTCCCAGAGTCCCAAAGTCCCAGAGTCCCAAAGTCCCAAAATCCCAAAGTCCCAAAGTCCCAAAGTCCCAAAGACCCAAAGACCCAAAGTACCAAGATCCAAAGTGCCAAAGTCCCAAAGTCCCAAAGTCCCAAAGTCCCAAAGTCCCAAAGTCCCAAAGTCCCAAAGTCCCAAAGTCCCAAAGTCCCAAAGTCCCAAAGTCCCAAAGTCCCAAAGTCCCAAAGTCCCAAAGTCCCAAAGTCCCAAAGTCCCAAAGTCCCAAAGTCCCAAAGTCCCAAAGTCCCAAAGTCCCAAAGTCCCAAAGTCCCAAAGTCCCAAAGTCCCAAAGTCCCAAAGTCCCAAAGTCCCAAAGTCCCAAAGTCCCAAAGTCCCAAAGTCCCAAAGTCCCGAAGTCCCAAAGTCCCAAAGTCCCAAAGTCCAAAAGTCCAAAAGTCCAAAAGTCCCAAAGTCCCAAAGTCCCAAAGTCTCAAAGTCCCAAAGTCCCAAAGTCCCAAAGTCCCAAAGTCCCAAAGTTCCAAAGTCCCAAAGACCCAAAGTACCAAGATCCAAAGTCCCAAAGTCCCAAAGTCCCAAAGTCCCAAAGTCCCAAAGTCCCAAAGTCCCAAAGTCCCAAAGTCCCAAAGTCCCAAAGTCCCAAAGTCCCAAAGTCCCAAAGTCCAAAAGTTCAAAAGTCCAAAAGTCTAAAAGTTCAAAAGTCCAAAAGCCCAAAAGTCCAAAAACCCTTAAATGACATGCTATCCCTGGATAAAGTACTCTTAATTCGAATCCACCGTGGTGGGGAACAGAACAAAGATGGCGCGTAACCAAAAATCGTGACGTGACGTGACGCAAATTTTTTTCCAACGCCGATAAAGAAGTTTCACTTCAAAAACATAAATAAAACACGTTTCTCTTTGAAAGCATTAATAGGTACTACCTTATTAATCAAATAATATCAATATGTTAAAATAATAAAAGCTTGTTATGAACAGTTACGTCACACGCCTAGTTTAACCGTCATCGGTATATTAAAGTCTAATGGCTAATTAGTTCGTAGCAAACTTTCCCCATTCAATTTTGACACGATCTGGGGAAATTCCTGATCCTCTATAGGTCATGGCGATTAGATGTGTGATAAACTATTATTATAAAATTGTAAAAACTGCTGTAACGGTACATTCAATTTTAAAAAAAAATGTAACTGTAATCGACTAATTTAAGGCTTCTTAGTCCAAATCTATAATTTTTTTTTAAAGCGCTCGTGGCCCCGCGGACTCAGTGTTCTGTAAACGATCACTGCAGTAAGCAACATTTACTATGGCCGGATATGGATGGGTGACCACCACGTGGACCACTTTGTGACATTTATTTACGAGCGTTTCCGTGCTTTGGAAGGCACGATAAGCCGTTGGTCCCGGTTGTCGGTAAAATGACAGTCGTTAAGCCAAGTTGAAGGCCTTACGGGCGGCTTGAAAAATTTCAACTGTGGGTCGTCACAACCTGCGCCAGGGTCGGCAGCGCGTGTGTAGCGCCTCTGGTGTTGCAAACGTCTATAGGCTACGGTTACCAACCTTCCGGTGGGCCGTAAGCTTGTCTGCCACCTAAGTAGTATAAAAAAAAAAAAAAAAACTTTTGACTGTGAAAAGTTTTTGACTACCTCGGTGATGCAGTAGTAACCGTGACATTTCGGATTTCAATACCATGTCGGAGCTAATATATAAAGTTGCTTGACAAGAAAGCCTGGAAATGATCTGCTTGCTCTACTGCATTCTTAAGCAATTGTTTGTGATTTTTAGTTTAAATTATTGTAAATAGAGCACAAAAAGAAAAGCCCACCGAGTTTCTTACCAGTTCTTCTCAAGCGGGCCGCGTTCCAAACTAGTTGCAATGACTTTGCTTTGTATTCATTGACGTCGCAAGTGTCTATGTATTAGGATTATGTGAAATAAATATTTTTTTGAGTTTGAGTTTGAGTATTACTTTATGACGCTCGTGGCTTCGCCCGCATGAAATTCGGCACCCGTTACAGCTTCCCGTGGGAACCCATTCCTGGGCTGAAAAGTAGCCTATGTGTTATTCCAGACTATAAGCTATCTCTGTACCAAATTTCAGCCCGATCCGATCAGCCGTTAGAGCGTCATGTAGCAGTAGGATATTAGTAAGACACAAACATATAGTCACGCCTTTATCCCCGAAGGGGTAGCAAACAAACAATTCGAAAAAATCATTTTCAATCATATCCCATATTTGGGACACAAAAATATAAACACATTTCTGACATTTAGCTAAATTGCGAGTTACGTTATTCATGCACACGAAAGGGTTATAAAGAGAGATACAATCAAATAACACAGTTAATCCATCAGACACGTCAGCACTTAAATGTTTACCAACAGGTATTCAAACGGGGCAGTTTGGGAAAAATTTTATGTATCGTTTAAAATATTTGACACAGTATCAATTCATAAATCAACAAGTACTGTAACAGTTCTGTATAAGTATTTATCAAACAAATTATATCCCTAACTACTAACATTATAAATGTGAAAGTTACTCTGTCTGTCTGTCTGTTACGCTTTCAGGCCTAAACGGCTGGAGGGATTGAGGTGAAATTTGGTATAGAGATAGTTTGAGGCCCTGGGGAGGATATAGGCTACTTTTTAACCGACTTCGTAAAATCATAACCCTCCTTTGTTATGATTTTACGCGATAACAACTTCTACGCGGCCAAAGCCGCGGGGAACAGCTAGTAAATTTTATATAAGCAGTTATGCAATCACGTCTATTTGCTTGTGATATTAATACTATGTATTGTCATGGCGGCCACAAAAATTAAAAAAAAAAACTGGCTATCACGATTCATGAGACATAGCCTGGCAACAGACAGCGGAGTTTCAGGGTCCCGTTTTTACCCTTTGGGAATGAACACTAAAAAGTAACGCGATACCTACCGACACTACGGAAATTATTCTATGTATTTCAGATATTTACATTCAGCCTAAAATTATGCATTAAAACCTTAGACCATATAACACGGGACTAGCCTTTGCGAACCACCGCATACAAAAATATTCTGCCAGTTTTCATACAAGTGAAGGGGGAAACACAAAGACATATAAAATTTCATTGCATTTAGAAATGTATTAATCGACAAACGCGTAATGGCTGTTGTGTGTTAATTGTTATTGTACAGTCAACTACAATGTAATGTACTAGTTTAATCATATAAAATGATGTACTGATGTACAGGCTTTTCATAAAGCCAAAAGACCAAATGGTCATGTGCAATGGCAGAAAACAATGCTTAAGTAAGGCGCATCCTGTGGTTAGATGATCTAAGATTAAAACCTATACTATAAGTATAGTGTGATATTACCTTTTTACGCGTGGGAAATCACCGCGTCTGTTGACAGCCTCATGAATTTTTGATTCCCATTTACCGCATCATAGTCTCGTGTACGTCGGTCTAATGACACGGGAATAATTAAAATTTTATGTTCTCTTTCAACTTTTATGTGAAGACATATTTACATAATAATAATATCGGTCGAGATTTTTAAGTAAATATATAGAAAATATTCTTAGAGTTCCGTACCCAAGGTTGAAAACGGTACCCGGCATGGAGCAAATATAAGAGATATATATTTGCTCCATGGTACCCGGGCTGTATCTTTGGAACCGTGATAGCTAGACAGATGTTTATAGAAGGAGGAAGAAAAGACAGAAATTTTAATAGATGGTGTATTTCTGTTGCCGCCATAACAATAAATAGGTATTAAAATCAGAAAGTAGAATTTAAGGAAGCTTCCCATAAAACAATTGTGATTTTTGTAGGGTTTATTACGGAACTCTCCAAGCGCAAGTTCGACTCGTACTTAGCCTGTTTTCTTCTGTGGAACATCGGTTACGACTGGGTGCTGCGTGGTCCGTTGCTCAGAGGGGTCGGCGTAACACGCGTAACGTGTTACGCCGACGACACCCTCGTTACGGCGCGGGGAGCAACGCACCGTGCCGCAGCACTTAAGGCCACGGCAGGGGTTGCTCAGGTCGTGGGTCGGATTCGGCGGCTGGGTCTCGAGGTCGCCCTTCACAAATCCGAGGCTCTGTGCTTCCACGGACCTCGGATGGGGCCACCTGCGGGATCCAGCCTACAGGTAGGGGGCGTCAGCATCGGCATCGAGCCCTCGATGAAGTATCTGGGGCTCGTACTCGATGGCCGGTGGAACTTCGGACATCACTTCCGAAGTTTGGTCCCAAAACAGAGGGGAGCATCAGCCGCACTCGCGCGGCTGATGCCCAACATCAGGGGACCCAACGCTCCCTACAGGAGGCTGTACCTGGGAATCGTGCGAAGCATGGCCCTGTACGGGGCTCCCGTATGGGCGGAGACCCTGACGGCCAGCAATGAGGCCAGACTGCTGAGCCCGCAGAGAGTGATGGCCGTCAGGGTGATAAGAGGATACCGCACGATCTCCGGTGAGGCGGCATGTCTCCTAGCCGGCACCCCTCCATGGGACCTGGAAGCGAGAGCCCTTGCGTCACTGTTCAGATGGCGCAAGGAGGCGCTGGAGCGGGGCCAAAGGCCTGCGTCTCGAGAAATCGAGGCCCAGCGGACCCTGCTCCACCAGGAAACCGTGGAGACATGGAAGGTGCGACTTGAGCAACCAAAGGGGGGATTCACCACAATCGCGGCCGTCAGACCGGTCATGGACGAGTGGCTGGAGAGAAGACACGGTGCTCTCTCCTACCGGTTGACACAGATGCTTGCCGGGCACGGTAGCTTCAGTAGGTATCTGTGGCGAAAACACCGGGAAACTACGGCCGAGTGTCAGCACTGCAAGGACCGCAGCGATGACACGGCGCTCCACACGCTGGTGGAGTGCACGGCGTGGGCACAACAGTGCCAGGTCCTCGTAGTGGGTCTGGGCGTGGACACTCTCTCGCTCGAGGCCATGGTGCGAGCCATGCTCTCCAGCGGGAGTAAGTGGGACTGCGCCGCCTCTTTCTGCGAGCAGGTCATGCTCGTGAAGGAGGCGGCGGGCCGGGTGCGGGAGAGAACTCTCCCACCCGAGTTCCGCAGTCGGCGCCCTGGGCGCAGCCGACGTGTCTTAGCCGAGGACTATCGGCCTCCATGACCGGAGGTCTGAGGACGGTGAGAGGGCCGCTCACCGTCCTTACAGAAGCAGGCCCATGACGGCAGCGTGACGTGAGCAACTCACGCACGCCCCCCCCCCCCCTTAGAAGCGGGGTCACACCCGAAACCCCCCATAGACGCGGGATTGCACCCGAACCACCCCCTGGGCGAGGCCGCAGTGGCGGCCGTAGGTCTGTTAGGAGTCACGGGACATCCTTCCTGAGGGCTTACCCGGGGCTCTCCATCATAGGCTGTTGGGCGTTACGTGAGGTTTTTTAGTCGGTAAGAGTCCGGCATAGCATCCTACGAGGATTTTCCCTCACACCAAAAAAAAAACGCCTGTTTTCTTTAAATTCAGTCACATATATTGCCACAGTACCACTGAGACAGTCTACAAAAAAAAATAGGTATAATCCTGAGCGTTTTTGCCATGAATTTGGTGATATAATCTTAAAGAGAGAAACACTGTTAGACAGTCTAGTACATTAAAGTTTCAAAAATTACATCACCAGTACTAAAACGCTACTACCAAGAGAACTAAAGTAGCAATAACAATTTCAGTAACAAGAGCTTACTGAACTTAAGAAAGCGATTACCATGAAAATAACAATTATCTGGTATAGGAGAAGCAACTAAACCCATTAACCCGATTACCGATCCCTAAACCGAGTATCTAATCGACGCTTTAGGTAATAGTTATTAGTGATTGACATTGGGTACCGAAGCGAGGGTTTAGGACCAGTGATTGACGTAGATTTCAATTGTTTCTGAAATAAAAAGAAGTGTGCTTCTATTACGCTGCCGATTCTTCAAAATCTTTTAAGACCACTTTGAAGAATCCGGTCTATGGCGAGCATAGAGCAACGCGAACTGTCTAAGCGCGCGTTGCTCTGTGATAGCGAGTGGTAACCTTCTTTTTAAGGCCACTTTGAAGAATCCAGCCGGTCTATGGCGAGCACAGAGCAACGCGCGCCTTAGTTCGCGTTGCTCTATGATGGCGAGTGGTAACATCAATTGTCACCAAAACTCATGAAACAGGCCGTGAGCTTCTTACCAGGTGCTTTCTCACAGGCTCTACCTATGCCTTTTTTATTTTTGGCTATGTTTATGGCAGTTCCCTTCTGGACACAAGCCTCTTCCATTTAAAACCACAACGTAGATATAATCTCGCCTTTATCATCAAAAGGGAAGGCGGAGTCATAGTATACGGCTTAACTTCACCTTCAGTTTTTTACTCCAGACCTACTTAAACACTTTTACCTTATACTATTTCAACTTTGTTTCAGATCCATCACAATGTACCACAAAGCAACCAATTTTGTCTCTTCGGTAATCTTCATTGTTGTAATTAGTAAGTATTTATGATTTGTCTCTATTATTAGGAGTAATAGCCAAGACGCAAATATTATCTACTGCGAATACACGGATGTAAAAAAGTATACATACAATATGGTCACGCCTTTATCCCCGAAAGGGGAAGGCAGAGGCGTATTATATGATTACATTTCACCTTCTCCGAATTTGTCTCTCGTAATATATGGTGAGCCGTATTGCAGCGTGATTTGGACAGGCGCAGGTTGTGATTGCCTTTTACTGGAACCAAGGGCTTAACGTGCCTTCCGAAGCACGGAAATGCACAAAAATAAATAAATATACCTAAACCAATCATCCAGTCATATATAATTTAGGTCATACTAAGCAATACAGATTATTTCCTGAATTATCTCTGAATAAGAAAAATAACTTATCATATCACTTTACATAGGTACACCAAACGAAATTTCATGTCTCAACTCACAGAAGCGCCGAATCTAAACCGTGTATCAGATTTACCTCTTCTGAAACTATTTCTTCACTAAATTGGAATGGAGCCTTTAGAATTCATGAACCAGAAAATGTTCTGTGAGTATGTTGGAAGAAAAACGGGCCAAGAGCGAGTCGGACTCGCGCAGAGATGGTTTCGTAGCAATAAACGACAAGAAATAATGTTTGTTGTTTGCGAACCCCCTTTAATCCCCCTTTTTAACCGACTTCAAAAAAGGAGGAAGTTCTCAATTCGTCTGTATGTTTTTTTATGTATGTTAGCCGATATTTCCGTCAATTATAGACGGATTTCTATTTTTTTTCTTTTGTTGAATGGGGTTTACTTCTGAGGTGGTCCCATTTTCACCAGGTCAGGATCTGATGATGGGATCCAGGAGAAATCGAGGGCAACCGCCGAAAATTGTAGGGACAACTAGTGCGTTCGTTAACTTTTTAATTAAGTGCTTTAATGTACTACAATTTAATGAAGGTCTGCTGTCGATCTGATGATGGAACCGAAAGACAGTCGAGGTAATTCCTTAACGATTTATAGCAGTTACCTTGTGTTTGGGCTTTATGGCAACTGCCTGGACGTGACTGATAGTTGGAAATTCTTATATCATTACGCAAGTCACGTCCTGTGCCATAATATTATAATTTATTATCTAAATATTTGAATTTGTCAATTCAGCAATAATCGCATCTTCATGTACGTGCCACAGGATGACAATCACCCCCCGCACTACTCCTCAGTTTGATGTATATAATCTTTAGTATTCTAGATTAATCATTCCATTCATCCGTCTGTATCCAACTACCTAGGAACGCTGTAGCTATGTAGAATCTCTGTGGCGGCTATGCCGCTAACTTGGTACGTCATAATGTAGTGCGTAATATAATTAATAGTGATCTGTAAATAGTCAGTAATTATCAGTAAATAAAAGTGTGCACACAACTTCTGTCTCTCCCTACGAACACGCTATAGGCTTGATTGATTTGTATTGATGAGAACTTTACACCTAGTTAGATATATTTTTGGGTCCAACCGTCACTTAAAATAATAAAAAAAAAATTAATAAAAAATAAAACCGACTTTAGAAAAATCCTGAAAAATAAAATTTGCTTAGCACAAAGTAATATGTATTTTGATTTATCAGATTTTATTCAAAATAATATTGAAGTTGGTGCCATTAATAATACCTACCTAAACCTATGGGTTTACTTGGCGCTGACTTCAATGTGACATTGAAAAAAATCTGATAAATCAAAATAAATATTACTTTGTGCTAAGTAAATTTTATTTTTCAAGATTTGTTTGAAGTCGGTTTTTTTTTATTATTTTTTTTATTTTAGTAGGTATTTGTTGTTATAGCAGCATTGTATTTGTATTTGTATGCACGGGGTTCCTTTTTTACCCTTTTCGTACGGAACCCCAAAAATCAAATGTATCCAATACGAGCTTTCAAATTGTTGTGGAAATACTGTCGTCGTTAGATCCGTACTTGTATCGACAATTTTCTATTGAAGGGCACTGATAAGACGAACTGAAAAGAAAAAGTATTTTGGTACCCGAAAACTACTCCGGAAAACATGAAAATTCGTGTATCGTTTTCTATTTATATTATTTATACATATACTGCCTTACTAGATTCCCTTTCCCCTAGTATATGCCTAGTATTTCTCACCCCTATTTTAAGTCCTTAGGGGTGAAATTTTGAATACCTAATACCAAATGGTTCGCGTATGCTTACTATAAATAAATTTATAAATAATTCCATTAATACATAGGAATATATTGATAGCCCCATGTGGCGACGGGAAAAAGTACAAAATGTCGCCACACCATTCATCCCGATGGTATCGTATGAGGCGACTAATGGAATACTTACTTTCGCAATACGATCCATTTCATAGAGATGGAAAACTCGAAGGTAAACCCGGTTATCAGTAAAATGACAGTCGTTGCTGTGAATGAAAGCTAAGAGACCTTATTCTTAGCATCTGAGTCCATAGCGTGGCACAGGGGCGAACAGCCGAACACCCCGACGGTGTCTGGGACTTGCGACCCATTTGAGTAGGTTTAGGGTGGCCACCTTTCTATGCGCATAAACGCTCACCTTCCACTATCAGGCTGAAGGTTTTTTAGGCGGCTTGAAAAATTTCAACTGTGGGTAGTCACGGCTTGCGCCTGTCCATCTCAACACGGCAGTAGGCTCACCTATTACTTATGACATTATACTATGCCTCTGCTACCCCTTCGGGATAAAGGCGTGCCTATAATTATGTATGTATATTGATACTCGTAGTATAGACTTGATGTCCCGCTAAATGTACCAAGCTAACAAAGCCATAGGTCACAGCTAGTTGTGTGTTACTTTTAGATTGCACTCCCCGTTTTGTCCCAAAGGATGCTCCGTTCTCAGATGTCAAAACGTAACTGACAGCAAGATATAGTGTATTATTTATTGTATGTCGAGGATTTCTTCATGAATACATTATGTGATTATGTTAGTAATTTTGTTTATCTATGGAATAGAAATTTTAGTCTGAAATATAATATTAGTAAATAATAACCATCCAAGTTCTAGCTCCTGTTGTATCCGGATCCTCTCACATTTCATCTATTTTGATTTCTGTCCCTCGTAATAGGTGGTGAGCGTTATATTCGTGTTGATATGGAAAGGCGCAGGTTGTGACGGCCCCCTGTTGAAATTTTTCAACCCGCCCATAAAAGCCTTCAACTTGGCTAACACTTCGGAAGGATGTCCCAAAAAGGCTAAAGATAAAGATAGAACAACACTATAACCACGAATTACAATTCGTGACTGTAGTGTTGTTCCATCTGATCCCTAATATCCCTAGGTTGACTTTCACGAATTGCTAAGGAAGATAAACAGTTAACGCCTCTTTATTTCGGTTAGAATTCTTAATGGACTTTACTGTCCCGAATAAATAAAACAAACAAATAAATATTTGTGATCATTTTCACACAACACCATCTAGCTCAAATTCAGCTAATATAAACTTGTGCTATGGGATCTAGACGGCCGATAAAACTAGGTACCTATCTAAATATATACGTGCACACAGTCATATACATATTATAGATAAATTACACCCAGACACAGAATAAATCAATGTGCTAATTACACAAAGATATTTGTCCTGGGTGGGAATTGAACCCCGGTCTTCGAATCAATAGTCAGGCATACTAACCACTGGACTACGAGGCCAGTCAAAATGAATGAGATATTCATCTCTGACTTGACCTGACTAAACCACGTAGGTATAATAGGTACCCTCGAATTGAACTTTTTATCTCCTATTCAGTACGACAAAATAATAACTGAAATACTTTACAAAAATCCAAATAACCAATCTACTGAAAATCTATTGTTGGTAGGTACATATTCGTAAACTATTGTATATCATAGAACCGAACCCCAATGGAAATTGGAGCCCCAATATATTCTCATCAATTGATTCGTGGAACGGTAACAGTCGAGGAAGTTTAAGGTAGTCAATCCCTACAATGGGGATTATAGATATGTTACAATAGGGGTGAGATACGGTAGGTTAATTCCACATTATTATGTAAGGGTTTTGGTTATTGCTTATTTCGGTATTTGCGTTGTATATAATTGAGAAAAGCATTGGTCAGAGTAACCATTCTTTTCAACATTGGAGCTTTTTATTTTCGTTACTTTGGGAATTAAAAACCGACCAAAAGCGAGTTCGATTGGCGCATGGAGGGTTCCAAAAAATGGCAAAAAAAAGATACGTTTGTTGTATAGGAGCACGGAAAGATTATTTGTTTTATTTTTAGTAAGTACTTAGTTGTTGTTATATCGGCAACAGAACTGCATCATAGAAAGAAAATACATTTTTATGACTCGCAAGATTACACACATTATAACAATAACATAAATAACAAAAAAAACGGTGCGCAGGTTAAATGGGTCACCATCTCAGCATAAATACTGCCAACGACATAGGATGCGGAGCGCTAATTTTCTGATGGCATTATCTATAAAAATTATAACTGTCTAGCAATCACGGTTAATGAGAGACACAGATTGTGGAGTTCAGTAATAGTATCCTAATCCATTGAGTACCTACAAAATCCTAAAAACGAAGCGAAAATAGTAACGATCGAGGGGTCGATAAGCAACGAGATGCACTGCCAGCTCTACAGAATTTTAATTAGAATTGACCTACACTTTTTAATTCATTTATTGTGTGTCCACATCGGCTGGCTTGCTTGTATTGGCAGAGCTGAAAATAGAGCAATACGACCTATGATTAAGTCGAGTTGTATTATGGAGCTGAACAATCAACTACTTTAGGAATTCTTAAATTGCGTTTGAATTCGGATGACTATCGATTTCCAAAACTCCAAGCAGATGACTAAAGAGGTTTGCCCCGTGGAGTAAAATCAGTTCATGATCGCTGCCTCTACATTAAAAAAAATCATTCACTTTAATATATTCCCTACCGATCTTTGGAGGCTAAGCCAGATTTCTCTGTAAGAGTAGTGCACGCAGTGTCTAAAGAGTAAATTCATGGTGGAGTGAAAAAAAAAATCCAAAGTAAGCGCTGTACCAACCTGCCTGGCCAGAGCGTGGTTGGTAAGGCCTATAGCCTTCTTCTATACAAATGTGGGTTACATTCATAGATACCTTTTTATTTATGTTTATCAGTACCAAAGAATAAGTAATTGGCTATACAAAAAAAAAAAATTGGACGAATGTCAGCAGAAAGATATTATGTACCCCAACATTATACTCTCGATATCATCATTCTTTCTTGGTAGAAGACAATATCAATTGCTTGTAAGCCGCTGTTCATTCATTTATTGAAGTGAGCTTACTGAATCTTCATACACGATGACGATAACTTTGCCGTGAGCTCTCTGAGCTATTTCATGCAGTTACCGCTGGGACACCGTGTAGATCTAGCAGTGCACTATTGAATGAATTGTACAAAGTGTATAGACATCGATCAAACGGTTTTAATACTTAAGAATATTTTTTACGAATTGCAGCTATAATAAGTAACTGAAATTTGGATGTTATTGCTTATTATTTAAGATTAAAGGTTTTTAATATGCCTGGCTTTATGACAGTACCTTCTCTAATTGAAAGTGAAGATGATAATTGAAATCAGCTAGGGCCAGTCTTGTGTTCCTTTAGCTTCCTTTAGGTTAGGACGGTTAGGTTATACATGGCCTAAGAGCCAGAGAACACATTTGAATTGAAATCCCGGGAACTATGATTAACCTTGACCATACTTGGTATACCTATTAAATTGCGATTCCGAGCCTTGTATAAATATTCTTTGAACAGCTGTGTTCACGACTTGATTCGGATAAAGGTGAAAGTCGATATTAGTTCAGTTGGTAAAAATAATGACGGTGTAATTAGGATAATTTCTCTCCTTCAGCGTTTGTAATATTCTGTATTACTACGATATTTTCAACCTAAACAAACTGTAATAAGTAGAAAATTACTAAAGAATAAATATCATGACTTGTTTATGAAGCCGTTAGAGAATATTTGCACATAAATAAGTTCATTATGATGAATTGTTTTGCATTTATAAGTGATGACAGACACGTATATGGTATTAACACTTTGTGCTCGTACTTTACAAGATAGAGTTACAAAAGAAGTGACACGTAGATACATGACATCTCATGACATATGACATCACAGTTACTTTTTTAAGCGCAGCAATAAATTATTAAAATATGGACTGTGTAGTATATTAAAAGTAATACTACTTTTAATATACTTCTTTAATATACTACAAAAGTAATACTACTTTTACTACACAGTCTTAAAATATGAACTGTGTAGTATATTAAAAGTAATACTACTTTCAATATACTTTATTATTTGTAAATACTTTGATTATATTCCATCTTGTAGATAAGTTTCATCATCATAATTTTTATTGTATATAAATTTTATTAACGTCTCTATTCAAACATGCACTGCAATCGACCATAAGGCAGTCTTTATTATACAAATAGACTACTAGGATGGCTCCCGAGACTCCCGTCCGTGTGATATTTTGTGCCTGTACCCTCAGACCATGGAAACTTAGTCCACGAATAAGAAATAGTATTTATGTTATTCCAGATTATATAATCTGTATCTACTTGTGAATAAACTTAAATTGAGAAACAGCCAGAATCGTTTAGTCATTGAGCGTAAAACACATCCACACGTCTATACTCACACACTTTTGCATTTATAATATTAGTAAGATAGTAAAATCTGTCGCCCTCCGATTCAATCACATAGAGGTCTTGTCTTATTGTTTACCTCTCCTGGGTAAACAGGAGTGTAGTAAAACGAATAAATTCTAATGCACCAGTCAGTGAATTTTTCACACAAATAATTCGAGAAGTCCTTTGACATTTTTCAAGTATCAAAACTAGCGATGCGCAGTTTAAAGAAGAATAGAGCTATTAGTTCTATACAACCTAGATAGGTGGCGCGGCGATTGTCATTCAACATGCGAATTGCGATAAAACGCGTTGTTCAGAATATTACTTTTAATTTTCATTATTTTATTTAACAATTTATGTACACACATAGTTAAATTACAAAGAGACATAGAAAAAAAGCGTACAATGTGTTATAGACGAATAAGAAATACTATTTGATACATTTAGATATATGATGTTGTGTGAGATTGTCGAAGAATATAATTTACAACAAATTAAATTAGATAAGAATATCTATGCTACAAATTTATTCCGCACTAGTTGATCTAGGTTTTTGTAAACCTGTGTTTCAGGTTATATAATGTCTTCAACTGTATGTTTACGTAATAGGTATTATCTTAAATGCCAAATAACTTTAACCAAATAACACATAAAAACGCTTATCGCTGTCTATAACAAGTTGAAACTTTCTAATAGTTTCTCAAGGTCAGTATAATTTAGTTTATCTAAATATTTCTGCTTCTGTGGCGCAGTCGTTAGTGATACCGCCTGCGGCGCTGGAGGTCGTGGGTTCGATTCCCACCGGAGACAAATATTTGTGTGACCCATAAATTCATATCACAACCTATTAGAGCGCTTATTCAAAAGTTTGCTGCAATGTGATTACTTGCACATCCGCATGAATGAGAACTAGTAATGGACTTACTCAAAAATAATAAATAATCGTAGGTACTCACATAATAAATAAATAATAATAAATAATCAACTATTATACAAAAAGATATGTTGTGTTTAACATTTCTATATAATGGAAAAGATTTAGAAATTAACTACCTACTCATTGAAATATATTGTTCGTAGTTGACTGACAGATTGGAAATCTGTCATTCAACTTCGAACTAACGGCTGAACGGATCTGGTTTTTTTTTCGTTTACGTGAGGGCAAATCCTCATGGATGTTATGACTCCTATCGACTAAAAAAACCTTACGTAATGCCCAACAGCCAATGGTTGGGAGCCCCGGGTAAGCCCTCGGAATGATGTCCCAGGACTCCCAACAGACCTACGGCACAGTATAAATATGTTGTTTAACCCTACGGCCGCCACTGCGGCCTCGCCCAGGGGATGGTTCGGGTGCTATCCCGCGTCTTTGGGGGGTTTTGGGTGTGATCCCGCTTCTAAGGGGGGGCGTGCGTGAGTTTCTCATGTCACGCTTACGTAGTTGACTGACAGCTTGGATATCTGTCAGTCAACTACGATCTAACGGCTGAACGGATCTGGCTGTTTCGAACACGTACGGATTGTAGTTTGGAATAACAAACAGGCTTTTTTTCCCTGAAATAATGTTGCAGGTCGCACAAAAACCTTAGAGTTTAAGCGAGTAGTTACTGTATAAGATACCTGTAGTATAATTGTAATGTTGATCATTAATAAATAAAAAAATAAGTAATAAATAATATAAGAAACATTGTACCTAACTGATCTGTCAGTAAATAATTAAATGTCAAAATACAATTCTTGTCAATTAATCCTTAAATAAATTCGTCAATACCACCTCCACCCGCGCCCGGTGCAAAAGTGCCCATCACACCG
Organism: Miltochrista miniata; assembly: GCA_933228765.1. NCBI lineage: Eukaryota > Metazoa > Arthropoda > Insecta > Lepidoptera > Erebidae > Miltochrista > Miltochrista miniata. The sequence continues at coordinate 9,748,481 of OW121773.1, read as the reverse complement.
CTCGCGTTACCTCTCTGTATGGCAATGGCCAGCCTTTGCACCAACCACGAACCAGCGCGTGAGTCTCCAGACTTCTCATTCAGTCTACGCCCTATCTCCGCGACAAAACGCTTCGCCTCTAACCCCCAACAGCTCATTGTCTCCACCGCAAAAAGAACGAAGTGGTAACGATCCCCTAATGCCTCGTATTTGAGGCATTTTCCTGCAGCCGCAGTCTCGGCCGCAGCGGCCGGTGACCGGACCGTACGACTGAGGTGGCTGGGAGCAACAGTGCTGACGCAAGTGGCGTCCCACACCAGGCACTTCCCACTCCTCCATGGCACCAAAGTCATACCATCCGGCCTCTTGCCATCAGACCTGCTTAAACCAGGGGGCTCAAGCATGCATGGGACATCCACCGAAGTTAAGGCTCTTCGAATTATGTCGTTAAGAGCGTGGTGCCGCGAAAACCTACCCATGCATCAGAACGTGATGGCCATCGGCTTCCACCGTGGAACCACAGGTGCATTTATGGGATTCACACACTCTGCAGCCCAGGCGGAGAGCCACCGCCATCCGCAATGAGTCGTCGTCCATCAAGGTGCCAAGGTGAGGTGAAGGCAGCGCGTGCAGCCATGCTCCCGATTCCGCCTGAGTCACAGCTCGGAGTCTAGCCAAATCGGCCCCTGAGGCACCCTCTAGCAACCGCTCCCTAACCCGCCCAACCACAATGTCGTCCCACGCTCGCTGAGCACTTCGATCGGCAGGGGCTGCCGCCCCTGAACTGCAAACCGTCCAAGCAGACTCGGCGTCATTTGCAAAGGTTACATTCACCCTGTCACCATTAAAATCGAGAATTACAGTGACAAGGCTCGACACCCCGTGCGCCGACGCCAAGAAAGCTGGCAATCCCACGTCCCGCGCTCGCCGTACCCCGATACCTCCACTCCCAATAGGTAGCGTCGCTTGCATCCACTGACACTCATCGAGGTCCACATTTAAAATAGCCTCGACAATGGACCTCAACGAATCATCGAATGCCGAGACCCTCGTGGGAAAAAGCCAGGTAGGCGCCGTCCGCAAGAGATATGTTAGCCTCGGTAGGGCGAAGCACATGCGGAGTAGTATAATAGCCACATGAGCAGAGAGATCCTTTAAGTGTTCTTGAGTCACTAACAATCGATTTCTACGCGAGGAGATGGCATCCGGTACCCATCGGGGAAAATATGAGATCCCAAAAGGGAGAAAGAGAGAGGGGAAAGTTTCTTGATGTCAGGCAAGAGCGAATTAAAGCGCCCAAGGTGTTTATCGGCATCGTCGCTGCAGAAGAAAATCTCGCATTTCGCAGCCTCTAGACCCAGGGCCCCAAGTCGAGGAATCAGAGTCTCTAGATCTTGATAGACGTCTTGCGGCGAGCCCCCAATGGTCCCATCATCTAAGTACCAAAGGTTCATGTCAGACTTAAGGTCCGTAATGACTTTATGGATTGCCAAACTGAAGACTAGAGGCCCCAACGGATCCCCCTGCTGCGCTCCTACTTGAGACGAAATGCGACTATCACCAAAGAAGAGATTAGAGGGAGAATAGTACATCTGATACCGGAAAGGATAAAGAGAAGGAATTAGCTCCCGGACCTCGGATAGAATAGCATCTCTCTCCAACGTATCGAATGCATTGCGGATATCAAGTTTTAGCACCACGCAGCTTGAATTGGCAGGGTTCATGACAAAAGCACGCGTCGCATGAATCGCCCTCTCTCTCACCTGCAGCACTGGAAGTGAGCTCCTTTAAATGCTCCGGACGTAACCCGTCTAAGCCCGCCGCTGACCCATTATAAAAAGATTTTAAAGCAGGCACCACGTACTCCTCCGACACAACTACTGCCACAGTCGACGCATTCGGCGCTAGCGGAAAACAGAGCGGCCGAGATGGACTTCTTGTTTTGTATGACGAAGTGACATTAGCTGCTGTCACCTGACTTTGTCTATATAAATAATTAGTCTTAAAGATATTTTATATTACAATTTATCGCGAAGAGATGAACAGACAGGCGGGTCAGACGACTTTGCATAAAGTTACCAATGTTTATATGTAGATATACAATTTGTGCAAAATTAATTAAATAATTTAAATTATTTATTTTACAACCACGACCAGTCATCGTTTCCTAAACTGCAGCATTATGTAAATTCTCCAGCGTGCACGGTAAATAATTAAATGCAAATATTCAAAGTAATGTTTATTTTAGTTATTTGAGCCACTACTTAGAGTAATAGGCGGGTAGTTAAGCTTTTATTTGCATACTGCAAATTATTAAGTTCTAAGTAGGGGAAACTGGGGATACTTGATCCTTACGGGAGAGTAGGTACACAAGATTTACAGAACCTGTATAAGCCGTATTTAGTTTTATAGTGGCAATATCGATTGTATATGGTACACGATAACTTTCTAAAGATGGTAAACCTATCATATTTGACACTTTAGCAAATGGCGGGCGAGTAAGTAATTGTTGCGGCAGAAAGAAAATTTTGAATAGTTTTTATTGTCACTAAACATTTATTTAAAATAGGACTTTTAAGTGTGTATGCATTTAATACGAGCCATTATCTATATTATTAGCAATTCTTTACGTAATAAAGTGGTAATATTATAGACATTTGAAAATATTTTTGTTTATAACCTCAAATAGCTCAGGGTATACTTGGTACACTTTATTATGGGAGATTTGATCCACCTGGCTCAAGTGTCCCCTACCTTTTTTTTTCAATTCAATGCAGAACAATATGCCAAGAGCCTACAAAACCAGAGAAGGTGCCCGAAAAATGGTACCAGGGAACGAAAATAAAGCTAGTCCATGCCCGTAAAGTCGCACAGCGAGCAATTGAATGAGGTGTGCTATGGATGTCTCTGAGGGATAAAATTTGGAACGATGTTCTCCGTTAGAGAACTAGAGTGGTCGACATAGGTCGCAGAAGCATGCTGGTGCGAAATGGCAGTGGGCTGGCCACATCTCTGTAGGAGAACCGATGGTCGGTGGACGTGAACGAGTTGTGCTGTTAACATTTTTCAAGCCGTTTAAAAAGGCTTTCAACTTGGCTTAACGACTGCCATTTTACTGGCAACCGGGATCAACTGCTTAACGTGCCTTCCGAAGCACGGAAACGCTCAAATAAATGTCACAAAGTGATCACATGGGTGGTCACCCATCCAAGGACTGGCTCTTAGTGATATTCGTTACTGCAGTGATCGTTTACAGAACACTGAAACCGCGGGGCCACGAACGCTACCAATAAACCGTGATATAGTGACTTCATATATGACATATGAAGAAATATGTGATTTCGAAAATGAATAAACAGACAAGACATTTTTTATTGAACTCCTTAGTAAAGGTATCATGTGACCCTAAATATGGGAGACTTGTTCCCCCAGGATCAAGTCATCCAAACCGGGGGGATCAAGTCTTACGTATATAGGGGACACATGGTACGATTCCTTATTATTGATTTTGGTCAAATAACTACTAAATTTAGATATTCATATCTTTGGCTCTTACAGCAATTATAAGCAAATAAATTTCACGTATTTTAGTACTAACAGTTTTTTAAACGGATACTCAATATAGAAATTAGGGATAAAAAACAAAAGGGGGGATCAAGTGTCCCCAGTTTCCCTTATTTACTATTTATATCTATGCATTTAATAAAACTGTAGAGGGTCGAATAGGCCAGAATCTGTACGTTGAAGAAATTTTGAAAATTTTAAAGCCAAAGCCGAATAAGTATCAATCACGCCGAAAAAAATCAATTGGAATGATACTTGGCACAATCTGAGCTTATGATCCGAGGAAAGTATTAGGATGCTTTTGATTCCGACATTTCGCCAACGAAATGGGTTTTCAGTTGTTATTTCTCAACTTATTTATAGCCTATCACCAAAAACATGCGATTGAAAAGATCGTTCTCTTTCACACCAGATATTAAAAGCTTTACCTCCTCCAATCGCTAGATATCGCTATAGCTTTCCATGACACAGGTGGTGACAATCTGCCGAGCAAAAAATTGTAAAAAGTAGCTGTGATGGTATATTGAAGATTAATAAAAAAAAACGGTAATCGACTAATTTAGGGCTAAATTTATATTTTTTTACTTCGTGTCTGTTTGTTTTTTATTCGATCGGGGTAGGAGCAAAATTCAATTTCTTGATCATAACGGTACCTACTATCAGGAATTCAGGATTTTGAAGGTATTTTTTTTAACTTAAATATTGCTGTATGTTTCATAAAAATCGGTTCAGCAGATATAATAATACAGCTTCACCTATTTTTTTCTAGAAACTCTACGCATGGGAGAAGTCAAAGTCGATTAGCTATTAGTTATAATAACTTCACGAATGAAGTCGCGAGCAAAAGCTAGTAAATTAAAAATTTAATCCATGTTTTAATACGAATAATATTTTAATCAAACAAATGATATTAATGATATTAATGATATTCTCCGCCGCGCTCTTGCCACCGCCGGCGTTCCAGCTGTTCTTGAACCAAATGGTTTGGCGCGCGACGATGGCAAGAGACCGGATGGAATGTCATTAGTACCATGGAAGATGGGAAGACCTTTGGTGTGGGACGCAACTTGTGCCGACACCCTTGCGCCTTCTCATCTTCCTAACACGGCAGGCTGCGCTTGTGCTGCTGCTGCATCTGCCGAGTCTCTCAAGCGGCGCAAATATAATAATTTAGTTGCAAACTATATATTTGAGCCGTTTGGAGTCGAGACACTGGGCGCGTGGGGCCCAAGTGCGCGTGTGCTATATAAAGATATAGCAAAGCGTTTGGTCGATGCTTCTCGTGACCATAAGGCTGGCCTCTTTCTCGCTCAGAGAATAAGCATTGCCATCCAACGTGGCAATGCGGCCAGCCTTATGGGAACCTTACCAGTCGATTGCGATGGGGAGGAATTCTTCGACACCTAGACGAGGGTTGCGACAGTCTTGCACATTGTTTTTACTCCACCCCCCCCCCCCTTCTTTTTCTGTAAATATTTTTAATTTAATTGTTCAATGTATTTTTATTGTTACTTGTTAATATATATATTATCAAACAACCAAGTTAGCAGTTATACAATTAGCAAGGTGTTCAGAACGAACCGTGTCTAGAACCACCGAAGTTGAACTTTTCAAAACTTCCATTCCTATTGAGCAAGCTTCAATCAAGCAAACTTAGGTGGTTGGCTGGCTGAGTTTTTAAACTTAATCAACTGTTAAGAGCTAGTTTATTTCATTATTGTTTTCGGTATAAGTTTTTGCGGTCTTGGAATTTGTGGTTCAGATTTGTTCGGAGCTAAAGCTTGGGGCCGAAGTCTGGTTTTGAATAATTTATTTTTGAATTGTTCTTGTAAAAGATTATCATCTCTCTTGTTCATTTGGTTATATTTTTTACTTGCCTATAGCAAACGCATTTTTACTGTATATTTGATAGCGCCCGCGGCTGCCCCCCCGTAGATTTCTTTTACCATTCCCGCCCAAAAAGTAGCCTATGTGTAACTCCAGATTTCAATGTATCCCTGTACTAAGCAATTGTGGGAGTCTACAAAGTGGTTGAAAAAATCTTCGCAAGTAAGGCGCGTAGCTCCCGTGATTCGGTTTTAATAGCCAATAGTAATAGTTTACTTAGGAAATCAATCAGCAATATCTATTGACTGTACACTTGTCTTTTGGTAACAATATATTAAAAAAGTAACTTTGTTACAGGTATAAACGCCATCAACACACAAACACAATGGATAGAACCAGAAACAGCGAATACCAATTCTGCATCAAATTCAGAAATCGATAAAGGGAGCAACCAGCATAATATTGCCAAATTACCTGCAGAACCTAATATTAAAATACACGATATCCTATCACACGAACCTATAAAAAGTGCTTCCAGAGTTCTAGTTGCATTAAGACCTAACGTCACGGTAAATATTATAAAAGACAGTAATAAACCGATACAGAGAATTTTACCACCATCAAGAACGCATCCTGTCAAGGAACTTACTTTAGACGAAGTAAAAAAAATAAAGAGCAGAGATGTAGACACAGGTAAACCAAGAGCTCATGTCAGATATGATGAAGTGACGGGAGAAGCAGTAGATGGTGATCATCCATGTCACAGAGAATGTAAGGAAGGAGAGGAACCAATGATGTGTTATTACCATTTTGTTCTTGAATGGTATCAAACTATGAGTAAAGCTTGTTACGATTGTCCTTACAATTTGACGGATTGCAGTAGACCGGATTGTATTCCAGCGGACGGAGTGACTCGGTCCTTGAACGTGATAAATAGAAAAATGCCGGGGCCAGCCGTACAGGTACGTTTTCAATATGTCAGAACTTTTCTAATATACACAAATTTTGTAACGATTCTGTTGGGTGTTTGTTAACAGCGATTTATTTAATGGCTTCTGTCGAATATTATTTTTTGAGGTTCCTGCTTCCCGTGGGAATATATTCCAGGAATGGAATTGCCTATTATGTTATTACAGACCTATTCCTGTACCGAATTTCAGTCAGATCTGTGTAGAGCGTGATTGAGTTCTAACATCCAAACATCTTCACAAACTTTCAGATGTATGATGTGATTTGTTCTGTGTCTGGGTATAATTTATGTATAACATGTATGTGTTTAGAAATATAATATTATAAGTATGTTTATCAGTTATCTAGGACCAAAGCACAAGCTTAAATTAACTTAATTTGGGCTAGATGATATTGCGTGAGAATGACCAAAAATATTTATATATTTATTAGCAGGATATATTGTAAAGGACAATGTTAAAAAAGCCAAAGCCTGAACACATACAGGATGTTCCTAGAATATTAGTGCAATTAAGTGAATTAATTGCATACAACTTCTTTAACTAAAAACTTCTATGGCTACAATATGTGACATTGCTATTTGTGTTCCATAAGGCGCTTTCTTACACAGAGTAACATGACCTCCATTAAAAGGCATAGGTCGTATTGTTTTATGATCTTAGTATCGTTGGGTTCACAATAGCATTTATACATACATGTAGTCACGTTTTTATTCTCGAAGCGAGAGCAGAGGCAGACACAAGGTACATCTTTTAGTTTCTGGTCCCACGTACTACCTACTACAACAGCACAAAGAGAAAATTCATGATCTGTAGACCGTGACGATACATAGTAATTCCTTACGCCAACAAGTGTTGATCCCATTGCCGTAAGCAACCTAATAGCGCATTTCGTTGAACAATAGCAATAAATACATTACAATAGGTACTGTAAAGTACAGTGTGCCTGCTTGTTGGTAAAACCATTATTACCAATAATAACCTTAATCAGTTCCAAGAATTTTGGGAAGTTAGGACATAAACAATTTGTTTTTCTATCTCCCTCATTTAAACAATAGACACTTATGCAGGCTTCCTTAAGGAACACCATAAGTTTGCTACTTTAAAATACTCTTAAAACAACAAATTTTTGTAAGGTATTCTTATAACTTTAATACCATACATACACACATAACATCATGCCTGTTTCCCAGCGGGTAGTCAGAGACTATTGCTTTCCACTTGCTACGATCCTGACATATCACTTTCGCTTCTTCTACTTTCATAAGTGTTTTCATACATGCTCCGATTAAGAGTACTCTTGACTAGGGCTTTTTTTCAAAAGATTTCAATTTGGACAACATAAGTGCGATGCGGTCGAAAATTGCCTATTCACTCTCACCTTATAAATCTCTTTTGTCAGTCTGTTTTCATCCATTCTCTCCACATGTCCGAACCATCGAAGCATCCCTTTCTCTATCTTAGTTACTACATCTTCTGTCAAGCCACAATGTTCCCTTATCAATTACACAATTTCTTTCTCTATCCGTCAATATAACTTTAATGAAGCGGCTTAGCACCAGTAAATTATGTCTAAGTGTTTTAGCTTAGAGCGTGTTTAGTTCATGAACTGAAGTTGTCTGGGTTAAAATTTTAATTCATTAGATCTCACGAGTCCTGAGATAGATCTAGGTAATAGCCTATTTGGTGTCAGACGGACTTTTAAATATTATAGTGAAATGTTTACACACACACTAAATAGTAGCATTTAATAGCTTAAATGTAGGTAGCCCTCCTGTACATTTTCTCTCGGTTTTTTTTCCTACTAGCTGAGCCATATTTTTTAGCCTGTAAGTTATCTAGGGTATTCTTCCGAGGGCTTACCCGGGGCTCCTAACCGTAGGCTGCTAGCAGGACACGTGAGGTTTTTTAGTCGGTAGGAGTTCGGCAAAACATCCATGAGGATTTTTCCTCACGTGAATAAAAAAAAAGCCGGTAAGTTATGCTTTTAACCAATTTATCTTCGTCTTCAGGTATGCCAACACGACCGAGTGATCGTGGACGTAGAAAACGAACTGATGACGGAAGGCACCACCGTACATTGGCATGGTCAACATCAGAGAGGAACACCTTTCATGGATGGAACACCCTATGTCACGCAGTGCCCTATTCTTCCAGAGACTACCTTCAGGTACTGTGAAGTAAACCTTTTTTATGAAGATTTCGTGAAAAAGTATTTTTGTGAAGGAATGGCCAGTTGATGGTATTGATAGTGTAGTATCGCCACCCCAATTCATCCCGAGGGTGTCGTAAGAGACGACTATGGGAACACTTCCTCAAAACGTAGGTATCCATTGCGTAGAGAAGAAAAACTCGAAATGAAATCCGGTTGTCAGTAAAAAGACAATCGTTAAGCCAAGTTTAAGGCTATAAGGGTGGCTTAAAAAATGTCAACTGTGGGTCGTAAGGACATGTCCCTGTCCATTTCGAATAAGTATATGAGTGATAGATGTCTGAACGTCAAGGTGTTTCTTACTATTTGACGCTCTACTGGATCTGGCTGAAATTTGGTACACGGAACCTTTCGTGCACAATATTTGTCATTTGCTGTAATGATTATGTGTTATGTTTGTATTGTAGTCAGTGCGAACTTTTGTTTTAAAAAATAATTTTGCTTTTACAGATACCAGTTCAATGCGAGCCATTCAGGAACTCATTTCTGGCATTCTCATTCCGGAATGCAAAGAGCGGATGGCGCAGCCGGTGCGTTTATAGTCAGAAAGCCGAAATCTCTAGAACACCATGGCAGTTTATATGATTATGACAGGTATATCTATAGTACCTACTTATAACTCTAAATGCTCTCTATAAAGAGCTTGTAGCTCCACTGACTCGAAAAGTTCTAAATCTATGCCTGACTCAGTGTTTTGTAAAGGATCATCAGTAACTATCTTTTAGTATTGCTGGTCTTGGCCAATTTGTGACATTCGTGTCTTGGGAAACACGCTAAGCTGTTGGTCTCGGTTATCATTACCATGCATTCGTTAAGCAAAGTTGAAGGCGCTATAGTGAATTAAAAAATTCCAAGAGTGGGTTAGAATTTAGAGTCAGAAAATGAAAATATTTCTAAATACAAACATAATATATAGAATAGATATACCCTGACATAGAACAATTCATTGTACAAAAATATTTGTCTTGGGTGGCAATTGTAGCCAACCGCTACAACAAAGGGACGGTTAGTATTATTTAGATAATGTTCTAAGTTTATTTTCTTTTTCTCCCTTCCTCAGATCAGATCACATAATGATAGTGACAGACTGGATCCATACCATAGGTATAGCAATGTTTGCGGACCACCACCATTCACGCGGCGACAACAAACCACCCACCCTGCTGGTCAACGGAGCGGGAAGGTTCCAAGTCTTCAACGACACCAGTGAACCGCTTTACATCAGGGCAGCTAGATTTAATGTCGAACAGGTGAGTTTCATAATAACTATATCATGTTTGGCCGAGTGGAATCTTTCAAGTTTTTAGAAGATAGCTTAAACCAATAGAGCTAAAATTTTCATGAAATATCCACGTTTAGTATCATAGACATAGTCGATGTTCAATGCACTTCTGCACTATGACTGTATCAAATGAAAGTTTTTGCTGAGAATAACTCGAAAACTAAAAGGGACGTCACTCTAAATCCAATATGGAGGACTTCTTAGATCGATCTGCCGTTTACATAATACCTATTAGTAACAGCCTGAATACATACCCTGCTTGATAATAAGTTCATTATAATTAGATTGAAATTTGGTAGAGAGGGTATTTTCGATGTTGCATAGCATTACAATACACATATTTCCGTATGATAAGAAGGCTAAGTCTTAAAAACTAGACTTTAACCTTCATTTATGTGTTAAGAGTACTGCACGTCCGCTGTTCAGTAAAAATACTAAGTTTTCAAAAGTAAAAAAATAACAAAAATAACAAGAGGGTTTACCGTTATTAGTTCCGCATTGTGTGCGTTTACGTTGACTGTTGGGTCCTGTCGCTCTCATAACAGTAACTTCACATTACAGTTCTATTACGTAACTTAGCCAAGCTTTTCTTGGCTGAGAAACTGGTAGTATTTATTTTGAAAACTCTGAAAAACATTTGTGTGTTTATAGGGCTCCGTGGTAAACAAGGAACTCTGATAATAATATTCATTAGAATTGGCTTTCGAAATCCTGCAATGGACAAAGAGTAACCCTTAGCTGTCTTGTTTTTTTATGCGACGACGTAGGCCTCTTCCAAATTACGCCAAAATACACGGTCATTACCTGCAACCTTCTTGAGGTCGTCGGTCCATCTGACAGGGGGGTCGTCCTGCCGCACGAGTACCAAGTCGGGTACACTACATTAATACGAAAAACTTAATTCCGAAAGTCACAATCACGAATTTCATAATTCCGAATTTCATAAGTCCGAATGATTCGAAATCTCGAAAGTCAAAAATCCGATGTTTCATAAATCCTTTTTATTAAAAGTCATAATTTTAAAATTCCGAATGTTTACAATTCCGACTGTCAGAATGCCGAATTTCAAGAAACCGAACCGTTGAATTCCGAATCATTAAAAATCCGCCATGTTATAAATACGAACTCCGATTATCAAAAATCCGAAATATCATAAATACGAAGGATGAATGTAGTTTCCACCCGTTCCTGTTTCAACCCGAAAACTTATCATTAAAGACGATTATTTATGTTCCCGATTCCACCCGTTTTTTTATTATAGTATAAGTAGTCAAGTTTAACTACCGAAGATATTATTTCCCAGTGAGTGGAAGGCAAACGACAAAACAAAAAAAAATAACCACGAAGGCTAAGGCGGGAGCTCCGCTCCGCTTCGCTCCCGCCTTAGCCTTCTAACCTAACCTATCCGAGTCGGGGTACTCTGAGTCGGGGTACTCTGAGTCGGGGTGTTAACCATTCACTTATTATGGTTAACAACTCGACTTGAATAGGTTAGGTTAGAAGGCTAAGGCGAAAGCGAAGCGGAGCGGAGCTCCGGCCATAGCCATCGTGGTTATTTTTTTTGTTTTGTCGTTTGCCTTCCACTCACTGGGAAATAATATCTTCGGTGGTTTGACTTGACCGTACTTTATTAAAAAGGTTTTAACAGTGAATTTTCGGATATTTGAAATTCTGAATAATGTTTTTCGGAAAAATAACAGTCCGGTCTTTTGATTATTCGTGCTAATGAAATTAGGAAAAATAAAAATTCGTACTTATGACTTTCGGATAAATGAATATCGTCCTTTTCAATATTCGGAGCTTTGTTTCTTAGGAATTATAATCTTCGGAATTTTGAACATCGGAATATTGAAATTCGGAAAAACATATTTCGGAATTTTTGGGTGTTCCCGTACCAAGTCACGTATAAAATACTTACAATAATGATTTTGAAAAATACCTCCATTATTGCTTTAGTACACTATAGCAATAATATATAAACTTAAGTATATATATCTACTATAGTATAGCTTGAGAAAGTAGTACCATGAAGCTCATTTTATTTTCTCAGCTTATTTTCGGAAATACTACAGAACCTTATGCGATCGACTCTTACGTATTTTGACGTTGTTACACTACATCTGAGTTGAGGTAGTTCAACATTATTCAAATGCTTGTAACTAAAATACAGCAGTCATTTACTACCATTTCTATTTGAGTCTTAATTTCACCGAATGTTTCATAAATTAATCATGATATTCAGGACAGGCGGCGGCGGCGCCCTATCTACCTTTTCAACTGCCTTAAACAGATACCAACTGTCATTTAGACACCCACAAGAATATCACACAGCTCTATCCCGAAATCTTATTCTAATCTTTATTTTCAGGGCTACAAGTATCGTTTTCGTGTCATCAATGCTGAGTTCCTGAACTGTCCCATTGAAATTTCAGTGGACGGTCATAACATCACAGTGATTGCTTCGGATGGTTACGACTTGCAGCCTATTACTAGTAAGTGATTATTATTATCACCATTACAATAGTGTAAGGAGGCTTTCGTATTGAAGGAAATTGTGATTGCAACATAAAGGCCTGAATAGAACTGAATTGGATAGGACGAATTTGTTTGCGAAGAATGAAAGGCAAATAGGCAGAGATCTTACTAAGGTTGTCTAGTACACTCGAGAGCAATGAATCCGGGTCACTTAAAGAATGTTAAAAATCTCGGAAACTAAAAATGATAGGTTAATGCAATAAATTGTATTTAATAGACAATGTAATACTCCTTAAATGAAAGTAAAAAAAATATGAGTCACCATACATTTTATTAACACAAAATTACATAAAGAAAAAACTGCCGATCTCTCCTTAAAACAAAAATAGGAAACATGAAATTTTTGAACTTTATTACGATTTTCTTGAATTTTAATACTTCGTATTGCCTCCTCGTGCTTCCATTACTGCGTTTACGCGGTTTGGCATGCTGTACACCAAGTTCCTTATACGATTTTGGGGAATATTCTCCCATTCCTCTGTGAGAGCAATTTTGAGCTCACGAAGCGTGATTGGGGGAGGGTTTCGTTGTTTTACGCATCTGCCTAGCTCGTCCCAAGCATGCTCGATCGGGTTGATATCCGGGCTGCGCGCTGGCCACTCCATACGAGTAATGTTCATCTCTTGAAGGTAGTCATTCACAATCCTACCTGTATGAGGTCGGGCATTGTCATGCATAAATATAGCATCCTCACCTAAATTGACCATAAATGGACCAACGTGATCATTGAGGATTTCTTCCACATATCTTACGCTAGTTAAAGAGCCGTTTTCTATGATCACCAGCTCTGTGCGACTTTCAGAAGAAATTCCGGCCCACACAAGTACAGACCCACCACCGTAGGCTACTTTTTCTTCGATGCATGCTTGCTTGAATCTTTCCCCTGGTCTTCGATACACTCTGTGTCTTCCATCGTGCTTGTAGAGCATAAATTTTGATTCGTCGGAGAACATAACTTTTGACCAATCTTCAATACTCCAATTTACGTGGCTCTGGGCATACCTTAGTCTCGAAATACGATGCCCACGCTCCAGTTTAGGGCCGTTTGCAGGTCTAAGGGGTTTTAAGTTAGATTCAGCAAGCCGACGTCTTACTGTCCATGCACTTGGGTTACTTCCTCCGAGGCGTCGAAACTGATTGGTGAGTTCAGTTCCTGTGAGAAAGCGATTTCGAAGCATGGTGTTCACCAAGTATCGGTCTTCTCGTGCTGTGGTACACCTGGTTCTGCCCGTTCCTGGTCTGCGTAGGTTAGAACCAGTTTCTTCGTAACGTCGGAGAACTCTTTGTACTGTTGACAGCGACACACCGACAGTCCTGGCTGTATCGCGCTGACTCCGGCCGGTTTCCAGCATTGTAAGTATTCTGGTGCATTCTTTAGGCGTAAGCGACATAATTTCAGCTTGATTAATGAATATAGAGCACTATCAACATGGTTTATGTACCCACATAAATGACAGATTACAAACAAAAGCAACACCAAATGCTGTAATTTCGTAGTTCCATCTTCGAAAGTGGCCCTTTTTCAAATTTGACTTTTTTATGATATAACTTTACAATAACTAAGAAGTTTTAATACCTTCATTTAAGGAGTATTACATTGTCTATTAAATACAATTTATTGCATTAACCTAGCATTTTTAGTTTCCGAGATTTTTAGGATTCTTTAAGTGACCCGGATTCATTGCTCTCGAGTGTATATTCGAATCTACTATCGAAAGTAGGGTTTTAGTTTGATTTTGGAGTCGAACTCAATAACGGGTATTTGAATGTTATAATGTGCCTACAATGTGTGCATGTGCTATATGGATGAAATAGTGTTCTATCTACAGCCTCTGGACCTAACCCATCCTCACCTGAGGCCATTGAGCAACATGACCTATGACTTTGATCGTGAGGGGAGCCACGATGCAAAGACTTATCCTTCAGTCAAAACCCAATTCCAAGCGGTCATAAACAAATTATGAATATTTTGTTTTGATCGCTGTGTGTAAGTTCCGTAGTAGCAGCCAATTGCTTTTAGTAGGTAGTCTATAAGAATACGATTTCTCCCGCAATATTATGACAGAAAATTATGCATTTGGTAATCATATAAAGGTCCTTAATGGAGGTCAAGTTGCTCAATGCCTGTGCCTGGTGTACCTGCTGACAGACGAGTTCAAGGCGATGAGAATGAAAATTTGAAACAAAACATTGTACCAACCTGTCCAGTAAATTAGTTACAACGCACCAACGAAAGTTTCCCAGTGTTGTCGGTTCTATATGCTAGTAATAGATAGGTATTATTTTATTGATTGTAATTGGCAAACTTAAAGTATTAAATAAATATTAATTGGCCATTAAGTTATTTTAAAATGACATTGGCTGTGTATTATGTACCGTAAGGTAAGTGTAATGTAAGAATAATACTCAACAAATCTTTCAGATTTCCATCTTGTATTACTGTAAGTATGGGCATTTACAGTACTTGCCCATACTTACAGTACAGTAAGTACGGGCATGTACTGTACACATATCTAATGGGTTAAATGGGTGCTACAGAATTCATAATATATTACAGGCGAAACCATGGGGCACAGTTAGTATAATAATAAAATGCGAAATTAAAATTAATAAATAACTTTATTACTTAAGCACACAGGCCGCGGGCATCAACAAATTTTTGAAATAATTATTATGATACGAAATAAAGAACTGGCCCCTTAGGACGAAACTTAATTAGCATAGCGAATTGTTTCGTAGAACGGAAATGCACACATCTCGTTAACAAAAGGGAAAAGGGAAAAAAAGTGGGAATAAACTTAATTGAAACTCTTGTCGTCTCGTTATAAAATGCAAAATACAATCATTCGTTGACTTTACCTCGCTTCGTTTAGGGTTGTCGACTAGGTAAATTTAAAATTAAAAAAAGGTAATTGCTGGCTTGTTTGTCAGTTGTACCTACACTAATAAGAGAACTTAGTAAAGTTTGCAGTGGAACTTTTTAAATCATGTTAGTTAAACTGAAAAGTATGTAATTAAACCTTTTCTCTTCTATTCTTTTTACTATGAGTAATTATATCAATGGATGTGAAGAATTGGAACTATGAAAACGAAATCATAGAATTTATTTCGTTCTTTATGCTAATTTCAAATTCATAATAGATTGATATATAACAATGACTAAACTAAGAATATAATATTATTATGATAAACCATGAACGTACTGCCAACTACTACTCGGCTGTCAAATTTTGACAACAAAGCATTAACTGTGTCAAATTTCACGTTGACCCGTTCGTTACAATTTTCTTAAAAAGGAATAGGTACCTACAATATGGTCACTTCACCCTTTAAATATATAAATGTATAACAAATTATCGCCACTGGCAGTTATCAACCCTACACACATATAGAAGCCGTCCATTTTAGTCTTAGTAAGTTATTCTATGCTGATCAAACTTATTGTTTATTCATGTTCATCTGCACCCTCACATACTGCAATATTTCAAAAAGGTTATACTTTGAATTTCAAATTACTTAGTTTGATTTATGCAGCACTATGTTTTCTTTAAATATTTATGTACTTAGATGTACTTATATAGATATTATATGCCTATTTCCCTGAAGATGTAAGCAGACGCAATTATACTTACGTCCACATTTTGACAAAGGTTATGTTGGTAAATCTTTTACCGTTTTGAATAAATATACACAGAGTGTGCCTAGCTGTTGATAAATTTTCAAGCATCACATACTGTACTTCGACTACAATAATATGCACTGCCATTGAATATGAAAATCTAAGTGACAACCCTAGTATTACTGTTAGTAAGCTGCTACAATCTGCTGTTATGTAGTGTACATGATTTTCCTTTCTAAGTCAGTGATGTAACAATATATTTACTAATAACAAGGTATGACAAAAACCTAAGTTTTGTACTTTGTTGTGAGTATAACCATAAGCCATTCGAGCCGAGCAAACATTTCATTGTAAAGTCAACTCTCAAATTTTTTGTTGTGCCGAACACAACAAAAATTTGCGTAAATAATCTTGCTTTATATAAATCTTACCTACTGCTAATTAAAACGAATAATATAACGATTTCAAAATAAAAGAAATGTAATCATTAATGTTTGAAATCACTTTAATATATGCGATAGAACTAGTTAATTGTGAGTATATAGTATGCCACTGCTTACCATTTCAGGGAATGTAGCGCTATTATAAAAAAAGCAAATAATATAGAATAGATCAGTGTAGAAATCCAAACAAATTCTGAGTTACAGACTGACTAGCGGACGTCATGCGGTATCGCTACACACACATCGAGTGTCTGAAAACCGTCGGCAAGAAATGAGTGCAAAATTCAAATTATGCACTCATTTCAGTTATTCATCATAATGCATCTTAGTTTATAAATACAACTTTATGTCATACATGTGATGTTGAATTTATAAAAAAAATACGGTTACAATTATACTATAATTGCGTATGCCTGCCAAGGAAACTGACATGCCGTGTCAAGTTTCCGGATCGGTCAAACCGTTTCAGAGCTAGGGGTCTAAAAAAACCACGCATGGAATTCAGGAAGGCAGGGAATGGGAATCCTTCAATTAACGTTTATCCAAAATACATAGTATGAAGTACCGGAGTTTGCCAAAGCGCCAATATTGAGCTTGTTATAGAAATGACACCAAGAAATCGATACACCGACGTATAATTAATAAAGTTTGTACACTTTCCGGGTACGCAAAACCCATGTTAGATACTATACTCGTAGAATAGTTCCCGTTCCCAACAACCGTCTCTAACGATACCAGCTCTTTGATCTACATTTGAATATGTAAATTAGTGGAGGATGGGCAGGGAAAAGCTGCCCAACTAAACGTTACTACACTCTGCCATAGCTAAAAGAAGTGCTGTTACAGTATTTCGTTACGAACGCGGCAAAAATCTGAAAAAAATTATTGTTCGGAAATTACAAATCTTATGACTAACCTTAAACGTAGATGGAAATTGTTATAGCTATCTTTTGTCTCATACCTATTTAAAACAACAATCCAAAATCAACCCACCGACAAGACTTGATCGACCACAGTCTGATCTCAAGATAATGTGCGGTCTTATTGGATATAGCAATCTCTTTAAATGAAACCTGTGATGCCCGTCCTGGGGTATCCTCCGAGGGCTTGCCCGGGGCTCCCAACCGAAGGCTGTTAGGCAGGATACAAAAGGTTTTTCAGTCGATATCGAGTCTGGCATAGAATTCATGCAGGATTTTGCCTCACGTTAAATGAAACACCTATGAAGGCCAGAAATATGCAGAGATTCATAAATAGTTGGGTCTTAGGACTGACGGCAGATGGGTTAGAAAAGTTCTCTACGGGCCACAATGCCTGGCCGTAGGTTGCTTAAATTTATCGAGATTTCCGGGCGTCTTAGTTCAGACTCATTATAAAAAGCATACTGTTTATTTGTCTACTGTGGCTCCACTATAATATTCATTTTAATTCTAATATTAGTTCAGGATATTCGTACTGGTAAACCAAACAATGTTTTAATTTCCTTTTCATATGTTGAGATAGTTATTTTTCCTTAGCCTTGTTTAATAATGTGTTTTATACATAGAGCAACCTTTACCTTCATTAAAGGGAGCCTTCAAATGTTAACTGATACATTAACAGTCTGTCTTAGGTATGTTGTGGTGGAAAGCGTATTAGACAATACTGCAAAAGCAATCGGTTGTCTCACTACGAAACTTACACAAAACAATGAAAACTATGCACTCTTAATTTGAGACACATCTGGAGTTCTTCTCTTCAATGAATGGCCCTTCGCTTATCAACGACTAAATGATGCTCGAGGTTTCACCCGCGTTCAATTCGGTACCCGTTTCCGCTTCTCGTGGGAATATATTACCGAGATAAAAAGTAGCCTACGTGTTATTCCAGACTATAGCGATCTCTGAGCCAAATTTCAGCCCAATCCGTTGAACCGTTAGAGCGTGATTGAGTACCAAACATCTAAACAACCAAACATCTTCACAAACTTTAACATTTATAATATTAGTAGGATACCGCCAACGTCCAGCAGGAAAGTAAATATCAATAAAGTCAGTAAAAAAATGGTGATACGCCACGCACTTTTCACATCGTGAAGAATTGCATCAATCAATTCCATTTGGAGTTGTGTATTGACAGAGGGGAAAGTTTCAATGTCAAGATCAAGGTCATGTTGCCCTATAGTTTTATATTACCTACGTCTTCAACTTGTGGGTGTGGTGAGTGAGTCGGGGTAACATCGTAAAAAAGGACAGAACGTAAAGTAAAGACTTTATGTATGACATCACGACAGTAAAATTCAACGTTTGCTGCCTCACACTAATGAATCGGTATACTTAGTTTTAAGGACTACTTTGATGCTTCCTTTCTCATTATTTCTCGTTATTTCTACTCCATATCTGATGCCTTAGGTGACGCCGCAGTGGTAGCCATAGGTCTGTTGGGAGTCTTGGGGTATTCTTCCGAGGGCTTACCCGGGGCTCACAAACGTAGGCTGTTAGGCAGGATACGTGAGGTTTATTACTCGATAGGAGTCCGGCATAGCATCCATGCAGGATATCCCCTCACGATAAAAAAAAACTCCATTTCGGATGTGTGATTCTAGGTTAAAAAACCTCTTTCTAACCGTCCTGTAAAATATAAACAGGTGTACTAATGAGATCACCTTTATCACTTAGATATTGAGCTGATTATATTCAAAACTAGCTGACCCCGCAACTTCGTTTACGTCACATAAGGTGTATGAAGGGAGAGTTATTCTTCATCAGACTCATCAAGCAGCGTGTGAAACTGCCCTGTTCGCTTAATCATAAAAGAGCTTAATGATTAAGACTATTTTAAAACAATTCAGTCCGCGCCGAAGGCGTGGACTGAATTGTTTCAAAAATTGATTTATGATTAAGCCAACACGCCAGTTTAGATTTACACTCGCATTCAAAGAAACCACTACAATTGAAATTTTCAAAATATCTGATTCTTAAAAGATAACTTTTATATTTATAAACCGATCGACATGAAATAAACGCTAAATGTTAAGTGGAGCAAACCTCAACACAATAAAAACAACCGCATTGCAATCGGTTAAGCGGTTACTGAGATAAGCGTGCACAACCGTACAGACAAACAGATATACAGACATACAGACAGACATACAGACAAACAGACAAAAATTCTAAAAATCATTGTTTTGGGTTCTATGGCGTTCATAAAGCCCCCCTATAATATTTTTTCTTATTTATCTTCTATGTACAGACAGTGACCTGTGACGATTTTATTATATGTATTGATTTATAGCTAGAATCCTCTCGAGTACACATGACTTTATTTTGTTCAAAAGCAGATTTGAACAAAAAAAGTCACACTACAGACAGACAAATTACACAGTTTACACTTCTTATGGCAATCCCCGTTTTCGTCGAGGATTAAAGACTACATCCAACTAAATTAACCCTTACACTAAGCCCTGATATTAACAAGACATATCATTCGCTATATCTCTGAAACTATTATTTGACACTCAATATTCTGAGTAACACGTCGTAACACGTCGTTGTGAATAGACGTCCAGACACATAACAATGTCTGTTGTGGTCCTAATTGCTTTGTCTCGATATATTACTACACCTGCTTCTGAATTGACACTATTGAGTAGGATACTATAAATTGAATAACGGTAGATCCTACTATCCTATGAATATTATAAATTGAAAAGTATTTTGAATATTATTATATTGAAATCAATTTGATTTTTTCCTGGGTTATCCATCCGCGGGCTTACCCGGGCTTACCAACCGTAGGCTGTTATGCCTAACAGCCTAACTATCCTGCCGGATATGAGAGGTTTTTTAGTCGGTAGAAATCATAGCATCCATGAGGATTTTCCCTTACGTAAAAAAAAAGAAAAAGATATTTGAATTTTTGTTACTCAATCACGCTTTTTTTATGGCTAAATTAAAGTCTTATACGCTACTTTTTTCTGGGAAAACTTTCCTATGGGAGGCGGGAACGGTAACAGAATTCCACGTTTAGAAATAATTCCCAACAAGATATTTAAACGATGTCTATTATATGCACATTTGCAACCCCAGTAGCTACTTTGATGGCGACCATGTAAAAAAACCTTTTAAACAACCCCATACTTTGGAAAAACTAAAATAAAAGGAGTGTCCAAATTGAAAAGAAGCCAAAGTTAGTTTATTACATCGAAAAATATGGGATTAGTAAATACTCTAGACTAGAATTAGTAAATACTCCGATAGAGAACTTCTTCATAGATACTTCTCTGTTCATAAGGCAAATAGTGATATTAAATCTATTTAAAACTTCTTTTATTCGTATCAAAATTTTAAAATTCTTGCATCTTTTAAGAAGCACTAAGCGGAACAATAATTATACAGTTACGGTTTGAGTGTGAAAACTGCATTTAAACGGCGACTATTTTCATAACAGTTTAAAATGGAGTGTGCCTGAACGCTTTAGATACGGTAGCACACTATACTCTTGGCAGCAGCAGTTATTATTGCTTAACTCTAAATTGAATATTGTTTGAAGTGTGAGTCATACTTGCGCACGGAGAGTTCCGTACCTAAAACCGCAATGATATCACGTTTGTTGAAAGGGAGACCATCAAAAATATTGCACTATGGTTTCCGTGTTTTGTAACGTTCACAAATATGCATCATCTATGTAAATTTCAACATACGAACTATCAGGTTCATGAAATAAATAAATAAATATTGAAGACATCCACACACAACATCATCTAGCCCAAATTAAGCTAATATAAGCTTGTGCTATGGGATCTAGATCTATATACATACTTATATATTTCTAAATACATACTTATTTATTCAATAAAATATTAGACAAATGGTACCTATGTACATTAAAGCGTAATAAGTATTTACAAAATGAATGTAACTAAACTAAAACTAAATAGGGCCCCCGTGGCATTGTGCCCAAAAGACTGGCAGCATTCCCCCTTTGAACGGCGATGCCTATTCGCTGGGAGAAATAACTGCTAGCCCTTATGTCACCAGTAGTCCCCACAAGACGCTTCTTCAAAATTTAAAAAAAATTATGCGCGTTATTCCCCAAGGACCTAGGGTTTGACACCGACTGGAATAAAATTGTAGGCCGAGCCGAGACCCTTATACTTGGTTATTTTTTTATTTTCTGCCACTTCCGCTGCTGCGCTGGCTTTTTCTTTTGTTCTAGGAACCATCTTCCTGCACACGGGACACGGGGCCAATGTGTCTACGCAAGTGGCATCCCAGACTAGGACCCGACCCATTTCCCACGGAATTAAGGTCATTCCATCCGGTCTTGCCATCGTCCCAAAAAATGCCATTTGGCTGTAAGAGCTCTACATATTATACATAGATAACACCCAAACTCCGAAACAAACATGAAATACAGCCTGGCCAGACAGACAGACGGACACCGGATTCTTAGTAGGTAATACGGTTCTGTTTTTATCGTTTAGGTCTAAACGGAACCGTAAAAATGTCATCAGCTTCGAGAGCTGATAGCTTAGTGGCGAAAAACAACTCTCCCGGCAAGCTATAGGAGTTTAAATCCTGATCAAACGTGTATTTTTTAATACATACATAAGTCACGCCTTTATCCCCGAAGGGGTAGGCAGAGGCATAGTATACGCACACATTTCACCTTATAGTCGTATGTCCCACGTTATAGATGGTGAGCCTATTGCTATGTTGAAATGGACAGGCGCAGGTCGTGATGACCAACAGTTGCAATTTTTCAAAACGCTTTGGGCTTTCAACTTGGTTTAACGTTTATTATTTTACTGACAAGCGGCTTTCATTTCGAGTTTTCCTTCTTTACGCAATGGATCATTTTGCGATTGTTTCCTTGGTCGCCTCTTACGACACCCTTGGGATAAATTGGAGTGGTGACATTTTGAACTCTTTCCTGATACCACACAGGGCCCCATACACACACGGGGCATTACACCGTATTATTAAATTAAATATTTTTGTGTGTTGCAGCAACGACACTAGTGACGTACGCCGGCGAACGTTACGACTTCGTCCTGAATGCGAATAATGAAATCGACAACTACTGGATCAGGTACCGCGGCGTCATGGATTGTGGAGAAGAGTAAGTGAAACTTTTTGCATATATATCTTTATGTTTTCTTGTGGTGCAACTTCACATTTAATCATAGGGCCTATAATACCATTGCCCCGGTTTCTCTCGTGACTAACTGTAGTTTTTCTAAAATATATGTAGCCTAGTTACTACTTATAACATCAGCAATTTGCCAGTCCCATTAACATCGCTATAGCCGTTTCAAAAATTAACCAGAAAGCTATTAATATGTAAGTGCAAGCGTAGTTCGATAGTTTAGCAGTCAAAACATCTCCCACAGTGGAAAGACGCTATGTCGAATCCCGTGCGAACATAAAAGGTTTTCTACATTTAAACTTACTAACTAAAGTTTTACTTTTGTTTAGATCCATAAACTTATTTTAATATATATTTTGATAAACAGACACACTCGAGCCAAACAAGTGGCAGTGCTGCATTATGAAGGTGCAAAGGATTTGGAACCACCGGGTAACCCCACTTGGTTGGAGTCCCGTAACCCAGGCTTGGTATGTATTCTACTTTCACACTATAAACGTTCGAATAGATCTGTTCGTTAGTAAATACGAAATAATCTATTATCATCATCAAATCAGCCTATGGCAATCTACTGCTGGATAGCTGTAGACCTCTCCCAAATTACGCTACAATACACGTTCCAGCGCCCTCCGCATTCAGTCATACATACATATGGTCACGCCTTTTGCCCCGAAAGGTAGGCAGAGGCATAGTATACGCCCACGTTTCACTTCATAGTTTTATGTCCCACGTAATAGGTGGTGAGCCTATTGCCGTGTTGAAATGGACAGGCGCAGGTCGTGACAACTCGCAGTTGAATCAAGCCGCCCATAAGGTTTACTGATAACCGGGTTTCATTTCGAGATTTCCTTCTCTACGCCATGGATCGGATTGCGAAAGTGTTCCCTTAGACCAATTGGGGTGGCGACATTTTGTACTCTTTCACTTTGTCATACGAGACCCCGTCGCCACACGGGTCACTCGCTGCGCCTAAATACGAAATGCCATAACTAAGTCTGAACTGTGCACATCTCGAAAACAAGATAGAGCACAGACCCGTTTTCTCAACATTCCATGGATTCACCGTGCGGGGTACGGGTCCATAGTGTGGTACAGAGGGAAACACTGTGCGGGTATTTAGGACTAGCGACCGATTGCTATTGATATATGCGATTGTTAGCGAGCGATTTGAGTTAGGTTTAGGGATAATTTTTTTATGTCAGAATTTTGTTGAACATAAAAACTCTTTATTGCACACCAGGAAATAAATTTGAGTATCTTAATTTTCATTTATTGGTATAACAATTGGTGGCCTTATCGCACAAGGCTACCTCCTACAGCAGGCAACCTAGAATGGAGTCTGTAATGAATAATATAGGACATAAGCTTATCATAATAACATCACAATCCAATGAATGGCAACTTGATTATAATCACCTCAGTCAGATGTTAAATGGAAACAATAATTTCGTTTGGCAAGACTAATATGCATAATTATGCAACACTTTCAAAGAACCCGTTTACATCAAAATGATAACATTCACGACCAAAATTCCAACCTAAACATCTACTAGCATAATATCCTTCACACAAGCCATAAAGTACCTCTATTCAACTAAGGCAACGGGTCTTGTATGTAAAATATTTAAATATATCACACTGGGTAGTATCATCATTCTGTGAAGGGCACACTATCGCTGTAGGTAACTTTGACCCTATAAAACTGTATTGGCACTTCTATACGCCAATGTTCTCGATGACACACCCGAAGCTCATAAAAAACCGGCCAAGTGCGAGTCAGACAAGTGGTAGGTACACGGTTTCGTATCAAAAACCCTAAAATATGAATTTATTTCTGTTTTTTGCATTTTTTGTTATCCCAGCAACAAAAATACTTACATAATGTACACCATCAGTGAAATTTTTACCTGTTTAGCCATCACGGTTCATGAGATCCTCTTTTTAGTGCCTCTCCGCTATCGGAGGTTGGCCGTTAACTTTTGAAACTCCACGCGGTTTTGAGATAAACGGAAGAGCTCCCCTGCTCTTGTTATTCCGGTCCAATCCTGAATCATAAATATCAGGCGATGTTCTTGAGCCATGGTTTTCTACTCTAATTTGTCTCTTTGACAGACCGAAAAAAATCTTTTTGAAAAACCTAAATTGTTTACTTTTTCCACTTGTCAAGGGGATATGCAATTTTATAACACTTGATCACCTGTAGCGCAGTTGTCGTGTTTTCCCGACGCGTTGTAGTACGATTTCATTCGAGATCTTGTAAGTCCAGGATGTTTATGTGATACAGCCTGGTATAGTCTGGCCATAACTGCTGTGCACTCTCTGAGGTATGCGCGGCGTGGTGGGAGCTGGGGAAAAAAGAGCATGAGTACACATGCGATCAATACACGTCGGACAAATCTTACGATATCAGTTCACATTTTTAAAACTGATGAATTTTTCTTCTGATAACTCAAAGATCAAAATCATCGACAACATGGAGTGCCGCAGCAGTTATGGCCAGACAATAATAAAACAGACGCACGAACAGCAGAGTCTCAGTAGGGTTCAGTTTTCACCCTTTGGGCACGGAACCCTAAAAACCCTAAGGGATGCTGATGTTGGTTGGTGATATAACAGTTTTCTTATGCTTATCAAAGATATGCATAATAAGGTGGTATTTATGATGGGTCTGTGTGAGAAAGCTATACCTAGTGTTGACATTGAAAGATTCATAGTATTTAAGAGGCTTAGTAACTTGGTATAGCTATATTAAACTTGACTCATCAAATACATTGGTAGCCTTGGAAATACGACCCAGTTAGATAGTAGTTCAGTTAATAGGTTTCAGGTATGATTACAGAAGTTTCAATGCGTGACGAATAACTATAATTATTATGACGTTAGGTCTTTAAAGGTTTGAAGCAATAAAACGATTAGGTATGTTATAGTCCATCTAGACTGTCGCGAGGCTTTTGACACGAGTATTGGCGAGTGGAGGCGACAGGAGTGCTGCCATCCACACTCATAGGAGGCGCCTCCTCTAGGCTCTCGACACTCTCGGTTTATACAGTTTCCCGCTCCGTCTACTACAAAATAGACATGATTCAAGTTACTGCGTTAGGCTTTATTTGCCTATCAATATTATAATGTCTTGCATTTATACTCTCAAATCATTTATCTAAAACAAATTAAGTTAAACGGAAAAGTAATGAGCAAGCACGAGAGTGTGGATGGCCTCTCCGTTTCTTAGTGGTCATACTGGCATGTCATCCTCGCCCCCTCGCGTCTCTCTCCGTCCCAAAAACCGACACGGAGCATACCGCCTAGGAGGCGAGGCGTGGCGTGGCGAGGCGACCGGTGAACGAAACCAAGTCACTGACAGCCGGGACAAACATCTGAAACACGGTAACGTGCTAATAGAAAAGCCACAAATGGTAATCCATCTAAGGACTAACTGTGGCGTAAGGTGCTTAACACAGTGTTCGTTTACAGAACAATGAGCAAGTGTGGCTAGCTAGAAGGAAACAGTCTTAACAATAATTACTTTACCCGTACAAGACTTAAAGCACCTTATTACTTTGTTAAAGTTTGTAAAGAACTACTAGTAACTAGCAGATTCAGACTAGAAACTTTATAATGAAGTGCTTCTACTTGACATTATTGCTCATGAATTTTGTGAAGTAGTGCAGTGAGGACTTTGAATAAAGCGGAGAAGATTGATCTAGATATTGTTTCAGGGTGGAATTTGACGTTTCTTTTTCTAAAATTTCCTTATACTTGTAAATTTCATAGTTCTAGGTCAACAGGCATATTAATTTTCTTTCCCTTGATAGTGCCGACACACAAGTTTTTTGTAACATAAGCTACCGTAACTCTTATTTACCGGACGGACGGACAATAATTTATTTTTGTATGGTACGGTACTTTAAAGAGTATTTCTTTTCCTTACAGGAAGTAAACGCTTTAAACAAAGGCGAAGAGGAGAATGAAACTATTAGTGTAGCCGAGATGAGATCTATAGATGGCCACGACGACCGCTTGAAGGAGGTGGCTGATTACCAGTTCTACGTGGCTTACGATTTTTACGCGAAAAATAATTCGCATTTCCATAGAACGCCATACTATGGATATCACCAAAGTGAGTAATACAATTCTGTATCTTTATATTTAGGTCACGAAATGAGGCTGTCTGTCTGATAGAAAGCCATGGCGACATCCAATGATTGGGTGTCAATAATCTTCAGGCCTTTTGTCAAAACTAACCTATTGATTTAGTGATGATGTTCTAATAGGTACTATCTTAA
This sequence comes from Miltochrista miniata, assembly GCA_933228765.1. NCBI lineage: Eukaryota > Metazoa > Arthropoda > Insecta > Lepidoptera > Erebidae > Miltochrista > Miltochrista miniata. The sequence goes on along the minus strand of OW121773.1, from coordinate 9,721,640 downwards.
TTTATTTCGCAGTTAAAACAAAACAGAACAGGCTATACACTCCTCAACTCAACCATATTAGTATGAAGCTACCGTCAAGCCCACTTCTTATTGCAAGACCTTCGCCAGAAAACTTTTGTAATTCTTCAAGCGTTGACGAATCTTGTCGAGAAGATTATTGCGAATGTTCACATGTACTCTCTGTAAGACTCAATTCTGTAGTAGAAATTGTTATTGTTGATGAAGGAGTAACCTTTGATGCAAATCATCCCTTCCATCTTCATGGTCATAGTTTTAGAGTAATTGGACTTAGAAGATTAGCTAAACATATAACTGTGGATGAAGTAAAAGCATTTGATAAAGCTGGTTTGTTAAAAAGAAATTTCAAAAACGCTCCTATTAAAGATACAGTGACCGTACCAGATGGAGGGTATACTGTTATTAGATTTAAGGCAGACAATCCTGGATACTGGCTGTTCCATTGTCATTTAGAATTTCATGTAGAAATTGGAATGGCTCTAGTTTTCAAAGTAGGTGAACATAAAGAAATGACTCAAATACCAAGAGACTTTCCTACGTGTGGTGATTATTTACCGGATAATATGTTAGAACATGACACTACAGAAACTCCAACAACCACAGACGAAGGAAGTGATTTTCTATCTCATTGGTGGCCTGTAGTTATAATAAATAATAATTCTACATCGTTGAGTGCGAAATGTAGTACTTCAACGATAGTAGTTTTACTCAGTATATGGTTGTCCATACAAAATACGTCATTATAGTGTCAAATTATCAATTTGTTTTAGCTATAGTTAGTAGCAGAGCTCACCATCGAAATAATTATGTACTTACTCGGAATATTATGTCTATAAATTATGTTAGGGTAATTAGTTTGATTTAAGGTGTTTATTAAAGTCTTTGCAATAATATTTTACAACTTACTCTAATGCAAATATTAATTATGTAAATGGAAAGATTTTATGTTAATCTGAACTTATGCTGGTTAAATTCAATTTTAAAGTACAAGGACGTATGTTTTTTCTTAAATACTTTTCCGATTATGATTTATTTCTGTTTCTTATTAGAATAAGAAATCTCGTAATAGATTGAGATGCACGTTTAAATGTGTCTGTAACAATGTCATAATTTCAAATACGAGTTTTAAATGATATTGAAATAAAAACCATTTTGAGGTTAAAGTGACTTGCAGTGCTATGCATTGCCTTGAAGGTGATAGATGTGATAATACAATAAATAATCAAGTAAACCTGTCGCAGTCTGCTGTTAGAGAATTGTATCCTAATCTAGGTAGAAAGTTATCCACTAAATGTTACCATATAATTAGTATGTTATATAATATTAAACAAAAATAAATAAATACGAACACCGTAGACAAAAATATAAAGATGAAATTAAGAATATAAATGTCAGGGATATTTAGCTACCCTCCAACGCAACAAAGTAAAATAAATATAAGCACAAGCTAAAAAAACTTGTTTGACGAAATGTTCTGAGAACAAAAAGATTAGGTCTCTGAGCTAGATTGCAGGAATAGATACATACATACATACATATGGTCACGCCTTTATCCCCGAAGGGGTAGGCAGAGGCAAATTATATGCCCACATTTCACCTTTGTATAATTTGTCCCACGTAATAGGTGGTGAGCCGTATTGCCGTGTTTAAATGGACAGGCGCAGGTTGTGACAGCCTGCTGTTGAAAATAAAGCCTTCAACTTAAGCTTAACGACTGCCATTTTACTGGCAACCAGGTAGGCCTGGCAGGAATAGATGTCATTGTAAATTAAACCAGTCCTTTGAAAGAACAATGCATTGCATACCTAACTGTCATAATTTTTAGTTTATATTAAGATTGATATGTCATTAAAGATGCAACTGGATTCTGAAGATGTAGTGTACAAAGCTAACACTGATTCGCAGGGCATTATGATTTTGTTGTTATTACTTTCTCAGACGTTCCTGTCCATAATTTTATGAAGTTTATTTTCTTCAAGTTCTTTACAAAGTAGGTATCCTTTGTAAACTGATATTCTATATAATCCAATCCAATTGATATTCTTTAATAATTAGTACTTACATTGTGTCATTCAATTATTGTCTGCTTCTTCAGGCATTTTAAAGTATATTTATTTAAGTCTGTGATCAGTTTCTAACAATTTGACAAAAAGTGTTGAGCATTTTCCAAATGTTTCAGTTTGTTGAAATACGTCATGCTGATATGTGATATTATTTAATTTAATTGTATTATATTTAGTTTTAAGTATTTTAAAATGGCAAAATAAGTACACTTACCAACTCTATCTTTTTGTTTTATTTTAAACCAAGATGGAAAACCTGTATATCTGTGGTGGCATCATATAGCTCTCAAACAGATGAACTAATTTTGTTGTTAAAGTGTTTTTTGTTCGAAAGCCAATGTCATCAAAATGGTTCTTAGTTAGAAATTTTGAAGACCATCAGCTCACTTTCTAGGTGATGAAGGGACTCTCACTAAAACCCACACGGCCGATTTAACTGAAATTTGGTATACTATTACTTTGATGGTATTTCCACGACATGGTAAACTGGAAGTTGCTGCTGCATCAAGTAATATGCCCAAATTTTTTAAAAAGTTGTAGCATCTCGTAGTTTTGATTATTAATGTGCTTTCATCAAAGCTTGACTAGGTGTACCTATCAAAAATGTGGAATAGGTGAATAAAAGCAGACTAACACGACATACTTATGAGACGAGTGTGGAAAACTGTTAAGGGTTGACCTCGGCGTAAGCATGTTTAAATGACATTTTAGAAGAGGTCGGGTCAAGAGTGCTATGTGTGCAAATATGCATAAAAGTGTGCAAGTGAACTTTTAAATCTATTAAGTTGCAAAATGATTTTTAAATTAATATTTAAAAAGATTTCATAAGAATAAATTTATTAATATGAACACGGGGTTTTTGTCCAAATTATTTGTTTTTTTTTTTCATACATTTCAATGAATACAATGTTGTTGTTGTTTTTCTGCTTTTTCTTTAGTGCAAAATATTTTGCACTGAAGTTAAACACACACAAACGCACAAACAATGTTATTTAACTAAAGTATTTAAAACTGATAAGATAGAGCTACGCTTAACACTGCTCAGTTAGAACTTTTCAAAACCTCAACTCTCATTTAGAACGGTTCAAATCAGCAGCAAGCTTAAGAGGCCCTATGACGCTTAATTTAATATTTTCTTAATCAAAGTATATATTATCACACAAGCAAATTCAGTTTATGAACTTATAATGCTCGAAGCCAAAAATATAGTTACTGACAAAATTGTTTACAAACAAAATAATTAGCCTTTTGTTGAAAATTCACGATTTCGTGAATTTATTATATTAGAAAATCAACTTTTAGCTTACGAGGCCAACCTCGTAAGATTAAAGTTGATTTTATAATATTTTTAATTTATTAGAAAGACAGTAAGTAGCAAAATCTTCATTACTGCCACTGATGATACTGCTACTTTTAACATCGATTTCAAAAATCGATCCTATTCATTTTTTGTAGAAATTAATGTGCTATTTTTAACCGACTTCAAAAAAAGGAGGAGGTTCTCAATTCGTCTGTATGTATTTTTTTTTATGTATGTCAAGCTATATTTCCGTCAATTATAGACGGATTTCAAAATTTATTTTTTTGTTGAATAGGGTTTACTTCTGAGGTGGTCCCATTTACACCAGGTCAGGATCTGATGATGGAATCCAGGAGAAAACGAGGGCAACAACCGAAAATTGTAGGGACAACTAGTGCACTTGTTAACTTTTTAATTAAGTGCTTTAATGTTCTACACTTTAATGAAGGTCTGGAGTCGACCTGATGATAGAGTCGAAAGGCAGTCGAGGGCATTCCTTAACAATTTACAGCAGTTACCTTGTGTTTGGGCTTGATTGATTTGTATTGATGAGAACTTTGCACCTAGATTGATAGATCCGCCTTCAAAAAAAAAAGGAAGTTCTCAATGTTTTATGTATGTTCACCGATATTTCCGTCAATTATAAACGGATTTAAATTGTTTTCTTTCTTGAATAGGGTTTACTTCTGAGGTGGACATATTTTAATCAGATCAGGATCTGATGATGGGATCCAGGAGAAATCGAGGGCAACCACCGAAAATTGTAGGGACAACCAGTGCATTTGTTAACTTTTTAATTCAGTGCTTCAATGTACTACAATTTAATGAATATCTGGAGTCGATCTGATTAATCCTTAACGATTTACAGCAGCTACCTTGTGTTTGGGCTTGATTGATTTGTATTGATGAAAACTTTTACCTAGATAGATATATTTTTCGGTTCACCCGTCACTTAAAATAATGAAAAAAAATTTTTCAATAAAAAATATAACCGACTTCCAACAAATCCTGAAAAATAAAATTTACTTAGCACAAAGTAAAATGTATTTTGATTTATCAGATTTTATTCAATATAGTATTGAAGTTGGTGCCATGAATAATACCTACATAATCCTATGGGTTTACTTGGCGCCGACTTCAGTATGATATTGAATAAAATCAGATAAATCAAAATACATTTTACTTTGTGCTAAGTAAATTTTATTTTTCAGGATTTGTTGGAAGTCGGTTATATTTTTTATTGAAAAATTTTTTTCTTTCAACCGATTAGAGTCAGGTGCGCTCTTAACTATTCCACAGAGTTTCTAAACTCAATGAACTGTTAAGAGCTTGTTTATATAATTATTGTTTTCAATATAAGTTGCCTCGTATTCAGAATTTGTGGTTGGGACTCATTAGAGTTGAGATTTCCAATTAGTACAAAATGTTTGAAGAGATGGGAAGTAGCACGATATTGATAATTTAGATCTGAGTAATAACAGTTAAAAACTTGCGTCATTATATTTAAATGGTTTGGTAGAAGTTAGAGAAGATTTTACTTGCGCTTCAGGAATGACACTGTCAGGCATTACTTGTACATAATGCACACGCCAGATGGCGCTGTTTGCCACGGTAACATCGACTCCGTATATTTAATTCTTTAAAAATAATTTAAACAGTTATTAGTTAAATAAAAGTAGTTATACTTGCTACAGAGTCTGCAACTCGTGTGATAAAGTGTTTGTGATGATTAACATTCAAGTTTAGTGATAAAAAACTGAACATTTAATTCTTTGGTAAATCTTCGAAATCAGTGAAGTTTAATAATATTAAGATACAAAATTGGGAACTGTACTGTTCTGCAATGGAAATGTAACATAAGCTCTGGGAAACAAAAATACAGAGAAGTATTATTTCAAAAGTGTACAAATTGTGAAAAAGGCCATTATCAAACACCTACCGACATATTTTTTTGTTACGAATCCTGAATCGCACTTGCACTATCTTCCTACTGTTTACATACGTATTGTGCAGTTTGATTGCTTTTTTATAAGATACAACTAGCTCAGAAGTTAACTACACACAACGAAGAGGCTTGAGTTCGAATTCGACTGAGGCGCATTTCACTTTTTGTGGATTAAATTTTCAAGCTACGGAGTTGGATTTTTTGAGAGACTTGAACATTGATTATTGCATTAATAATGGACACCGATTACAGTAATATAACTTGTCGCAAACCACGAAGAACAATATCTTGCGAAGACTTGTCACAAATGAGGCTCAGTAAAGAGAGGTCATTGTTGGATACTACAATGTTAAGTATCCCTGACAGTATCCACGACAACAGCAATGATTTAACAAGTCTGCATGGGAAAATTGAGTCATTGACTATACAATTGATGAGTGCCCATCAGGAGATTGAAAACTTAAACAGCGAGAACTCTGGCCTTAAATTGGAAATTAATAACATGAGAAGTACCATTAACACTTATAAGAAAATATGCTCAACGCCTGATCGAAAAACTATGATACCCATATCGACCCGAAAATCGTCCTTAAAAAAGGCGAAAAATTGCAGCACTAGTGTGGAACCTTGTTCATCTGCAACACAAGATCAGAACAGGATCATGGGAATAAGCAAGGAAACCCAAACTGACCATACATATAACCAAACAACGGAGAGACACAATATACAGCCGTCATGCGTATATAACGCCGGCATAAATAACAAGTCTCAGAATGATAAAATTGTAGATGTATCACAAGTGAACATGAAGACTAAGCGTAAAAATAAACTGTGTATATTGAGCAGCTACAAGACCAAAGGTTCGCTATCAATTATCCAGGATATATTTTCTGAACACTTTCAATACTGTCACTATGTGATTCCACATGGTACCACAAAGGAGCTACTGGACAACATAGAACATAAGTTAAAGGGATTCACCTTAAATGACTATTGCTTGCTTTTTATAGGAGAAAGCGATATCAAAAGTGAAGGAACGTACGATAACTTGCTAAGTACCTTACAAAAATCACTTAGCAAAGTTGACAATACAAACAAAGTTATTTGCATGCCAACGTTTATTAGAGGGGCTCCAATATACAATTGCAAGGTCGAAATGTTCAATGATCGCTTGCGTACCGATCTTCAAAATAATGACTATGCCTATTTTTTTGACACTAATAACTACTTGACCCTTGACATGTTTTCATTGACTACTGGTAAAATTAATAAGACTGGATCTAAAACTATATATAAGAACATAATGGATAACATATTAATAGACTGGCACCATTTTGGCCAGATTGACATGAGTTTAAATAATATACAACAGAACATTACTGACATTTCTACTTAAAATTTACAAGACAAAGGAAATGGCATGCAGTTTTTTCTCTGAGGATCATATATGCATTCTCCATTTTAATATTGCGGGGCTACTGAGCAAGTCAGATGACTTTTTAATTAATTTAGAAGAAATAAATTGTAAGAATGTATTAGACGCATTATGTATTACAGAACATTTTATGCAACAGGGGTACGAGTCACAGTTATGTATACAAAACTACACATTAGCCTCCTTTTATAGTCGCAATGACAAGAAGAGAGGGGGTGCATGCATTCTGCTCAGAAAGGGACTTAATTTTAGGGAGTATCCAGAGGTAAAACATCTTTCTGTTGACCGGCTATTTGAATGCTGTTGTGTAGAACTTATAGAGTATAAAATCGGCATTGTTTGCGTTTATAGGACACCTTACAGGGACAACTTGCAAAGGTTCTTCCAATGGTTGGACAACTTATTTCGGTGCTTAACTAAATTAAAATTCAAGAATACTGTAATAGCAGGTGACTTTAATGTAAATGTACTAATTAATAATTGTGACACACGAGATTTCGAATGTTTACTACTAAATTATAATTTTAGACTAGCTATTCGCGCACCGACTAGACCAGTAAGCCAGACCTGTCTTGACAACTTCGCACACGATTTTAGGAAGGGCTGTAAAGCCGATATTTTGGATTTTGGCCTATCAGATCATAGCGCACAGATAGTTCAACTTCCCATTAAAAAATATGTAACAAGCTTTTGGCGCACTACAAAACGCAATTATAGCTCTCATAATATTCAAAAATTCAAAGAGTGTATCAAAAGTTTATCTTTTTCCAATATATACCAGACCAACAAACCAAATGAAGCATTTAACCTTTTTAACGAAGAGTTTAGGCTGTTTTATGATCTATGTTTTCCCAAAACATTAATAACAGTTAATGTTCACAGCAAAGCCAAATGGGTTTCACACGGGATTCGAGTCTGTAGTCGTAAAAAAAAAGAATTACTGTGGAAATACAGGTATAACCGTACAAAGGAAAATAAAATTAACTATGTCAATTATAATAAAAAGTTTAAAAAAATTATTGCCCTAACAAAACGTGCTCAAAATGAGTACAAAATCAAAAATTCAACTAACAAAAGTAAAGCAGCATGGCGCATAATAAACAGCCCGCGTTTTAACCTGCCTAAACATTCAATGGGCAATATTAAAGGTAATCATAATAATTATATCAAAGAGCCCACTGAAATAGCTAACGCGTTTAATAATTACTTCGTTCAAAAGGTGAACCCAATTCCTGGTATCGGCAGGAAGGTAACGTCTCTAATTCAGCCTTCTTTAAAATCAATGTTTCTTTCACCAAGCTCATCAAATGAAATATTTGTGATAACAAAGAACCTAAAAAACACACACAGTGTAGGGTATGATGGCATATCCACCGGAATAGTCAAGGCTGTAAATGAATATATCTGCCATCATCTGAGTCATATTATCAATTTGTGTATTGAGTCAGGTACATTCCCATCAGCGCTTAAATTAAGCATTATTAAACCCCTTTTCAAAAAGGGAGATCCGCACTTAATGGAAAATTACAGACCCATTGCCTTGCTGCCCATCTTCTCGAAGATTATTGAAAAATATTTATATGGTGCAATAAACACCTATCTTGAAAACAATAAAATATTATGTAACGAACAAAAAGGCTTTCGAGAGGGTAAGACAATTAATATGGCTATCTATGACTTTTTTAAAAATGTGATTACTCACGTAGATAAAACAAAACCGGTGTGTGCAATATACTGTGATATGTCAAGTGCATTTGATTATGTGGACCATGATATACTTATAAGGAAATTGGAGGCTTATGGTGTTCGAGGTAATGTTTCGAGACTGATTAAATCTTATTTGTCAAATCGGCAGCAAGTCACTGAAATCACCAGAGTTAATTTTAAAAAAAATTTGAGAAAACACATACGTCTATAAAACAATGTGTACCATACGGTGTTCCTCAGGGTAGTGTTCTTGGGCCACTTTTGTTTGTTATATATATAAATGACATGCCAAAAACAGTAAAACCTTATCCAATGACATTATTTGCTGATGACAGCACACTGACAATTGAATGTAATGACGTAAATATATATAATTCTGACATAAATAATGCACTGACATCGCTAATTACATGGTTGACTAATAATAATCTAAAAATGAATATAAATAAAACGAAAATTATGCACTTCGGTCAAAAACTACAGAACCGATTAAATGTTAAACTGATACATGATAATGTCTTAATAGAAGAAGTTGCAACTGCTAGTTTTCTTGGATTAACAATAGACAATAAATTAAATTGGAAGAAACACATTGAGGAACTAAGTAAGAGAATCAGTAGCCTCTCATATGCTCTGTATAAACTTGCATCCATTGTTAATTCTCATGTGCTACTCTTAGCATACTATGGACTTGTTGAATCAGTTATTAGATACGGCATAATATTTTGGGGTAACTCGACAAATAAAGATGTTGTTTTCAAAATGCAAAAGCGCTGCATGCGTGCTATGTTTGGGATTCAAATCACGGAAAGCTGTAGGCCACTGTTTATTAAATATCAAATTTTAAGCTTGCCGTCGATATATATAATGGAAGTGGCTCTCTTTGTCAGACGCAACCCACACCTCTTTCCCCGCTTGATGGACAAAATTAAGCGAAATAGACGTGACAATACCCGATTGTGCGTGCATCCGTCTAAGACCGAGTTACTACACAAAAGTGTTGTTTGCATGGCGCCATTAATTTATAACAAACTGCCGAAAACTATAAAAATGTTGAACACAATTAAATTTAAGACAACTCTAAAAAGACTGTTAGTTGAGAAATGTTATTATAGTGTTACTGATTTTTTTGAAGATAAAACTATTTAAATTATAAAAAATAATTTTATGACTACTGTAAAGGTTTAGTAATGTTAAGATTGTGCATGTGGTCTTTTGATTGTTTTCTTGGTAAAATAATTGTATGCCATCATATTTGTATACCAATTATGTTTTGGTTAAACATGTTGACACATAAAATATTAATTTAAGATCTGCAATTTATAATGAGCATTTAACCGTGTACTTATTGTATTGTACCTTCACATGTTTTGGCAAATAAATATATCTTATCTTATCTTATCTTATCTTATCATACTTACATACATACATATAACATCACAGCTGTCTCCTATTGGGGTAAGCAGAGACTATATCGACGGTAAAAAGGAAAAACACTTTAAGCGACACTTTGGTCGAAAATGAGTTATATACATATTCGGAATCAGCGATTTTTTCCGCGTCGATTGGTCTTGGTTTCGTAGCGATCTGACCACTTTGGTGTCGCTTCAAGTAATGGAACTTTTAGGCTTATTTTTTTCAGACGCTAAATGAAGTGACACAAAATTGTAGCGAAATTGGTCAAATTACCGTTTAAAGTACCAACTTCATAGTAAGATTGTTATTTGATGTGTTTTTCCTTTTCTGTTTCGGATATCCTAAGTCACTAAAATCGTTTTTCTCCGTCATAAGTAATGGGGTGTTAAGCACTACAGGTGTTTTGGCTCACTCTTGTATCACTAGTGTCTAGTTGCTACATTCGTATTTCCTTGCTTTTGTTGTATCTATAAGATGAAGTTAATGTGTTTTGCCTCCACGATCATTATGACATATTATGGATTTCAGTATGTTTTGCAATTGCAGAGTGAATCGATAGTGTCGGTTAAAGTAACACAATCAATTTTTTTACAGAAATTCTTAAATTAACCGACATCGTCTTTTATTCCCATAACGTCGGTTCATTTAATTTCGTCGACTACCTAAATGAAGACGATTGTCGCTTAAAGTAAACATTGTTTTTAAAATTGTGTACTTAAGTTAAGTATTCAAAACCATTCATATCACTACATGCAATGTATTTTTGTCTCTTTTGTGGAAGTTACGTAACCTATATAAGGAAGTGACACGCGACGTGGTGCTTCATTCACCGGTGAACCATCGTTTTTCGTCAAACTCGTCACGTTTTGGCGCTCAGCAAACAGCGGCCAAAGACAGTGCTTGTGTTCGTAAATTGTAAGTACCTAAAAATGTTTCTTTACAGCGTAGAGATCCGAAGACAGGGTGAGGACATGCTAACCTTTGCGTCAGGCGACCTGTTCTACTTTCAAAAGGGTGACGAAATGAGCCCTTCCGATGGCAGTGTCAGTTTTAAGGACCTTGTTGGCAGCGTTATGGAAGTCGATGGTGTTTCGGGTCGGGTAGCTTTCCTCATACTCAAGCTCACCGACAGGTACCCCCTGAAAGTGATTCAAGTGTATGCCCCGACCTCGAAGGGCACTGCCGAAGCAGTGTAAGAGGACATAGCCAAAGCACTAGACGGGACTGCCAAGGCTGCCTACAACGTTATTATGGGGGACTTCAACGCCAAAAACAAGAACGCCGCGAAACGAAAATCGGTCCTTTTGGCCTCGGGCGCAGAAATGACCGGGGCACATGCTTGTCAACTTTATCAACTCCCAGGGGCTCTTCTTGATAAACTTCTTCCCTAAGAAGAAGCCCCACAGGAAATGGACTTGGCGAAGCCCCGACAAGGTCACTAGGAACGAGACAGACTTTTTCATAACGGACAGGAGGTGTATTTTAGAGATGTATAAGGTTTGATACTAGTAGTGATCACCGACTTGTCCTAGCATCTCTAAATTTAGACTTTCGCGCGAAGAGGGCCCGGATGATGAAGCCTACCCTCCGACCTACTGCGCTCCAGATGACTTTGGGATCAGATCGGGAGGTTCCAATTGGAACTTCAAAATCGTTTCGATTTGCTGGAAACCACTGACTGCGTTCACGATAAAACCGACACATTGGTCAAAACGCTGCAGCAAGTTTCTCGGAAATTTTGTCCGGGAAAGGCAAAAAGAGGTGTTCAAATCTCTCGCTCGAGACTCACGAACTTATGAGGATCAGACGGGAAACACCACTTACGACAGCATCTTCGTTAGAACTGAGAAACATGAACGTCAAAATTTGAGAGCTAGTATGACGCGACCTACGTCGCTACAGCACCACTGTTATCGAAGACGTAATTGAACAGAATAGGAGCACCAAGGTCTTTGCCCAGCACCTCAGGAGACCCCGTCTAACGAAACTTAAAACAGCGAGTGACAAAACCTCAAGGTTCGAGATTCTCGAGAAAATTGAGTACTTTGACACAAACCTCTATGCATCACGGAACACAAAAGAAGCACGGGCCTAAGCAAGAATGACCACAGAGCCCCGTTAACACGCCACTACACGGAGTATATACCGGACATCGACCAGGGCAAGGTCAGGGTGGCTCTCGACCAACTGAAACCTAACAAATCTCATGAAGAGGACGGAATTACGACTGAGCTTCTTAAAGCTGGTGAGACTCCAGTTCTCAAAGAGCTGACGAGTCTCTTTAATTCCTTCCTCCTACAGGGACAAACACCTCAAGCGTGGATCGGGAGTGCGATGGCTCTGTTTTTCAAAAACGGTGACAAGACCTTGTTGAAGAATTATAGACCCATCTCACTCCTGAGCCATGTTATATATTAGAAGGTACCTTCTAATATATACTCTAAGGTTCTACCAGTTGTGACCTACGGTGCCGAGACGTGGACACTTACAGTGGGGCTAGTCCATGCACTTAAAGTTGCACAACGAGCGATGGAACGACGTATGCTTGGGGTGTCCCTGAGGGATACGATCCGAAACGATGTTATCCGTCAGGGAACAAGATTGGTTGACATATCTTGCAGAGTATGCCCTTTGAAGTGGCAGTGGGCTGGCCTCATCTGTAGAAGAATTGATGGCCGATGGAGCGAGCGAGTTCTTGAGTGGAGACCGCGACTTGGTAAACGTGGGGTAGGACAACCCCTTGCCAGATGGAGCGACGACCTAAAGAAGGTTGCAGGCATTGGCTGGATGCGCAAAGTGCAGGAACGTGTGTTGTGACGAAATTCGGGAGAGGCCTATGTCCAGCAGTGAACTGATATAGGCTAAATTGATTGATTGATTGATTGAAAGCGTAGAGATTTCCTTATTTAAATCACCTAGTAATTGTTCATGCTTAAAGAACTCGGGACTTCACACGAAATACATTTATTTACATTTTCACACCGACGTTTCGAGCACGTTGCAGCGCCCGTGGTCGCGGTTGGACTGTGAGTTGCACCGCGACCCAATCTATTTCGTGGGAAGTCCCGAGTTCTATAAGTACGAGTGTAAAAAACCGCGATAGTTTAAAAATAACACCTAGTAATTGGTCGAGTTCTTAATAAGTAGGTATATTTATTATCCTGGGACATCCTTCCGAGGACTTACCCGGCGCTCCTGACCATAGGCTGTTGGGCGTAACGTGAAGTTTTTTAGTCGGTAGGAGTCCGGCATACCATCCATGAAGGATTTTCCCTCACGTTAAAAAAAAAGGTATATTTATTATTGCATTGCGTGATCTTTTGAAATAGGTATTTCTGTTACTTTGCGACATTTATAATACCTAGTATGTGTAGGTCGGTCCTTGGCACGTCTTAGGTGCCTTTTTGCTGCAGATACTTGTTAGGTATATAATAGAAATCGAAATTTAATTATGAATGCATTCATAACCTCAGCGAGTTGAAACTGGGTATAAATAAAGTACTTATTGCTCTACAATATTTTAGATGTTTTTTTTCTCTTTTTAACTATTTTCTAAACAGAAAATTTGTGTTTTGTCCCTGGAATGGGTTTTGTTTGTGCAACACTATAAACCAGTAAGCTGTTAAAACAATAAAGATACTATTTTAATTATTTTATCCTTACATTGTTGGTGTTATTTTGGTATTTATCAACAGCGTAGGAGGGATTACAGTTAAAAAATCAAAATTTAATGATAATTGACTAGTGGTTATTGGGTTTTTCCTTTGCTTAATATTTTATGATTTTGTTGGAACACTTGTTTTTCCACATCCTTGTATCTTAGGCTGCATGGCGCTTCAGTTGTTTTTCCTCCAAGCTAGATCACCCATTGCTGGTCACTTAATGTGTTTTTCCTTGCGTTTGTCAAGATACTGGTGCTGTGGTTAATGCGTTTTTCCTTGAGCAGTATTTAATGAAAAAAAACTGAAGCGACTCATAACTCCTCTTATTATGCTTAGGGATTTTTTTTAAATTTAATGAAAGAAAGTACTTAAAAAATTAAGAAACGGTTTTTTCGCTGCTTTTTGTAACTCCAAATTAGAATTTATTATGAATTTTTTTCGAAAAACATTAACTTTGATTGGCTCTCCTGTAAAATTCAAAAAATGTCGCTTCAAGTGTTTTTCCTTTTTACCGTCGATATATACTCTTTGTATGAGAGCGTGAGTGCTTTTTTTTTTATACTACTTAGGTGGCAGACAAGCTTACGGCCCACCGAAAGGTTGGTAACCGTAGCCTATAGACGTTTGCAACACCAGAGGCGCTACACACGCGCTGCCGACCCTGGCGCAGGTTGTGACGACCCACAGTTGAAATTTTTCAAGCCGCCCATAAGGCCTTCAACTTGGCTTAACGACTGTCATTTTACCGACAACCGGGACTAACGGCTTATCGTGCCTTCCGAAGCACGGAAACGCTCGTAAATAAATGTCACAAAGTGGTCCACGTGATGGTCACCCATCCATGTCCGGCCATAGTAAATGTTGCTTACTGGAGTGATCGTTTACAGAACACTGAGTCCGCGGGGCCACGAGCGCTTCATCTGACCCGGTTCCGGACAGCTAGGCCTCATGTCTCGTTTATAGGGTCCCGCTTTAACCCCTCCGTGCGAGAGTTCGACTTGCACTTGGCTGGTTATTTTTTCAATAGGTGAAGCAAGTTTCACCAAGTGCCATCAATCAACGGTATAAATCTTCTCAAGTGTTTATTTTAGAAATATCTCCACCTAAAGATGAGTTTCTTTCTTCTACGTGTGGAATTACTCATAGATGCTATTGCGAACTCCTACCGACTAAAACCACATGGTGCCCTGCTACTAACTCTTGGCTGGTTTTGGATACATTCTAGAAGTATATAACTAAAACTGGACAACAGTGAGTCGGACTAACGCACGTAGGAGTTCGTACAAAAAAAGCGGCAAAAAATCACGTACGTTGTATAGGAGGCCCCCTTCAATATTATTAATTTGTTGCTATAGCGGCAACAGATATCTGCAAAATTTTTAACTGTCTAACTATGCTTGCGTGTATGTGGGTATTAGAGTATGTGTGTAAACTTTTCCCTTCAAATTATATGAAAGATAGGCAACAGGGCATTTTTTAACGATTTTTCAGTCACTAATCTATATCTTGAAGGCCAAAGTTGTTCACAACACCACGATGTCCACAACTGGGACAGCTTCTAATTGGCTGTTGCAAAAGACTCACTCTGTATTAATTGAAAACCCATGAACTGGTGTAGTAAAGGCTTTTAGTAAGCCTCTGGATATCCCTTCGGATATTATCCTTGACTTAAAGTATCCATAAGATTTCAGCGGGCAATACATTTTCAAGTGTAGATGCATTGCAAAAGTACACACTGGTCTTAAACGACTTTTTACTGCCCACAATTAAATAAACGCAACCCTTTTCCTTTCCTTAGGGCCAAAGAAATTGGCACTTAAACACCCCGTAATGTAATTGTAACAGACGGGTTGAGTCAGCCGTTTGATTCCAGATTTACGATTCAAATGTACGAATGAATTTGTACTTTTTTGTTACTTTACATAAAACTGACTAAGAGCGAGACCAACTCGCGTATGGAGGGTTCTGCATCAAAAAAAACTGCAAAACATCACGTTTAGTTGTATGGGAGCCCCCTCAATAAATTTCAGTGCCTTTCAACTAACATCTTAAAACACATGCTGGAAGACTACTCCATCAGTCAGCAAGTGGACCATTTACAGGAGAGGAAAGCTTGGACTTTGAAGCTTAAGTAGAGAACTCCTTTAGAGTCCGAACTTACTCACATCCATGTTTCTTACGACAACGAAAAACAAGGTTAAGTTTGGTTAAACCCCAACGGAATTATATAGTGATATAAGTTTGACCTGTGTATCTATGTCTCTGTGTGTCAGTCTGTCTGCCTCATAGGATGTACCCATTTTGATCCTAATTTTTGGACAAAGGCCGATGTGATCGCAAAGGTTCTTAGCTTTAAATGTGTAAGATTACCTCACTTAGTCTTCCTGAGTTATGTTAAGAAGAGATTTTATTAAAATGGTATACTGTTACTTTTGTTTATGATATAATCATGACATCGTAACCTTAAACTGGCTGATGCATGTAGTCCCAACTCCTCAGAAAATTACAGAATATTACCATGTTCCTAAAGTCTCGGAGTCATGGATTTTCTGACTTTCCTATTTACACGTGTTGCAGTATCCTGTCAATATACGTCTGTCAATATAGTTGATAGATAGGTCAGCGTGAGAAACATCAAATATTTCAAAACTTTTTACCTACACACAGGTAATATGTGGCCTGAATTTATCTGACCTTTTCGCTACGTGTTTTGTAAGCGGGCAATATATATTATATATTTTTTATATTCCATAATGTTGTCTACTTTTGTTTATGGCTTTTAATAAATTCCCTTGGGCATTATTTATGAACATAAAGAGCGCTTGTAAGGTTTTTTATAAGTTGACTTCTTTCTATTTTTATTTTCAATATAATGTCGAACCTTACCGGCCTCATACACGTACAATATTATTGACTTAATATTATTGCATCAATATTTATTTCCGTCCGAATATAGTCTGTTCAAACCTCAATATTACCCATACACGGTCAATTTATTGCTATATTGATCAATATTATTGTACATGCATGTGTTTCACTTCTCTTTCAACCCCGGGTCCATCAAGCGGAGACTAAAGAGGCACTTTATTGAGTCACCAACTTTTGGATTACTGTCAAAGTGTCAATATAGAGCATGATATACGCCCACAAATCGCCATATAGTTTAAGTCCCACATAATAGGTGATGAACCTATTGCCGTGTTGAAATGGACAGGCGCAGGACATGGCGATGAGCGGCTTCAAAAATTTCAACCGCGAAATTTTTGAAGCCACCCATAAGGCCTTCAACTTGGCCTAACGATTGTCATTTTACTGACACCCGGGTTTCATTTCAAGTTTTCCTTATCAACGCCATTGCGACTGATAAGATAGGATAGGCGACTAAGGGAACACTTACGCAAAAAGATTCATGGATCTTTTTGCTAAAGTGTCGCCTCTTACGACAGCCTCGGAATGAATTTGCGAGGGAAAATGTCAATAATCTTAGGGAATGTGAGATTGGCAGTATATTCTATGAAATTCACCACGGTTTTCCGTCAGGCAGGTGACTTCATTTGGGCGAGCCAATTAGAACAAATAAAAAGCTAATCGCTAAGTATCATTATTAATCGTAAGGTAGAGGTTAAATTTACTTCTAACGTTCTTGGGTTCAACTGATTTTGTTGGATGAGGATGCAGAGAAAATAGTGCAGGATGTTACTACAAAAAACTTTTATAGAAGAAAGTCTGAAGTCCAACGAAACTGCGATTGGTAAACTCAAAATTATAAATATTGATATAACGATGTAGAAATATCATATCTACGACGACGTCGCGTATCCTTTACTTCAAATATTCTTCTTCTTCTTTCAATATCTACTTTAACTTTTGATAATCTTCACGATTTTGTTATAAACGGAATAACTCCCCTGCACTCAAAATTCCAGTCCATTCTCTGATGTTTCTGAGCCATGACTTTCTACGCCTCTCAACGAATTGTTTTCCTTCAATTCAAATTTCCTTTAAACTTAAAATAAATGTAAACAAATATTCACCCCCATGTACGGACAATATTATAATGATTGATAGCTTAATGATCAAAGTTCTCTCAGGGTTCAATACTCGGGCCATTCATATACTTCAAATATTCTTCTTCTTCTTTCAATATCTACTTTAACTTTTGATAATCTTCACGATTTTGTTATAAACGGAAGAACTCCCCTGCACTAAAAATTCCAGTCCATTCTCTGATGTTTCTGAGTCATGACTTTCTATGCCTCTCAACGAATAGTTTTCCTTTAATTAAAATTTCGTTTAAACTAAAAATAAATGTAAACAAATATTCACCCCATGTAAGGACAATATTATAATGATTGATAGCTTAATGATCAAAGTTCTCGCAGGGTTCAATACTCGGGCCATTTTTATTCGTTATATATTTTAATGACCTACCCTTTTACGTGGGGGACAAAAACAGGATTGTTTTGTTTGCAGATGATAGGTACCTTCTTTGATTTTCAAAGTTAAAAGACAAAAAAAGTACCTTTCCGCTAAGGGAGATGATTTAAAACCCACTCGGGGATGATAATCTTTTTACATTAAAATTATGCGTATTTCATATTATGGATATCAAAACTAAATTATCAAGTTACTATCCTATGAAACAATATTCTTTATAAGTACAACCATACACACATCTGCATTTTACATAATAGTATTACAGTCAATAAATCTTAGTTGACGTCCAATAAACCTATAGTGTCGTAGTTTCAGCACGTGTCAATATTTATTGTACACAGTTAGGTACATTGTTTACATTCGGATGGAAATGTTTGCGCAAGTTAGTTCGAGGTACTGGGTGTTTTTGAAATCACGTACTAGCTCAGCAATGGTAAATAAAGTTGCATTGCAATGTGAAACATTCTAGTAGGCAATTCTAGGTCTAACTTAGTTGTTCGTTTTCACCCCCTTCAGAGGTGGAAATTAGAAAATCCAATCAGGCGTGCCGTATGCTTGTCTGCCAACTCTGGGATGAAAAAAGTTACCCTAAAAAGTTTTTACTGTACATTGATAGGTGACTGAGTTACCCGGTAATTCATTTTGGTATAGGTTGTCAAATAAAATTTACAATTAGGAGAAATTACAATACGCCTGTGAAACTACAGGCGTTTTTTTAAACCAAGATACAGCTAAGGCTTAGTTTGGACTCCAGATCTTCCACAAATTACAAGTAGCTTATTGTGCCAAATGTTGTGTCACAGAATTCATGTATTTTAAAATGTAATTTGTGGAGATAAATAAACTATATTAATATTATTACTGTTTGCACAAATTATACATAACATGCTCATTCCTGTATATTTCATAAGAAACCGGCAACACTTTACGATCAGTTTATGCTTTGATGACGCGTCAAACGGGGACAAAAAATGTATTTATTGCCGTTGACCGAGCACTGGAAAAGTGGACCGAGATATTACTTTACGCAGAAAGTTTGAAATTGTCGCCCAATTTATTGATAAACTTGTATAGAGACAATCTGTCATGTTATCGTGCAATTTTTCCTAGAGCATTTTTTTATATTAAACTTGTTATATTGAAGCTACCCACACGATGGAAAGCCATCTAGCGAATGAGGGCCACTCTCACAGACCGTAAGACTTTTGACAGTGATCATCAAGTTGGCGACCCTATGGTATTTGTCTACACACTCCGCTATAGGATTTTTTTTGCACTTTTTGAACTGAAAACTTCATTAAGTACGTTGGACTTTTTTTAAGATGAGAAAAGAACATACAACTCGGCTCACTATTACTATAACGGATTACAGTTGCGTTAACCATCGTACACTCGCTCTGCCGTCTCTATTTTTTTCACTGCTTATTTTCCTTTGTATCTATAATATTATTTTTACTGGTCATTATGTGTTATGGCGTTTTAGAACTAAGTAGGTATTCATTTTAAATTTACCTACGAAGTAGTTCATACTCGCCGCCAGTGCGATCATGATTATAATGTACTCTTAAAGAATCTGTTATGAGGGAGAAAATACACTTAAAAATAAATATAACTTTTTTAGATGGTTAGTCCACATCACCCTACATTCACATACCCAATAGTTAGCACCCACCGCTCACATTGTGTACGACTCGTGTATTCCGCCCCAAGCGCCCGACGCTCAACTTTTTCCAATTTCCTTGAGTTTGACTTTTTAAAATGCTTATTGGAAAATCCAACTTATTCTTGCATTTGCAAACGAATGAGGCAAAGTAGAAAAACTGTATTTGAATTGTTGAATTCAGTGCTTACTCGGGTAAAGTGAATTTATCTGGTATGTAGGTACTTTGTTTGAAAGAATAGTTAGGTATGTATGTGAATAATGTGCTTTTGGTGCGTACTTATACGCCTCTTGGACAACTATAGTGGCGCCGCGTTGTGGCCGATATAGGCAACACGCGGACGTTAGAGTGCGGTCAGCTGTACGGTTTACGTTTGTAATTCTCTCAAAAACGTTCAAAAGTGGTCTCTCAAAATACGAAAAATGGGTGGTACGAGATGCTGTTGTGTTGTGGGGTGCAAGAATTCCCAATCTCGGAATCGGGAATTGACTTTTTATTCGTTTCCGAGACGAAATCGGGAAATTAAAAAAAGAGATGAGTGGATAAAAGCCGTCAGAACAATATAAGTATAAATATTATAACGATTTGATAATCATAACGTATCGAACATCAAATTTTCTGTTCGTGTGTTGTATGTTTGAAGTAAAACTTCTTTAGGCGCGACTAGGGAGTAGGTAGGTATATCAAAACAAACATGCACAATGTTAATGATGTTAAATAATCTCGCATGGACATTTTTAGAGAATCACGTGCAAGTTATTTTTAGGGTTCCGTAGCCAAATGGCAAAAACGGAACCATTATAGATTCGTCATGTCTGTTTGTCTGTCTGTCTGTCCGTCCGTATGTCACAGTCATTTTCCTCCGAAACTATAAGGCCTATGCTGTTGAAACATGGTAAGTAGATGTATACTGTGAACCGCATCAAGATTTTTAGATAAAACTAGAAAAAACGCAGATAATTTTGGGGGTCCCCATACTCAGAACTGAAACTCAAAAATTTTTTTTTCATCAAACCCGTACGTGTGGGGTATCTATAGATAGGTCTTTAAAAATGCTATTGAGGTTTTTAACATATTTTTTTCTTAAAGTGGATAGTTTGCGCAAGAAAAATGTGTCCCTCCCCCCCTCTAACTTCTAAACTAAGAGAATGATAAATCTAAAAAAAATATATGATGTACATTGCCATAAAATCTACCAACGAAAATTGGTTTGAATGAGATCAAGTTAGTAGTTTTTTCTTAATACTTCATGAACCGCAATTTTCGCCTAGAAAAATCACTACCACGGCGAACGTGGTACAACATCAATGAAAGTTACAACGAACTACAAGAAGTTTTATATTGTGTAATTTGCTGCTATGGAACCCTTTATGGGCGAGTCCAACTTGCACTTGGCGGGTTTTGTTTATTTCCTTGTTTTATTATCTATAATTTATTATACTTAGATGAAAAACGATTAAATAAAAAAATTACTAAATGAATAGGTAAAATTATTATTGATTCGATATTTCATGCTCATTCTTATGAAATAGTCTTCACCAATGACTTTATATTACTAATTTAACATTAATAATGCAAGAAATGTTAATGTTCCTTTATACCGATATGAAAAATGCAGTTTACAGATAATATAATTTCAATGACCAATACTTATTTCTGCTTTGCATGTAGGTATATGGTTGAAAAGTTGCTGTAAATAGATTTTTTTCAGATTCAATTAATCATTGAATAACAATTATTATTCAACTATTAATTGATTTAATAATTATTACATAGATACCTCTACTTTCACATCGTACGGTGGATTATTGACTCTCGTCTGTGGTATTACTTTTCCACTGATGATTTGTTCTCCACTAGCTGCATCATGAATTTTGACCGCGACCTCCTGAACATGATGGCTTTGGAATAATTTATGCCCTATAATTCATAAATAATTTGATTTCATCATCGTGTTATACTAGTAATACGATAATCCTACAAATATATACGTAGAAAAAATTACAATGAAATTGAAAGAATATCTCATTGTTTCGTGAATTTACTTACCTTTCGACACAGATTTTTCGCGAAAGAATTCTGCATAAATATTCTGGAATCCAAACTTGATTATAGTTCGGCTCATAATATTATAAAAAGAATTTCTTATTATGTTAAACAAAACAATAATCTCAAATTTGTAGCGACTTCTAAGCGAATCATATGTTCACTGTTATGTCAAGAACGACCTCGAGTTGTCGCCGCTAACCGACAGTTGGCGCTGCCGTAGCTTCGGCACGATATCCAAGAGGCGTATACTAGCGGTACCCTGCCACGCTTCGCTGTCACTTTTTTATGGTGGTTTTATGTACCTATGAGAAATGAGTAACAAACCAAAGGTAACCAAAATTATTAATCTTCTGAAAATCCAAATATCATCCAAATCAATAGAAGCTTCACTTGAAAAAAAAAAATCAATGTTCAGTTTTTAAAACATCGTGCGCACGCTTAAAAAAAATAAATTCACTCTAATAATATTTCCCTAACGCGCCAAAACTCTAACTTCAAAAATAACATGCAAAACATATCTGACCTCTTTATTAGGTAAGTACTCCTTTTATTATTCTGAATGCAAGGAGGCCGCAATCAAACTTCTCTTAAAAAACAGCAATCTGGTAGGTACCTTCTAAATAGGTTGTTTATAATATTTTGTTCTGAAGCTGGCAGAATATAATTTAAAAAAAACGACCAGCGCCATCTATTGGTAAAATCACTTTTAAAAGCTGTTTTATTCTTATTGCTGTTATGATAAAAGTGTTTAAAGTAGCCTAAAACCATCTCTGAATCCTATTGTATATCGTGTCGAATTTTGAGCTCAGTCGATTCATTAAATTTTGAGTTTTTAATAGATATTTAAACGCACACAACATTTTTATATATATAGATACGCCTATACGGGACCATATTACTGTCTGTTACCAGACTGTAGTTTTGGAACCTTCCGGTTTAGTTAGAGAGATGTTTAAAGAAGGAGGAAGAAAAGACAAAAAAATTAATAGATGGTATGTTTTTTTGCCGCTATAACAACAAATGGGTACTAAAATCAAAAAGTAGAATTTAAGAGTCTGTATGACGCCAAATAGACTATTACTTTGATCTAGATCTCAGGACTCGTGAGGTGTAATGAATTAAAATTTTAACACAGACAACTTCAGTTCATAAACTAAAAACGCACTAGGCTAAAAACACGATTGTTGATAAAATCCTCGATAGATTTTTGTGTTGAAAATACCTTGATTTCTAAAAATTTTAACCTAGATCTCATAAGTTTTAAGTTGTTTTTATAATATAAAATATTTATAAGAAAGACAATAGTAAAATCTTCATTTGTACTAGACCACTTTTTTAATATTGGTTATAGTTTTTTTATAATTAATTTATTTCGTTAAAAACGCACAAAACCCGATCGCATCTCTCTCTGTCTTGCACGCTAAAATGTATATCATCTATCTTCTTTCAACAATTTGGCGTCTGGTAGGCTCTTAAGGAAGATTCCATAAAACAAACGTGATTTTTGTAGGTTTTGTTACGGAACCCTCCGTGCGCTAGTCCGACTCGCACTTGGCCTGTTTTCTTATAATGATAGTTAAATAATTATGTAACTGAAAATATTAGGTAGGTATATTACCGAGACAGTCTATAAAAATAGACAATTTTTATGTTTCTTTTAGGTTCAATACTGAGCATTTTTTCTATGGGTAGATACAATCTTAAAGAAACGAACACGGTTAAATGATAATGTCTAATATATCCCACCAAAAACATTCTGTATAAAACTAGCCAAGTCTCGATGGAGCTGCTTATTCATCTCTAAAAAGTAATGAAATCTAGGCAAAGTATTGCCAATGTTGAATTATTTTATTAGATTTTCTTTTTTGTTTTTTTTTATTCTTGTAAACTTGTAAGCAGTGATGGGCAAAATGTGATCGAAATTAACCATTACAAATAACAATTACTATTGTAATCGTTAATCTAAACTACAGATTAACAAAAGTAATTTTAAAAGTAAGGAACTAACGATAACAATTATTAATTGTTAATCGTATGGTGAGGTATAGCAGGGGGTAATGGGTTCACCGCCACCTTTACCCCCACCTATAACCCCACCTTAACCCCACCTAAACTCACCACCTTAAGATGGGGGTTAGGGTGGGGGTTAACCCCCACCCTAACCCCCATCTTGACCCCCTATATAATCCTTACCTAAACCTCCATCTTGACACCCAAATTGACCCCTATTTAACCCCCACCTTAATCTCCACCTTGACCCCACCTTGACCCCTAATTAACCCCTCACCTTAAACCCCACCGTAACCCCAAACTTAAACCTCACCTTAACCCCATCTCAAACCCCCACCTTAATCACCACCTTAACCCTCCCACCTTATCCTCTCCTACCTTATCCCCCTCACCTTAACCCCATATCGTACACCGCTTTACCCCACCGTACCCTCCACATAACCTCACCTTCACTCACCTTACCTCGCGTTACCTCAACATGCAATTCAAATTTTCGATTTAACCGAATTCACACGCGGGCGAAGTAGCGGGCAAAAGCTAGTTATGAATAAGCCAATTATAAATAAAAGTAATCGTTAATCTAAACTACAGATTACAAAAGTATAATCGGTAATCAATTACTTGTAGTTTCGATAAATGTTATCGGATTACATGTAGTCCGATTACATGTAATTTGAATTAGTTTCAATCAGATTAATAATCCGATTACAAAAGTAATCGATTACGCCCATCTCTGCTTGTAAGTATAAGTATAAAAGCCAGTCCAGTCTTATCCAGAGTTTTCCTTTCAATTTATTCAAATGCATATTTAAAGCAGAAGGGGAGGCATTCGTCCTGCAGTGGGACGCTTTAGGCTAGATTAAATTAGAAGATGTGTCCCACTACGCTGGATTTTTGCAATGACAGTCGATTTTTTTATGTTACTATAGTAGAAGGGGTATTACCATATCTCGAATACAGCTGAGGGTTCTTCATCAGATACTTCTGACCTTCGATTTCTGACATCAAATGAAGCGGCCCACCAAGTTGAATTATTTTTTGTAAAGGCGTTATGTCGATCTCTAATAGTTTGGTTGGGCTCTTGTGTTTTCTAATCAGTGTCACCAGGTACTGCAGATCTTCGATTATTCTAGTTTTTATAGTTTTCCCTTTATGTGGCCATTAAACCCTAACTCTGTACCAAATTTCAGTTCTGTGAGTTTATGGCAAGTACTAGTTCTATTTTGATGATCATGAGTGAGTGAGTGTCATAAATGCGAAACTTTGCTTTCGCTTAACTTCGGAACTAAATGACCTACAGACTTGAAATTTTGGATTTTAAGTATATGATTATAGCTTACTGGATAACGAAAATTTCTGCGTTCTGGCGTTATACAAAGGTTCTCAAATAGGGGCCTGAAAATGCGGTGAAATGGTTCCTGTAAAGGATGGTACGGCAGTGTTTGCTTCACGCTCGACTTGGCTTGGGGGCACTGCCGTGCCTACTTTAGTTCTCTTGGTAGTAGCGTTTCAGTATTGGCGATGTAATTTTTGAAACATTTATTTTTGGTTCAAAAATTACATCGCCAATACTGAAACGCTACTACCAAGAGAACTAAAGTAGCAATAACAATTTCAGTAACAAGAGCTTACTGAACTTAAGAAAGCGATTACCATGAAAATAACAATTATCTGGTATAGGAGAAGCAACTAAACCCATTAACCGGATTACCGATCCCTAAACCGAGAATCTAATCGACGCTTTAGGTAATAGTTATTAGTGATTGACACTGGGTACCGAAGCGAGGGCTTCGGACAAGTGATTGACGTAGATTTCAATTGTTTCTGAAATAAAAAGAAGTGTGCTTCTATTACGCTGCCGATTCTTCAAAATCTTTTAAGACCACTTTGAAGAATCCGGTCTATGTAGAGCATAAAGCCACGCGAACTGTCTAAGTGCGCGTTGCTCTGTGATGGCGAGTGGTAACCTTTTGTAAAGGTCACTTTGAAGAATCCGGCCGGTCTATGGCGAGCACAGACTAGCAACGCGAGCTTCAGTTCGCGTTGCTCTATGATGGCGAGTGGTAACATTAATTTTCACCAAAACACATGAAACAGGCCGTGAGCTTCTTACCAGGCTCTTTCTCACAGGCTCTACATATGCCTTTTTTATTTTTGGCTATGTTTATGGTCATCAAAAGGTAAGGCGGAGTCATTAGTGTACGGCTAAACTTCACCTTAAAGTTTTTTACTCTATACCTACTTAAACACTTGTACCTAATATTGTTTTTAATTTTGTTTCAGATCCATCACAATGTACCACCCCACCACAAAGCTACCAATTTTGTCTCCTCAGTAATCTTCATCGTTGTAATTAGTAAGTATTCTATGATTTGTGTGTATAACTTAAGTAATAGCAAAGATATGTTAATACTATTTAGCAACAATGATATTTTGATATTACTGCGAATTCGCGGATGTAAAAAGTATTCATACATTCAAAATGGTCACGCCTTTATCCCCCAAAGGGGAAGGCAGAGGCGTATTATATGATTACATTTCACCTTCTCCGAATTTGTCTCTCGTAATATAGGTATGGTAAGCCGTATTGCAGCGTGAATTGGACAGGCGCAGGTTGTGACTGCATTTTACTGGGACCAAGGGCTTAACGTGCCTTCCGAAGCACGGAAATGCACGCAAATAAATAAATATACCTAAACCAATCGTCCAGTCATATATTGGGTGTAACAAAATTGACTCTCCACATCAGTCAAGAAACATTACAATGAAAACAAGAATGAAGAATAAAAATTACATAAATACTTTAACCGTAAATCCGTTTTAAAGGTCCTATAAATTTTCATTATCACCCTTTCTATCGCTACTGAGCGGCAGTAGAAAGCGACAACGACAGCCCCGGCGACCATGTTACCTCGAATTGCCGCAGTAAAAAAACGAATTCTTAATGTGCCACAAAAATAATTAAAAAAAAAGAAGAAAATTAACCCCCCTTTTTATTAAATATTTGTATTTAATTTCCGATGCCAAGTCATCTCATGAAATTTGGAGAGTCAATTTTGTTACACCCAGTATCATTCATCTCATGCAAAAAAAGTACAGATTATTTCCTGAATTATCTCTGAAGAAGAAAAATAACTTATTATAGCACTTTACATACACCAATCGAAATTTCATCTTTCAACTCACAGAAGCGCCAAATCTAAAACGTGTATCAGATTTTCCTCTTCTGAAACTATTTCTTCACTAAAATGTTTAGAATTCATGAACCAGAAAATGTTTCCGTGAGTATGTAGGAAGAAAAACCAGCCAAGTGCGAGTCGGACTCGCGCACAGAGGGTTCCGTAAAAATAGTAAAAATCACATTTATTGTAAGAGAGTCCCCATTAATAGCGGCAACAGAAATACATCATCTATGAAAATTTCAGCCATCTTGCTATCACGGTTCCTGAGATACAGCCTCGAGACGGACAGACAGACAGTGGGACAGCGAAGTCTCATGGATACGGACCCGTTTCTACCCTTTCTGTACGGAATTCTGAAAATCAAATGTATCCAATACGAGCTTTCAAATTGTTGTGGCAATACTGTCGTCGTTAGATCCGTACTTGTATCGACAATTTTCTATTGAAGGGGCACTGATAAGACGAACTGAAAAGAAAAAGTATTTTGGTACCCGAAAACTACTCCGATATGGAAATTCATGTATGTATCGTTTTCTATTTAATTATTTATTCATATACTGCCCCACTACATTTATCTAGTACTAGCTGACCCTCGCAACTTCGTTTACGTCACAGAATGTGCACGAAAGGAGAGATAATTCTTCATCAGACCCGTCAAGCACCGTGTGAAACGGCCCTGTTTGATTAATCATAAAAGAGCTTAATTATTAAGGCTGTTGTAAAATAATTCAGTCCGCGCCGAAGGCGTGGACCAACACGCCCGTTTAGATTTACGCTCTCATTCAAAGAAACCCTTGAATTCTAGGTTTGGCGACAGTTGTGTTGTCTCTAATTTCTGAACTACAAACCCCTTAATCTTCAAACTTGGGTCGAAATATTCTTAAAGTACTCCCTTTCCAATACTAATAAAATATTTGAAATCGCATCACGCGTTGAGAATTTACAACTGAAAAACCATTTTATCTTTCATCCCCTCTCCCGCAGGAACCGCGCAAAACTTCGGGATTAAAAGTATCCTAGAACCTTTCTCGGACTATAAGCTCGGAATGTACCAAGTATCATTCAAATCGGTTCATTAGTTTCAGCGTGATACTTATTCGGGATACAGACAGACAGACAGACATAAAAAGTTTAAATTACATTTTCGGCTTCAGTATCGATTACAGAACGCCCCCCCAATTAAAATTTTCAAAATATCTTCCATGTACAGACTCTCGACCCTCTACAGTTTTATTATATGTATAGATATGCCTAGTATTTCTCACCCCTATTTTAAGTCCTTAGGGGTGAAATCTTGAATACCTAATGCTTTCATCCAAATGGTTCGCGTATGCTTACTATAAATAAATCTATAAATAATTCTATTAATACATAGGTATATATTGATAGCCCCATGTGGCGACGGGAAAAAGTACAAAATGTCGCCACACCATTCATCCCGATGGTATCGTATGAGGCGACTATGGAATACTTACTTTCGCAATACGATCTATTTCATAGAGATGGAAAACTCGGAGGTAAACCCGGTTGTCAGTAAAATGACAGTCGTTGCTGTGAATGAAACGAGTCCGCGGGGCCACGAGCGCTTCAAAAGAATAAAAATAACAAAAATAACAAGAGGGTTTACCGTTATTAGTTACGCATTGTGGGCGTTTACGTTGACTGTTGGGTCCTCTCGCTCTCATAACAGTAACTTCACATTACAGTTCTATTACGTAACTTAGCCAAGCTTTTCTTGACTGAGAAACTGGTACTATTTATTTTGAAAACTCTGAAAAACATTTGTGTGTTTATAGGGCTCCGTGGTAAACAAGGAACTCTGATAATAATATTCATTAGAATTGGCTTTCGAAATCCTGCAATGGACAAAGAGTAACCCTTAGCTGTCTTGTTTTTTTTATGCGACGACGTAGGCCTCTCCCAAATTACTCCAAATACACGGTCATTACTTGCAACCTTCTTGAGGTCGTCGGTCCATCTGACGGGGGGTCGTACTACCGCACGAGTACCAAAACACGTGTTACAAATACAACCCATGATAGATGGCGCTTACTCTAACATGATCAACTCAACATCACTATTTAGTTGTATAATTATTTACATGATAACTATGTGTTTTGTGTTGTATCGAGTACTAAAATTATCAATTATAATTATCCATAATTGCTAATATAGTTTTGTATAATATTGTGTAATTAAATGCTATTGTCTAATTACCAGCTTCTGGGGGAAAATATATAAAATGGCGGGTAGAATATTGGGAGCTCTCTCTTCATTCTGAACGCTTAGATAGGCGGTAACGCTGCTCAAATAAATGTAAATGTAAAGTTGTAATTTCAAGTTTTATTTTATTCCTGAAAGTGTACCTATTTAACACACGTATAAAATACTTACGATTATGATTTTGAAAAATATCTCTATTATTGCTATAGTACACTATAGCAATAATATATAAACTTAAGTATCTATATATACTATAGTATAGCTTGAGAAAGTAGTACCATGAAGCTCATTTTATTTTCTCAGCTTATTTTCGGAAATACTACAGAACCTTATGCGATCGACTCTTATGTATTTTGACGTTGTACACTACATCTGAGTTGAGGTAGTTCAAAATTATTCAAATGCTTGTAACTAAAATACAGCAGTCATTTACTACCATTTCTATTTGGGTCTTAATTTCACCGAATGTTTCATAAATTAATCATGATATTCTGGACCGGCGGCGGCGGCGCCCTATCTACCTTTTCAACTGCCTTAAACAGATACCAACTGTCATTTAGACACCCACAAGAATATCACACAGCTCTATCCCGAAATCTTATTCTAATCTTTATTTTCAGGGCTACAAGTATCGTTTTCGTGTCATCAATGCTGAGTTCCTGAACTGTCCCATTGAAATTTCAGTGGACGGTCATAACATCACAGTGATTGCTTCGGATGGTTACGACTTGCAGCCTATTACTAGTAAGTGATTATTACTATCGCCATTACAATAGTGTAAGAAGGCCTTCGTATTGAAGGAAATTTTGATTGCATACATTAAGGCTTTTATAGGACGGAATTGGATAGGACGAATTTATTTGCGAAGAATGTTAGGCAAATAGGCAGAGATCTTACTAAGGTTGTCTAGTATATTCGAATCTACTATCGAAAGTAGGGTTTTAGTTTGATTTTGGAGTCGAACTCAATAACGGGTATTTGAATGTTATAATGTGCCTACAATGTGTGCATGTGCTATATGTATGAAATAGTGTTCTATCTACAGCTTCTGGACCTAACCCATCCTCACCTGAGGCCATTGAGCAACATGACCTATGACTTTGATCGTGAGGGGAGCCACGATGCAAAGACTTATCCTTCAGTCAAAACCCAATTCCAAGCGGTCATAAACAAATTATGAATATTTGGTTTTGATCGCTGTGTGTAAGTTCCGTAGTAGCAGCCAATTGCTTTTAGTAGTCTATAAGAATACGATTTCTCCCGCAATATTATGACAGAAAATTATGCATTTGGTAATCATATAAAGGTCCTTAATGGAGGTCAAGTTGCTCAATGCCTGTGCCTGGTGTACCTGCTGACAGACGAGTTCAAGGCGATGAGAATGAAAATTTGAAACAAAACATTGTACCAACCTGTCCAGTAAATTAGTTACAACGCACCAACGAAAGTTTCCCAGTGTTGTCGGTTCTATATGCTAGTAATAGATAGGTATTATTTTATTGATTGTAATTGGCAAACTAAAAGTATTAAATAAATATTAATTGGCCATTAAGTTATTTTAAAATGACATTGGCTGTGTATTATGTACCGTAAGGTAAGTGTAATGTAAGAATAATACTCAACAAATCTTTCAGATTTCCATCTTGTATTACTGTAAGTATGGGCATTTACAGTACTTGCCCATACTTACAGTACAGTAAGTACGGGCATGTACTGTACACATATCTAATGGGTTAAATGGGTGCTACAGAATTCATAATATATTACAGGCGAAACCATGGGGCACAGTTAGTATAATAATAAAATGCGAAATTAAAATTAATAAATAACTTTATTACTTAAGCACACAGGCCGCGGGCATCAACAAATTTTTAACCGACTTCAAAAAAAGGAGGAGGTTCTCAATTCGTCTGTATGTATTTTTTTTTATGTATGTCAAGCGATAATTCCGTCAATTATAGACGGATTTCAAAATTTTTTTTTTGTTGAATAGGCGTTACTTCTGAGGTGGTCCCATTTTCACCAGGTCAGGATCTGATGAAGGGATCTAGGAGAAAACGAGGGCAACCACCGAAAATTGTAGGGACAACTAGTGTGCTTGTTAACTTTTTAATTAAGTGCTTTAATGTTCTACACTTTAATGAAGGTATGGCGTCGATCTGATGATAGAGTCGAAAGACAGTCGAGGGCATTCCTAAACAATTTACAGCAGTTATCTTGTGTTTGGGCTTGATTGATTTGTATTGATGAGAACTTTACACCTAGATTGATAGATCCAACTTCAAAAAAAAAAAGAAAGGTCTTAATGTTTTATGTATGTTCACCGTCAATTATAGACGGATTTCAATTTTTTTTGTTGAATAGGGTTTACTTCTGAGGTGGTCCCATTATAACCAGGTTAGGATCTGATGATGGGATCCTGGAGAAATCGAGAGCAACCACCGAAAATTATAGGCACAACTAGTGCGTTTGTTAACTTTTTAATTTAGTGCTTTAATGTACTATCATTAATAAAGGTCTGGAGTCGATCTGATGATGGAATCAAAAGAGATTCGAGGGAATTCCTTAACGATTTACAGCAGCTACCTTGTGTTGGGGCTTGATTAATTTGTATTGATAAGAACTTTCACCTAGATAGATATATTTTTCCGTTCACCCGTCACTTAAAATAATGAAAAAAAATTTTTCAATAAAAAATACAACCGACTTCCAAGAAATCCTGAAAAATAAAATTTACTTAGCACAAAGTAATATGTAGTTGATTTATCAGATTTTATTCAATATAATATTGAAGTTGGTGCCATGAATAATACCTCCCTAAACCTATGAATTTACTCGGCGCCGACTTCAATATAATATTGAATATAAAATCTGATAATTCAACTACATATTACTTTGTGCTAAGTAAATTTTATTTTTCAGGATTTCTTGGAAGTCGGTTGTATTTTTTATTGAAAAATTTTTTTGAAATAATTATTATGATACGAAATAAAGAACTGGCCCCTTAGGACGAAACTTAATTAGCATAGCGAATTGTTTCGTAGAACGGAAATGCACACATCTCGTCAACAAAAGGGAAAAGGGAAAAAAAGTGGGAATAAACTTAATTGAAACTCTTGTCGTCTCGTTATAAAATGCAAAATAGAATCATTCGTTGACTTTACCTCGCTTCGTTTAGGGTTGTCAACTAGGTAAATTTAAAATTAAAAAAAGGTAATTGCTGGCTTGTTTGTCAGTTGTACCTACACTAATAAGAGAGCTTAGTAAAGTTTGCAGTGGAACTTTTATAAATCATGTTAGTTAAACTGAAAAGTATGTAATTAAACCTTTTCTCTTCTATTCTTTTTTACTATGAGTAAGTATATCAATGGATGTGAAGAATTGGAACTATGAAAACGAAATCATAGAAGTTATTTCGTTCTTTATGCTAATTTCAAATTCATAATAGATTGATATATAACAATGACTAAACTAAGAATATAATATTATTATGATAAACCATGAACGTACTGCCAACTACTACTCGGCTGTCAAATTTTGACAACAAAGCATTAACTGTGTCAAATTTCACGTTGACCCGTTCGTTACAATTTTCTTAAAAAGGAATAGGTACCTACAATATGGTCACTTCACCCTTTAAATATATAAATGTATAACAAATTATCGCCACTGGCAGTTATCAACCCTACACACATATAGAAGCCGTCCATTTTAGTCTTAGTAAGTTATTCTATGCTGATCAAACTTATTGTTTATTCATGTTCATCTGCACCCTCACATACTGCAATATTTCAAAAAGGTTATACTTTGAATTTCAAATTACTTAGATTGATTTATGCAGCACTATGTTTTCTTTAAATATTTATGTACTTAGATGTACTTATATAGATATTATATGCCTATTTCCCTGAAGATGTAAGCAAACGCAATTATACTTACGTCCACATTTTGACAAAGGTTATGTTGGTAAATCTTTTACCGTTTTGAATAAATATACACAGAGTGTGCCTAGCTGTTGATAAAAATTTTCAAGCATCACATACTGTACTTCGACTACAATAATATGCACTGCCATTGAATATGAAAATCTAAGTGACAACCCTAGTATTACTGTTAGTAAGCTGCTACAATCTGCTGTTATGTAGTGTACATGATTTTCCTTTCTAAGTCAGTGATGTAACAATATATTTACTAATAACAAGGTATGACAAAAACCTAAGTTTTGTACTTTGTTGTGAGTATAACCATAAGCCATTCGAGCCGAGCAAACATTTCATTGTAAAGTCAACTCTCAAATTTTTTGTTGTGCCGAACACAACAAAAATTTGCGTAAATAATAGAATAGAATAGAATAAAACTTTATTTGTACACCTCGTTAAAAACTATTTACAAAATTTAAACAGACAATATTGTACAAAGGGCGGCCTTATCGCTAAAAAGCAATGTCTTCCAGACAACCTTAGGATGGACAGAAAAAGATTTATGTTATAATATAAATGGGTAGTTTAGGTGTAGAGATAAAGCATATTTATAAGACAACTACATACATACATACCTACATAATATATATAAATATATATATATATATACATATACCTACACATATACCTAACTACATATACATATAGATATATAATAAACAATAACTTCAATGTGAAGACATTAATTATTTGACATCGAAACAATTTAGAGTACCTACTCATACTAACTATCGTGTCAAATAATGTTGCTTCACCATTCGCTTAAAGACATCCAGAGACTGAGCACGTCTAATCGGTATAGGTAATGCATTCCATAGCCGCACTGCCGGTATGGTGAATGATTTGTCATAAAAACTGGTCGAGTGGGTAGGAACTGCTAGTTCCAAAGATTCCGACGACCTCAAAGATCTTGAATGTGTGTCATTGAGGAACATAAATCGTTCTTTAAGATAAGTCGGGGAACGTGGATCAAACAGTATACTGTACAGCATAGAAAGAATATGAGTATTCCGACGAAGGCGAATTGGGAGCCACTCAAGCATATTGCGATATTCAGTTATGTGATCATATTTGCGTAAGCCAAATATGAATCTTATGCAGAAGTTTTGTAGGCGCTCAAGCTTATCAAATTGCTCTTCAGTAATGTCGAGATAGCTGATATCTGCATAATCTAGCATAGGAAGTAGGAGAGATTGAGCTAGTGCAATTTTAGTGGCCTTTGGCAGAAAATTGCTTAGTCGGCGCAAGGATCCTGCAGAAACAAACAACTTCCGGCTGACTTCCTGCAGTTGGGGACGCCATGATAGCGTGCCATCAATCAAAATCCCCAGATTTTTGACAGTTTCGCTTATATTTATTGTAAATAATCTTGCTTTATATAAATCTTACCTACTGCTAATTAAAACGAATAATATAACGATTTCAAAATAAAAGAAATGTAATCATTAATGTTTGAAATCACTTTAATATATGCGATAGAACTAGTTAATTGTGAGTATATAGTATACCACTGCTTACCCTTTCAGGGAATGTAGCGCTATTATAAAAAAAAGCAAATAATATAGTATAGATCAGTGTAAAAATCCAAACAAATTCTGAGTTACAGACTGACTAGCGGACGTCATGCGGTATCACCCACGTAGCTACCGTTCCCGTGGGAATACGGGTATAAAATATAGCTTATTGTACTCAAGGTGAATGTAGCTTTCTAATGTTAAAAGAATTTTTGAAATCGGCTTAGTAGTTTTTGAGTTTATTCATTACAAACATACAGAAATACAATTTTTTCCTCTTTATAATATTAATATTTCTATTCACTACCCATCTACGTAGTTTACCTGCCCTTGGGGTAAATTGTGAAGGTCAAGCGCCGGTTTCATACCGAGGGTACAGAACAGACTAACGAAAGTAATCGGGGGGTCAAACATGAAAAACTGGAATATGTTTTTGTTTGTATAACAGTGAGATATGTCCGTACTGTGTTTTTGTAGTAAAAGGTTCGTACGAAACTAGAGAATGTTATGTTTTTGAGTACCTAACATTGTTTGTGCTGAATATTATGTGCTTAGGAATGATCATTATTTGTGTTGTTTTTGTACTTGCTAGATTCAGTAAAAGATTTCGTTATTACTTATTGTCTCTGGTTAAAGAATTTTATAATGTTTTGACAATAGGGTATTAAAAAAGCAGTAATAAAATACCTATGCTTTAGGCAAAAAAAAAAAATTGGTGTAGTATTTATTTATTTACTTATTTATGTGCACACACAAAGTTAATGGAAACTGAGAAGAGCTGACCATTGACTGTTGTGTAAACACAATATCATGTGAATGGTCCCTTGCTCAGAGTAAAGATAGCTTAATGTTACCTCTATGGTCCCTTGTGATGTGACTTCTTGAACTGCCATTGATATAATAAAAACACATCGAGTGTCTGAAAAACGTCGACAAGAAATGAGTGCATCATTTAAATTGTGGACTCATTTCGTTTATTCATCATATACATCTTAGTTTATAAATACAACTTTATGTCATACGCGTAAGGTTCAATTTGTAAGAACGTTTGTAAGAACGTAAAGACGTTTACGTCATTACCATAATTGCGTATGTATAATTGGTGACACTTTCAGTCGTTCTTTTCGTTTTTGCATCTAGGTATTTTCGTAGATCAATGGTCATAGCACTTTTCTTTGACATGCCGTGTCAAGTTTCCGGATCGGTCAAACCGTTTGAGAGCTACGGGTCTAAAAAGACCACGTATGGAATTCAGGAAGGCAGGGAATAAAAAAATAAACGTATATCCAAAATACATAGTATGAAGTACCGGAGTATGCCAAAAGCGCCAATATTGAGCTTGTTATCGAAATGACACCGAGAAATCGATACACCGACGTATAATTAATAAAGTTTGTACACTTCCCGGGTACGCAAACCCCATGTTAGATACTATACTCGTAGAATAGTTCCCGTTCCCAACAACCGTCTCTAACGATACCAGCTCTTTGATCTACATTTGAATATGTAAATTAGTGGAGGATGGGCAGGGAAAAGCTGCCCAACTAAACGTTACTACGCTCTGCCATAGCTAAAAGAAGTGCTGTTACAGTATTTCGTTACGAAACGGCTAAAATCGGAAAATAAATTTCATAGCTCGGAAATAACCAACCGTATGATTTCACTGAACGCAGATGGAAATTGTAAGAGCTATCTTTTGTCACATACCCATTTAAAAACAACATTCGAAAATCAACCTACTGACAAGTCGTGATCGATCCCAGTCTGGTCTGAAGATAATGTGCAGACTTATTGGATATAGCAATCTCTTTAAATGAAACCTGTGATGCCCATCCTGGGGTATTCTTCCGAGGGCTTACCCGGGGCTCCCAACTGTAGGCTGTTAGGCAGGATACATGAGGTTTTTCAGTCGATATCGAGTCCAGCATAGAATTCATGCAGGATTTTCCCTCGCGTTAAATGAAACACCTATGAAGGCCAGAAATATGCAGAGATTCATAAATAGTTTGGTCTTAGGACTGACGGCAGATGGGTTAGAAAAGTTCTCTACGGGCCACAATGCCTGGCCGTAGGTTGCTTAAATTTATCGAGATTTCCGGGCGTCTTAGTTCAGACTTATTATGAATAGCAAACTGTTTATCTGTCTACTGTGGCTCCACTATAATATTCATTTTAATTCTAATATTAGTTCAGGATATTCGTACTGGTAAACCAAACAAGGTTTTAATTTCCTTTTCATATGTTGAGATAGTTATGTTTCTTTGGCCTCGTTTATTAATGTGTTTTATACAAAGAGCAACCATTACCTTCGTTAAAAGGAGCCTTTAAATGTTAACTGATACATTAACAGTCTGTCTTAGGTATGTTGTGGTGGAAAGCGTATTAGACAATACTGCAAAACCAATCGGCTGTCTCACTACGAAACTTACACAAAACAATGAAAACTATGCACTCTTCATTTGAGACACATCTGGAGTTCTTTTCTTCAATGAATGGCCCTTCGCTTTTCAACGACTAAATGATGCTCGCGGCTTCACCCGCGTTCAATTCGGTACCCGTTTCCGCTTCTCGTGGGAACATACTCGTATTACCGAGATAAAAACGTGTTATTCCAGACTATAGCAATCTCTGAGCCAAATTTCAGCCCAATCCGTTGAACCGTTAGAGCGTGATTGAGTACCAAACATCTAAACATCTTCACAAACTTTTACATTTATAATATTAGTAGGATACCGCCAACGTCCAGTAGTAAAATAAATACAAATAAAGTCAATAAAAAAATGGCGATACCAGCCAAGCTTTTTTCACATCGTACACCCTATGGTTTTATATTACCTACGTCTTCAACTTGTGGGTGTGGTGAGTGAGTCGGGGTAACATCGTAAAAGAAGACAGAACGTAAAGTAAAGACTTTATGTATGACATCACGACAGTAAAATTCAACGTTTGCTGCCTCACCCTAATGAATCGGTATACTTAGTTTTAAGGACTATTTTGATGCTTACTTTCTCATTATTTCTCGTTATTTCTACTCCATATCTGATGCCCTAGGTATCGCTGCAGTGGTAGCCGTAGGTCAGTTGGGAGGTCTGGGGTATCCTTCCGAGGGCTTACCCGGGGCGCCCAACCGTAGGCTGTTAGGCAGAATGCGTGAGGGTTTTAGTCGATAGGAGTCCGGCATAGCATCCATGCAGGATTTTCCCTCACGTTAAAAAAACTCCATATCTGATGTGTGATTATTGGTTAAAAAACCTATTTCTGACCGTCCTGTAAAAAATATTATTAGGGGTCCTGATGGGAGGAAAATTTATGGCTAAAACTTCCCCGAGCGCACTTGACTTTATTTGTTCACTAGCAGACGTCAAGCGGTTTCACCCGCGTAGTTCCTGTTCCCGTAGGAATACGGGAATATAATATAGCCCATCTTCACCGCAAAGAGTATAGCTTTCCAACAGTGAAAGGAGTTTTCCAATCAGTCCAGTAGTTTCGGAGCCTATTCGATGCAAACAAACAATCAAATCTTTCCTTTTTATAATATTAGTAAATAAAAGCAGAATTAAATATTAGTATATAAAAAATATGTCATACTACAGACAGACAAATTACACAATTGACACTACTTATGACAATCCTCGTTTTCGTCGAAGCTTAAAAACTACCCCCTATTCCCAATCGACCACCTGACCCCATCCAACAAAATTAACCCTTACACTAAGCCCTGATAATAACAAGCTTCATTCGGTATATCTCTGAAACTATTATTTGACGCTCAATATTCTGAGTAACACGTCGTTGTGAATAGACGTCCAGACACACAACAGTGTCTGTTGTGGTCCTAATTGCTTTGTATCGATATATTACTACACCTGATTTGAATTGCCACTATTGAGTAGGATACTATAAATTGAATGACGGTAGATCCTACTATCCTATGAATATTATAAATTGAAAAGTATTTTGAATATTATTATATTGAAATCAATTTGTTTTTTTCCTGGGTTATAAATACGAGGGCTTACCCGGGCTTACCAACCGTAGGCTGTTAGGCAGGATACGAGAGGTTTTTTAGTCGGTAGAAGTCATAGCATCCATGAGGATTTTCCCTTACGTAAAAAAAAGAAAAAGATATTTGAATTTTGTTACTCAATCACGCTTTAACGAATTTGTCTGAAATTTGGTACAGGGCTAAATTATAGTCTGAAATATGACATACGCTACTTTTTTCTGGGAAAACTTTCCTATCGGAGGCGGGAACGGTAACAGAATTCCACGTTTAGAAATAAACGTAAATATCCCCCAACAAGATATTTAAACGATGTCTATTATATGCACATTTGCAACCCCAGTAGCTACTTTGATGGCGAACCTGTAAAAAACTTTTTAAACAACCCCATAGTTCAGAAAAACGAAAGTAAAAGGAATGTCCAAATTCAAAAGAAGCCAAAGTTAGTTTTTTACATCGAAAAATATAGGATTAGTAAATACTCTAGACTAGATTATTAGTAAATACTCCGATAGAGAACTTCTTGATAGATACTTCTCTGTTCATAAGGCAAAGAGTGATATTAAATCTATTTAAAACTTTTTTTTTTTTTTTATTCTTTATTGCACATCAAAATATAAAAACAAAATACAGTACAAATATTACGCTGTACAAAGGCGAGCTTAACTCATAATTGAGTTTTCTTCCAGCAAACCTTGGGGTTACTTAAGTAAATGCTTGCGCATTTACTTAAGTAACCCCGAAGGGGTTAAAAGTGCACAATTATTTTTTTTAAAGAAATAATAAACCTTATAATCATATAAATAACTATATACATACATACATACATACACAAATACATACACAAATACATAAACATACATACACACATTACATAAACATACATATAAAAAAAAAACTTCTTTTATTCAAATCTAATTGCACAAAAAACTAGTCGATAATTGTAAAATTCTTGCATCTTTTAAGAAGCACTAAGCGGAACAATAATTATACAGTTACCGCTTGGTTTGAGTGTGAAAACTACATTTAAACTGCGACTATTTTCATAATAGTTTAAAGTGGAGTGTGCCTGAACGCTTTAGATACGGTAGCACACTATACTCTTGGCAGCAGCAGTTATTATTGCTTAACTCTAAATTGAATATTGTTTGAAGTGTGAGTCATACTTGCGCACGGAGAGTTCCGTACCTAAAACCGCAATGATATCACGTTTGTTGAAAGGGAGACCATCAAAATATTTCAATATGTATTCCGTATTACAAAACGGCCACAAAAATGCGTCTTCTATGTAAATTTCAACATATTACCTATCAAGTTCATGAAAAACCGCCTGGCCAGACAGACAGACGGACAATGGATTGGTTTCGTTTAGGTCGAAACGGAACCCTAACAATGTCATCAGCTTCGAGAGCTGATAGCTCAGTGGCGAAAAATAACTCTCCCGGCAAGTTATAGGAGTTTTAATCCTGATCAAACGTGTATTTTTTAAAACACACATAAGTCACGCCTTTATCGCCGAAGGGGTAGGCAGAGGTCCCCCCCTAGGCGAGGCCGCAGCGGCGGCCGTGGGTCTGTTGGGAGTTCTGGGACATCCTTCCGAGGTTTCCCCTGGGCTCCCAACCACAGGCTGTTGGGCGTGACGTGAGGTTTTTTAGTCGGTAGGAGTCCGGCATAACATCCATGAGAATTTTCCCTCACGTTAAAAACAAAAAAAAAGGGGTAGGCAGAGGCATAGTATACGTACACATTTTACCTTATAGTCGTATGTCCCACGTAATAGATAGTGACCCTATTGCTGTGTTGAGATGGACTGGCGCAGGTCGTGATGAACCACAGTTGAAATTTTTTTAAAACGCTTGTAAGGCTTTCAACTTGACTTAACGATTATCATTTTACTGACAAGCAGGTTTCATTTCGAGTTTTCCTTCTTTACGCAATGGATCGTTTTGCGAGTGTTTCCTTAGTCGCCTCTTACGACACCCTTGGGATAAATTGGAGTGGTGACATTTTGAACTCTTTCCTGATACCACACAGGGCCCCATACACACACGGGGCATTACACCGTATTATTAAATTAAATATTTTTGTGTGTTGCAGCAACGACACTAGTGACGTACGCCGGCGAACGTTACGACTTCGTCCTGAATGCGAATAATGAAATCGACAACTACTGGATCAGGTACCGCGGCGTCATGGATTGTGGAGAAGAGTAAGTGAAAATTTTTGCATATATTCTTATATTAAAAGTACTTGACCGTAATTCGAAGCTTATATAATGAGATAGGCATATCCGTTACCCGTAGGCTTATCTTACTCATGTTTGATGACGTATTTCCGTAGACTCACCAGCAGATGGCGCCACCTGTGAACTTATAAAAGAACATGGCGTCCACTTTGTCCTCATTGGCGTTTTGATTCCCGTAGCAAAAGGTTATAGCAGGAACACCTGCTAGTGCATTTATTTTTTCTAGTTACTAGTTATATACCTAGTAAAGTTATAAAAAGTGACTTGGGATTAAGGAAGTGAATTTACAGAAATAATTATTTAACGGCTTTGCCGTTCGTTTGAATATACAGTGAATCTAAAACAAGTGACTTGTGATTGAAGTAAGTGAACCTACAGACATATTTAACGGTTTGACCGTTCGTTTAAGTCTCAGGTATGTTTTTACTTCATATTTTTACGATCACATATGAGTGTGATACGTCATAACGTGAAATAACCTATTATTTTAAAATAGCACGTAAACCTTTCGAGGTTGCAGTTTCTTTTATTTAATATCTTTAGTTACAGCTAATATCAAACTGATTTTATAGATTGTATTCATAGGTACTAATACTTTTTTTTAGATATCATTTGCTTCGTGTATGTACAGCGTAAGTACCGCCGAATATAGAAAATATTTTCAAAATATTTTTATACCTACCCACATAAAGGCACATTAATTACTAGATGTTCCTATACATGTAAAAATATGGCCTATTATGGGTAAAATCGTAATCATCCCAAGTTTCTGAATACGTACGAGTGTGTCAAAGTAATCACTAAATGTTCACCATGAAAGTAGTACTTAAATTTTAGGTACCTAACATAATACTATTTCTTTTAGTTTGGTTTCTTGATAGAAATGAATCCTCCATCCTTAGAAAGTGAGCTAATTCCAAGTGGAGTATTTCAGAAGCGCGCTCTGAGCTCCAGTTACCGTATTAGGTACGTCAAATAGCTACAGTTCCAGCTCATTTAGCTCGAACTTCAAATAAGGGCGATCGCGACGCCACGTGCATTGTCGTAAGTGGAGTAAAAGAAGCCGACTTCCACTAAACCAGATAAGGATGATGGAAATAGGTGAGTTATTTCTTATTACCTAACACTGGTCCTGACCAAGTGTAAATTTCTTCACAGATCAGAGGTTAAATTACGAGGATGATAGAAACAATCATCCTTGCTTCGTATTTTATATAGGGACAGCATTAAAAGAGATTTCGGTTACCCAAGATCCTAAGACACAGTATAACCTAAGAGGTTGATAGACACGTTTTGGCGACAAATTGCCTTGATAAGATAATATGCTGATACCCACTATTGTAAAATCATAGTCCTGGGTTCGTCAACCTAAACAAAAACGGGGAGATCCGACAATTCGAATCCCTGCTACATTTTGAAAAAGCTGACAAGGTTCTTTCTGCCAAAAGGCTTTTGCTGCCAAAACCTTTTGTATTTTTAAACAAAGAGAATCTTTTGAAAAAATTAAGTTTCTACGAAAATATTTATGACAAAATTGAAGACCTACTTTAATAATAGGATTTCCATAAATCTTTTATCAATTTATTACAAATGGCTTGCGGCCATAGATCTGATTTCATATATTATTCTCAGAATTGTCAAAGACCCAATTCTTAAAAATGAACCTTGATAAAATATCGTCTTCAAACACATACATTTTCGAGGCTGAAGCCTTTTCAACGGCACTCGGGAAGGCATGCATTTTGGTCTTCGATCTCCAAAAAGGATGACCCCGAAAAAAGTTCATCCAAATCATTACGCCAGCCTTCGAGAGGATCAGGCGTCAAGATCAGATCTCCATCGAATAGAGTCCAGATTCCATTGTACCAAGAGCCTTTTTAGGCCTGTATTACAGTTACCACTCTCGAGGGGTGTGTACAATATCCATAATAATTGGGCATACGACAGTAAATGTCCCTTCAATTATGAAATTTCTGAGCTTTAGGCTCTCAAAGAGACTGAGAAGTTTAACATCCCCTGCCCATACCAGCAAAGGAAACACTAACCAGTAACCACCCTCGAGGGGTATGTACAATATTGTGTATCTATAATAATTGTAATATACGATAGTAACCAGGCGTACGATAAAATACTAAGTAACCATGCAAGGATGTCCCTTCAATTACGAAATTTCCGAGCTCGAGGCTCTCAAAGAGACGAGGAGAGGTCTAACATCCTCTGCCCACACCAGCAAAGGAAACACTAAATGATATGACCCTGTCATTCTATGTCGGTCAGTTAACTCTGTACAAAATACGTTGGTAAGGAACGAGAGTACCAAAAAGTTTTAAATTTATAAAAGGGTACCGCATTCCCTTTATCCAGAAACTCCAATCCGTCCTGCACGGTATTCGAGAGGACGCAGGTTCGAATCCTGCTCAAAATTGATAACCTTCCCACATTTAAATTTACACCGAACTCTGTTCAAGTCCCGTCCTGACAAGGTTGTAAATTTTCACTTTATGTTAAAATGCTATGGAAAACTTGACTAAGGTGGAATACTAATTGAGAGATTTTAAATACTTAAGAATCCATACAACGAACTCTTTTTAAAAAGGTTTCCTTTTTAACTGAAATGACCACATTGTGCAATGGTTCAAAAGATGAATGCTCAAGGCACTCTAAAACTAGTTCCTTTGTCACCAAGTTTGGTTTCTCCACTTTTCCTAACTTCAAATAGCGATGGGTCATCCGCCCAGAATTTAGTTTTAGGACATTGTACGCCTTTGTGAAGCCAGAATAATTCTATCTTTCAGCATGTTCCGTTTACCAGATTTCCTCCAACCACGAGATTGGATGTGCAAAATACATCTCAGTCAAGCTTATTTTCATGATAAAGCTGACGTAGTGTACATTATTCTTTCTCAGAGCACATTCTTGTCTTCCACTCGGGTAAGCCGCACCCAAAACATTTTCGTTTCTCACCATCTGGGTGCCTCGATTTCTATAGAATAAGAGTATTCAAATACTCGTCTACCTACACAAAATCTCATTTTGCGCATCAAAATCCTGTTACTCTTCACAAACACGTACAAATAGCCTTGAAAACTCTTCAAACCCAGGGATGGTTAGACAATTGGGAGAAAACAATAATAGGTTCCCAAAGAAACCTCTCATATCGTTATGCGATAGACATAGAACTACCTGAAAGTCCAATACCAAAAGAAAAGATATTAGACATAAAAGGAAGATTTATTTAATTTCAAATCAAAGAAACTTAGTTCTTTTAAAGAAAATTCAAACATGGTGGGTCTTTTGAATTTTTACCACTTTCGCAGTGCCTAGAGGTAGCTTTACCTCAGCGTCACATTCGGTCAATCTCCTAACCGCCAACCCACTGAAGAAAATAGTAGTGCACGGAGTGGTACAAGTGGAACTCCAATAGTGGGTCCGCAATTACCGGTTCTCGACAATTTTACAAGCTTTCCATCCGAGATGCTTTCTTACCACGGACGCGTCAGATTTCGCTTGGGAGCCCAGCTAGAAAACATTTTTCTCTAACAGGCTCGAGGGCCTAGAATAACAAAGATTGCACTGCATCAATAGAGATGTTGATAATCTTACACATGATTCCAAATCATATACCGGTACTGTGTTACAGTCTGTACTCATTCAAAGCAGTTGTAGTCCATCCCCCCCAGAGGGACGAGACCAAATCAATTGCCTTGACGAACTTAACTCGTCAGCTTGCGTGTAATGGTCCGACATCAAATTGACTTCACCATACACTGCATTCCGAGCCGATACCATATGTATCAGCTCCTCCGGGTA
The DNA here is from genome assembly GCA_933228765.1 of Miltochrista miniata. Lineage (NCBI taxonomy): Eukaryota > Metazoa > Arthropoda > Insecta > Lepidoptera > Erebidae > Miltochrista > Miltochrista miniata. The sequence goes on along the minus strand of OW121773.1, from coordinate 9,676,980 downwards.
TTTTTTGGGAGCATCCTGCTTCAAACACCACTAAGGCAAGATTGCCTACAAACAATATTCCTATTATGAAATGGAGAACACTACACATGATAGGCCTGTTTGTAATGTGTGGATATTACTTTCACCACCATTTTTAATACCCAAGATGCTGTCACACCTTAATCGGTCAACAGGAGTGTTTGTGGTGCCGCGATGGCACAAGGTAATAATAGAGGGCAGATCTCAAAGCGAGAGCTCTGTAAGCTCCATTCGTTCTGCAGAACCTGCAAAAGAACCTAATAAACATTATTTCTTTCCTTCTACTAAACACCTCGACAGCTCTCCCACCACCTCACATAGAGAATCTGTGGAAATGTGGGGGGGGGGGGGGGGGCGAAGAGGTAAATAACAGATATTAAATCAAAAACTTCTACTATTGAGCTCCTTGAGACCTACCTTTTAAGATACTTATAAATTTTACAGTTCTTGATAATATAGAAACCGTTAGTCAACTTTACATAGTTCGCATGTTTTGGTTAAATATATTATCTTGGTCGATTTCTTTAAAAAATGTAAAGAAAGTTAAGTCACATATTCATTGATATTGGGATTGATGACTTAGTTCAATATTACCAAGTATTGATACAAAGAGAACATTTTTCAGGTTTCTCGTCATAGTGATTTTATGCTTAGGTCGCCGCAACCACGATCTAACTTTGCTCGATTGTATTAACTCACGTCATAGGTACTACTTTTAGGCCCGAATCAAGAGTCCGAAACTGATCATTTTCATTTCAGACAATCTGGTTGGAAAACTATTGTAAACAAAGATAACACCTACGACTAATCAATTGAATCCTTTATTCTAGATAGAAATTAGGATATCAGAGTAACCGATATGAGACTACACAGTCTAATAGTTTATTTATGACTGTTAGAGGTTCTCCAACTATTCTAGCCCCGGCACTACCCGGTCAACAGCAGCTTCTAAGAATTGGTGGTGGTGGTAAGATCAAAATAATCCTCAACACGAGGTAATTGACGATGGATTTCAAAAAATTTTATCGTCGAGTAATAATGTCAGCTACTACCACCAATCAAATATAATAATAATTCGCAATTATTTAATCCTGTCAATAGAAGGAATACTTACTACTCCTTAACCCTTAGAGCTCCTCGCGGCGACCGGTCGCCGCGCATAATAATCAAACTTTTCCGTAAAGCCCCGCGCGGCGACCGGTCGCCGCACCTACCCAGACGACTTTAAACTTAAATTTAGCCTTCTTACGTTCTACTTTTCTATGAACAGGTTTATTGCATGTGTAGTTTATAACATTTTCTTGTTTTTGGAATCTTATAAAATGACGTCAATGGGCCAGAATTTTTTACAAAAATCGAACAGTTGAAGTTGAGAGTCGATTGCGCATGGATGGCGTGCGTTTGTGTAGTACGTGTGTGTTTCGTGTTTTTATTATAAATAATGTGTTTGCATTATTATTTATTATTATACACAGTAAAATAAACAATATATCAATAATCCGGTTGGTGTTTACAGGATCGTAAAATATGGTGTGGTGCTAGAGTAATCAATGTTTTTTTTGTTGAGTGCGTGTGTACCAAGTGCGAGTGTGCGTGTGTGTTTTGTTTTTTTATTATATATAATGTGTTTTCATTATTGTTTATTATTATACACAGTAAAATAAACAATTTATCAATGATCCGGTTGCTGTTTGCAGAAACGAAAAATTTGGTCTGGTAAGTGAGAAAAAAATTTTTTTTTGGGAAATGGGAAATCTTTTTTCATTTTTAGGGTGGTGGAGCTAGGTCCGTGCGATTACCGATTTTCGATATATGTTTTTAGTGTGTTGAAGGGTTAAATAAGATTCCTTATTTAGTCTGTTTAAGATTACATATGAAGTTGTTCAAGATGGTAAAGATTATAAATCTAGATACCATACATTATTTTCCTAAAAATAAATTAGAATCACATTGGCGTTTCCGTCACTCACCAGGCGAAAACAAACATTTCTCATTATATAAGCTTCGAATTACGGTCAAGTACTTTTAATAGCGGCGTTTTCCCTGAAAGAAAACGCATATTAAAATACTTACCTAATTCGAAGCTTACTTTTTAAATCTGCCTGGTGAATAAAAGCCAATGAGGACAAAGTGGACGCCATGTTCTTTTATAAGTTCACAGGTGGCGCCATCTGCTGGTGAGTCGACGGAAATACGTCATCAAACATGAGTAAGATAAGCCTACGGGTAACGGATATGCCTATCTCATTATATAAGCTTCGAATTAGGTAAGTATTTTAATATGCGTTTTCTTTCAGGGAAAACGCCGCTATTTTTTGTGGTGCAACTTTAAATTTAATCATAGGGCCTATAATACCATTGCCCCGGTTTCTCTCGTGACTAACTGTAGTTTTTCTTAAATATATGTAGCCTAGTTACTACTTATAACATCAGCAATTTGCCAGTCCCATTAACATCGCTATAGCCGTTTCAAAAATTAACCAGAAAGCTATTAATATGTAAGTGCAAGCGTAGTTCGATAGTTTAGCAGTCAAAACATCTCCCACAGTGGAAAGACGCTATGTCGAATCCCGTGCGAACATAAAAGGTTTTCTACATTTAAACTTACTAACTGAAGTTTTACTTTTGTTTAGATCCATAAACTTATTTTAATATATATTTTGATAAACAGACACACTCGAGCCAAACAAGTGGCAGTGCTGCATTATGAAGGTGCAAAGGATTTGGAACCACCGGGTAACCCCACTTGGTTGGAGTCCCGTAACCCAGGCTTGGTATGTATTCTACTTTCACACTATAAACGTTCGAATAGATCTGTTCGTGAGTAAATACGAAATAATCTATTATCATCATCAAATCAGCCTATGGCAATCTACTGCTGGATGGCTGTAGACCTCTCCCAAATTACGCTACAATACACGTTCCAGCGCCCTCCGCATTCAGTCATACATACATATGGTCACGCCTTTTGCCCCGAAAGGTAGGCAGAGGCATAGTATACGCCCACGTTTCACTTCATAGTTTTATGTCCCACGTAATAGGTGGTGAGCCTATTGCCGTGTTGAAATGGACAGGCGCAGGTCGTGACAACTCGCAGTTGAATCAAGCCGCCCATAAGGTTTACTGATAACCGGGTTTCATTTCGAGATTTCCTTCTCTACGCCATGGATTGGATTGCGAAAGTGTTCCCTTAGACCAATTGGGGTGGCGACATTTTGTACTCTTTCACTTTGTCATACGAGACCCCGTCGCCACACGGGTCACTCGCTGCGCCTAAATACGAAATGCCATAACTAAGTCTGAACTGTGCACATCTCGAAAACAAGATAGAGCACAGACCCGTTTTCTCAACATTCCATGGATTCACCGTGCGGGGTACGGGTCCATAGTGTGGTACAGAGGGAAACACTGTGCGGGTATTTAGGACTAGCGACCGATTGCTATTGATATATGCGATTGATAGCGAGCGATTTGAGTTAGGTTTAGGGATAATTTTTTTATGTCAGAATTTTGTTGAACATAAAAACTCTTTATTGCACACCAGGAAATAAATTTGAGTATCTTAATTTTCATTTATTGGTATAACAATTGGTGGCCTTATCGCACAAGGCTACCTCTTACAGCAGGCAACTTACAATGGAGTCTGTAATGAATAATATAGGACATAAGCTTATCATAATAACATTACAATCCAATGAATGGCAACTTGATTATAATCACCTCAGTCATATGTGAAATGGAAACAATAATTACCTACGTTTGGCAAGACTAATATGCATAACTAGCTGATGCGCGCGGCTTCGCCCGCGTGAAATTTGGTTCCCGTTCCCGTTTCCCATGGGAACATTTTCCCGGGATAAAAAGTAGCCTATGTGTTATCCTGGACTCTACTCTACCCCTGTACCAAATTTCAACCGGATCCATTCAGCCGTTAGAGCGTGATTGAGTAACAAACATCCAAACATCCAAACATCTTCACAAACTTTCACATTTATAATATTAGTATGAAGTAGAATTATACAACACTTTCAAAGAACCCGTTTACATCAAAATGACAACATTCACGACCAAAATTCCAACCTAAACATCTACTAGCATAATATCCTTCACACAAGCCATCTGTACTGTATCTGTACGCCAATGTTCTCGATGACACACCCGAGGCTCATAAAAAACCGGTCAAGTGCGAGTCAGACAAGTGGTACACGGTTTCGTATCAAAAACCCTTAATATATGAATTTATTTCCGTTTTTTGCATTTGTTGTTATCCCAGCAACAAAAATACTAGTACATAGTGTACACCATCAGTGAAATTTTTAACTGTCTAGCCATCACTGTTCATGAGATTTTCTTTTTTTAGTGCCTCTCCGCTAACAAACTCCACGCGGTTTTGAGATTAACGGAAGACCTCCCCTGCTCTTGTTATTCCGGTCCAATCCTGGATCATAAATATCAGGCGATGTTCTTGAGCCATGGTTTTCTACGTCTCCCAACGCGTCGTTTTCTCGTTCAAATTTGTCTCTTTCACAAACCGAAAAAGATCTTTTTGAAAAACCTAAATCGTTTACTTGTTCCACTTGTCAAGGGGGCAGGAATCAGGATATGCAATTTTATAACGCTTGATCACCTGTAGCAGTTGTCGTGTTTTCCCGACGCGTTGTAGTACGATTTCATTCGAGATCTTAAGAGTCCAGGATGTTTATGAGATCAGCCTGGTATAGTCTGGCCATAACTGTTGTTGTATCTCTGAGGTATGCGCGGCGAGATGGTAGCCGGGGAAAAAAGAGCATGAGTACACATGCAATTAATACACGTCGGACAAATCTTACGATATCAGTTCACATTTTTAAAACTGATGAATTTTTCTTCTGATAATTTAAAAATCAAAATCATCGACAACATGGAGTGCCGCAGCAGTTATGGCCAGACTATAATAAAACAGACGCACGAACAGCAGAGTCTCAGTAGGGTTCAGTTTTCACCCTTTGGGCACGAAACCCTAAAAATTCTAAGGGATGCTGATGTTGGTTGGTGATATGACAGTTTTTATAAGCTTATCAAAGATATGCATAATAAGGTGGTATTTATGATGGGTCTGTTTGAGCAAGCTATACCTAGTGTTGACATCGAAAGATTCATAATATTTAAGAGGCTTAGTAACTTGGTATAGCTATATTAAACTTGAAGCTTACTGGACGACAGCTAGGAAATTGAATTTGCTTAATATTACAAAATGTCTTGCTTTAAACTACTATATTTTGAGAATAACTGTGCCCTTTGGTTTCGTCCGGGTTTAACTTTCATTCTATTTTTTTTCTAAAATAAAAATTGCCTAAGTCACTCCTTATAACATCAGCTATCTGCCCTCAAAAGTTCTGATTAATTTGGTCCAGACGTTTGAGAGATTAGTTGGAACGAGCAGAAAGACTTAGAAAAAAGAAAAAGTATTACAAACTGATTGTTTAACTTTAGTTAACACAAATTTTGTGAAAGCTGTTAATTGAAATTACAAACAGATACTTAAATTTTATGTATATTGTATAGATAAAAATGTCTTGCCTTAAGCTAATATATTTTGAGTTGATAGTCTTCTTGTCAAAGTCAATTTAGGTAACCTTGATTAAGTTAGGCATAGAACTATTGCACAAAGCCTCATCAAATACATTAGTAGCCTTGGAAATACGACCCAGTTAGATACTAGTTTAATTAATAGGTTTCAGGTTAGATTACAAAACTATCAGTGTGTAGTTTAGTGAAGTTAATCTATTAAAATTTTCAATGTAGCACATGTATTGTAAAAGTAGTATGTTATAGGTTATATTATCTTTGCTAGTAGTAAAAGATTTGAAATTCTGGAGATTTTAACAGCCAACACTTTTTACTCATGCATGCTTATGAAGTTTTAATACATACAGACATTCTGCCATCTATCAGAATTTATACAAAACCATTTATCTTAGTTGCCAGTAACGTGGTAGTCGATAAGTTGAGTTAAAGACTTTATGGGCCCATTATGGCAGCGTGACGTGAGCAACTCACGCATGCCCCCCCCCTTAGAAGCGGGATAACACCCGAAACCTCCAAAAGACGCGGCATAGCACCCGAACCACCTCCTGGGCGTGGCCGCAGCGGCGGCCGTAGGTCTGTTGTGAGTCCCGGGACATCCTTCCGAGGGCTTACCCGGGGCTCCCAACCACAGGCTGTTGGGCGTTACGTGAGGTTTTTTAGTCGGTAAGGGTCCGGCATAACATCCTCTGAGGATTTTCCCTCACATAAAAAAAAAACGTCCTTATGGGCCCCTTCCAAAATTTCATCAACTACATTTTCCTCGTCCTTGTCCAACGATAACGCTATTAAATGCCACAAACACTTTGGTTTTCTTCCGCGCACGCTCAGATGTGGAATATCCCAGCCTCCGTTTTCCCAAACGCCAAAAGGGGTCTTAGAAGGTTCTTGCAGGTTGATAGGCTAGGTGGACCGTAAGCTTTTCTGCGTCTTAACACAGAGATCGTTTACAGAACACTGAACAAGCGAACCTAGCTAGAAGGAAATAACATCGTCTAACACAATAATTACTTGACCCGTACAGGACTTAAAGCACGTTATTACTTTGTTAAAGTTTGTAAAGAACTACTAGTAACTAGCAGATTCAGACGAGAAACTTTATAATGAAGTGCTTCTACTTGACATTATTGCTCATAAATTTTGTGAAGTAGTGCAGTGAGGACTTTGAATAAAGCGGAAAAGATTGATCTAGATATTGTTTCAGGCTGGAATTTGACGTTTCTTTTTCTAAAATTTCCTTATACTTGTAAATTTCATAGTTTTCAAGTCAAGTCAACATACCATATTAATTTTCTTTCCCTTGATAGTGCCGAAATACAAGTTTTTTGTAACACAAGCTACCGTAAGCCCCTTTTCACACGTACCGGTTGCCGGGTAGCCGGTGCCGGGTACCCGGCGGCGAGTGTATGACATTACCGGGCAAATCACGCCGGTACGTGTGAAAGCTATAGTACATGGCCATACACTTCGCCGCCTGCCGGATACCCGGCAACCGGTACGTGTGAAAAGGGGCCTAGTCCCTTTTCACACGTACCGGTTGCCATACACTTTTTGCCTTTCGATTTGCCCGGTAATGCCATACACTCGCCGCCGGGTACCCGGCACCGGCTACCCGGCAACCGGTACGTGTGAAAAGGGGCTAACTCTTATTTAACGGATGGACGGACAATAATTTATTTTTGTATGGTACGGTACTTTAAAGAGTATTTCTTTTCCTTACAGGAAGTAAACGCTTTAAACAAAGGCGAAGAGGAAAATGAAACTATTAGTGTAGCCGAGATGAGATCTATAGATGGCCACGACGACCGCTTGAAGGAGGTGGCTGATTACCAGTTCTACGTGGCTTACGATTTTTACGCGAAAAATAATTCGCATTTCCATAGATCGCCATACTATGGATATCACCAAAGTGAGTAATACAATTCTGTATCTTTATATTTAGGTCACGAAATGAGGCTGTCTGTCTGATAGAAAGCCATGGCGACATCCAATGATTGGGTGTCAATAATCTTCAGGCATTTTGTCAAAACTAACCTATTGATTTAGTGATGATGTTCTAATAGGTATTATCTTAATTTATTTCGCAGTTAAAACAAAACAGAACAGGCTATACACTCCTCAACTCAACCATATTAGTATGAAGCTACCGTCAAGCCCACTTCTTATTGCAAGACCCTCACCAGAAAACTTTTGTAATTCTTCAAGCGTTGACGAATCCTGTCGAGAAGATTACTGCGAATGTTCACATGTACTCTCCGTAAGACTCAATTCTGTGGTAGAAATTGTTATTGTTGATGAAGGAGTAACCTTTGATGCAAATCATCCCTTCCATCTTCATGGTCATAGTTTTAGAGTAATTGGACTTAGAAGATTAGCTAAACATATCACTGTGGATGAAGTAAAAGCATTTGATAAAGCTGGTTTGTTAAAAAGAAATTTCAAAAACGCTGCTATTAAAGATACAGTGACCGTACCAGATGGAGGGTATACTGTTATTAGATTTAAGGCAGACAATCCTGGATACTGGCTGTTCCATTGTCATTTAGAATTTCATGTAGAAATTGGAATGGCTCTAGTTTTCAAAGTAGGTGAACATAAAGAAATGGCTCAAATACCAAGAGATTTTCCTACGTGTGGTGATTATTTACCGGATAATATGTTAGAACATGACACTACAGAAACTCCAACAACCACAGAGGAAGGAAGTGATTTTCTATCTCATTGGTGGCCTGTAGTTATAATAAATAATAATTCTACATCGTTGAGTGCGAAATGTAGTACTTCAACGATAGTAGTTTTACTCAGTATATGGTTGTCCATACAAAATACGTCATTATAGTGTCAAATTATCAATTTGTTTTAGCTATAGTTAGTAGCAGAGCTCACCATCGAAATAATTATGTACTTACTCGGAATATTATGTCTATAAATTATGTTAGGGTAATTAGTTTGATTTAAGGTGTTTATTAAAGTCTTTGCAATAATATTTACAACTTACTCAAATGCAAATATTAATGATGTAAATAGAAAGATTTTATGTTAATCTGAACTTATACAGGTTAAATTCAATTTTAAAGTACAAGGACGTATGTTTTTTCTTAAATACTTTTCCGATTATAATTTATTTCTGTTTCTTATTAGAATAAGAAATCTCGTAATAGATTGAGATGCACGTCTAAATGTGTCTGTAACAATGTCATAATTTCAAATACGAGTTTTAAATGATATTGAAATAAAAAACCATTTTGAGGTTAAAGTGACTGGCAGTGCTATGCATTGCCCTGAAGGTGATAGATGAGATAATACAATAATTAATCAAGTAAACCTGTCGCAGTCTGCTGTTAGAGAATTGTATCCTAATCTAGGTAGAAAGTTATCCACTAAATGTTACCATAATAATTAGTATGTTATATAATATTAAACAAAAATAAATAAATACGAACACCGTAGACAAACATAAATGGATGAAATCAAGAATATAAATGTCAGGGATATTTAGCTACCCTCCAACGCAACAAAGTTAAATAAATATAAGCACATGGTAAAAAAACTTATTTGACGAAATGTTCTGAGAACAAAAAGATTAGGTCTCTGAGCTAGATTGCAGAAATAAATGTCATTGTAAACCAGTCCTTTGAAAGAACAATGCATTGCATACCTAACTGTCATAACTTTTAGTTTAATGTAAGATTGATGTGTCATTAAAGATGCAACTGGATTCTTACCCCCATATTCATAATCGTTTATTAAACCTATTTTAGTTAAAACACATTTTAAGTCTATTGCTGTCTCTAACCATACTCTGTCATTGGTTAGAGACAGCAATAGACTTAAAGTGTGTTTTAACTAAAATAGGTTTAATAAATGATTATGAATATAAGGGTAAAGATAGTAGTGTACAAAGCTAATACTATTTCGCAGGACATTATGATTTTGTTGTTATTACTTTCTCAGACGTTACTGTCCATAATTTTATGAAGTTTATTTTCTTCAAGTTCTTTACAGAATATAAAAATTGTTTATGGTATCCTTTGTAAACTGATATTCTATATAATCCAATCCAATTGATATTCTTTAATAATTAGTACTTACATTGTGTCATTCATTATTGTCTGTTGATTTAAGCATTTTAAATTATATTGATTTAGTCTGTGCTCGGTTTCTAATAATTTGACAATAAAGTGTTGAGCATTTTCCAAATGTTTCAGTTTGTTGAAATACGTCATGCTGATATGTGATATTATTTAATTTAAATGTATTATATTTAGTTTTAAGTATTTTAAAATGGCAAAATAAGTACACTTACAAACTCTATCTTTTTGTTTTATTTTTAAACCCAGACGGAAAAACTGTATATCTCTGGCGGACTCATATAGCACCCAAGCACAGAACTAATTTTGTTGTTAAAGTGATTTATTTTGTTCGAAAGTCAATGTCATCGAAATGAATCTTAGTTATAAATTTTGAAGACTATCAGCTCACTTTCTAGGTGATGAAGAGATCTCACTAAAACCCACAGGGCCGATTGATCTGAAATTTGGTATACTATTACTTTCATGGTATTTCCACGACATGGTAAACTGGAAGTTGCTGCTGCATCAAGTAATATGCCCAACTTTTCCAAAAGTTGTAGACTCTCGTAGTTTTGATTATTAATGTGCTTTCATAAAAGCTTGACTAGGTGTACCTATCAAAAATATGGAATAGGCGAATAAAAGCAGACTTTCACGACATACTTATGAGACGAGTGTGGAAAACTGTTAAGGGTTGACCTCGGCGTAAGCATGTTTAAATGACATTTTAGAAGAGGTTGGGTCAAGAGTGCATTGTGTAGGTACAATTATTCATGAAAGTGTGCAAGTGAACTTTTAAATCTATTAAGTTGAAAATGATTTTAAAGTTAATATTTAAAAAGATTTCATAACAATAATTTTATTAATTTGAAATTCGGGATTTTTGTCCAAATTATTAGGGTTTTTTTTATACATTTCAATGAATATAACGTTGTTGTTATTGTCTTTCTGCTTTTTGTTTACGTGCAAAATATTTTGCCACATTTGGTAGAAACAATTTTATTTAACTTAAGTATTTAAAACTGAGAAGATAGAGCTACGCTTAACACTGCTCAAGTTGAACTTTTTAAAATCTCCATTCTCATTTAACACGGTTCAAATCAGAAGCAAGCTTAAGAGGCCCTATGACGCTAAATTGAATATTATATTATTAACAAACGTATAGATATTGTCACACAAGCAAATTAAGTTTATTAACTTAAAATGCTCGAAACCAAAAATATAGTTACTGACAAAATTGCTTTTACAAACAAAATACTTAGCCTTTTGATGAAAATTCACGATTTCGTGAAATTTAGCTAGGCCTTGTAAGCTTAAAGTGGGTTCTATAATATTTATAATTTATAAGAAAGATAGTAAGTAGCAAAATCTTCATATACTCCAGCCACTGATGATCATACTACTTTTTAAATTTATATCGTTAAAAACGCACAAAAACCAATCCTATTTCTTTTATCTACGAAGAAATGTATAATTGTGCTATTTTCTTTCAACCGATTAGAGTCGGGTGCGCTCTTTACTATTTCACAGAGTTTCTAAACTCAATCAACTGTTAAGAGCTTGTTTATAATAATTATTGTTTTCAATATAAGTTGCCTCGTATTCAGAATTTGTGGTTGGGACTCATTAGAGTTGAGATTTCCAATTAGTACAAAATGTTATGAAGAGATGGGAAGTAGCACGATATTGATAATTTAGATCTGAGTAATAACAGTTAAAAACTTGCGTCATTATATTTAAATGGTTTGGTAGAAATTGGAGAACATTTTACTTGCGCTTCAGGAATGACACTGTCAGGCATTACTTGTACATACTCACATACATACATACAACATCACAGCGGTCTCCTATTGGGGTAAGCAGAGACTATATATACTCTTTGTGTGAGAGCGTGAGTGCTGGCGTGTATGTGGGTATTAGAGTATGTGTGTAAACTTGTCCTTTCAAATTATATGAAAGATAGGCAACAGGGCATTTTTTAACGATTTTTCAGTCACTAATCTATATTTTGAAGGCCAGAGTTGTTCACAACACCACGGTGTCCACAAATGGGGCAGCTTCTAATTGGCTGTTTCAAAAGACTCACACTCTGTATTAATTGAAAACCCATGAACTGGTGTAGTAAAGGCTTTTAGTAAGCCTCTGGAAATCCCTTCGGAAATTATACTTGACTTAAAGTATCAATACATTTTCAAGTGTAGATGCATTACAAAAGTACACACTGGTCTTAAACGACTTTTTACTGCCCACAATTAAATTAACGCGACCCTTTGCCTTTCTTTAGGGCCAAAGAAATTGGCACTTAAACACCCCGTAATGTAATTGTAACAGACGGGTTGAGTCAGCCGTTTGATTCCAGATTTACGATTCAAATGTACCAAGGAATGAATTTGTATTTTTTTGTTGCTTTACATTAAACCGAGTAAGAGCGAGTCGGACTCGTGCACGGCAGGTTCTGTACCAAAAAAATTGAAATTACCAATCACGTTTATTGTATGGAAGACACCTTAAATTTTTTTCTGTGTTTCTATCTGTCTGAAATAAAATACAATCATCTGTAAAACTTTCAATTGTTTAACGATAACGGATACGATAAAGTTCCTTTCTTTTTACGTGTGGAAAATTCTCTACCGACTAAAAACCACACGTTTTCTACCTACTGTCTACGCTTGGGAGCCCTGGGTAAGCCCTCGGAAGGATATACCGAGAATTCGCAATAGACCTTGCCTACCACTAAGACAGGAATATGTTCAATACCACTAAGGACGAAAAACGAGGGCCGAAGATGTTATAAGTTTGATCTATGTAACTTCATGTCTGTGGCATCACTGCGGCCCAACGGATAGACTATTTTTTCATTCTACTAAGGTGGAAGAGAAGCATACCACCCAACAGTTGTACTGGTGGTCACCGTAGCCTGCAACACCAGGGTGCGATGATGGATTTTTTTTTTGAAAACCCATTTGATGGTCCTTATCTTTAAAATTTGGAGAACACCATCTCACTTCTTGATTTATGAATTGATAATGTATAGTAATATTAACAGTCCCGATTAATCGAAAATCCAAATCAAGTACAAATAGAATGTATTGTAGAAATTTAATGGTATTTTCACCGCAGGGTAACCTAGAACTGATGAAAGCACCAAGTTCTCAACTCCTTACACAGTTACAGAAAATTGCCATGTGCCAATAGTCTCAGGATCGGGGTTTTTTTTACCTTTTTAATTTACACTTTGTTGCAGCACATATTCCGTCAATACGACATAGCTAGGGCCAGCGTGGGAGATAAACATAAAGTATTTCAAAACTTTTCTCATGTACACAGGTAATATGTGGCCTGAATTTATTTGACCTTTTCGCTAGGTGTATTGTAAGCAGCAATATATATTTTTTGAAATATTCCATAATGTTGTCTACTTTTGTTTATGACTTAATAAATATCCTTAACTTTTATTAAACTGGTTTCGTTGGGTGAGGATGCAGAGAAAATATTCCAGGATGTTACTACGAAAAACTTTTATAGAAGAAAGTCCTAATTCAATTGTTCAATGCAACGAAACTGCGATTGGTAAACTCAAAATTGATATTAGGATGTAGAAATATCTACGACGTCGCTTATCATATACTTCAAATATTCTTCTTCTTCTTTCAATACCTACATTAACTTCACGAAAATCTTCACGGTTTTGTTATAAACGGAAGAACTCCCCTGCACTAAAAATTCCAGTCCATTCTCTGATGTTTCTGAGCCATGATTTTCTACGCCTCTCAACGAATTGTTTTCTTTAATTCAAATTTCGTTTTAACTTAAAATAAATGTAAACAAATATTCAACCCCATGTACGGACAATATTATAATGATTGATAGCTTAATGATCAAAGTTCTCGCAGGGTTCAATACTCGGACTATTTTTATTCCTTATATATTTTAATGACCTACCCTTTTACGTGGGGGACAACAACAGGATTGTTTTGTTTGCAGATGATACTTCTTTGATTTTCAAAGTTAAAAGACAAAAAAAGTACCTCCCCGTTTAAATCAGAAGATTTAAATCCCACTCGGGGATGATAATTTGACATTAAAATTATGCGTATTTCATAATATGGATATCAAAACTTAATTATCAAGTTACTATGAAACAATATTCTTTATAAGAATAACCATACACACAACTGCACAGTACCTATTTTAGTCAAGAAATCTTAGTTGACGTCCAATAAACCTATAGTGTCGTAGTTTCAGCACGTGTCAATATTTATTGTACACAGTTAGGTACATTGTTTACATTCGGATGGAAATATTTGCGCAAGTTAGTTCTAGGTACTGGGTGTTTTTGAAATCACGTACTAGCTCACCAATGGCAAATAAAGTTGCATTGCAATGTGAAAAATTCTAGTGGGCACTCGCAGGTCTAACTTAGTTGTTCATTTTCACCTTAAAAGTTTTTGTTGGATATTGATAGGTGAGTGAGTTACCCGGTAATTCATTTTGGTATAGGATGTAAAATAAAATTCACAATTGGGTGAAATTACGATACGCCTGTGAAAGTACAAGCGTTTTTATTGATCCAAGAGGCCACTCTCACAGTCCGTAAGACTTTTGACAGTGATCATTAAGTTGGCGACCCTGTGGTGTGTGTCTACGCACTCTTTTTAAAGAACTTTAAGGCTTAGGCTTAGTTTGGACTCCAGATCTTCCACAAATTACGAGCAGTCTATTGTGCCAAATGTTGTGTCACTGAATTCATGTATTTTAAAATGTTATTTGTGGAGATAAATAAACTATGTTAATTTTATTACTGTTTGCACTAATTATACATAACATGCTCATTCCTGTATATTTCATAAGGAACCGGCAACACTTTACGATCAGTTTATGCTTTGATGGCGCGTCAAACGGGAACAAAAAAATTGATTTTATTGCCGTTGACCGAGCATTGGAAAATTGAACCGAGATATACGCAGGAAGTTTGAAATTGTCGCTCAATTTATTGATAAACTTGTTTAGAGACAATCTGTCATGTTATCGTGCAATTTTGCCTGTAGCATTTTTAGGGTTTCGTAGCCAAATTTAAAAAACGAAACCCTTATAGATTCGTCATGTCTGTCCGTCTGTCTGTCCGTCCGTGGGTCACAGCCACTTTTCTCCGAAACTATAAGGCTTATGATATTGAAACTTGGGAACTAGGTGTATTCTGTGAACCGCATTAAGATTCTTATGTAAAACTAGAAAAAAAGCAGTAAATTTTGGGGGTCCCCATACTCAGAACTGAAACTCAAATTTTTTTTTTTCATCAACGACATACGTGTAGGGTATCTATAGATAGGTCTTCAAAAATGCTATTGAGGTATCTAACATCATATTTTTCTAAACTGAATAGTTTGCGCAAGAGACACTTCCAAATTGGAAAAATGTGTCCCCCCCCCTCTAACTTCTAAACTAAGAGAATGATAAATCTAAAAAGAAGATATGACGTACATTGCCATAAAAACTACCAACGAAAATTGGTTTGAACGAGATAGAGCTGGTAGTTTTTTTTTAATACGTCTAAACCGCAATTTTCGGTTAAAAAAATCACTACCACTGCGAACGTGTTAAAACATCAATCAAAGTTACAACGAACTTTAAGAACTTTTATATTATGTTACTTGCTGCTACGAAACCCTTCATGGGCGAGTCCAACTTGCACTTGGCCGGTTTTTATTTATTTTATACTAGCTGATGCGCGCGGCTTCGCCCGCGTGAAATTTGGTTCCCGTTCCCGCTTCCTGTGGGAACATTTTTCCGGGATAAAAAGTAGCCTATGTGTTATTCCGGACTATAATCTACCCCGGTTCCAAATTTCAGCCCGATCCGTTCAGCCCTTAGAGCGTGATAGAGTAACAAACATCCAAACATCCAAAGATCTTCACAAACTTTCACATTTATAATATTAGTAGGATTAAACTTGTCATATTGAAGCTGCCCACACGATGGAAAGCCATCTAGCGATTGAGGGCCAATATCACAGTCCGTAAGACTTTTGACAGTGATCATCAAGTTGGCGACCCTGTGGTGTGTGTGACGCACTCCGTTTAAAGAACTTTTTTGCACTTTTTGAACTTAAAACTTCCTTCGGTGCGTTGGACATTTTTCCAGATGAGGAAAAAACATACAACTCGAGACACTATTAATAATAATGGATAACAGTTGCGCTAACCATCCTACACTCGCTCTGCTGTCTTTATTTTTTTTGCAGCTTATTTTTCTTTGTATCTATAAAATTATTTATACTGGTCATTATTTGTGTTACGCGTTTTTGGACTTTTTAGGTATTCATTTTAAAATTGTCTACCAAGTAGTTAGTGTAGTGCCCTTAAAAAACTGTTCGGAAGGAGAAAATACTCTTAAAAATAAAAATATAACTGCTCAAGATGGTAAGTCCACATCACCCTACATTCACATACCCAATAGTTAGCGCCCACCGCTCACATTGTGTACGACTCGTGTATTCCGCCCCAAGCGCCCGACGCTCAACTTTTTCCAATTTCCTTGAGTTTGACTTTTTTAAAATGCTTATTGGAAAATCCAACTTATTCTTGCATTTGCAAACGAATGAGGCAAAGTAGAAAAACTGTATTTGAATTGTTGAATTCAGTGCTTACTCGGGTAAAGTGATTTTATCTGGTATACTTTGTTTGAAAGAATAGTTAGGTTAGGTATGTGAGTAATGTGCTTTTGGTGCGTACTTATTTTGGAACCGTTACAATCTTACTAAGTTATAAATGTGATAGCATGTGAGTGTTGATGTTTGTTACTCTTGCACGCTCTTACGGCTGAACAAATCTGGCTTAATTTGATACTGGGATAGCTAGTCTGGAATAGCACATAGGGTGGTTCCATTCTTCATAAGTTACTATGGGCTGCAAAATCGGGATCTAAATTAGACGGAGGCGAAGTTACGGGCATCTGCTAGTTTTAACATAATGACGTAAACTACAGGTTTTGTGTCTAGTCTTCAGTCTTCTTCAGTCTTCTTGGGCTCCCATTTTCCGCACTTAGGTCCGCCAGTGGACCCATTGACGTGAGTGTTGGCTGTCACTCCAGCCAACCCAGCTCCGACCAGAAGCGCAGGATCCTCTTCGGGTCCTCACACGCTTCCCGGAGTGTTGTGGGGCTGCCAAGTATGTTGACTCTGTATGTAACCAGGCTCTCGCACTCCAAGATTGCGTGAGCTATGGTTTCTTCTTTTAACAGGCACGCTCTGCACAGCGTGCTGTCCGTGATACCTAAGACATTCAAGTGCTTATTTACTGTGCAATGACGCGTTATTGTGCCTACCATGGTTCGTAGATCACCTTTATTCAGATGTAGCAACGTTCTAGCTAGTTTTGGCCTGGGTCTCGGTAGAGCTTCCCTTGATTGCCTGCAACTTACTGTTTGTGCCCATCTCTTTTCATGCCGCTCTTTCGTGCGTTGTCTCAGCCATGCCCTTACCTGGTAGAATGGTATTGGTATAATCGGGCTTGGTCCCACCGGTGTGGTGCTGGAACCCAATCTGGCCAGTTCGTCAGCTGCATCATTGCCGCTCGATCCGCTGTGACCTTTTATCCACTGAAGGCTTACCTTGTGTGTTAGGGCCAGCTTTTGTAGGCCCTGGTGGCATTGAAGCACCAGCCCAGAGTCGATTGTGGTGCTCTTCGGAGCTTTTAGCACTGCTGCGCTATCGGAGAGGAGCTTGATGTGGTTGTGCTCAATTTTCCTGGAGTCGATTGCATTGGCGGCATTAATTAAACCTATGCACTCACATTGGAAGATTGACGAATAAGACTCTAAAGGTATTGATGAGTGTATGTTGAGCTCCGGAGGTTTTGCGTCTAACTTAACAACTGATTTAAAACGAAAGGCTACAGATAATGAATAATTACTTATAATACAAAACTAAGACAAAGAGTGAAGTATGACGAGAATAGCTCGCAGTAGCCGTCTTGTCTATAAAACACTTATTAGTCAACGAGGGTTCATACCCTCATCAAGGCTAATAAGTATTTTATGAGGTAGAGCTATTTTTGTCATATTTTTCACGCTTTTACTACTAGTACTCCGCACATTGACGATATGATTTGTATCAATACACACCATATTTGGGTCAGGATTAGGGAATGCAATTCCAAAACGAGATCGCAAATTCGCACGGAATTTTCGTGTTCTCGTCTAGTTAAAAGAAATGTGAATTTCGGATGACTGAAAACGATGAAAACTGATTGGTACCTATACTAATGTTCTAAAAATCTTTTTATCCCTGGAATATGTTCCTATAGGAGCCAACAAGTATTCCGAGCGAGCGGAGCCACGGTCAACATCTAGTGAAGAAAGGTTTGATTATTTGTGTGTGAGACTTGTAGCGTTGGTGACAACTGCCACCCAATCCCGGCAATCTCGAACTAACTATGTTATGCTTCGGGATTGACCCTGAAAAGTTATACGAGATCTCGCGAGAGTACGAGGTTGGGGTCCCGCGAAAGCGGGTTTGCATTCCCTATTCAGGACTCCTTGTCGACAAAAGACCGGTCCGATATAACTTTTAATGTAGTAGATATTTTTAAAACACTGATGTAGTATTTAATTATCCTAGCTGAACCAACTAAAAAATACTGTGGTTTTTCTCTATCTGGAGTAGGAGAGTCCGTTATACTAAAAAAACTAAGATGCTAGAATATTGCTACAGCGTATCCTAACTTTCATAGTTTCTTTGAAAATGTTCGGCTAAAGTTTCCACATTAATATTTTAAACACAGCGCTGCTAAAACAAATATTAAGAAGATTAAGACTACACAGCACTACACAAGCTCCACTTTAGCCTACCATCCAATACAATGATATCTCCCCAATCCCAGATAATTCCCAATATTCCGTACTACCTGTCGTAGTTCGTAGTTGAACGTCTATAAGCCTGTCTCGTTTAATAAACGTCTAGACACATAAGGCCTCAAACTGAATGCCAGCGGCAATCGGGGCGTCGACGGCGGCGATTGCGGCGAGGCAGAGTATGAGAGAGAAACTTAAGAGGCAACTAAAATTAGGCAGGTAATTAAAAAAAAAGAATATTATTAAACGATTTATAATTACCTACTGAAGGTTAAAAAAAGAAAAAATGTAGCCGTGAGTTTTACTGCCAGGTTCTTTTCTCTCCGGCTCTAACTATTGCGTTGCAAATATAGCAGTAAATTAAAAATGCAGAAGGCAATTATTTTGACGTTTATAAGTGTTACTGTTGATTGCACTAAGGTCTATTTTTACTTTGGCAAGATTTTATGAATAAAACAAACGTGTGTCTCGATGCAAGTGTATAATGCGACTGGATATTAACTAAACATGCGCTCGTTCCTACAACATAGAACATACCGCCCACCAAAAGGACTATCAGTCCTTTTCTAAACGATAGAAATGATTTAATTTTTAACAATTCAAGTAATTATACAATACGCAATCAAACTATACATAACATTATACAATGTGAATTAAACTTTAGCTATTTAGTATCAATAGGCAAAGGACATAATTTCGTAACTGTTCTTTTCGTTATCGAAGTGCCACTTTTAACGCTGTAAACTCTTGATATACCGTCATGGCCTGGATGTTTTTCTATTATTCGTCCCAACAACCACTTCCCAGGAGGCAGATTGTCAGTTTTGATTAAAACAATATCTCCAATGCTGAACTCCTTCTCTCTTTTCTGCCACTTAGGACGTTGCTGTAAACGAGACAAGTACTCGTCTTGCCATCGTCTCCAAAAATCATTAATCAGTTTCTGTGTCAACTGCCATCGGGACAGGCTAGACACTCTTGTGTGCTTCAAATTGGGTGATGGAACTACAATTGGCGCTTCTCCAATTAAAAAGTGCCCCGGCGTGAGTGGGCTCGTATCATCTGGATCAGTGTCGTTTATGGGACATAGCGGACGTGAGTTCAGGCAAGATTCCACTTGGCAGAGTATCGTGGTCATCTCCTCGAATGTCAGATGTGTGGTTATGATCCTTTTCAGGTGCCCTTTAATAGATCTCACCCCTGCCTCCCATAATCCTCCGAACGAAGGGCTATAAGCTGGAATGAAGTGCCATTGAGTACCTTCTGTGGCAAGCATCTTTGCTATGTCTCCAGAGAATTGTAACTGAGCTTCTTTCCAGGCT
This sequence comes from Miltochrista miniata, assembly GCA_933228765.1. Lineage (NCBI taxonomy): Eukaryota > Metazoa > Arthropoda > Insecta > Lepidoptera > Erebidae > Miltochrista > Miltochrista miniata. The sequence continues at coordinate 9,657,152 of OW121773.1, read as the reverse complement.
TCGAACAATTCTTTGTTAGCTCCGACGAAATTACGGCCTTGATCGCTCCATAAGTGGTTACATTTACCTCTTCTTGCAACAAAGCGTCTGTAGGCACCAATAAATGCTTCGGAAGAGAGGTCACCAACAAGCTCAATGTGGATAGCCTTAGTGGACATACAGATAAATATAGCGATGTAAGCCTTCATTGTTTTATTTCCTCGACCCTTGGACATCAAGACTTGGAAGGGTCCGGCAAAGTCGACACCGCTGTTCAAAAATGGCCTTGATGGCGTCACTCGCATTTCAGGTAAGTCTCCCATAATCTGCGTCTTGTTAGTAGCATTCATTCTGGCACAAACAAGACATTTGTGGATATGCTTCTTAACTAGCGATTTTGCCCTTAGTATCCAGTATCGAGATCTTAGATAACACAACATCAGCTGTACGCCTCCGTGAAGCGTCCTTTGATGAGCGTCAGCAATTATCAACGGTGTACGATTATTGTTGTAGCCCAAAATGATTGGGTGTTTTTTATCATCTGGTAAGTTTGCATGTCTGAGTCGACCGCCCACCCTGAGGATATTTTTCTCATCAAGTTAAGGATTGAGGGACCTCAGTGGACTTTTCTTCTTAACTTCTTTGTTTAGTTTTAATTTTTCTATTTCTTCGTTATATTCTTCCTCTTGAACTTTGATTAAGCAAACGGTAAGTGCGTCTTCTAATTCTTGTGTAGTCACTTCTGTATCTATGTTTAAGTTGTTTCTAAAGTGTAAGAATCTTTTGCAGTAAGTAATTGTATTCAGCAATTCTTGTAATGTTGTAAAGTTTTGAAATTGGTAAGTCAACGAGTTTTCTGCTTCTTCTGTATTAAGGTAAGTATTTAATTTTAATGTTTTCATCTCTAATTCTGTTGTTATTGTATTTGGATTCTTATTTTGTGTACTAATCTTATTTTCCATTTCAGATAACCAACTTGGGCCCTTCCACCACAAGTCAGAGGTCTTCAAAGTCGACAGTAGCACTCCCCGGGATGCCAAGTCAGCTGGATTATCACTGGACTGAACATGATACCAATGCTTGTTGTTCAGGTTCTCTACGATTTCTACGACGCGATTAGCAACGAAGGATTTCCATCTATTAGGATCGCCACAAATCCATGCTATCACAATTGATGAGTCTGTCCAGGCATACATATCTGAGGTAGGGATTTTCATTGCCAATCCTATTTGTTTCATTAGCTTCGAGAGGAGAAGTGCACCGCACAACTCAAGTCTTGGTAGGGAAATTGTTTTAAGAGGTGCTACTCTAGTCTTAGCAGCGATAAGCTTCGTTTCTATGTTACCATTGGCTGTTTCAGTTCTTATATAAACAACCGCTGCATACGCGTTCATTGAAGCATCACTAAAGCCATGTATTTGTATTGTCATTTTATTGGATTCAGTTGTGCCAAGCCATCTATCTACGTGAATTTCTTTTACATTAGCAAAATCGTATGTTATCCGTCTCCATTCTTCTCGTAATGCATCACTAACGTTCTCATCCCAAGTCACTCTTTCGAGCCATAGTTTCTGCATAAGCATTTTTACCATTACAGTGCTTGGTGCGATCCGACCCAGGGGATCGAAGAGCTTTTGTATGTCGGATAAAATACGTCTCTTGGTCACGCTGGTGTGTTCATACGTCGGTATTGATATGTTGTATTGAAATGTGTCTGTCTTCAAGTTCCATACAATACCTAAGGCCTTTACTGTTCCATCTAGATTCATGTCTATGTGAGCATTAGTAGATCTTTTTTCTTCTTCTATCGATTTCATAAATTCTATGTCATTTGATGACCATTTAGCTAGTTCTAAACCTCCTTTTTGCAGAATTTTTGTCACATTTTCAGCCAACGACAAGGCAGCTTCAGTGTCGTCTGCGCCGTCTAACCAATCGTCCATGTAAAATTGATTAGTGATGGATTCAACGGCTTTTGGTTGGTTCTTTCCTTCGTCGTGAGCTACTTGGTGGAGTGTTCTGACAGCAAGGTACGGTGCTGAAGCTGTGCCGAAAGTAACTCTCAGCAAGCGGTATTCCTGTAGATCATCCGATTCATTAGACCGCCAGATTATTCTTTGGAAGTCTGCATCATCTTTCGTTACCAATATTTGACGATACATTTGTTTTATATCGGCCATAAAGCAGACACGTTTCATGCGCCATTTCAGGATGAGATCTCTCATATCTCCTTGCAGCTGTGGACCAACCATCAACTCGTCGTTAAGTGAAATATTGTTTGTCCCCTTGCAAGACGCATCGAAGACTACACGGGTTTGAGAAGTTTCTTTGTCATGGCGGACCACAGCATGGTGAGGCAAATAAACTGTTCTTGGTAACTTAATTTTTCTTTCTGGTATTATTTCTAAGTGTCCTTGTTCTATATAATCATTAATAACTCTTTTGTATTCTCCTTTCAGGTCTGGTGATTTCTTAAACTTCCGTTCTAGTTGCAGAAATCTTTGTTTAGCTATCTCCTTCGTGTTTCCTTCTGGTGTTTGTGGACTGTCAGTGTTAAAAGGTAATTTTACAATGTATCTCCCTTCTTGATTTCTAGTTACTGTTTTTTCATAAATATCTTCACACATCTTATCTTCCCTTGTCAAGTATCTATTATCATTGTTTTCTATTTCCCATATTGATTTCAGAACTTCATCGACGTTAACTTCATGATGCAAGACAAGGTACGTATTTTCTTGAGAACAACTGATATCTCCAAAGAGTCTCCAACCCAACTTCGTTTTTTGTGCTGTTGGGGTGCCTGATGGACCCTTGATCAGGTCTGGCTGAAGAATCTGTGCATATTCTTTGACTCCCAGCAGGAGATCTATAGAACCAGGTGTGAAATAATTCGGATCAGCCAGAGTGAGTCCGTCGATATGAGGCCATGTTTGAGTGACAATGGTTTTAGTGGGTAACTTCGTGGTCAGCTGTTTTGACATTACATAAGCTTGAATCGGCATGCTATAATCTCTTTCACAATGCGATTTGATTTGAAACTGTACCACGTGCTTGATATCTGCTCTCGTAGATCCCACTCCTACAACACTTCCTTTGATTGATTGTCGTTTCAGTTTTAATAATTGAGTCGCTCTTTCGCTAATAAATGTAGCTTGGGAACCCTGGTCTATCAGCGCGCGCAGTGGAATGATGTGTCCGTGCTGGCTAGTTGCTTCCACAATGGCAGTCGCTAACAGTGCTACTCCCTGTCTAGTAAGTTGAGACGCGATCATTGTATTTACTTGAACTGGTTGTTCCTCTTCCACTACATGCTGTGAAGTCAACGGTTGGGGGGTACTACTCGGTGAAGCCGTTGCTTCTGTGCCTTTATTTTCATGCAGTAGAGAATGATGGCGTCGGTGGCATATAAAACAGGAAACTCTCAATTTGCATACCTTTACAGAGTGTCCAGGTAGCAGACAGTTAAAACATAAGTTTTTTGTTTTCACAAATTGACTTCTCTCGATGGGTTCCATTTTAGCAAATGACTTGCAATGACACAGCTTGTGATCTTCGTTACATAAAATACATGTTCTTTTGTGCTCTGTGATTGACGTGGCAGTATGGTGTGAACGCTCCTTAATTTGCTTTATTTCTCTTGTAGTGTTACTTGTACTAATTAATTCTAAAGTATGAAACTTGGATTCCATGAATTTCTTCAAATCGTTCCAGGTAGGCAAAGCTTCACAATTGTCCTTATAGATATGCTCCTCCCAATTTTTATGTGTCTCTGGGTCGAACTTCTGTACTAGAAGGTATATTATTATTAGATCCCAAGAGCCAGTAGGAATTTTCAGGTTTTCAAAATTATTCAGGCACTCAGACGTGGTGTCGAGAAGACCCTTAATTTGAGAAGCTGATTGAGAGGTCATCTTCTTTTGTGTAAATATTTTTTTCATAACACTATTTAAAATTATACGTCTATTTCCATACCTGCCGTTTAGAACATTCCATGCAGTTGAGTAATTACTGGACGTCACTTGTATATGTTTCAATAAAATTTCAGCTTCACCCATGACACTAGTTTTTAAGTAATGAAATTTCTGCACATCACTAAGATTATTGTTCTCATGCACTAAAGAAATAAACATATCCTTGAACGTCGGCCATTCTTCATAACTTCCACAAAATTTTGGTAATTGTATTTTCGGTAAATGTACATAACTATTTTGCGAAAAAGTTCCATGCATGCTTGAATTTGCTGATGGTGAATCCATAGCCGTAGATTCCGCTAACGATGCAAGCATATCTTTTAAATCACCTTGCAAAACGTTATATAGATCTTCATACGTAAAAAACTCTTCGTTCAAAAAATACGGTAATATTCCCTTTTGTTCTTTGGGGGTTATTTTCACTAATGTGTCATGAGCGCGTTTGAATGACATCCAATACTCGTCAATAATTTTAAGTCTTGCTTCAATATAACCTTTCGTCAATCTTGCTTTAGGGCATTTCTTCAAGTTTGTTTGGGTTTTTCTTAATAAATTAGCTCCATCCTCCAATGCACTAAGATGTTGCTGTTGTTCATACGTAGTAGTAGTCATTTTTCACCAATATAAACAATAAATGTTCAAATTAACTGTTGTAGAAACGTAAACAAACTTGCAGTCTTGCAATTATTACAAAGTTCCTCAAAATCACTGATTTATTAGCGATGCGCTAGCGACGGACAACTCCTTATCGCTGTGGAATGCGGTTCTATTGTTCTCACTGCATAGGCGCCGGGCACAGGTGTCTTATTGGTATCCGGTTCGATTGCGACCATATGTTGATTGCACTAAGGTCTATTTTTACTTTGGCAAGATTTTATGAATAAAACAAACGTGTGTCTCGATGCAAGTGTATAATGCGACTGGATATTAACTAAACATGCGCTCGTTCCTACAACATAGAACAGTTACATTGGACCTATTTGAATAGAGATGTTTCACTTTTTGCTTCGAACAAACTATAACAAAGCACCTATCACGGTATGCTTGTGCGGGCGGAGTGCTGCCTTACTTTCTTGTAATTGTGGGCTGCGCTCTCGCCGCAGTCGCCGTCGCCCCGCTTGTCGCCTCTACTACTATTTGAGGCATAACGGTAGCTGTTGTGGTTTCTATTCCTTTGTCTCGTTTAATTACGACACCTGCATCTGATTGACGCTTTGGAATAAGACACACAGTTTGAATATGATTTGATGTTAGAGATCTAGTTCGTCAGACATTCTTGGTCTTAATTCTTGTTCACATTAACTGTACTCGTTCAAAATTGGTTAGATATTTTCGTTTTAGTTTTATGTCAAGCCTGACTGGCACCGACTAAAACCACACGGTCTCGGCCTATGATAATGGCCCCCAGTGACTTCTGGCTGACCGAGTGTGTCTTTGCACCTCTCCTTATTAATCTGAACAATATGCCGTATAAAGCTCCCGGTATAACCATTTGGGAGCTACGCGTTTACCAAAAAATAAACTATGTACTGAACGGGGTAGTTAAAGGGGTGTGAAAAAACATTTTGTTAAACCTAGTTCGTTAAGCAGATAATGTAAGACCTCGCGACTTCCTTAGCTGTTCAGAGCCGAACGGAAGCCGGCTGGTCTTTGGGGATATACGGGGAACAAGGTCTCCAGGCTAACTACTTCTCTGACATTTAAAATTAATAGACAGTTAATGGATTATGACGATATTAACAGTGCACTTTCAAAAGTTGTTTATTGGTTTAGCGTTAATAACCTTCTTTTAAATGATAAAAAAACTAAAGTAATAAAGTTTTCGACACCTAATGTGAGACAGGTGGCGACCAATGTACAACTGAATGGATCCGGGCTGGACTCTGTGGAGACTACAGTATTTTTAGGCATTACAATTGACTCGAAGTTGCACTGGGGCCCGCATATAGAAAAATTGTCAGGTAAATTAAGTTCTGCTGCATATGCAGTTAAAACAATTAGACGGCTCACTGATGTTGAAATGGCTAGAATAGTCTATTTCAGTTATTTCCATAGTGTTATGTCATACGGAATTCTTCTCTGGGGAGATTCAGCGGACATCAATAACATATTTATATTACAAAAGAGAGCTGTGAGAGCAATATACCAGCTAGGTCCTAGAGTTTCTCTAAGAGAAAAATTCAAAGAAATTAATATTCTAACTGTTATATCACAATACATATATGAAAATTTAATTTATGTGCATAAAAATAAGGACCAATTTCTAAAAAAATGTGATATACACAATGTAAATACCAGGCATAAAGATAATCTTGTTTTACATGCTACTCGTCTACACAGTATAAGCAGTTCTTTTGTCGGACAATGTATAAAGTTTTATAATAAACTTCCCAAAGAAACTAGATTATTGTCAATAAACAAATTCAAAGCTACCATTAAAGCCAAATTATGTAGCAAGGCATATTATACAATTCAAGACTATATAGATGATAAAAATGCGTGGGTTTAAGGCGCTCCAAGTCAACACACAAAAAAATAAATTATGTACCTACCTAGACGAATTTTGTTTAAAAAAGGATATTGCTTAATGAAAACTCGCGTGTACAAATCTCATCACACAAATCATTCAACAATTACACCTCTGTAGTTGTTGAATGATTTGTAATTACCTACTGGATGTTAAAAGAGTGGCTGGAGTTTTATTGCCAGGTTCTTTTTTTCTCCAGCTCTACCTATTGCTTTGCGAATCTGGCAGTAAATGTAAATGTAGAAGCAATCATTTTGACGTTCATAAGCGTTACATTGTGACCTATATGAATAAAGATTTTTTCATTTCATTTTCATTTTCATTTCATTTCATTTCATTAACATAAACTATGGAACATTCCAGGGTTTACCCTCCGGGTTGAGAAAAGTTCACCCTCCGGGTTGAGAAGTTTACCCTCCGGGTTGCAAACGCCCACCCTCCGGGTTGAGAAATACCTTCACCCTCTGGGTTGAGGAAATACGAGTAACCCACCCTACAAGTAACGGCACCGTGCAGTTCGACGAGTGGACGGCACGGAGACGTCGCTGACTGCTGCAGACTTCAAGAAGGCCAACCCCAAGATAAGTCGGAACCCTGCGAAGACCATCGGGAATCGCACTTGCTACTTGCTACTTGACCACAACCCACGACCCCGAGTTCTATTCCAATAAATTGTCAGTTAAATCGTTAATCATCTTCTTATTTCTCTCTTCTATTCTTTTCCTGAAAGCCTTCAGCTTTTCACTTCCTAAGATTATACACGAACAACGACAAGAAGGCATAGAATGGAGGCCATTAGATAATTGAAAATCTTCGAAGTAATCTCCAACCTCGTCTGCCAGTGATACACCGCCTGTCTTTGGTGTATTGGAAGGGCAGAAAAAATTTCAAAACAAACTCAACATAAAAAAAACAGCCAAGTGCGAGTCGAACTCGCGCACAGAGGGTTCTGTACCAAAAAAACATTTATAATATTAGTAACTAAAACAATTCGAAAAAATAATTTTAAATCATATCCCATATTTCGGACACAAAAATATAAATACATTTCTGACATTCAGCTAAATTGCGAATAACGTTATTCATGCACACGAAAGGGTTATAAAGAGAGATACAATCAAATAGCACAGTTAATCCATCAGACACGTCAGCACTTAAATGTTTACCAACAGGTATTCAAACGGGGCAGTTTGGGAAACATTTTAAGTATCGTTTAAAATATTTGACACGATATCAATTTTATATGTAAATCAACAAGTACATACTGGAACAGTTCTGTTTTAATATTTATCAAACAAATTATATAAATTTTATATGCGCAGTTATACAATCACATCTATTTTCTTGCGTTTTTAAATAATTATTTACTGTCATAACATTGAGGCCTGACGGAGGAAGCAGTCTCTTGACATCGCCAACGCCTTCAACACCTTGCCCTAGAGCTGCGTTGGGGAGGCGCTTATTTACCATGGAGTGCCTCCCTACCTCCGTCGAATTGTCGGGGCCTATCTCTCCAAGAGGGCCATTACTTACCCGAGCTGGCTAGGGCCAGGTCGGCGAGATGTGTCGTGCGGTGTTCCACAGGGATCGGTATTAGGACCACTCCTGTGGAACATCGGTTACGATTGGGTGCTGCGGGGTCCGTTGCTCAGAGGGGTCAGCGTAACGTGTTACGCCGACGACACCCTCGTTACGGCGCGGGGAGCAACGCACCGTGACGCAGCACTAAAGGCCACGGCAGGGGTCACTCAAGTCGTGGGTCGGATTCGGCGACTGGGTCTCGAGGTCGCACTTCATAAATCTGAGGCTCTGTGCTTCCACAGACCTCGGATGGGGCCACCTGCGGGATCCAGCCTACAGGTAGGGGGCGTCAGCATCGGCATAGAGCCCTCAATGAAGTATCTGGGGCTCGTTCTCCATGGCCGGTGGAACTTCGGACATCACTTCCGAAGTTTGGTCCCAAAACTGAGAGGAGCATCAGCCGCACTCGCGCGGCTGATGCCCAACATCAAGGGACCCAACGCTCCCTACAGGAGGCTGTACCTGGGGATCGTGCGAAGCATGGCCCTATACGGGGCACCCGTATGGGCGGAGACCCTGACGGCCAGCAATGTGGCTAAATTGCTGAGCCCGCAGAGAGCGATGGCCGTCAAGGTGATAAGAGGATACCGCACGATCTCCGGCGAGGCGGCATGTCTCCTAGCCGGAACTCCTCCATGGGACCTGGAAGCGAGAGCCCTTGCGTCACTGTTCAGATGGCGCAAGGAGGCGCTGGAGCGGGGCCAAAGGCCTGCGTCTCGAGAAATCGAGGCCCAACGGTCCTTGCTCCACCAGGAAACCGTGGAGACATGGAAGGTGCGACTTGAGCAACCAAAGGGGGAATTCGCCACAATCGCGGCCGTCAGACCGGTCATGGACGAGTGGCTGGAGAGAAGACACGGTGCTCTCTCCTACCGGTTGTCGCAGATACTTACCGGGCACGGTAGCTTCGGTAGGTATCTGTGGCGAAGACACCGGGAAACCACGGCTGAATGTCAGCACTGCGAGGACCGCAGCGATGACACAGCGCTCCATACGCTAGTGGAGTGCACGGCGTGGGCGCAACAGCGCCAGGTCCTCGTAGTGGGTCTGGACGTGGACACTCTCTCGCTCGAGACCATGGTGCGAGCCATGATCTCCAGCGGGAGTAAGTGGGACTGCGCCGCCTCTTTCTGCGAGCAGATCATGCTCGTGAAGGAGGCGGTGGAGCGGGTACGGGAGAGAACTCTCCCACTCGAGTTCCGCAGTCCCCCCCCCCCCCAAAACGCGGCTAGCACCCGAACCTCCCCCTGGGCGAGGCCGCAGTGGCGGCTGTAGGTCTGTTGGGAGTCCTGGGACATCCTTCCGAGGGCTTACCCGGGGCTCTCAACCATAGGCTGTTGGGCGTTACGTGAGGTTTTTTAGTCGGTAGGAGTCCGGCATAACATCCATGAGGATTTTCCCTCACGTAAAAAAAAAAAAAAACTGTCATAACATTCACAAAAAAAAAATCTGCCAAGTGCGAGGCAGACTCGCGCACGGAGGGTTTCGTATCGAAAAACGAGATAAAATCACGTTTGTTGTATGGGAGCCCCCTATATTTCTATATTTTTATTGAATTATTTATATTTGATGAGAATGTATAATTCAATACTCTGTAAGTATTTCAAGCGTCTATTTGTTGCCATTATTAATATATATATATATATATACATATATAAAATAAAACGGCAATAAAAAAACTTGAGAGGTGTCAAGGGACACCCGGATGGAACGAAGTTCCTTTCGATTATTTATTTAAGTGAAGGAATTGTAATAAAATTTTATTTTAATTTTAAAATTTTATTGTAAGCAAAAACAAAAACAGAAGCAAAGACAAAAAGAAAACAAATATAAAAAAAAAGTGAGTGCGTGTAACCTTTACGCGCGACTGAAACTGAACAGAGCAAAACTCCTATTTGCTTTGGTGTTGCTCGTAGAGTTCATGTTCATCCCCTGGCTAGCACTAGCACTACCACTATCACTACCACTATCACTATCACTACCACTACCACTATCACTACCACTATCACTACCACTATCACTACCACTATCACTACCACTATCACTACCACTATCACTACCACTATCACTACCACTATCACTACCACTATCACTACCACTATCACTACCACTATCACTACCACTATCACTACCACTATCACTACCAAAAGTGTCGTGACAACTTTTCGTGAGATTTTTTTCCGTCTAGCCCCCTTTCACAACGCGCAATAAGGAACTTCGTTCCAAAATCACATTTGTTGTATGGGAGCCCCCGTTGAATATTCTTATTTTATTGATTTTAGTCTATGTTGTTATAGCGGCAACAGAAACACATAATCTCTGAAAATTTCAGCTATCTAGTTATCGCCGTTCATGAGATACAGCCTCATGACGGACGGACAGACAGACAGACAGACGGACGGCAAAGTCTCATGAAAAGGGTCCCGTTTATTATCCTTTGGGTACGGGATCCTAAAAATCAACTATTTGTTATCACGATTCATGAGATATAGCTTGGCGACAGACAGCGGAGCCTCATTAACAGGGTCCCGTTTTTACCCTTTGGGAATAGAACCCTAAAAAGTAACGCGATACCTACCGACACTACGGAAATTATTCTATGTATTTCAGATATTTACATTCAGCCTAAAATTATGCATTAAAACCTATACCTACTATAGTGTGATATTACCTTTTTACGCGTGGGAAATCACCGCGTCTGTTGACAGGCTCATGAATTTTTGATTCCTATTTACCGCATCATAGTCTCGTGTACGTCGGTCTAATGACACGGGAATAATTAAAATATTATATTCTATTTCAACTTTCATGTGAAGAAATATTTATATTTATAATATCTGTCGAGACTTTTAAGTAAATATTTAGATAATATTCTGAGAGTCCCGTACCCAATGGTAAAAACGGCACCCAGGTTGTATCTCTGGAACCGTGATAGCTAGACAGATATTTAAAGAAGGAGGAAGAAAAGACAGACATTTTAATAGATGGTGTATTTCTGTTGCCGCTATAACAACAAATAGGTATTAAAATCAGAAAGTAGAATTTAAGTAAGTCTCCCATATAACAAACGTGATTTTTGTAGGTTTTGTTACGGAACCCTCTAAGCGCAAGTCCGACTCGTACTTAGCCTGTTTTCTTTTAATTCAGTCACATATATTAACACAGTACCTACCACTGAGACAGTCTACAAAAAAAAAAACAGGTTCAATCCTGAGCGTTTTGCTAAGAATTTGATGATATAACACAGTTAGACCATGTCTAGTACATAAAAGTTTAAAAAATTACATCACCAGTACTAAAACGCTACTACCAAGAGAACTAAAGTAGCAATTACAATTTCAGTAACAAGAGCTTACTGAACTTAAGAAAGCGATTACCACAAAAATAACAATTATCTGGTATAGGAGAAGCAACTAAACCCATTAACCCGATTACCGATCCCTAAACCGAGTATCTAATCGACGATTTAGGTAATAGTTAAGATTGACATTGGGTAGCGAAGCGAGGATTTCGGACAAGTGATTGACACGAATTGAATCGTTTCTGTAAGAAAAGTAAAAGGTTTTAATACAAATAAGTTGGCAACATGCTTACTACTACTGATCGAAAGAGTAACATCACCAAATTTTCAACATAACACGATCCTCCACGTTCATCATCAAGTCAAAAACTTCTCGAAAGTATTGAGAAGACTTACAATTTATTTATTTATTTATTCAGAAACTTAACAGCTATTAAACATCAATTACCTATTAGATTACAAAAAATGTTAAGTTATGAATTGAATTGTAAGAAAGGTGTTTCCTATTGGAAAACTACCTGTAAAACTTTCAATCAATCAAACAAGAAAGCAGTGAGATCGTTCTCACCAGACTGCCCCTCTCTAACACGTTAACTGTGAAAGTGAAAGTTCAATCCGATCCATTTTTGTTTTATTACAAACTTTGAACAGTTGATCCACGTGACCTAGTGACGTAGTTTAATGCGACAGAGTCACAGACTACAGATAAAATCTCGACATAAGCCCCTCTTCACTCTATCTTAAAGAGAGGGGCTAAAACCTATTGCAGTCCCCTGCGGGACGTATGCCGCATCCAATTAATACCACAGTATACTAAAACAAACATACATACATAATATAATCATCGCCGAAAGGCTAAGTTATCCCCGAAAGAGGCAGGCAGGCATAATATATTGCACCCACATTTTAGTTTATAGTTTTAGCTCCTCTCTATAAAATAGAGTGCAGAGGGACTTATGGCGAGACTTTGTCTGTAGTCTGTGACTTTGTCGCATTAAACTACGTCACTAGGTCACGTGGATCATCTGTTCAAAGTTTGAAATAAAACAAAAATGACAACGTCAATCGGATTGAACTTTCACTTTCACAATAAACGTGTTAGAGAGGGGCAGTCTGGTGAGAATTTGTTTTACTCTACATTAAAACAAGTTTACCTAACATTATTTAACTTTGTTTCAGATCCATCACAATGTACCACAAAGCTACCAATTTTGTCTCCTCGGTAATCTTCATCGTTGTAATTAGTAAGTATTCTATGATTTGTCTCTATAATTTTAAGTAATAGCAAAGATAATAATATTACTACTTAGTATTTAGCAACAGGGATATATTGATATTACTGCGATTACACGGATGTAAAAAAGTATTCATACATACAAAATGGTCACGCCTTTATCCCCAAAGGGGAAGGCAGAGGCATATTATATGATTACATTTCACCTTCTCCGAATTAGTCCCACGTAATAGCTGTTGAGCCGTATAATTGCCGTGCCCACGGCTTAACGTGCCTTCTAAAGCACGGAAACGTACGCAAATAAATGGATATACCTAAACCAATCATTTAGTCATATATAATTTAGCTCATGCTAAGCAATACAGATTCTTTCCTGAATTATCTTTGAATAAGAAAAATAACTTATCATATCACTTTAACTTTGAGACATGAAATTTCCTTTGGTGGTACAAAGGAAATTTCATGTCTCAAATCTCTAACTCACAGAAGCGCCGAACCTAAAACGTGTATCAGATTTTCCGCTTCTGAAACTATTTCTTTACTAAAATGTAATGGAGCTTTTAGAATTCATGAACCAGAAAATGTTCCGTGAGTACGTAGGAAGAAAAACGGGCCAAGTGCGAGTCGGACTCGCGCAAAAATGGTTCCGGACCAAAAAACGACCAGAAATGATGTTTGTTGAATGCGAACCCACTTTAATCCCCCTTTTTAACCAACTTAAAAAAAGGAGGAGGTTCTCAATTCGTCTGTATGTTTTTTTATGTATGTTAGCCGATATTTCCGTCAATTATAGACGGATTTCTATTTTTTTTCTTTTGTTGAATGGCGTTTACTTCTGCGGTGGTCCCATTTTCACCAGGTCAGGATCTGATGATGGGATCCAGGAGAAATCGAAGGCAACCGCCGAAAATTGTAGGGACAACTAGTGCGTTCGTTAACTTTTTAATTAAGTGCTTTAATGTACTACAATTTAATGAAGGTCTGCTGTCGATCTGATGATGGAACCGAAAGACAGTCGAGGTAATTCCTTAACGATATATTTATTTTATTTATTTCAACTTTCTGCACAAATACATGTACAAAGGCGGACTTAATGCCAGCGGCATTCTCTACCAGTCAACCTTTGGGTGATGCAGAGATAAGATAGAGCAGGTGCTAAAAGTATAATGACGAAGTTTGTATAAAATGGTACAAACTACAAATTTATAGAAGGGGAAAAAAATAAGAACTTAGTTAGATACTACTTACATACATAAATATAACATACTACGAAGATTATATAATGTAGATACTTAAATAAAATAAATATTGATAAATATTTATATGTAATACTAGCTGATGCCCGCAGCTTCGCCCGCGATGGCGATGTATGTAAAATTTTGCTGAATTTTCTTTGCTATAAACCTCACGGAGCCCGAGACCTTTCCAACGAATGCAAAACCGTGGAAATCGGTTCGTGCGTTCTAAAGTTATAGCGTCAGGAAGGAAAACCCGACTTATTTTTATATAATAGATAATATTATAAGATTTATAGATATTATAATATAATACATAATATGTATAAATAAATACAAATGTGAAAATCCTTACCAATAAAATAATGTTCTGCTTAAGGGACCTTATAAAGTTGACGTACCCTGTTTTTGAACGTGAGACGGTTCGTCAATGTCCTGACTTCGAGAGGAAGGGCGTTCCAGAGAAGAATGGATCGCACTAGAAAAGATGAATGGACAAGATTTGAGGAGTGAGTTGGACAGTGCAGTAGAAGATTATTAGAGGAGCGTAAATATTTGTCATGATTAGAGCCAAGTAGATGAAGATGAGATTTTAAATAAGTAGGGGCATTGGGAGATTTGAAGAGTGAAAAAAGTAAACAGACAGCTCGAAGACTGCGCCGCCGTCTAATAGGTAACCAACCCAACTCATCACGAAAAGCCGAAACGTGGTCATACTTCCTAAGATTGTAGACGAATCGAATGCAATTATTGAGAAGTCGGTCGAGTTTATTGAGCAGATCTGCATTCAGGTCGAGATAGCACACATCACCATAGTCGAAAATGGGAAAAATTAAAGTCTGCATAAGCATTGTCTTGGTTTTGACTGGTAGAAAGCTAGCTCCTGTTGAATCCGGATCCTCACCTTGAAACTCCCACATTTCATCTATTTAGATTTTGTCCATCGTAAAAGATGCCTTATTGCCGTCTTGATATTAATATTTTTTCAACCCACCCATAAAAGCCTCCAACTTGGCTTACGACTGCCATTTTACTGGCAACCGGGACCAACGGCTTAACGTGCATTCCGAAGCACGGAAACGCTCGCAAATAAATGTCACAAAGTGGTCACTTGATGGTTACCCATCCATTAAATATGTTCACTTTTAATTTATAACCACTTTATTGCTCAGTATGTTACTCACCAACTAGCGCGAGGAAGCTATGCAGAGAACTCTTTCCCAGGGCGCCTTACTACAGAGTTTTTAGTGTGTGTGCAAGGGTAGGCTAGGGCTCTGACGAAAACAGCCAAGTAGGGTGTACACACATATATTTATCTAGTACACAGTACACTACAGAGACAGAGAAAAGTTATTCACTAATAGACACACATATCACAGAAATACACAAGCGTACCACCGATTACTGCACTAATAATACGGAGGCGGTCTATAGATACTTAATACAAGTTGCTTAGGCTGTTACTAAGCGAGATGTTAAAGGTAACGGGTACTGGCCTGCGGTGTGCGCTGAGAGCGACTCTGGATGTTGTTACTGCCTTGCTTGTGCAGTCCACTCTAGCACGCCTTCGTACCACGTGCAGTCCACGTACTTGTGGGTGTGGCACCGTACATCCACGACTGGTCTCTCTAGCCCAACTAAAGAACCCTGTTCATGAAAGAAAAACGACTAATTAAGTTACTGACAGCGCGACAGACGAAGTTCGAACCGCTTTGCAAACAATAAAGTATAACTCACCAGTTTCCCGGGTATAAGCTAGAACAGAAACTTATTATTTCTGAGGAAGGTAGAACCCAGGCCACATTCCTCAGCAAATCCTCAGGTCCGTACAGTGCCCGAGTGAAACTCTTCACTGCATTGAGACAACCTCAAAGCTCACACAAAGCTCAAAGTTATTTCCCAAACTTTAAAGGTGCTGACAAGATCGTAAAAAGAAACTTGGAACTTCAAAGCAGGGCTCCACATACCCCCTCCAACGTGGAATAGTCTAGAATCCTATCTGAAAACCTGTTTGCTTTTAATGCAAAAAAACGTCTCGTCACCGACACTCATGTCATCCTGTCATCCTGACAGCAAATGTCACCACAGACAACCGAGTAAAAAAACGATAGATCGATTAGCGCGCCTTCACACGCTCAATGCTGCATCTACAGAAAATAAATGCTACAAGGTCGACTAAAACCACACGGTCCCTTCCTATCCTTCTAGTGCCGGTAACACTTCGGAAGGATGTCCCAGAAGGGCTAAAGCCATAGTATAGGTGCTTAGCTACAGCTAAGATAGAACAACGCTATAGCCACAAATTACAATTCGTGACTGTAGTGTTGTTCTATCTGATCCCTAATATCCTTAACGCCTTTTTGTTTCGGTTAGAATAAAATTCTCAAGGAACTTTACTTCCCCGAATAAATGAAATAATTATTTGTGAACATTTTCACACAACATCATCTAGCTTAAATTAAGCTAATGTAAACTTGTGCTATGGGATCTAGACGGCCGATAAAAATAGGTATAAATTTCAAAAATTATACACACATATACCTATTATAGATAAATTACACTCAGACACAGAACAAATCAATATGCTGATAACTTAAAGATTTTAAAGAGAGATAGATAACTTAAAGAATTGTAACCACGACCTCCGTATCAGTAGTTAGGCATACTAACCACTAGACCACGACTGCTGGGATACTCAATCCAATCCCAGAGAGGTGACTGGGGATTTCCCCATTTGCACAAAATGGGCAGCAGAACAAGTGGTCAGATCGTCCGCTCAGCATAGTCGGCGTCACCCACAAGAAAATAATTACCACTAGACCACGGGGCCAGTCAAAATGAATGTACGTTTCATCTCTGACTTGACATGACTTAAACCACGTGTATACGTAGGTACCCTCAAATTAAACTTTTTATCTCCTATCCAGTACGACAAAATAATAACTGAAATACTTTACAAAAAACCCAAATAACCAATCTACTGAAAATCTATTGTTGGTACATTTTCGTAAACTATTGTAAATCATAGTACCGAACCCCAATGGAAATTGGAGCCCCAATATATTCTCATCAATTGATTCGTGGAACGGTAACAGTCGAGGAAGATTAAGGCAGTCAATCCCTACAATGGGGATTATAGATATGTTACAATAGGGGTGAGATACGGTAGGTTAATTTCACATTATTATGTAAGGGTTTTGGTTATTGCTTATTTCGGTATTTTTGTTGTATGTAATTGAGAAAAGCATTGGTCATTGAGTAACCATTCTTTTCTATATTGGAACTTTTTATTTTCGATACTTTGGGAATTAAAACCGACCAAAAGCGAGTTGGATTGGCGCATGGAGGGTTCCAAAAAATGGCAAAAAAAAGATACGTTTGTTGTATGGGATCACAGAAAGATTCTTTGTTTAATTTCTAGTAAATAGTTGTTGTTATATCGGCAACAGAACTGCATCATAGAAAGAAAATTCATTTTTATCAGTCGCAAGATTACACACATTATAACAATAACATAAACAACAAAAAGAAAACAACGGTGCGCAGGTTAAATGGGTCACCATCTTAGCATAAATGATGCCAATGATATAGGATGCGGATCGCTAATTTTCTGATGGCATCATCTATGAAAATTTCAACTGTCAAGCAATCACTGTAAATGAGAGACAGACAGTGGAGTTCAGCAATAGTATCCGAATCCATTGAGTACCTACGAAATCCTAAAAACAAAGCGAAAATTGTAACGATCGAGGGGTCGATAAGCAACGAGATGCACTGCGAGCTCTACAGAATTTTAATTAGAATTGACCTACATTTTTAATTCATTTATTGTGGGTGCACATCGGCTGGTTTGCTTGCATTGCCAGAACTGAAAATAGAGCAACACGACCTATGATTTAGTCGAGTTGCTGGAGCTGAACGATGAACTACTTTAAGGCGAGGGTTAACAAAGTTTGCGAAAAAGAGGTGCAAATAAAGACGTCCTTCTCGGTATCAGTATATGAAAAATGCCAGCCAAAAGTAGATTTGAAATCTACAAGATGTGCTCCAGAAAATGGTTTCATCAGAAATTGTGTATTTATTATAAATAACTAGTAAAACATCATTGAAATAGCCCACAATGTTTTAGAAGAAGCCGTTTTATGACGTCTATTTATTCATTAATGATAATAAAATTTATATCAAGGACTAAAGAAAACATAGACCTCTAACATGGTTTTCTTCAATTTTGAATTAGTATAAGTTTTAACTAATTATAACTAATAATGTATTCAAAGAATACATCACATTGCTTGCTTCCCCGCGCTCGCCCGTAAATCTAGTGCGGGGGGAGTCGTGTTGCTAGACGGACGTGTGTCGCTCTGGTCTGCAAAATATTCTCGTAAAATGTTATATTTTCATTCATGTACAGAGTAATGCGTGTAACAGAGCCAGAGCCCGAGATACACAATGAATACTGCATTACATGAGAATAAAATGCATTTCGACTTATTTTTTGTATTGTTTTATTAAATTACTTCGATAGGTAGTCATGCTTATATTGTAACCGGTACTTAATCATTTCAATATAAATAAATGAAGAAATATTTGTGGACATTCGCACACAACTTAAGCTATTATAACCTTGTGCTAAGGGATATAGACAACTGATGAAAATACTTATATTACAGTAATTATTAACACACTGCTTTTTTGAGACACTGCTCTTAACCTAAGCTGAAAGAATTGACTCTTTCAGCTTACCATCTACCGGCAACTTGGTTAAGGTAATAAAGTGAGTGCCCGCCGAGTTTCTTGCTAGTCTATATCTATACATACAATAAAACTGTTGAGGGTCGAGAGTCTGTACATGGAAGATATTTTGAAAATTTTGGTTGTAGGGCATTTTCTAATCGATACTGAAGCCGAAAATGGAATTTAAAAATTCCGTGTCTGTCTCTCCGTCTGTCTGTCTTTTTTTTATATACTACTTAGGTGGCAGACAAGCTTACGGCCCACCGGAAGGTTAGTAACCGTAGCTTATAGACGTTTGCAACACCAGAGGCGCTACACACGCGCTGCCGCCCCGGGTGCAGCCTGTGACGACCCACAGTTGAAATTTTTCAAGCCGCCCATGAGGCCTTCAACTTGGCTTAACGACTGTCATTTTACTGACAACCGGGACCAATGGTTTATCGTGCCTTCCGAAGCACGGAAACGCTCGTAAATAAATGTCACAAAGTGGTCCACGTGCTGGTCATCCATCCATATCCGGCCATAGTAAATGTTGCTTACTGCAGTGATCATTTACAGAACACTGACTCCGCGGGGCCACGAGCGCTTTGAAATGGCTGTATCCCGAATAAGTATCACGCCGAAACTACTGAATCAATTTGAATGAAACTTTGAACAATCAGAGCTTATAATTCGAGAAAGGTTCTTGGATACTTTTGATCCCGATATTCTGCGAGCTTCCTTTGGGAGAGGGGATGAAAGACAATATGGTTTTTTAGTTGTAATTTCACAATGCGTAGTCCGATTCCAATTTTTATTCAGTGTTTAACGGTAGTACTTTAAGGATTATGTCACACAAGTTTCAGTGCTGAGGGTTTTGTAGTTCAGGAATTAGAGATGTCTCAACTTTCTTAAAACCAATTTAAGGGTTCCTTTGAATGTGACGGTAAATCTAAACGGGCGTGTTAGCTGAATCATTAAAGAGCTTAATGATTAAGCATATTGTAAAATAATTTAGTCCACGCCGAAGGCGGGGACTGAATTGTTTTAGAATAGACTTAATGAAAAAAATGAAAAAAAAAAAATGAAAAAATGTTTTATTTGTATCACAATTTACAGTGAGTTGTTCAATGGACGTCTTCTTTTAGGCATAACAATGCCTGTAATAGAAAACGTCGCTCCATCCACATACTACAAACTATGTTAACATCAGGAATTATTTAATAGACCAGAAAGAAAGCTCAGGCTTGGTAGGCCCAGCAATGGCTGTACCAGAGTAAATTATTAGCTAATAACTTGTACAACATACTAGACAAACTAGCCACTTAGAGAAGGTAATATCTTACTAAATTAGGAACAATGTTTACACAAATAGGATTTTCAAAATAGGTACAATGTGTAAAAGTAGTTACATCGTGAACAATTTTAACTGTCACGGCATATAGGCTAGAAGCCCAGCAATGCCTGTGCCGTATACAATATTAAACATACTTTACGAACAAGGTAATCGTTTACTATGCTCAAATCTTTCTATCTTTCTACACATACAAAATAAAGTAGATACTTAGGGAAGGTATCTCTTACTAAAATAGGAATGTTTAGATACTTAAACAGGGAAATTACTAAAATAGGAACAATGTTTAATTATCACATTAACAAGCAGTTTGAGTGTGTTTGTGTGAGTGTGAGTGAGTGTGTCGATGTGATCGTGCGTGTGTATGTGTGTGTGTGTATGAGTGTGTGTGTGCATTGAATGTGTGTGTAAGTATTTTCACATTAAGTATAAGTATTGTGACAGTCAGCATGATGGATGTACCCTAACAAGAAAGATGGAATTTCTAGTCCTATGATAGGCCCAGCAATGGCTGTACCAGAGTAAATTACGAGATAATAACTTGTATACATACTAGACAAACTAGCTACTTAGAGAAGGTAACATCTTACTAAATTAGGAACAATGTTTACACAAACAGGATTTTCAAAATAGGTAGGTACAATGTGTAAAAGTAGTTACATCACAAAAATTTTAACGGTCACGGCATACAGGCTAAAATCCCAGCAATGCCTGTGCCATATACATACTTTACGAACAAGGTTCATAGAGAAGGTAATCTTTTACTAAGCTCAGGTAAATTTTTATATAAACTAGGAAATTACTAGATAAAGAACAATGTAATGTCAATACATCAAAACGCTTAACAGTCTCGGTGTATTTGCTTGACCAATTAGGCCAAAAAGCTTAGGCCTAATTGGTCAAGCAATCCCCGTACCAGAGTGAATACTATAGGTGCCCACCAGACAAAAGTTTGTATACATACAAGACAAAGTAGATACAGAGAAGGTAATCTCTTACTAAAATAGGAACAGTGTTTAGATACTTAAACAGGGAAATTACTAAAATAGGAACAATGTTTAAATATCACCTTTAACAAGTACCTTGAGTGTGTGGGTGTGAGTGTGTGTGTGGGAGCATGTGTGCATGTGTGCATTGAATGCGCGTGCACATATTGTAACATTAAGTATAAGTATTGTGACAGTTAGCATTATGGATGTACCCAAACAAGAAGTATGGAATTCCTAGCCCTACGACTACGTCTTGGGTTCGGATCATTGCTTGCACAATGTCCACTAGGTCCACCTTCCGGCAATAGAATACATCTTGTATACGAATTCTCATAAATGTCATCTAGATTACATATTTTGTCATTAAGATTTCGCTTTTGTATATCCTAATTAGAGCAATCTTAGAGCCTAGAGTTAGGCCTTAATTTAGGTGTCACACATGATAAGACTCTCCATTTCTTCATAAGATAACTTCACTATCCATCTTGACAGAATACTTTTGCACTCATAAAATGACTTAGAGTATAGACATGTTTGTCTATTTATTTTGTTATATAAAAAAGAAGAGCGCTTTTCGCACTGGGATCTTGCAAATGCGGTTCTCACTCTAGGTGTATGAGTAACTGCCTGTCTGTTACGTCTGTTGGCAATGTTAGGATCAAATTGCATGGATTTATGCTTGCGTAAAACTATATGTGTGACGTATAACTGTCGGACTGTTAACAAATTTGAGATCTCATATAGGGTGTTGGTTGGGAAAGTCCTTTTTTTAAAGTACATTATTTTTAGTAATGATCTTTGACCCCGTTCCACTTCAATGAAACGTGTTTTGTGTGTACCCCCCCAGATGGAAATACAATATGCTATAACAGATTGCACTAACGACGCATACACTCTATTTAGGAGTTTTTTATCTGGTATTATATGCCGCAACGTTTTGAATAACCAGTTGAATTTTCTAATTCTAGCAGTTATATGTTCAATTTGTGGGTACCAGGAAAGATTTTGATCCACCATTACCCCTAGATATTTAACATGATTTAATTTCTCAATCACTGAGCAAGTGCAGTCCGTATCCGTTGTTCCTGTACATTCGTGGATTTTTATGTTAAAATCGTGTTTAGGTTGAGTAGTGTTATATATACTGAAGCAAATATAATTTGTTTTTTTGGTGTTGATTGTGAGGAGATTATTTTTAAGCCATGTAGCAACTGTCCTCATACCCCTCTCTGCGTTAGCCTTGGCCTCAGTCCATGTTGTACCAGTAAAAGAGATTGCTGTGTCATCTGCATACGTGAAGATTTTAGCATTTTTAAGAGACATATTACACAAGTCGTTTATATAAATCAAAAATAAAGTGGGGCCCAACACGCTTCCTTGTGGAACACCATATGTTACTTTTATATCATCACTAGTAAAATCATTCAGTCTAACTTTTTGTAATCTATTTGCCAAGTAATCCTTAAATATGGACAATTGAATGTCTCTGATACCTATTCTTTCCATCTTTTGAACAAGAATTTCATGGGAAACCGTGTCGAAGGCCTTTTTTAGATCGATAAATACCGTTAGGCACTTCGAACCATTGTCAAGTTTCTTCGTTATAAGTGTAGTTAGTGACTCAACAGCATCCTCTGTGGAAACACCATGTCTGAAGCCATACTGAGATGGTGATAAAATGTCTTTAGACACGAGATACTTCAATAGTCTTGAATTTAGCAGTTTCTCCAAGATCTTTGCAATGGCAGGAAGGACAGAAATAGGCCTATAGTTCGAAATTTCTAATGCATCTCCACCTTTATAGACAGGTGTAATTATCGACTTTTTAAGAAGAGTAGGAAAAATGCCTCTTTGGAAACAAGTATTTGCTAGATGCGTAATAATAGGGATTAGCTCTTCTTTCGCATGTTTTATAAATCTTGTGGAGACATTGTCCCAACCTGCTGCGCTATCTGATTTTAGACTATTTATCGTGGAGTTAACTTCGATAGGATCTGTGTCCAATAGAACAAATGAATGAGGGTGCCTTGGCAGGCTTCTCAGATACTTCCCTATATCTTGATTGGTCATGGTAGACTGCACGGTATCAGCTAGCTGTTTTCCTATGTTAGCAAAATAGTGGTTTACAAAATTTGCTGAATCAATTGGGGACGTTTTTAGGTTCGTGAGTTCAAAGTTAGAATTTTTAGATTTTTTATTGTAAGTGATAGCCTTCAAATTTTTCCAAAGCGTTCTACTGTTCTTCATTGAATTTTCTATAAGTGTTGTATTATATTTTCTCTTTAGTTTTTTGATTAATTTGTTACAGAACTTTCTATAGCGTATGTAGATAGCAGCACTTAATCTTTAAGCTCTTTTATGATTAAGCAAACAGGGCAGTTTCACCGGCCGTTTGATGAGACTGATGAAGAAATACCTCCCGTGTCATACACCTTTTGCGTCGTAAACGAAGTTGTGAGGGTCAGCTAGTTACATACATACATACATAATTATGGTCACGCCTTTATCCCCGAAGAGGTAGGCAGAGGCATATTATTATATCCCCACATTTCACCTTTTTAGAATTTGTCCCACGTAATAGGTGGTGAGCCGTATTGCCGTGTTTAGATAGACCAAATAGGCCTTCAACTCGGCTCAACGACTGCCATTTTACGGGCAACCAGAACCAACTGCTTAACGTGCCTTCCGAAGCACGGAAACGCTCAAATAACTGTCACAAAGTGGTCACATGGATGGTCACCCATCCAAGGACTGGCCATAGTGAAAGTTGCTTACTAAAATGATCATTTACAGAACACCGAGTCCGCAATGCCACGAGCGCTTTTTATTTATTTTCTAGCTGACCCTCGCAACTGCGTTTACGACGCTTACGTACGTACATATTTTTGTTTGTTTGTAATAATAAAATGAAAAGAAATTTAGTTTTTCAAAAGGAATTAAATTTTAAGGCGGGTGGAAGACCCCTTTTGTCTGGATTTGTAATAATTTAAGTACAAAACAATGAATATATGAACATTCGTCAAATTTGTGAATTCGTCACATTCAATTTACGTAATTATTAATCAAATTTTTTGTAGTGTATTTTATATGCAAAAATCGAAATACAAACATTTGTTTTTTAATTTACTTTTAGCCTCTCCCTATAAAATAGAGTGCAGAGGGGCTTATGGCGAGTCTTTATCTGTAGTTTGTGACTCTGTTGCATTAAACTACGTCACTAGGTCATCTGCTCAAAGTTTGAAATAAAACAAAAATGACAACTTCAATTGGATTTAACTTTCACAATAAATGTTTTAGAGAGGGGCAGTCGGGTAAGACTTTCTTGTTCATTTGGTGAAGCGAGGAACGCATTTCCGCTACTATTTTCTTCTTGTTCCGTGGTTCTTTTACTCTGATGTCTCTATAGTTGCGCTACTCTATGTTGGCGAGTCATATCACCACTGATCTGTATTATTATATCACCCATATGCTCAAGGTCGTTAGCCCTGTGCCTAGCCTTAATTCTTAATTCAAAACTTTACACTGCGTTTGAATTCGAATGACTCTCGGTTGCCAGAACTCCAAGGAGATGGCTAAAGAGGTTACATTGTCGATTCAAAGACTTTAAGAAAAGAGATTTCTTGACAGCTGCCTCCACCGATTTCCTACCGATCTTTGGAGCCTAAGCCAGCTTTCCCTGTAAGAGTAGTATTGAGGAGAAAAAAAAACCCAAAGGAAGCCCTGTTCCAACCCGCCTGGCCGTGTTCGGTAAGGCCTATAACCCTCTTCCATACAAATGTGACAGCATTCATAATAAAAACCCATTTATTCATCTCTTTATGTACCATCAAAGATAATATAATAGTATTACACAGTACCATAGAACAATTGGGTATACAAAAGAAATAATTGGACGAATGTCAGGAGAATGATATTATGTACCCCAACATTAGGGCGCTAGCGCCCTTATACTCGATATCAATCATTCTTGGTAGAAGCACAGATTACTAAATAGTTACTACGTAGAAGACAGTATCAATTGCTTGTAAGCCACTGTTCATTCATTTATTGAAGTGAGCTTACTGAGTTTCTATACACTATGACGATAACTTTGCCGTGAGCTCTCTGAACTATTCCATGCAGTTACCACCTGGGACACCGTGTAGATCACTGTTGAATGAATTGTGCAATGCATATAGACATCGATCAAACGATTTTAATACTTAGAAGAATATTTTTTACGTATTGCAGCTATAACTTGGTATAAGAAACTGAAAAGACGTTATTGCTACCGGTGTTTTTACTACGAGTAAAAGATTTTTCATATGCTTTGTGACAGTACTCGTACCTTCTCTCATTGAAAGTGAAGATGATAGTTGAAATCAGCTAGGCCAGTCTTGTGTTCCTTGTTCCTTTAGATTGGCATATATATGGCCTAGGGTCCAGATATTACACTAGAATTGAAATCCCGGGAACCATGATTAACCTTGACCATACTTGGTACACCTTCCCGAGCCTTGTATAAATATTCTTATATCAGCTGTGTTCGCGAATGGATTCGGATGAAAGTCGATATTAGCTCAGTTGGTAAGAAATAATGAAGATGTAATTAGGGTAATTACTTGTCTTCAGCGTTTTTTTAGGGTTTCGTAGCCAAATGGCAAAAACGGAACCCTTATAGATTCGTCATGTCTGTCTGTCTGTCCGTCCGTGTGTCACAGCCACTTTTCTCCGAAACTATAAGGCCTATGATACTGAAACTTGGTAACTAGATGTACTCTGTGAACCGCATTAAGATTCTTATGTAAAACTAGAAAAAAAGCAGTAAATTTTGGGGGTCGCCATACTCAGAACTGAAACTCAAATTTTTATCTTCATCAAAACCATACGTGTAGGGTATCTATAGATAGGTCTTCAAAAATGCTATTAAGGTATCTAAGATCATATTTTTCTAAACTGAATAGTTTGCGCAAGAGACACTTCCAAAGTGGAAAAATGTGTGTCCCCCCCCTCTAACTTCTAAACTAAAAGAATGATAAATGTAAAAAGAAGATATGATGTACATTGCCATAAAAAATAACCAACGAAAATTGGTTTCAACGAGATAGAGTTGGTAGTTTTTTTTAATACGTCATAAACCGCAATTTTCGGTTAGAAAAATCACTACCACTGCGAACGTGTTAAAACATCAATCAAAGTTACAACGAACTATAAGAACTTTTATATTATGTTACTTGCTGCTACGAAACCCTTCATGGGCGAGTCCAACTCGCACTTGGCCCGATTTTTTTTATTTTTTGTATTACTGGGATATTTTGAACTTAGACAAACTGCAACGTCCCGAGTTCCGCAGTCGGCGGCGAGGTCGTCGCAGGCTGCTATACGCCCAAGACTACCGACCTCCATGACCGGGGGTCTGAGAACGGTGAGAAGGCTGCTCGCCGTTCTTACAGAAGCAGGCCAAGACGATGGCGAATATCTCTTTGCCCCTCATAGTGGTGATAGTGGTGGGACAGTACCCAACTCCCCCCCCCTTCCCCAAGTAGCGGGTTAACACCCGAACTGACTCTCCAGACGCGGGATAGCACCCGAACCCCATAGGCGAGGTTGAAGTGTTCGCCATAGTCTGCCGAGAGCCCTGGGACATCCTTCCGAGGGCTTACCCGGGACTCCCGGCCGTAGACAGTTGTAGGGCATCGTGTGGTTTTAGTCGGTAGGAGTCCGGCATAGCATCCATGTAGGATTTCCACAGGTAAAAAAAAAAACAGACAAACTGCAACGAGTAGAAAATTACTAAACAATAAATATCATGTCTCGTTTATAACTAAGTTCTTTATGATGAATTGTTTTGCATGTATAAGTGATGACTGACACGTTTGTGATATTAACAGTTTGTGCTCGTACTTTACAAGATAGAGTTACAAAAGAAGTGACACGTAGATACATGACATCTCATGACATTATGACATCACAGTTAGTTTTCTAATCGCAGCAATAAATCATTAAAATGTGTAGTATATTAAAAGTAGTACTTTTTTTTTTATTTTTTTTATTTTACGTGAGGGAAAATCCTCATGGATGTTATGCCGGACTCCTACCGACTAAAAAACCTCACGCAACGCCCAACAGCCTATGGTTGTGAGCCCCGGGTAAGCCCTCGGAAGGATGTCCCAGGACTCCCAACAGACCTACAGCCGCCTCTGCAGCCTCGCCCAGGGGGTGGTTCGGGTGCTAATCCGCGTCTTTGGGGGTGGGTTTCGGGTGTGATCCCGCTTCTAAGGGGGGTCGTGCGTGAGTTCCTCACGTCACGCTGCCGTCATGGGCCTGCTTCTGTAAGGACGGTGAGCGACTCTCTCACCGTCCTCAGACCCCCGGTCATGGAGGCCGATAGTCCTCGGCGAAGACACGTCGGCGGCGTCCAGGCCGCCGACTGCGGAACTCGGGGGGAAGAGTTCTCTCCCGTACCCGCCCCGCCGCCTCTTTCACGAGCATGACCTGCTCGCAGAAAGAGGCGGCGCAGTCCCACTTACTCCCGCTGGAGAGCATGGCTCGCACCATGGTCTCGAGCGAGAGAGTGTCCACGTCCAGACCCACTACGAGGACCTGGCGCTGTTGCGCCCACGCAGTGCACTCCACCAGCGTATGGAGCGCTGTGTCATCGCTGCGGTCCTCGCAGTGCTGACACTCGGCCGTGGTTTCCCGGTGTCTTCGCCACAGATACCTACCGAAGCTACCGTGCCCGGTTAGTATCTGTGACAGCCGGTAGGAGAGAGCACCGTGTCTCCTCTCCAGCCACTCGTCCATGACCGGTCTGACGGCCGCGATTGTGGCGAATCCCCCCTTTGGTTGCTCAAGTCGCACCTTCCATGTCTCCACGGTTTCCTGGTGGAGCAGGGTCCGCTGGGCCTCGATTTCTCGAGGCGCAGGCCTTTGGCCCCGATCCAGTGCCTCCTTGCGCCATCTAAACAGTGACGCAAGGACTCTCGCTTCCAGGTCCCATGGAGGGGTCCCGGCTAGGAGACATGCCGCCTCACCGGAGATCGTGCGGTATCCCCTTATCACCCTGATGGCCATCGTCCTCTGCGGACTCAGCAGTCTGGCCACATTACTGGCCGACAGGGTCTCCGCCCATACGGGGGCCCCGTATAGGGCCATACTTCGCACGATCCCCAGGTATAGTCTCCTGTAGGGAGCGTTGGGTCCCCTGATGTTGGGCATCAGCCGCGCTAATGCGGCTGATGCCCCCCTCAGTTTTGGGACCAACCTTCGGAAGTGATGTCCGAAGTTCCACCGGCCATCGAGTACGAGCCCCAGATACTTCATCGAGGGCTCGATGCCGATGCTGACGCCCCCTACCCACAGGCTGGATCCCGCAGGTGGCCCCTTCCGAGGTCCGTGGAAGCACAGAGCCTCGGATTTGTGAAGGGCGACCTCGAGACCCAGCCGCCGAATTCGACCCACGACTTGAGCAACCCCTGCCGTGGCCTTTAGTGCTGCATCACGGTGCGTTGCTCCCCGCGCCGTAACGAGGGTGTCGTCAGCGTAACAAGTTACGCCGACCCCTCGGAGCAACGGACCACGCAGCACCCAGTCGTAACCGATGTTCCACAGGAGCGGCCCTAATACCGATCCCTGTGGAACACCGCACGACACATCTCGCCGACCCGGCCCTAGCCAGCTCGGGTAAGTTATGGCCCTCTCGGAGAGATAGGCCCCGACAATTCGACGGAGGTAGGGTGGCACTCCATGGTAGATAAGTGCCTCCCTAACGCAGCCCCAGGGCAGGGTGTTGAAGGCGTTGGCGATGTCAAGAGACACCGCCACCACCACCTCACCCCGCGAGACTGCTTCCTCTGTCAGGCCTTTAATGCGCATGATCGCGTCCACGGTGGAGCGTCCCTGACGGAAGCCAAACTGGCTATCCGCCAGATCAGGCCCCACGCGTGTGAGATGCCCGACGAGGCGTTGTGCAATAATACGCTCAAAGAGCTTGCACACCTCGTCAAGCAACACGATCGGCCGGTACCCTGATGGGGAGTTTGCCGGCCGCCCCGCCTTTCGGATCAAGACCAGTTTCCCTGTCTTCCAGACCTTGGGAAACTGGCCTTTTTCGAGGCATGCGCTAAAAAGACCTATAAGTCGAGGCCCAAGCTCTTCGAGAGCCAGGACCCATGCTCGGCCTGGAATGCCGTCGGGTCCAGGGGCGGTGTTTCTTCGGGACTTAAGCTGCAATACAGCCGCCCCTAACTCACCCTCGGTGACTACGGGCACGTCGTTCTCGCTGCCTTCCGCGTTGGGTGCCTGAGACGGAGCCATGCGCGGAGGAATGTGTTCCTCCGCTCTCGTCGGGAACAAGGAGTCCAGGACCCTCTCCAGCCGCTCCGGCTGGAGACTCTGGGTCAGGGGGGGCGCCTTAGGGCGTAATTTGCTCCTTACCGTAAGGTACGGGCGCCCCCACGGGTTCCGCTCCAGAGTCTCCATAAGCTCCTCGCGGCCCAACTTTTTGGACCGCTTGATGGCCGTCTGGAGGGCCCTCTTGGCCTCCTTGTACCCATCGTAGAGCTCCGTCTCTCGGGCTGCCGCATCGTCTTGGCGGCGACGCCTCCGGCGGAATCTGGTGTACCGGCGGCGCGCGGTAACGCACTCCGCGCGCAACTGCGCGATTTCCGGCGTCCACCAGTACACCTGTTTTCTCGCCGGTCTGGGCCTAGCCCTAGGCATCGCCGCGTCGCAGATGTGCGACATGGCTCTCCCGAACCACTCAACCTCGGCATCAACATCGGCAGGCCTGTCCGCTGTCGGAATCCAGGCCTGCACGATGGCCGCCTCCAGGAGAGCCTCCCGATCAAGGCGATGTAGTGCCCAACGCGGTTCCGGGGGATTCGCGATTGTTGGCGGCAGGTTAGGTGGAGGGGAGACGTCGAACCGAATATATCGGTGATCTGACGACGTCTCCTCCTCCTCCACCACACGCCATCCCTGGACACGGCGGGCGAGCTCAGGGGTCGCAAACGAAACGTCTATGACCGAGCTGAGCCCCCGCCGCGTCCAGGTTGCGACATTCCCCCGGTTCAGGATGACTAAGCCACGTGTAGTGACCCAGTCCTGAAGTATCCTCCCCCTGTCCCTGGTTTCCCGGGAGCCCCAAGCCTGCGACCAGGCATTGAAGTCTCCCAGGACCAAGACAGGGCGAGGACGGCATGCAGCGAGAACGACGTCCAGCTCTGGGAGCCATAGCTCAAATTGATGCTGGTCGAGGTTTGGCGAGATGTAAACGGCCACGACAGCCATACCCTCATATTCCGCCGCGACGCAACCCGGGCCCCTAGCGATAAGCGCTAGGCGCGAGTCGTCCGCGCCGGTCCCCCCAAAGACAGTCGCCAGGCCGTCCAGATCCACCGGGCTTCCCGGGTGAACCCAGTACGGCTCTGCGACAACAGCAATGTTGATGGACCACTGCCTGATGCTCTGGTACAGAAGGTCCTGAGCACCAGAACAGTGGTTCAGGTTCACCTGCAGGATGCGTATATGGGTGTCCATTAATGGACGTCCATCTCCGCACCCTGCCGCGAACGTGCACTCACACCCTCACCCCCCCGTGCGGACGGACGGTGCTTCGGCTTTGAGGCAGCGCAGGCCTTGCTGCCCGCCCGGTGGTCGGCCTTCTTGCCCTCCGCCACGCATTTGTAACAGCGTGGCGGAGCGTCACAGGCAAGGGCCTTGTGACCGGGCTGACTACAGCGGAAGCACCGATCGCCCACGGTAACTTCCGCCGCACACTGCACCCCCACATGCCCCACGACCAGGCACCTAAAGCACCTGGCTTCGCGGGGCTGCAGGAGATGCACCTGCGCCCTCAGGAAACCCCCAATAAGGAGGCTTCGTCTGTCCGCGACTTTTTGAGCCGCCGCGACGGGGCAGCTCACGACTGCCGACCCGTGACCGGTGGGGCCAAAGCGTATTTCGCCTGACCTCACCTGATCACGAGGGCAGCCGCTCGCCTCCACGACGGCGGAGATTATCTCCTCCGTCGTGGCCGCGTCATCCAGACCCGAAATGCGCAGACTCGCGCATTTGTTGGGTCTGGTGACGCGGACATCACCCGTGTCCAGCGACGCCCTCAGCTTTGCCGCTAGGGCATCAGCTTTGGGGCCGCTGGTGGCGCCAGAGACCTCGAGGAGGCGGGCTCCGGTGCGCGTCACCTTGCACCGGATACCTCCCTCAAATTAAAAGTAGTACTACAGCTATAAAAAAAAAATTCTTGTTCTTATTATTTGTAAATACTTTGATAAACAAATATATTACATTTATTGTTAAAAATTACAAAGAAACATAATTATTACATAATCTATATTTACATTATTACTATCTAAACTAAACCTAAATAAGGCCCCCGTGGCATTGTGCCCAATAGACTAGCAGCATTCCCCCTTTGAATAGCAATACCTATTCGTTCAGCGAGAAAACTGCCAGCCCTTGGGTCACTATATTGGGTCAATACTTTGATTGTATTCCATCTTGTAGATAAGTTTCATTATCATAATTTTTATTGTTCATAAATTATTAAAGACTCTACCTACTAAAACATGCACCGCAATCGACCATAAGGCAGTTTTTATTATTGAAATAGACCATTTTGACTATTTGACTGCCTCTGTGGCGCAGTCGGTAGAGATACCGCCTGCGGCGCTGGAGGTCGTGGGTTCGGTTTCCACCGGAGACAAATATTTGTGTGACCCATAAATGTTTGTCTCAAGAGTCTGGGTGTTTCTATGTATGTATATAAGTATTAATATCCGTGGTCTGATTATTCTAAAAGAAAAAAAAAATCCGTATTCTGATACCCATAACACAAGCAGGTTATTCCTAGCTTACTTTGGGATCAGATAGCATTGTGTGGAATGTCCGTGAATATTTATATTATTACTAGATGGCGGCCGTGACTCCGCCCGCGTGGTATTTTGTTCCTGTACCCACAGACCATGGAAACTTAGTCCACGAATAAGAAATAGAATTTATGTTATTCCAGATTATATAGTCTGTACCTACTTGTGAATAAACTTAAATTAAGTAACAGCCTGAACCGTCCATTCGTTGAGCGTAAAAGAGCAACAGTCATCCACACATCCATACTCACACACTTTTGCATTTGTAATATTAGTAAGGTAGTAAAATCTGTCGTCCTCCGATTTACTCACGTAGAGGTCTTGTCTTATTGTTTACCTCTCCGGGGTAAACAGGAGTGTAGTAAAACGAATAAATTCTAATGCACCTGTCAGTGAATTTTTCACACAAATAATTCGAGAAGTCCTTTGAAATTTTCCAAGTATCAAAACTAGCGATGCGCAGTTCAAAGATGAATAGAGCTATTAGTTCTATACAACCTTGATAGGTGGCGCGGCGATTGTCATTCAACATGCGAATTGCGATAAAACGCGTTGTTCAGAATATTACTTTTAATTTTCATTATTTTATTTAACAATTTATGTACACACATAATTAAATTACAAAGAGACATAGAAAAAAAAGAGTACAATGTGTTATAGACGAATAAGAAATACTATTTGATACATTTAGTTATACGATGTTGTGTGAGATTGTCCAAGAATATATTTACAACAAATTAAATTAGATAAGAATATCTATGCTACAAATTTATTACGCACTAGTTGATCTAGGTTTTTGTAAACCTGTGTTTCAGGTTATATAATGTCGTCAACTGTATGTTTACGTAATAGGTATTATCTTAAATGCCAAATAACTTTAACCAAATAACACATAAAAACGCTTATCGCTGTCTATAACAAGTTGAAATTTTCTAATAGTTTCTCAAGGTCAGTTTAATTTAGTTTATCTAAATATTTCTGCTTCTGTGGCGCAGTCGTTAGTGATACCGCCTGCGGCGCTGGAGGTTATGGGTTCGATTCCCACCGGAGACAAATATTTGTGTGACCCATAAATGTTTGTCTCAAGAGCTCGGGTGTTTCTATGTATAATATGTATGTATTTAAAAAGTATATAAGTTTTAATATCCGTGGTCTGATACCCATAACACAAGCAGGTTGTTCCTAACTTACTTTGGGATCAGATAGCGTTGTGTGAAATGTCCGTGAATATTTATTTATTTATTTTGTTATTAAAACCTTAAAATTTTAACAAATTTCTAAAACTTCGTGTTTATTTAAAAAGTAAAATTGGAAAATTTATTAGAGCGCCTAAGCAAAACTTGTTGGCCAAGCGATAAACTGGCATAAATTAGAACTTAACCATAAGTTTTTGCGTTTATCGCGCATTGAAACAGAAACAGAAACTTATAAATTGCCTTTAGTAAATTTGAAAAATCTCTATAGTAAAATTCGAAAACGACGTCACTGTCTGTACTCTGAAATCCATAGAGCAATGCAAGCCAGCGGCGATCCTTGTGGAGGTCGCTCTATGCTAAATCTATGAAATTATTCAACGGATTTGGTTGCAAGTATCAGTAATAGACAGAGTATTGAAAAGGTTAAAATGTATGTGTGACATGTACATATAAACTCAGCTGTAACTTAAAAGAAATTACCTGAGATAGGCAGTAACCACAGAGCATCGCGCGCCTCTACAGAGGGAGGGGCCAAAGCTTTCAAACCCCCTCTGGCAATAATGTGACACATAATGTGACATATCGACGACAAAAAGTGCCCAGTTCCATACAAACTGAACGAAGATTTCCCCCCGTCACCCGCAAAATATGACAGAAAATTTTGTACCGAGCAATCGTTTCTATGCCGTCTCCCCTCAGACAGTTCGCGTTGCTCTATGGCAGTAACTATTACAAGTCCAATTTATTTTTTGTATCAAACAAATCTCTACCACTATAAAATTGTAAGAATAATTGTGACGGTACATTCAAAATTTTAAAAAATAACTGTAGTCGACTAATTTAGGGCTTCTGAGTTCAAACCTATATTTTTTTTAATTGTGTCTGTTGCGTACCGCAATTATTTCTTTAGGTTTTAGTTTAGGTTGGAATTGACAACACAACTTAATACGAAATTCCTAGACGTATTCTTAATAGTCTGTGCCGAGAACTTGCTAGTTTTCAACCGGAAGACGGATACAGCGAGTTGATTGGCCAATGAAGACGGTACCAAGATGGCGATTACGCACTAAGTAAGAAAAGGAGTCCGTCCTAAGTCACCGCGAAAAACCCACGTATTGAGCGCTCCCATCGATACGATCTGGTCATCCAGGTGAACTTTTCCAATGTGATGTGTAGTGTAAACCAGACAATATAACTTCCTCAAGAATCAGTGCAGTGAAAGTACGTACGGAACGCCGGTACCCACGAGCCTCGCTTCAGCCATCGCCGTGACGGGGAAAAAGGGTAAGTTCTCGGCTCCGTATGCTACATAAAATTTGGTCCTTCGAGCCGGATCTGAAGTTGTGTTGTCATTCCAATTAGTTACATTAATATATTCCAGTCATTATATTCTTGTTGCGGATTGGCGTCATTTTGTGAAACAATATGGCGGCACAATTCGAACAAGATATTTTCGAACGCGATATTATTGTACAAGATCTACAGCATACATTGGAATTAGCTAATACGGATTCAGATTTATTTAGGGTTAAATGTCAGGATTTAAGCTCTCAGCATAGAAAATTTGGTAGAATTCAAACCAAAATTGAAAAATATAAAATAAAAAATTCATCCTTTGATAGGGAAGAGTACATGAAATTACGTAGGGAAGTAGACACTTGTTATTATTCAATTCTTAGTTTCTTACCGAGTTGAATAAAATCAAACGGTCTGACGAACAAAAACGTCGTCAAAGTTCGATTCATAATGATAGTTTAGGTTTGCATGAAATACGTAATTCATTAACATTACATAAGTTGCCTACGCTGCCTTTACCTAGCTTTACAGGTGAATGCATCGAATGGCCGTCGTATTTCGATTTATTTCGTTCAATTGTTCACGACAATCCTGCCTACACGGATGTCGAGAAGTATAGGTATTTGTTATTAACACTTAAAGGTGAAAAAATTTTTGATCTCGAGCAGGATTTGAACCCGCGTCTTCTGGTTTGCCGGACCAGACGCCTTGTGATTGAGTCAGCATACTAATTGCTTTTCAAAATTATCACTTAAAGGTGAACCTTACAATTTGATTAAGTCACTGCCTATAGTCGAAAGTAATTATTATGTTGCACTAAACTTACTACAAAGTCGTTATGAAAATAAGCGTGTCATTGCTTCCATACATGTTGAGAAAATTCTAGACATCGAGCCCTGTGCCGAGAAGTCCATTCCAAGTTTGCGAAACTTGTTAAATGTTTATCACGAAAACATACAAGCACTGTCGCATTTCCCCGTGGAAGAATGGAGTTTTTTGTTGCTAAATATTCTACTACGAAAAATACCACCTTCCATACGACAACGATTTGAATTGTCATTGTCAAGTTCTTCACACATTCCTTCAATTGACGACCTTATTTCGTTTCTAGAACGTACACTTTCGGCGGTTGAATTAACTCACAAAAGTGTAGGGTCTAACAAATTATCAAATGTGGGTAATGATAAAATCGGAGCGTCGGTAATGCAACAACAGCGCGGCGCACGAGCGCCCTCGGGTGGCCGTTCAAGACAAGTCTACGCAGTTGACGTCACTTTGGACTCGGATTCTCGCGCAAGCAAGTCTCGACCTAAGCGCGAACAGCGTAAGGTTCAAGATTGTATTTGTTGTGGTGGTCACCATATGTTGGTAAAATGTAATAAGTTCATTGACTTATCTACAGATAAGAGATATAAATTTGTAGTAAACCATAGTTTATGTTTTAATTGTTTAAGCTCCAGACATGGAGTTAAACAATGTAAGTCTAATTTTGTATGCAAATGGTGCTTTAATCGTCATAATTCGGCTTTACACTCTGATCAGAAGTCTTCAATGAATTTTGAAACAGCTGTTGATAAAGCAGATCAGCCATTGCCTCGTCTGAATGAAAATCGTCCGTCTCACTCTGACACGCCGTGTGTTATGACCTCTGTTAAGGTTCCAGATGACTCGTCCAGTCATTCATACACGGTGTTATTGTCTACCGCGTTGGTCGATGTGTACATAGATGCACGCAAACAGTCCACGGTTCGATGCCTGATTGACACTGGTAGTCAAGCGAGTTTTATTACGGAGTCATGTGTGCAGCGGTTAGGGTTGTCACGAGGTCGTGCTAACATTGCCGTCAGTGGTATCGGTGCTGAAGAAAATAGATCGTTGCGAACAAAGGGTAGCGTTACCCTGAGTGTTGCGCCGCGTAACCAAGTGCAACCGCTCATTCCGATTAACGCGTTAATCTTACCCAAGCTTGTCTCGCAAATACCCAGTGCACCAATACGTTACACTGACTGGTTGCATCTTAAAAATTTGAATTTAGCAGATCCGACGTTTCATCTTCCACAACCAGTTGACATACTTCTAGGCGCCGATGTTCTCTCTAGTATTTTACTTACCAACATAATAACGGGTCCACCCAATTCCCCTATAGCCATGAATAGTGTGTTCGGTTATCTATTACTGGGTAAAAATGTGTGTGAACCTACTACGGTTCAGTCTCCCACTCAAAGTTATACTACAAGGATTGATAACGATTTTGACATGCAAAAGTTTTGGGAAGTCGAATCGTTACCCGAGATGCGGTCACTTACGCCTGCGGAGGCGTATTGTGAGCAATTCTTTGTAGATAACCATTATCGGGATGACACGGGGCGTTATGTCGTCGCGCTACCGTTCAAGCGTGACGCACCCCCCCTTGGCGAGTCGCGCGTTTCCACGCTCGCCCGATTTCACAAGTTGGAATATAGACTGCAAAGGAACCGCAAGCTCAAGGAGGACTACCATGCTTGTCTCCAAGAGTACGTAGAATTGAATCACATGGAACCTGTTGATAACAGTCCTGTGTCTGCCGGTTCATGCTATTATATTCCCCACCACGCAGTGGTTAAAGAGTCTAGTGAGACCACGCGCACGCGGGTTGTGTTCGATGCCGGACACAAGTCTTCCAGTGGTTACTCACTCAATGACGTGCTACTTACAGGTCCTAAACTTCAACAGGACATAGTAGACGTATTATTAAAGTTTCGTATCCATAGCGTAGTATTTACAGCCGACATTAAACAGATGTATCGAAACATCTTAGTTCGGGAGTCGGACCGGGACTATATGCGCATCGTGTGGCGCACATCCCCCGACCTTCCGGTTCGTGATTTTCGAATGCGAACCGTCACTTTTGGAGTCAGCTGCTCACCGTACCTCGCCTTACGTACCCTTCAACAGCTGGCTGAAGATGAAAGTGACCGTTTCAAAATCGGTTCTCAGGTCCTACGAAAGGATGTTTTTGTTGACGATATCGTTACGGGTGCCTCCGATATCCCCCGGGCACTTGTTCTTCAGCAGGAACTCATAGGTATTTGTGGGGCAGCCGGTTTTGAGTTACGCAAGTGGCACAGTAATTCATCAGAGCTTCTCGCTGCAGTGCAGCCCCCAGTCTCTGATGGTGGGTGGTCACCAACGGTGACCTGGGCAGAGATGGAAGCTGATCACCAAACAAAAATATTAGGACTTCAGTGGAATCCTAGTATGGATGTTTTCTCATTTAATGTTCAAGTCTTTGATTGTACTAAGTGTACTAAACGGGTTATTCTTTCCGAGATTGCGAGAATATATGACCCAATAGGCCTACTCTCCCCTATAACTGTGTTTGCCAAACATTTGATCCAACGCTTATGGATAGCGGGTGTTCAATGGGACGAAGCACCGCCCATTGATATCGCCCATTCATGGCATAAGTTCGCAAGCGAGCTGCCGCTCTTAAGGCAAGTGACATTCCCGCGTTTTATTCTTTCGAAGTCAGTCAAAACAATCCAACTTCACGGATTTGCTGACGCGTCTGAGATAGCATATGCAGCGTGTGTTTATTTGTGCTTTGTGGACGAAAGTGGTAAACTTCACAAACACTTAGTTTTAGCTAAGACCCGAGTCGCGCCGCTTAAGCTTCGCTTAACAATTCCACGCTTGGAGTTGATGGCTGCATTGCTATTATCGCACCTTATAGAAAGGGTTATGCGCCTATATGAAGGCATTATTAAACCCGACCATGTTAATGCATGGTCCGACTCATCGGTAGTGTTGGCGTGGCTTCGATCGCCACCCCGTGAGTGGAAGATATTCGTATCTAATCGCACGAGTGAGATTCTCTCGCGGGTACCAGCTTGTTGTTGGCGTCACATTCCGTCAGCTGATAATCCCACAGACGTGGCGTCACGTGGTATACTACCTAGTATGTTTGTACAACACCATCTTTGGTTTCATGGCCCTTCATGGCTTTCAGTAGACCCTAACCAGTGGCCCGCAGCTAGGAGTATCCCTCCTACGATGGAAGAGAAACGCATCCCACGCGGGGTAGTGAATACGTGCGTCACTCAACCCTCGGAGGGCGAGTTCCTCATTGAACTCACTTCCAAATTCTCTTCATTAGGGAAACTCGTACGAGTTGTTTCTTTAGTATTTCGGTTTTATCATAGATGCAAAATGAAAATCACACCTACTTCACAGTACATAACTGTTGGTGAGTATAATCTTACTCTAAGTCTTTTAATTAAATTAGTTGAACACTCAGTCTTTCATGAGGATGTTTTGAATATCTCAAGAAATAAAGTAATTTCAAACCAATTGCAGCGTTTGAGTCCATTTATAGATAAATACGAAATGTTGCGTGTAGGCGGGAGGATCCATCGTTCGTCCTTACCTTACAATTCCAAACATCAGTTTATCTTACCAAAGAAACATAATTTGACTAATTTAATTATAGACGAGGCTCATGTAACGCTGTTACATGGGGGACCTCAATCGGTTCAATACTATCTCTTGCAGAAGTATTGGATTATCTCCGCTCGCGATATCATTCGACAGCGCATTCATCGCTGTGTCCGTTGCTTCCGAGCGCGTCCGATTCATCCGCAACCTCGCATGGCTCCATTACCGGCTGTGCGAGTACAGCCTGAAAGACCGTTCATCAAAACCTCGGTTGATTATGCCGGTCCGTTCTATACGCGTGCTAATACCGTTAGAAATGCCAAAATAGTCAAATGTTATGTCGCAGTCTTTGTGTGTATGTCGGTAAAGGCCGTGCACTTAGAGTTGGTCTCTGAGCTGACCACAGATGCGTTTTTAGCTACCCTAAGACGTTTCACCTCGAGACGTGGACTGTGTACAGACATTTATTCTGATTGCGGTAAAAACTTTGTAGGTTGTAACAATTACTTAAGGGAATTATACTCATTTCTGCGTGACGATAAGGTCCAACTCGCAGTGAATCGGAAGGCCCTTGCTCAGGGTATTACGTGGCATTTTCAGCCACCATTTAGCAGCCATTTTGGCGGACTCTTTGAGCCCGGGGTACGCCTTTTTAAAGGGCATTTACACAGGGTTATTGGTAATACGACACTGACGTATGATGAAATGCATACGCTCTTGTGTCAAATCGAAGCTGTGCTCAACTCCCGTCCCTTGTGCGTGTTAAGTGCGGATCCTTCTGATCCCTTGCCCTTAACTCCATCCCATTTCTTAATAGGAGGACCGTTGACAGCTATTCCGGATATTGTATTAACCGATGAGAACCCTTGCCGGCTCGTTCGATGGCGTTGGTTGCAACAATGTCTTCAACATTTTTGGAAGCGATGGAGTAGTGAGTATTTACATCATCTCCAACAACGAAGCAGATGGTTTCGTGATCGTGGAACTTCTATTCGTGAAGGCATGATCGTCGTCACACGCGATGATAATCTTCCACCTTTACAGTGGAAACTTGCACGCGTCCATTCGGTGCATCCTGGATGTGACGGTGTGGGACGTGTAGTAACTTTACAGTCGGGTAAGACACTCTTCAAACGTCCAGTCGTTAAAGTGTGTCCTTTACCTTTCGAATAGTAGTAGGTACTATTCTTCTTTAGGTTAGATTTCATAGGTTAGTTCTTACTTTAACTTAGCTTTCAGTCGTGAAACAGTAGATTCGAGTAGTTTAACATAATTTAGTTTCGAAACGCCCCAGCTTTTCAAGGTGGGCGGTATGTTGCGTACCGCAATTATTTCTTTAGGTTTTAGTTTAGGTTGGAATTGACAACACAACTTAATACGAAATTCCTAGACGTATTCTTAATAGTCTGTGCCGAGAACTTGCTAGTTTTCAACCGGAAGACGGATACAGCGAGTTGATTGGCCAATGAAGACGGTACCAAGATGGCGATTACGCACTAAGTAAGAAAAGGAGTCCGTCCTAAGTCACCGCGAAAAACCCACGTATTGAGCGCTCCCATCGATACGATCTGGTCATCCAGGTGAACTTTTCCAATGTGATGTGTAGTGTAAACCAGACAATATAACTTCCTCAAGAATCAGTGCAGTGAAAGTACGTACGGAACGCCGGTACCCACGAGCCTCGCTTCAGCCATCGCCGTGACGGGGAAAAAGGGTAAGTTCTCGGCTCCGTATGCTACAGTGTCTGTTTGTTTATTTGTTCGGGCTTATAGCAAAATTCAATAGCTTGATCATAATTGTACTATTAGAATTTTGTTAGTAGTTTTTCAACTTAAATATCGCTGTATGTTTCATCAAAGTCAGTTCAGTGTCAGACAGGTCAATGTATATTGGTTATACTTATTAGTTAAAATCACCTGACGAACAAAGTCGGGAGCAGAAGCTTAGTTAATATTCAAACCTATTAGAACGCCTATGCAAAAGTTTGCTGCAATGCGATCACTAGCACATCCGCATGAATGAGAACTAGAAATATACTCAAAAATAATAAATTATCGTGGGTACTCACATAATAAATAAAAATTAATATATAATCAACTATTATACATAAAGAGATGTTTTGTTTAATATTTCTATATAGTGGAAAATATTTAGAAATTAACTACCTACTCAATGAAATGTTGATCGTAGTTGACGGACAGATTGGATATCTGTCAGTCAACTACGATCTAACGGCTGAACGGATCTGGCTGTTTGGAACACGTACGGATTATAGTTTGGAATAATGAACAGACTTTTTTCCTGACATAATGTTGTTAAAGTTAAGCCGCAGGTCACACAAATACCTTACAGTTTAAGCGACAAGTTACTGTAAAAGATACCTGTAGTATATATTATGTTGATCATTAATAAATAAAAAGAAAATAATAAATAATTAGTCTATTTATTTAGAAAGAGTAGGCACTACAATGACTATCCCTTTAGGAGTCTTTATTTTTATCACGAAGAGATGAACAGACGACTTTGTATAAAATTACCTATTTTTATATGTAGATATACCTACACTTCGTGCAAAATTAATTAAATAATTTAACTTATTTATTTTATTACCACGGCCAGTTATCGTTTCCTAAACTGCAGCATTATGTAAATTCCCCGGCGTGCACGGTAAATAATTAAATGCAAATATTAAAAGTAATGTTTATTTTAGTTATTTGAGCCATTACTTAAAGTAGTAGGTGGGTAGTTAAGCTTTTATTTGCATAAGTACGCACTCCATATTATTAAGTTCTAAGAATTTACTAAGGACATTGTATTATGATATGACAGCACTAAAAATAGGCTTACCACCTGGGACAGAAAATTTGGTGAAATGTGGGCGTATAAGTACGAATACTTTATTTCTACCTTCCCCTTCGAGAATAAAGGTGTGACTATTTGTATATCTAAGGATGATCTCTGTTTGAATTACTGGACGGTGCAAACGATCGTTTCTCTGACTAATCATAAAAACTTAGAAAGCTCTACCAGCACATGTAGTTTCTAGTTCCCTTCCTCTTACATGCCCGGGATCTTGAAGTGGAGCGTGAAGAGGCACGTCATTTCTCCAACTTAAGGGTCACAGTCAGTATAGTCTTCTGGGCTTTGACAAAGGCTCCTAATCGCTAGATATTGCCATGACTGTCTATCAGCAATGTCATTTAGCTGACCAAAAAACATGAAAATACTTAATCTATGTTTTAATACAAATAATATTTTCAACAAACAACCAAGTTCTACTATTCAATTAGCAAGGTGTTCAGAACGAACCGTGTCTAGAACCACCGAAGTTGAACTTTTCAAAACTTCCATTCCTGTTGAGCAAGCTTCAATCAAGCAAACTTAGGTGGTTGGCTGGCTGAGTTTTTAAACTTAATCAACTGTTAAGAGCTGGTTTATTTCATTATTGTTTTCGGTATAAGTTTTCGCGGTCTTGGAATTTGTGGTTCAGATTTGTTCGGAGCTAAAGCTTGGGGCCGAAGTCTGGTTTTGAATAATTTATTTTTGGATTGTTCTTGTAAAAGATTATCATCTCTCTTGTTCATTTGGTTATACTTTTTACTTGCCTATAGCAAACGCATTTTTATGGTATATTTGAAAGCGCCCGCAGCTGCCCCCCCGTAGATTTCTTTTACCATTCCCGCCCAAAAAGTAGCCTATGTGTAACTCCAGATTTCAATCTATCCCTGTACTGTACTGTACACAATTGCTTATTGTGGAGTCTACAAAGTGATTGAAAAAATCTTCGCAAGTAAGGCGCGTAGCTCCCGTGATTCGGTTTTAATAGCCAATAGTAATAGTTTACTTAGGAAATCAATCAGCAATATCTATTGACTGTACACTTGTATTTTGGTAACAATATATTAAAAAAGTAACTTTGTTCCAGGTATAAACGCCATCAACACACAAACACAATGGATAGAACCAGAAACAGCGAATACCAATTCTGCATCGAATTCTGAAACCGATAAAGGGAGCAACCAGCATAATATTGCCAAATTACCTGCAGAACCTAATATTAAAATACACGATATCCTATCACACGAACCTATAAAAAGTGCTTCCAGAGTTCTAGTTGCATTAAGACCTAACGTCACGGTAAATATTATAAAAGACAGTAATAAACCGATACAGAGAATTTTACCACCATCAAGAACGCATCCTGTCAAGGAACTTACTTTAGACGAAGTAAAAAAAATAAAGAGCAGAGATGTAGACATAGGTAAACCAAGAGCTCATGTCAGATATGATGAAGTGACGGGAGAAGTAGTAGATGGTGATCATCCATGTCACAGAGAATGTAAGGAAGGAGAGGAACCAATGATGTGTTATTACCATTTTGTTCTTGAATGGTATCAAACTATGAGTAAAGCTTGTTACGATTGTCCTTACAATTTGACGGACTGCAGTAGACCGGATTGTATTCCAGCGGACGGAGTGAGTCGGTCCTTGAACGTGATAAATAGAAAAATGCCGGGGCCAGCCGTACAGGTACGTGTTAAATATGTCAGAACTTTTCTAATATACACGGAAAGTATGGGCATGAAATTTTGTAACGATTCTGTTGGCTTTTGTTAACAGTTTATTTTATGGCTTAGCAATTTATTTTATGGCTTTTATTGAATACTAGCTGACCCTCGCAACTTCGTTTACGTCACATAAGGTGTACGAATGGAGGGGTACTTCTTCATGAGACTCATCAAGCAGAGTGTGAAACGGCCCTGTTTGCTTAATCATAAAAGAGCTTAAAGATTAAGTCGATTCTAAAACAATTCAGTCCAC
The DNA here is from genome assembly GCA_933228765.1 of Miltochrista miniata. Taxonomy (NCBI): domain Eukaryota; kingdom Metazoa; phylum Arthropoda; class Insecta; order Lepidoptera; family Erebidae; genus Miltochrista; species Miltochrista miniata. The sequence continues at coordinate 9,613,677 of OW121773.1, read as the reverse complement.
ACCTTCGGCGCGGACTGAATTATTTTACAATAGCCTTAATCATTAAGCTCTTTTATGATAAAGCCAACACGCCCGTTTAGACTCACTTTCAAAAGAAGCGTTGAATTCTAGATTTACCGAAAGTTGAGATGCCCCTAATTTCTGAACTACATAACCCTCAATATTGAGGAATAATGCTTAAAGTACTCCCTTTCAGACACTAAAAAAATATTTGAAATCGAACCACGCAGTGAGAAATTATAGCTAAAAACTATTTTGCCTTTCATCCCCTCTCCTGAAGGAACCACGCAAAATATCAGGATCAAAAGTATCAAGAACCTTCCTCGGACTATAAGCTTAGATCGTACAAAGTATCATTCAAATCGGTTCAGTAGTTTCGGCGTGATACTTATTCGGGATACAGACAGACAGACAGACAGACAGACATGAAAATTTTAAATTACATTTTCGGCTTCAGTATCGATTAGAGAACGCCCTACACTTAAAATTTTCAAAATATCTTCCATGTACAGACTCCCAACCCTCTACAGTTTTATTATAAGTATAGATTATTTTTAGGTTCCTTCTTTTTGTGGGAGATATTCACGAGACAAAAGTAGCCTATATGCTATAACATACCAATTTCAGCCTGATCCAGAGCCTTTGGCGCGTGATTGAGTAATAAACACTTGCACAAATTTTCACATTTATAATATTTGTATGATTATTTTAAAACAAAATGCTAAGAAAAACATAAGTTAACACATTTATGATGTACCTAGGCTATTAGTGATAAAATAAAATTCGATGACTTCATTATGTGAAATTGCTTTTTGTATTTCATAAGGGGCTTTCTTCCCTATAGCAACACGACCTCCCTTAAAAGTCATAGGTCGTATTGTCGACTTTCATAGTATCTCTGGGTTTACAAAATCATTATAAATACATGTAGTCCCGTTTTTATTCTCGACTAGCTGACCCTCGCAACTTCGTTTACGTCACATAAGGTGTACGAAAGGAGAGGTACTTCTTCATCAGACTCATCAAGCAGCGTGTGAAACGGCCCTGTTTGCTTAATCATAAAAGAGCTTAAAAATTAAGTCTATTCTAAAACAATTCAGTTTTACAATAGCCTTAATAACTAAGCTCTTTTATGATCAAGCCAACACGCCCGTTTAGATTTACCCTCACATTCAAAGGAACCCTTGAATTCTAGGTTTAGCGAAAGTTGAGATATCTCTAATTTCGAAACTACAGAGCCCTCAGGATTGAAACTTGTGTGGAACGATCTTTATAGTAATCCCTTATTAACACTAAAAAAATATTTAAATTTGGACCACGCGTTGAGAAATTACAGCTGAATAACTATTTTGTGTTTCATCCCCTCTCCCGCAGGAACCAAGCAAAATATCGGGATCAAAAGTATTCAAGAACCTTTCTCGGCCTATAAGCTCAAAATGTATTAAGTATCATTCAAATCGGTTTAGTAATTTCGGCGTGATACTTATTCGGGATACAGACAGACAGACAGACAGACAGACATGAAAAGTTTAAATTACATTTTCGGCTTCAGGATCGATTAGAGAACGCCCTCCAATCAAAATCTTCAAAATATCTTCCATGTACAGACTCTCGACCCTCAACAGTTTTATTATAAGTACTAGCTGACCCTCGCAACTTCGTTTACGTCACAGTCTATTCTAAAAGAATTCAGTCCCCGCCTTCGGCGTGGACTGATTTATTTTACAATAGCCTTAATCATTAAGGTCTTTTATAATTAAGCCAACACGCCCGTTTAGAATTACCCTCACATTCAAAGGAACCCTTGAATTCTAGGTTTTGCGAAAGTTGAGATGTCTCTAATGGGTGCCGTCTATTTGGTAGAAACTTGATACTCCGAAACCTATTTGGGATAACTCACTTCGCAGAAACTTCTTTAATCGATCATTTATTAGGCATAAAAAATATTTGACATAAATATTTTTAGGCATAATGTGCTTATGACCGAATTTAGAATGGCATACATTTAAGATAGTAGAATTTTATTTGGCTTAATTACCTTTGGCATAGTTAAAATTTTGTATAACTTCATTTAGCATAACGTTCATTTAGAGTAGAGATTTTCGCAGCGTTTCATTTCCCATAAGTATCTTTAGCAAATTTACATTTCGCATTTTAATCACTTCGTCAAATATTCATTTGGCAACTTTTTACTTGCTCAATTTTTATTTAGTCAAATATACATTTACCAAATGATTTGTTTCGCAAAAAAATATATTCCAAAAGTAACATCCCGACTCGAGAGTACCCCGAATTGGATAGGTTAGGTTAGAAGGTTAACCGCCTTAGCCTTCGTGGTAATTTTTTTTAATGCAATGAATTCAGACTTTTAAGTAAATCATACGATTTGGAATATTTTGGGTTTAAATAGTTATGGATAAGAAATATATACCAAAAGATGAATCTGGTTTTGAACTTTCTGCGATGTGATGATTATACATTGTGATTATTATGGATATAAAAATTATGCGTACAGATGATTCTGACTTACAAATTTATGGGTTTCAATGTACGCTAAATGAGTTTATGCCAAACGATATTCTGCGAAAAGAGGTTTATGCTATTAGTTGTTATCTATACTAATATTATAAAGAAGTAAAGTTTGTGTGTTTGTTAAATTGTAAGGGGTAATCTCGGGATCTACTGAACCGATTTTAAAAATTCTTTCACCAATAGAAAGCTACGTTATTGTGGAGTGTCATAGGCTATACAGCATCACGCTACAACGAATAGGAGCGAAGCAGTAATAGTAAATGTTTCAAAAACGGGGGAAAAGTTATTCCTTTTGAGAGCTTTGTTGCGTGTGCTGCGTAAATATTTATAGTTATGTATTGAATATTAACGAGGAGACGCTACGGGAGTAAACACAACGCGACGGGAACAGGTAATACTCTCTCTTATGTGGCGCAAACGAAGTTGCGCGGGTCAGCTAGTGCAATATAAAATTATTACTTAAAAAGTTCTACTATATGAGGTGTACCCGTCTCTAATTCCTGAACTACAAAATTCTCAACATTGAAACTTGTGTGAAACAAATCTTTAAAAAAATTTAAAAAAAAAATTTTGGAATTGGACTACGCATTCAGAAGTTGCAACAAAAAAACCGTTTTGCCTTTCATCCTCTCTCTCAAAGGAACCGCGCAAAATATTGGGATCAAAAGTGTCCTAGAACCTTCCTCGGATTATAAGCTCTGATTGTACCAAGTTTCAATCAAATCGATTCAGTAGTTTCGGCGAGATACTTATTCGGGATACAGACAGACAGACAGACAGAAAGACAGACAGAAAGACATGAAAAATTTAAATGACATTTTCGGCTTCAGTATCGATTATAGAACGCCCTACAATAAAATTTTTTGAATCGCAAAATTTTGAAATCGCATCACGAATTGAGAAATTACAACTGAAAAACCATTTTATCTTTTATCCCCTCTCCCGCAGGAACCGCGCAAAACTTCGGGATCAAAAGTATCCTAGAACCTTCCTCGGACTATAAGCTCGGAATGTACACAGTATCATTCAATTCGGTTCAGTAGTTTCGACGTGATACTTATTCGGGATACAGACAGACAGACAGACAGACATGAAAAATTTAAATGATATTTTCGGCTTCAGTATCATTATTTTATAGAACGCCCTACAATAAAAATTTTCAAAATATCTTCCATGTACAGACTGTCGACCCTCAAAAGTTTTATTATATGTATAGACTAGCTGACCCTCGCAACTTCGTTTACGTCACATAAGGTTTTCGAAAGGAGAGGTACTTCTTCATCAGACTCATCAAGCAGTGTGTGAAACGGCCCTGTTTGCTTAATCATAAAAGAGCTGAAAGATTAAGTCTATTCTAAAACAATTCAGTCCCTGCCTTCGGCGCGGACTGATTTATTTTACAATAGCCCTAATCATTAAGCTCTTTTATGATAAAGCCAACACGCCCGTTTAGAGTTATCCTCACATTCAAAGGTACCCTTGACTTCTAGGTTTTGCGAAAGCTGAGATGTCTCTAATTCCTGAACTACAAAATCCTCAACATTGAAACTTATGTGAAACAATCTTTAAAGTACTCCCTTTATAACACTGAAAAAAAATTTGGAATTGGACCACGCATTCACAAGTTACAACTAAATAACCGTTTTGCCTTTCATCCTCTCTCCCAAAGGAACCGCGCAAAATATCGGGATCAAAAGTATCCTAAAACCTTCCTCGGATTATAAGTTCTGATTGTACCAAGTTTCAATCAAATCGATTCAGTAGTTTCGGCGTGATACTTATTCGGGATACAGACAGACAGACAGACATGAAAATTTTAAATTACACTAGCTGACCCTCGCAACTTCGTTTACGTCACAGATGGAGTATAAAAAGAGGTGTATTTCTTCATCAGACTGATGTAGCACATGAAACTGCCCTGTTGGCTTAATCATAAAAGAGCTTAAAGATTAAGTCTATTCTAAAACAATTCAGCCCACGCCTTCGGCGTGGACTGAATCATTTTACAATACCCTTAATCATTAAGCTCTTTTATGATTAAGCCAACACGCCAGTTTAGATTTAGCCTCAAATTCAGAGGAACCGTTGAATTCTAGGTTTTGCGATAGTTGAGATGTCTCTAATTCCTGAACTACAAATCCCTCAACATTGAAACTTATGCGAAACAATCCTCAAAACATTCCTTTTATGACACTGAAAACATTTTTGAAATCGGACTACGCATTGAGAAGTTACAACTAAAAAACCCTTTTGTCTTTCATCCCCTCTCCCAAAGGAACCGCACAAAATATCGGGATCAAAAGTATCCTAGAACCTTCCTCGGACCATAAGCTCAGATTGTACAAAGTTTCATTCAAATCGATTCAGTAATTTCGGCGTGATACTTAGTCGGGATACAGACAGACAGACAGACAGACAGACATGAAAAATTTAAATTACATATTCGGTTTCAGTATCGATTAGAGAATGCCCTACAATTAAAATTTTCAAAATATCTTCCATGTACAGACTCTCGACCCTCAACAGTTTTATTATATGTATAGATAGAAGGGAGAGCAGAGGCAGAGACAAGGTATACGCCTACATTTCATCTTTTAGTTTCTTGTCCCACGAACTAACTACCCACAGTATAAAGAGAAAAGTCATGATCTGTTGTAGACTGTGTTACTACATAGCAATTCCTTACGCCAACAAATGTTGCTATTGCCGTAAGCATTTATTTAATAGCGCATTTCGTTGAACAATAGCAGGAAATAAATTACAATAGACACTGTAAAGTACAGTGAGCCTACTTGTTGGTAAAACCATTATTAACAATAATAACCTTAATCAGTTCCAAGAATTTTGGAAAGTTAGGACATAAACGATTTGTTTTTCTATCTCCCTCATTTAAACAATAGACACTTATGCAGGCTTCCTTAAGGAACACCATAAGTATGCTACTTTAAAATACTCTTAAAACAACAAATTTTTGTAAGGTATTCTTATAACTTTAATACCATACATACACACATAACATCATGCCTGTTTCCCAGCGGGGTAGTCAGAGACTATTGCTTTCCACTTGCTACGATCCTGACATATCACTTTCGCTTCTTCTACTTTCATAAGTGTTTTCATACATGCTCTCCGATTAAGAGTACTCTTGACCAGGGCTTTTTTTCAAAAGATTTCAATTTGGACAACATAAGTGCGATGCGGTCGAAAATTGCCCATTCACTCTCACCTTATAAATCTCTTTTGTCAGTCTGTTTTCATCCATTCTCTCCACATATCCCGGCCATCTAAGCATCCCTTTCTCTATCTTAGTCACTACATATTCTGTCAAGCCACAATGTTCCCTTATCAATCACACAATTTCTTTCTCTATCCGTCAATACAACTTTAATGAAGCGGCTTAGCACCAGTAAATTATATCTAAGTGTTTCTAGCTTAGAGCGTGTTTAGTTCAGGAACTGAAGTTGTCTGGGTTAAAATTTTAATTCATTAGATCTCACGAGTCCTGAGATCTAGATCAAGGTAATAGCCTATTTGGCTTCAGACGGACTTTTAAATCCTGGCTACTACTAATAAAATTTAGCAATGTAACACATACCTATATAGCCATCGAGTATTAAAGTGAGGTGTTTAAAAAATCCCTAAATATTACTATTATAACAATTTAAGCTAACAATTTTAGCTAACAATTTTAGCTTTTTCCTGTACGTGTTCTCTCGGCTTTTTTTCCTACTCGCTGAGCAAATTCTTGTAGCCTGTAAGTTATCTGGGGTATCCTTCCGAGGGCTTACCCGGGGCTCCCAACCGTAGTCTGCTAGCATGTTTTTAGTCGGTAAGAGTTCGGCATACCATCCATGAGGATTTTCCCTCACGTGAATAAAAAAAAAGCCGATAAGTTATGCTTTAACCAATTTATCTTTGTCTCCAGATATGCCAACACGACCGAGTGATCGTGGACGTGGAAAACGAACTGATGACGGAAGGCACCACCGTACATTGGCATGGTCAACATCAGAGAGGAACACCTTTCATGGATGGAACACCCTATGTCACGCAGTGTCCTATTCTTCCAGAGACTACCTTCAGGTACTGTGAAGTAAACCTTTTTTATGAAGATTTCGTGAAAAAGTATTTTTGTGAAGGAATGGCCAGTTGATGGTATTGCTAGTGTCTGGTATCGCCACCCCAATTCATCCCGAGGATGTCGTAAGAGACGACTATGGGAACACTTCCTCAAAACGTATCCATTGCGTAGAGAAGAAAAACTCGAAATGAAATCCGGTTGTCAGTAAAAAGACAATCGTTAAGCCAAGTTTAAGGCTATAAGGGTGGCTTAAAAAATGTTAACTGTGGGTCGTAAGGACATGTCCCTGTCCATTTCGAATAAGTATGTGAGTGATAGATGTCTGAACGTCAAGGTGTCTGGATGTTTCTTACTATTTGACGCTCTACCGGATCTGGCTGAAATTTGGTACACGAAACCTTTCGTGCACAATATTTGTCATTTGCTGTAATGATTATGTGTTATGTTTGTCTATTGTAGTCAGTGTGAACTTTTGTTTCAAAAAATAATTTTGCTTTTACAGATACCAGTTCAATGCGAGCCATTCAGGAACTCATTTCTGGCATTCTCATTCCGGAATGCAAAGAGCGGATGGCGCAGCCGGTGCGTTTATAGTCAGAAAGCCGAAATCTCTAGAACACCATGGCAGTTTATATGATTATGACAGGTATACTTATAACTCTAAATGCTCTCTATATTAAAGAGCTTGTAGCTCCACTGACTCGAAAAATTCTAAATCTATGACTGACTCAGTGTTTTGTAAACGATCATCAGTAACTATCTTTAAGTATTGCTGGTCTTGGCCAATTTGTGACATTCGTGTCTTGGGAAACATGCTAAGCTGTTGGTCCCGGTTATCATTACCATGCACTCGTTAAGCAAAGTTGAAGGCGTAGTGAATTAAAAAATTCCAAGAGTGGGTTAGAATTTAGAGTCAGAAAATGATAAAAATATCATATTTCTAAATACAAACATAATATATAGAATAGATATACCCAGACATAGAACAATTCATTGTACAAAAATATTTGTCTTGGGTGGCAATTGTAGCCAACCGCTACTACAACAAAGGGACAGTTAGTATTATTTAGATAATGTTCTAAGTTTATTTTCTTTTTCTCCCTTCCTCAGATCAGATCACATAATGATAGTGACAGACTGGATCCATACCATAGGTATAGCAATGTTTGCGGACCACCACCATTCACGCGGCGACAATAAACCACCCACCCTGCTGGTCAACGGAGCGGGAAGGTTCCAAGTCTTCAACGACACCAGTGAACCGCTTTACATCAGGGCAGCTAGATTTAATGTCGAACAGGTGAGTTTCATAATAACTATATCATGTTTGGCCGAGTGGAATCTTTCAAGTTTTTAGAAGATAGCTTAAACCAATAGAGCTAAAATTTTCATGAAATATTCACGTTTAGTATCATAGACATAGTCGATGTTCAATGCACTTCTGCACTATGACTGTATCAAATGAAAGTTTTTGCTGAGAATAACTCGAAAACTAAAAGGGACGTCACTCTAAATCCAATATGGAGGACTTCTTAGATCGATCTGCCGTTTACATAATACCTATTAGTAACAGCCTGAATACATACCCTGCTTGATAATAAGTTCATTATAATTAGATTGAAATTTGGTAGAGAGGGTATTTTGGATGTTGCATAGCATTACAATACACATATTTCCGTATGATAAGAAGGCTAAGTCATAAAAACTAGACTTTAACCTTCATTTATGTGTTAAGAGTACTGCACGTCCGCTGTTCGGTAAAAATACTAAGTTTTCAAAAGTATAAAAATAACAAAAGGAGAGGGTTTACCGTTATTAGTTCCGCATTGTGGGCGTTCACGTTGACTGTTGGGTCCTGTCGCTCTCATAACAGTAACTTCACATTACAGTTATATTACGTAACTTAGCCAAGCTTTTCTAGGCTGAGAAACTGGTACAATTTATTTTGAAAACTCTGAAAAACATTTGTGTGTTTATAGGGCTCCGTGGTAAACAAGGAACTCAGATAATAATATTCATTAGGATTGGCTTTCGAAATCCTGCAATGGACAAAGAGTAACCCTTAGCTGTCTTGTTTTTTTCCTTTTGGTAGTTTATGCCCATTTCCTGTTTTCAGGTCTCAGACCACGGATATTAGTACTTATATACTTTAATCAAAGAAATAAAGAATTATGAAACAGGGGTTGGTTTATAAGTACTAATATCCGTGGTCTGAGACCCATAACACAAGCCGCTTAAACCTTGCCTACTTTGGAATGACGTTGTGTGAATAGGAACGTGAATAGTTTTTTAAATTTATTTTAATGAATCATTTTGTACACCATACTAAGGGTGGACAGATAAGGAAGTGGTCATAGCAGGAACTGGACCTCTAAATATCTGGTCACAGAAGGAAGTGGTCAAATCCGGAAATGGTCATATCTAGAAGAAGACAAAACAGGAAATGGGCATAAACTACCAAAAGGGTTTTTTTATGCGACGACGTAGGCCTCTCCCAAAGTACTCCATAATACACGGCCATTACCTGCAAACTTCTTGAGGTCGTCGGTCATTTGACGGGTGTCGTCCTACCGCACGAGTACCAAGTCACTTATAAAATACTTACGACTATGATTTTGAAAAATACCTCCATTATTGCTATAGTATAATATAGCAATAATATATAAACTTAAGTATCTATATATACTATTGTATAGCTTGAGAAAGTAGTACCATGAAGCTCATTTTATTTTCTCAGCTTATTTTCGGAAATACTACAGAACCTTATGCGATCGACTCTTATGTATTTTGACGTTGTACACTACATCTGAGTTGAGGTAGTTCAAAATTATTCAAATGCTTGTAACTAAAATACAGCAGTCATTTACTACCATTTTTATTTGAGTCTTAATTTCACCGAATGTTTCATAAATTAATCATGATATTCTGGACCGGCGGCGGCGGCGCCCTATCTACCTTTTCAACTGCCTTAAACAGATACCAACTGTCATTTAGACGCCCACAAGAATATCACACAGCTCTATCCCGAATTCTTATTCTGATCTTTATTTCTAGGGCTACAAGTATCGTTTTCGTGTCATCAATGCAGAGTTCCTGAACTGTCCCATTGAAATTTCAGTGGACGGTCATAACATCACAGTGATTGCTTCGGATGGTTACGACTTGCAGCCTATTACTAGTAAGTGATTATTACTATCGCCATTACAATAGTGTAAGAAGGCCTTCGTATTGAAGGAAATTGTGATTGCATACATAAAGGCCTTTATAGGACGGAATTGGATAGGACGAATTTGTTTGCGAAGAATAAAAGGCAAATAGGCAGAGATCTTACTAAGGTTGTACAGTATAATTGAATCTACTTTCGAAAGTAGGGTTTCAATTTGATTTTGCAGTTTGATTCAAAAAGAGATTTTATGAAAATTTAACTTCGTTCGGCTCCAAAGTCATTCTTATCTGTGACTGGTGCTGACAACTAGACCAGGTCATGGCAATCAATAATTCAAAACTAATTCCTGTAGAAACCTGTCTAGTCAGTTGGTTATGCATGGCTACTAACAAAAGGTTTTGGTGTCGGTTCTATAAGATTATTATTGTTTGTAATTAACGAGCTATGAAAGTTCTGAACCAATATAAAATGGCAATAAAGTTATTATGGAGTGATAGCCCGCAGCTTCGCCCGCGAAAAATTTGTTCCCGCGGGAACTTATTCCCGAGATAAAAAGTAGCCTATGTCGTATTCTAGACTATAATGTATCTCTGTACCAAATTTCAGCCCGATCCGTTCAGCGGTTTGAGCGTGAAAGAGTAACAAACATCCACACTCACAAACTTTCACATCAATATCAATATCAATACATATAATAAAATCGTAACAGGTCGCTGTCTGTACATGGAAGATAAATAAGAAAAAATATTATAGGGGGGCTTTATGAACGCAATAGAACCCAAAACAATGATTTTTAGAATTTTTGTCTGTTTGTCTGTATGTCTGTATATCTGTTTGTCTGTACGGTTGTGCACGCTAATCTCAGTAACCGCTCAACCGATTGCAATGCGGTTTTTTTTATTGTGTTGAGATTTGCTCCAGTTAACATTTAGCGTTTGTTTTATGTAAATCGGTTTAGAAATAAAAGAGTTATAATACTTTTAAGAATCAGATATTTTGAAAATTTTAATTGTAGGGGTTTCTTTGAATGTGAGTGAACCTAAACTGGCGTGTTGGCTTAATCATAAAAGAGGTTAATGATTAAGACTATTTTTAAACAATTCAGTCAGCGCCGAAGGCGTGGACTGAATTGTTTTAAAATAGACTTAATCATTAAGCTCTTTTATGATTAAGCAAACAGGGCAGTTTCAGACGCTGCTTGATGACTCTGATGAAGAAATACCTTTCCTTTCATACACCTTATGTGACGTTAACGAAGTTGCGGGCTCAGCTAGTTTATAATATTAGTAAGATGTACCCAAGGTAAGAAAGCGGTAATATTAAAACTCAACAAAACTTACAAATTTCTATCATACATTACTGTTAGTACGGGCATGTTTCTAAGAGGTTAAATGGGTGTTACGGGTTCATCATAATTATTCACAGGCAAAACCGTGGGTTTACAGTTAGTTGTTAATAAAATGGGAAATTAAAATTAATAAATAACTTTATTAGCTAAGCACACAGGCCGCGGGCATCAACAAATTTTTGAAATATTATGATACGAAATAAAAAACTGGCCCCTTAGGACGAAACTTAATTAGCATAGCGAATTGTTTCGTAGAACGGAAATGCACACATCTCGTTAACAAAGGGAAAAGGGAAAAAAAGTGGGAATAAACTTAATTGAAACTCTTGTCGTCTTGTTATAAAATGCAAAATAGAATCATTCGTTGACTTTACCTCGCTTCGTTTAGGGTTGTCGACTAGGTAAATTTAAAATTAAAAAATGTAGTTTCTGGCTTGTTTGTCAGTTGTACACTAATAAAAGGGTTTAGTAAAGTTTGCGATGGAACTTCTTGAAATGATGTTAGTTAAACTAAAAAAAATAAATTAAAAATTTAAAAACCCCCGCTTCACAAAAAAAGAACTAAAAAAAACCTGTAATAAGTAAAAAAATAACTATTAGGTATATTATGACCTATCTACCCTAAGTATTGAACCTTTATTATTATTATAGGTAGCTATATTATTTACGTATTCATATTTTTAACTATCAGTTTGTCTCGTCGGGGGACTGCTCTATAGCTAAACTGAGACAGACGTACGATTAGGTTATGATTAGGTGAGCGGTCCCCGACGAGACAAACTGATAGTTAAAAATATGAATACGTAAATAATATAGCTACCTATAATAATAATAAAGGTTCAATACTTAGATTAAATGTGTTCAAATATACCCGTGTTGGGCACGGGTATATTTGAACACATTTAATTTTTCATCACCACTTTCACCCCTCATATCTTTGAAATGGCTTAACCGTTTTTTATGAAACATAGCTAAGAACACTCTCCCCTAACCCATCTTTCAAACAAAAGAAACAGAATCAAAATCGGTTCATCCGTTTGGGAGCTACGATGCCACAGACAGACTTACACACACACACACACACACACACACACCCACACACACGTCAAACTTATAACACCCCTTCGGGTTTCCGTCGGGGGTTAAAAAGTGTGTAATTAAACCTTTTCTCTTCTATTCTTTTTACTATGAGTAAGTATAACAATGGATGCGAAGAATTGGAACTATGAAAACGAAATCATAGCATTTATTTCGTTCTTTATGCTAATTTCAAATTCATAATAGATTGATATATAACAATGACTAAACTAAGACAATAATATTATTTTGATAAAACATGAACGTACTGCCAACTACTATTCGGCTGTCAAATTTTGACAACAAAGCATTAACTGTGTCAAATTTCACGTTGACCCGTTTGTTACAAATTTCTTTAAAAAGGAATAGGTACCTACAATATGGTCACTTCACCCTTTAAATATATAAATATATAAATGTATAACAAATTATCACCACTGGCAGTTATCAACCCTACACACATATAGAAGGCGTCCATTTTAGTCTTAGTAAGTTATTCTATGCTGATCAAACTTATTGGTTATTCATTTTCATCGGCACCCTCACATACTGCAATATTTCAAAAAGGTTATACTTTGAATTTCAAATTACTTAGTTTGATTTATGCAGCACTATTTTTTCTTGAAATATTTATGTACTTAGATGTACTTATATAGATATTATATTCCTATTTCCCTGAAGATGTAAGCAGACGCAATTATACTTACGTCCACATTTTGACAAAGGTTTTGTTGGTGAAACTTTTACCGTTTTGAATAAATATACACAGAGTGTGTCTAGCTGTTGATAAAAATTTTCAAGCATCACATACTGTACTTCTACTACAATAATATGCACTGCCATTTTATGAACATGTAAGTGATAACCCTAGTATTACTGCTAGTAAGCTGCTACAATCAAAGACTTCTATATAAACTGAGGTAGACGCGCCTTACTCTAACAAACGAGATTTCAAAAGCAATCCTCAAATACACACATTAATAAGACTACACTCACTTATAAATATTATTTTACGTAATTGTCACCACACACAATAGCAATATACGAATAGAAAAAGAGTAAAAGAGAAGGCGTATGGATTCCGATTGCAAATCGAGCACCTACTTTCGAAGTTTTGACTCACAACAGTGCGAGCAACGCTGCTAATTAGCTCAGTTTATAGGTTTCAAAAATCGGTGCGTAGGGCATGTCTACCTCAGTTTATATAGAAGTCTTTGGCTACAATCTGCTGTTATGCAGTGTACATGATTTTCCTTGCTAAGTCAGTGATGTAACAAAATATTTACTAATAATAAGGTATGCTAAAAACCTAAGTTTTGTACTTTGTTGTGAGTATAACCATGAGACATTCGGGCCGAGCAAACATTTCATTGTAAAGTCAACTCTCAAATTTTTCGTAAATATTCTTGCTTTATATAAAATCTTACCTACGTAATCGTTATATTTTTCGTATTAATTAGCAATTAATACGAAAAATATAACGATTTCAAAATAAAGGAAATGTAATTAATGTTTGAAATCACTGCCTAATATATGCGATAGAACTAGTGAAATGTGAGTATATAGTATGCCACTGCTTACCCTTTCAGGGAATGTAGCGCTATTATAAAAAAAGCAAATAGTATAAAATAGATCAGTGTAGAAATCCAAACAAATTCGGAGTTACAGACTGACTAGCGGACGTCATGCGTTATAGTTATCACCCACGTAGCTCCCGTTCCCGTAGGAATCCTACTTCCTACTAATATTACAAATGTGAAAGTTTGTGAAGATGTTTGGATGTTTTCATGGGCGGAGACCCTGACGGCGAGCAATGAGGCTAGACTGCTGAGCCCGCAGAGAGTGATGGCCGTCAGGGTGATAAGAGGATACCGCACGATCTCCGGTGAGGCGGCATGTCTCCTAGCCGGGAGTCCTCCATGGGACCTGGAAGCGAGAGCCCTTGCGTCACTGTTCAGATGGCGCAAGGAGGCGCTGGAGCGGGGCCAAAGGCCCGCTTATCGAGAAATCGAGGCCCAGCGGTCCCTACTCCACCAGGAAACCGTGGAGACATGGAAGGTGCGACTTGAGCAACCAAAGGGGGGATTCGCCACAATCGCGGCCGTCAGACCGGTCATGGACGAGTGGCTGGAGAGGAGACACGGTGCTCTCTCCTACCGGTTGACACAGATGCTTGCCGGGCACGGTAGCTTCGGTAGGTATCTGTGGCGGAAACACCGGGAAACCACGGCCGAGTGTCAGCACTGCGAGGACCGCAGCGATGACACGGCGCTCCACACACTGGTGGAGTGCACGGCGTGGGCGCAACAGCGCCAGGTCCTTGTAGTGGGTCTGGACGTGGACACTCTCTCGCTCTAGACCATGGTGTGAGCCATGCTCTCCAGCGGGAGTAAGTGGGACTGCGCCGCCTTCTGCGAGCAGGTCATGCTCGTGAAGGAGGCGGCGGGACGGGTACGGGAGAGAACTCTCCCACCCGAGTTCCGCAGTCGGCGGCCTGGGCGCCGCCGACGTGTCTTCGCCGAGGACTATCGGCCACCATGACCGGGGGCCTGAGGACGGTGACAGGGCGGCTCACCGTCCTTACAGAAGCAGGCCCATGACGGCAGCGTGACGTGAGCACTCACGCACGCCCCCCCTTGGAAGCGGGGTCACACCCGAAACCCCCCATAGACGCGGGATTGCACCCGAACCACCCCCTGGGCGAGGCCGCATTGGCGGCCGTAGGTCTGTTGGGAGTCACGGGACATCCTTCCTGAGGGCTTACCCGGGGCGCTCAACCATAGGCTGTTCGGCGTTACGTGAGGTTTTTTAGTCGGTAAGAGTCCAGCATAGCATCCTACGAGGATTTTCCCTCACGTTAAAAAAAAAAAAAAGATGTTTGGATGTTTAGATGTTTGGATGTTTGTTACTCAATCACGCTCTAACGACTGAATGGATCTGGCTTAAATTTGGTACAGGGATAGAGTATAGTCCGGAATAACACATAGGCTACTTTTTTTCCCGGGAAAATGTTCCCACGGGAAGCGGGAACGGGGACCAAATTTCACGTGGGCGAAGCCGCGCGTCTCAGCTAGTACGGGTATAAAATATAGCTTATTGTACTCAAGGTGAATGTAGCTTTCCAATGTTAAAAGAATTTTTGAAATCGGCTCAGTAGTTTTTGAGTTTATTCATTACAAACATACAGAAATGCATTTTTTTCCTCTTTATAATATTAATATTTCTATTCACTACCCATCTGCGTAGTTTACCTGCCCTTGGGGTAAATTGTGTAGGTTAAGCGCCGGTTTCATCCCGAGGGTACAAAACAGACTAACGAAAGTAATCAGGGGGTCAAACATAAAAAACTGGAATACGTTTTTGTTTGTATAACAGTGAGATATGTCCGTATTGTGTTTTTGTAGTAAAAGGTTCGTACGAAACTAGAGAATGTTATGTTTTTGAGTAACATTGTTTGTACTGAATATTATGTGCTTAGGAATGGTCATTATTTGTGTTGTTTTTGTACTTGCTAGATTCAGTAAAAGATTTCTTTATTACTAGTCTCTGGTTAAAGAATTTTATAATGTTTTGACAATAGGGTTTTAAAAAAGCAGTAATAAAATACCTATGCTTTAGGCAAAAAAAATTTTTGGTGTAGTATTTATTTATTTACTTATTTATGTGCACACACAAAGTTAATGGAAACTGAGAAGAGCTGACTATTGACTGTTGTGTAAACACAATATCATGTGAATGGTCCCTTGCTCAGAGTAAAGATAGCTTAATGTTACCTCTATGGTCCCTTGTGATGTGACTTCTTGAACTGCCATTGATATAATAAAAACACATCGAGTGTCTGAAAAACGTCGACAAGAAATGAGTGCATCATTTAAATTGTGGACTCATTTCGTTTATTCATCATATACATCTTAGTTTATAAATACAACTTTATGTCATACATGTAAGGTTGAATTTTTTTTTAATAAATAGCTCGCCTAATTGACGTCACCACCAGCCTGATGGAAAGTCGTGGCGCATTTAGCGATTGGGGGCCACTTCCGACAGTGGTCCTCAAGTTGGCGGCCCTGTGATGTGCCTCTTCACGCTCCTCTTGAAGAACCCGGGATTATAAGATGAGGAAAACACGTGCGGGCAGGTCGTTCCGTGTTTAAATGAATTTGAAATTGTAAAAAAATACGTTTACGTCATTACCATAATTGCGTATGTATAATTGGTGACACTTTCAGTTGTTCTTTTTGTTCGAAATTGTGCATCTAGGTATTCTCGTAGATCAATGGCCATAGCACTTCTCCTTTGACATGCCGTGTCAAGTTTCCGGATCGGTCAAACCGTTTGAGATTTACGGGTCTAAAAAAACCACGTATGGAATTCAGAAAGGCAGGGAATGGGAATTATTTAATAAACGTACATCCAAAATACATAGTATGAAGTATGCCAAAAGCGCCAATATTGAGCTTGTTATCGAAATGACACCGAGAAATCGATACACCGACGTATAATTAATAAAGTTTGCACACTTCCCGGGTACGCAAAACCCATGTTAGATACTATACTCGTAGAATAGTTCCCGTTCCCAACAACCGTCTCTAACGATACCAGCTCTTTGATCTACATTTGAATATGTAAATTAGTGGAGGATGGGCAGGGAAAAGCTGCCCAACTAAACGTTACTGCGCTCAGCCATAGCTAAAAGAAGTGCTGTTACAGTATTTCGTTACGAAACGGCTAAAATCGGAAAATAAATTTCATAGCTCGGAAATAACCAACCGTATGATTTCACTGAACGCAGATGGAATTTGTAAGAGCTATCTTTTGTCACATACCCATTTAAAAACAACATTCGAAAATCAAAGACGTGATCGATCACAGTCTGGTCTGCAGATAATGTGCAGTCTCTTTGGATATAGCAATCTCTTTAAATGAAACCTGTGATGCCCATCCTGGGGTATCCTTCCGAGGGCTTACCCGGGGCTCCTAACTGTAGGCTGTTAGGCAGGATACATGAGGTTTTTCAGTCGATGTCGAGTCCAGCATAGAATTCATGCAGCATTTTCCCTCACGTTAAATGAAACACCTATGAAGGCCAGAAATATGCAGAGATTCATAAATAGTTGGGTCTTAGGACTGACGGCAGATGGGTTAGAAAAGTTCTCTACGGGCCACAATGCCTGGCCGTAGTTTGCTTAAATTTATCGAGATTACCGGGCGTGTTAGTTCAGACTCATTATAAATAGCATACTGTTTATCTGTGTACTGTGGCTCCACTATAATATTCATTTTAATTCTAATATTTGTTCAGGATATTCGTACTGGTAAACCAAACAAGGTTTTAATTTCCTTTTCATATGTTGAGATAGTTATGTTTCTTTGGCCTTGTTTATTAATGTGTTTTATACAAAGAGCAACCATTACCTTCGTTAAAGGGAGCCTTTAAATGTTAACTGATACATAACTGTCTGTCATATAGGTTGTGATGGAAAGTGTATTCTTAGACAATACTACAAAAGTAATCGGCGAGGACAGAACGAATGCCAGGATAACTGTAAATGATGTAGTGTTGGAACAGGTGGATGAGTTTGTATATCTTGGATGTGCATTTAGCAGGGATGGACGGTACACCGCCGATGTAGAAAAGAGGGTAACTGCGGGCAATAGTGTGAATGGAGCGTTAGGCAAACTTTTAGGTACCAAGGCCTTAAGTCAAAAGGCCCAGCTCGCAGTACACAATGCGGTGCTGATACCTACGCTAACGTATGGAAGCGAGAGTTGGGTATGGCAGGAAACGCATGAAAGTAGAATAAACGCGGTCGAGATGCGCGCGCTACGCAAAATCTGCGGAGTAACGCTCGCAGATCGCGTTCGGAATGAAGATGTAAGAAAGAGAGTTGGTTTGAAAGAGAGTGTCGGTGTTAAAGTAAGGAAGGGCATGCTACGATGGTTCGGGCATGTGGAACGAATGGGAGATGAAAGAATGACAAAACAGATATACAACGCGAAAGTGGATGGACGTAGGAGTCGGGGAAGGCCAGGACACACCTACCACGACCAAATTAATCGTGTGCTAGTTGAAGGTGGTGTCAAGAGCCGTAGGAACCGACGTCCATGCATGAAAAGAAAAATGAAAGTTGAAGAAGCAAGTGAGGTGTGTATGGACCGTGCCGTGTGGCGCTCGGTTCTTTCTGCCTACCCCGCAAGGGATTTGGCGTGAAAATAGTTAATCGGCTGTCTCGCTACGAAACTTACAAAAACAATTAAAACTATGCACTCTTCATTTAAGACACACACATAATCATTTTTATTCCATATGGAGTTCTTCTCTTATATAAATGGGCCTTCGATTTTCAACGATTCCGTCAACGTCCAGTAGGAAAATAAATACAAATAAAGTCAGTTAAAAATGGCGATACGCTAAGCAATTTTCACATCGTGAAAAGTTGCATCAATCAATCCCCATTTGGAGTTGTGTATTGACAGAGGGGAAAGTCTCAATGTAAATATGAAGGTCATGTTGCCCTATAGTTTTATGTTATGTCTTCAATTTGTGGGTGTGGTGAGTGAGTCGGGGTAACATCGCAAAAGTGGACAGAACGTAAAGTAAAGACTTTATGTATGACATCGCGTCAGTAAAATTCAACGTTTGCTGCCTCACCCTAATAATGAATCGGTATACTTAGTTTAAAGGGCTATTTTTGATGCTTACTTTCTCATTAACTTATATCTCTCAGTATTGGGATTTTATAATTATTAATTAATCCTTTGTCATGCGTTATTTCTACTCCATTTCTGATGCTCTAGGTGTCGCCGCAGTGATAGCCGTAGGTCTGTTGGGAGTCCAGGGGTATCCTTCCGAGGGCTTACCCGGGGCTCACAAACGTAGGCTGTTAGGCAGGATACGTGAGGTTTATTACTCGATAGGAGTCCGGCATAGCATCCATGCAGGATATCCCCTCACGATAAAAAAAAACTCCATATCGGATGTGTGATTCTAGGTTAAAAAACCTCTTTCTAACCGTCCTGTAAAATATAAACAGGTGTACTAATGAGATCACCTTTATCACTTAGATATTGAGCTGATTATATTCAAAACTAGCTGACGCCGCAACTTCGTTTACGTCACATAAGGTGTATGAAAGGAGAGTTATTCTTCATCAGACTCATCAAGCAGCGTGTGAAACTGCCCTGTTCGCTTAATCATAAAAGAGCTTAATGATTAAGACTATTTTAAAACAATTCAGTCGAAGGCGTGGACTGAATTGTTTCAAAAATTGATTTATGATTAAGCCAACACGCCAGTTTAGATTTACACTCGCATTCAAAGAAACCACTACAATTGAAATTTTCAAAATATCTGATTCTTAAAAGATAACTTTTATATTTATAAACCGATCGACATGAAATAAACGCTAAATGTTAAGTGGAGCAAACCTCAACACAATAAAAACAACCGCATTGCAATCGGTTAAGCGGTTACTGAGATAAGCGTGCACAACCGTACAGACAAACAGATATACAGACATACAGACATACAGACATACAGACAGACATACAGACAAACAGACAAAAATTCTAAAAATCATTGTTTTGGGTTCTATGGCGTTCATAAAGCTAATATAATATTTTTTCTTATTTATCTTCTATGTACAGACAGTGACCTGTGACGATTTTATTATATGTATTGATTTATAGCTAGAATCCTCTCGAGTACACATGACTTTATTTTGTTCAAAAGCAGATTTGAACAAAAAAAGTCATACTACAGACAGACAAATTACACAGTTTACACTACTTATGGCAATCCCCGTTTTCGTCGAGGATTAAAGACTACATCCAACTAAATTAACCCTTACACTAAGCCCTGATATTAACAAGACATATCATTCGGTATATCTCTGAAACTATTATTTGACGCTCAATATTCTGAGTAACACGTCGTTGTGAATAGACGTCCAGACACATAACAGTGTCTGTTGTAGTCCTAATTGCTTTGTCTCGATATATTACTACACCTGCTTCTGAATTGACACTATTGAGTAGGATACTATAAATTGAATAACGGTAGATCCTACTATCCTATGAATATTATAAATTGAAAAGTATTTTGAATATTATATATATTATATATGTATTTTATATATTATATTGAAATCAATTTGATTTTTTCCTGGGTTATCCATCCGCGGGCTTACCCGGGCTTACCAACCGTAGGCTGTTATGCCTAACAGCCTAACTATCCTGCCGGATATGAGAGGTTTTTTAGTCGGTAGAAATCATAGCATCCATGAGGATTTTCCCTTACGTAAAAAAAAGAAAAAGATATTTGAATTTTTGTTACTCAATCACGCTTTTTTTAGGGCTAAATTAAAGTCTTATACGCTACTTTTTTCTGGGAAAACTTTCCTATGGGAGGCGGGAACGGTAACAGAATTCCACGTTTAGAAATAATCCCCAACAAGATATTTAAACGATGTCTATTATATGCACATTTGCAACCCCAGTAGCTACTTTGATGGCGACCATGTAAAAAAACCTTTTAAACAACCCCATACTTTGGAAAAACTAAAATAAAAGGAGTGTCCATATTGAAAAGAAGCCAAAGTTAGTTTATTACATCGAAAAATATAGGATTAGTAAATACTCTAGACTAGAATTAGTAAATACTCCGATAGAGAACTTCTTCATAGATACTTCTCTGTTCATAAGGCAAATAGTGATATTAAATCTATTTAAAACTTCTTTTATTCGTATCAAAATTTTAAAATTCTTGCATCTTTTAAGAAGCACTAAGCGGAACAATAATTATACAGTTACGGTTTGAGTGTGAAAACTGCATTTAAACGGCGACTATTTTCATAACAGTTTAAAATGGAGTGTGCCTGAACGCTTTAGATACGGTAGCACACTATACTCTTAAAATCTCAGAAGCAGCAGTTATTATAGCTTTACTTTATATTGGATATTGTTTGAAGTGCGAGTCAGACTTGCGCACGGAGAGTTCCGTACCTAAAACCGCAATGATATCACGTTTGTAGAAAGGGAGACCATCAAAATATTACAATATGTATTCCGTATTACAAAACGGCCACAAAAATGCGTCTTCTATGTAAATTTCAACATACTAGCTATCAGGTTCATGAAATACAGCCTGACCAGACAGACAGACGGACAATGGATTCTTAATAATATGGTTTCGTTTAGGTCGAAACGGAACCCTAACAATGTCATCAGCTTCGAGAGCTGATAGCTCAGTGGCGAAAGTAACTCTCCCGGCAAGTTATAGGAGTTTTAAGGACATAGCTCACTTTAACGACTCTGATCCAACACCGCTCCCACCCAACACTGCCCTAAAAGAAGACTACTGCTCGCAGTCTACGCGGTGACAGCTAGCACGCACCCAGCAGTCCACACGGCGACAGCTAGCAGACGGCCAGCTGTCCATCCGCCGACCGCTCTCGCCTTTCGCAATAGACACAGTTCGCGATCGGTGCCGGTGCTGCAACTGCTAGCAGTAAGCGCGCGGGCACCGCGCCGACCGCTCGTCTACAACGCACGCCCAGCGAGGTGTCAACTCCCGAGGAGTCTGACGGCGGTAAGCTCGCTGAAAGCGAGCTGTCTGCTAATTGATGATGGCAATGTAAAATATATCTAAAGAGCAATATTTAAAGCCTATATTTGAATTATATTATTTTTGCCGGGTGGGAGCCAAGTCGTGTAAGTGTGCTTTGACCTTTAATCCTGATCAAACGTGTATTTTTTAATACATATATAAGTCACGCCTTTATCGCCGAAGGGGTAGGCAGAGGCATAGTATACGCACACATTTACCCTATAATCGTATGTCCCACGTTATAGATGGTGAGCCTATTGCTATGTTGAAATGGACAGGCGCAGGTCGTGATGACCAACAGTTGCAATTTTTCAAAACGCTTTGGGCTTTCAACTTGGTTTAACGTTTATTATTTTACTGACAAGCGGCTTTCATTTCGAGTTTTCCTTCTTTACGCAACGGATCGTTTTGCGAGTGTGTCCTTAGTCGCCTCTTACGACACCCTTGGGATAAATTATGGTGGTGACATTTTGAACTTTTTCCCATCGCCACACGGGGCATTACACCGTATTTTAAATTAAATATTTTTGTTTGTTGCAGCAACGACCCTAGTAACGTACGCCGGCGAACGTTACGACTTCGTTCTGAATGCGAATAATGAAATCGACAACTACTGGATCAGGTACCGCGGTGTCATGGATTGTGGAGAAGAGTAAGTTATAGTGAATATTATGTTGCAAAGCTTTATATAGGGTGTAACAAAATTACCTCTCCAAATTTCATGAGATGACTTGGCATCGGAAATCAAATACAAATATTTAATAAAAAAGGGGGGTAATTTTTTTCATTTTTTTTAATTTTTTTTTGTTGCACATTAAGAATTCATTTTTTGCCGCGGCAATTCGAGGTAACATGGTCGCCGTGGCAAAACAAACACAGAGCACCCGTCTGGCTGTCGTTGTCGCTTTCTACTGCCACTCAGTAGCGATAGAAAGGGTTAAAAAGGGAATTTATAGGACCTTTAAAACGGCTTTACGGTTAAAGTATTCATGTCATTTTTTTTTCTTCATTTTTGTAATGTTTCTTGACTGATGCCACGTCACGTGACGAAATTTGGAGAGGTAATTTTGTTACACCCAGTATTATCTGCCAGGAAACCTGGGCCATGCTTCCGAGGACTTACCGGGCACCGTAAGCTATACGGATTGTAACGGACCATGTGGTTTTAGTCGGAACGAATGCGGTATGGCATCCGTGTGGATTTCTACACTTAAAAAATACCTCATGTTTTTATACTACTAAGGTGGCAGATAAGCTTACAACCCACCAGGTTGGTACCGTAGCCTATGGACGTATGCAACACCAGATGCGCTACACACGCGCTGTAGACCTTGGCGGAGGTTGTGACGACCCACCCAAGTCATGTTTTGCTAGTCTTGGATCTTCTTTGGGATTGTGATAAAACGCATAAGATAATGTACGCATTTCTGGTGGAGTATCTCTCAAGAATTCAATCACACACACACACACGTTCGCATGCTCACAATCCTAATACTATGGAGACCTGAGGAGTTTTGCCGATGGATGTCGTCGACGTCGCCGACGGCAGCTGTTCTGACTGCATGGCCATAAATGCTAGGGTTCTACAAGGATCGATGTTGTCTCTGTGTTTGCCGCACAGCAATGACATTTATTTTTTTGCCTGTGTTTAGATAGAATAACTAATTTCAGTATTTATTTTTATAAACAGACACACTCGTGCCAGACAAGTGGCAGTGCTGCATTATGAAGGTGCCAAGGATTTGGAACCACCGGGTAACCCCACGTGGCTGGAGTCTCGAAATCCAGGCTTGGTATGTACACTCGAGAGCAATGAATCCGGGTCACTTAAAGAATGTTAAAAATCTCGGAAACTAAAAATGATAGGTTAATGCAATAAATTGTATTTAATAGACAATGTAATACTCCTTAAATGAAAGTAAAAAAAATATGAATCACCATACATTTTATTAACACAAAATTACATAAAGAAAAAACTGCTGATCTCTCCTTAAAACAAAAATAGGAAACATGAAATTTTTGAACTTTATTACGATTTTCTTGAATTTTAATACTTCGTATTGCCTCCTCGTGCTTCCATTACTGCGTTTACGCGGTTTGGCATGCTGTACACCAAGTTCCTTATACGATTTTGGGGAATATTCTCCCATTCCTCTGTGAGAGCAATTTTGAGCTCACGAAGCGTGATTGGGGGAGGGTTTCGTTGTTTTACGCATCTGCCTAGCTCGTCCCAAGCATGCTCGATCGGGTTGATATCCGGGCTGCGCGCTGGCCACTCCATACGAGTAATGTTCATCTCTTGAAGGTAGTCATTCACAATCCTACCTGTATGAGGTCGGGCATTGTCATGCATAAATATAGCATCCTCACCTAAATTGACCATAAATGGACCAACGTGATCATTGAGGATTTCTTCCACATATCTTACGCTAGTTAAAGAGCCGTTTTCTATGATCACCAGCTCTGTGCGACTTTCAGAAGAAATTCCGGCCCACACAAGTACAGACCCACCACCGTAGGCTACTTTTTCTTCGATGCATGCTTGCTTGAATCTTTCCCCTGGTCTTCGATACACTCTGTGTCTTCCATCGTGCTTGTAGAGCATAAATTTTGATTCGTCGGAGAACATAACTTTTGACCAATCTTCAATACTCCAATTTACGTGGCTCTGGGCATACCTTAGTCTCGAAATACGATGCCCACGCTCCAGTTTAGGGCCGTTTGCAGGTCTAAGGGGTTTTAAGTTAGATTCAGCAAGCCGACGTCTTACTGTCCATGCACTTGGGTTACTTCCTCCGAGGCGTCGAAACTGATTGGTGAGTTCAGTTCCTGTGAGAAAGCGATTTCGAAGCATGGTGTTCACCAAGTATCGGTCTTCTCGTGCTGTGGTACACCTGGTTCTGCCCGTTCCTGGTCTGCGTAGGTTAGAACCAGTTTCTTCGTAACGTCGGAGAACTCTTTGTACTGTTGACAGCGACACACCGACAGTCCTGGCTGTATCGCGCTGACTCCGGCCGGTTTCCAGCATTGTAAGTATTCTGGTGCATTCTTCAGGCGTAAGCGACATAATTTCAGCTTGATTAATGAATATAGAGCACTATCAACATGGTTTATGTACCCACATAAATGACAGATTACAAACAAAAGCAACACCAAATGCTGTAATTTCGTAGTTCCATCTTCGAAAGTGGCCCTTTTTCAAATTTGATTTTTTTATGATATAACTTTACAATAACTAAGAAGTTTTAATACCTTCATTTAAGGAGTATTACATTGTCTATTAAATACAATTTATTGCATTAACCTAGCATTTTTAGTTTCCGAGATTTTTAGGATTCTTTAAGTGACCCGGATTCATTGCTCTCGAGTGTATTTCACTTTTACACTATAAACGATCGAATAGATCTGTTCGTTAGTAAATACGAAATCATCTAATCGTCATCATCAAATCCGCCTATGGCAATCTACTGCTGGATGGCTGTAGGCCTCTCCCAAATTACCTTCTGCATCCAGTCATACATAAATATGGTCACGCCCTTTGCCCCAAAAGGTAGGCATAGGCATAGTAAACGTCCACATTTCACCTTTTAGTTTTATGTCCCACGTGATAGGTGGTGAGCTTATTGCCGTGTTTAAATAGATAGACGCAGGTCGTGACGACTTGCAGTTGAAAATTTTCAAGCCGCCCATAAGATTTACTGACAACCGGGTTTCATTTCCAGATTTCCTTCTCTACGCAATGGATCGCTTTGCGAAAGAGTTCCCTTAGTCGTCTCTTACGACACCCTCGGGACGAATTGGGTGGCGACAGTTTATCTCTTTCCCGTTGCCTCACGAGACCCCGTCGCCACATGGGGCACTCGCTGCGCAAAAATACGAAATGACATACCTAAGTCTGAAATTTGCACAGCATAGCAGTTTCCTCAGCATTCCATGGATTCACAGTGCGGGTTCCGGGTCCATAGCGTGGTACAGAGGGAAGGGAAACACTGGGAGGGTATCTAGGACTAGCAACCGATTGCTATTGATATATGCGATTGATAGCGAGCGATTTGAGTTAGGTTTAGGGATAATTTTTTATGTCAGAATTTTGTAAATATGGTTGTTACAAATATTAAATTGAAGCATACCTACTATTCCGCCGTTTTTAGCATATTAAAATAACATAAATAACTCTTTATTGCACACCAGGATATACATTTGAGTAGCTTAATTTTAACTTATTGGTATAACAATTGGTGGCCTTATCGCAAAAGGCAATTTCTTACAGGCAACCTAGAATGGAGTCTGTAATGAGAATAATGTAGGACATAAGCTTATCATAATAATAAAACAATCCAATGAATGGCAACTTGATAATTATCACCTTAAACAGATGATCGGTGAAATTTAAATAAGAATTTCGGACCAGACTAATGAGCATAATTATATGCAACACTTTCAAAGAACCCGTTTACATCAAAATGATAACATTCACGACCAAAATTCCAACCTAAACATCTACTAGCATAATATCCTTCACACAAGCCATAAAGTACCTCCATTCAACTAAGGCAACGGGTCTTGTGTGCAAAATATTTAAATATATCACACAGGGTAGTATCATCATTCTGTGAAGGGCACACTATCGCTGTAGGTAACTTTGACCCTATAAAACTGTATTGGCACTTCTATACGCCAATGTTCTCGATGACACACCCGAGGCTCATAAAAAACCGGCCAAGTGCGAGTCAGATGCATACACAGAGTTCCGTACCTTAAAAACGGTAAACAAACACGTTCGTCCATTGAGAGCTCCTCCTTAATATTAATAAGATTGTGGAATGACCTCCCTGCCTCGGTTTTTCCAAACGCTAACAGTAAGAGGTCTTAGAAGGATCTTACAAGGTCGGCAGCGCGAGTGTAGCGCCTCTGGTGTTGCAAACATCCACAGACTACGGTGACCATAGACTATGGTTCCAGCTGGTGGGCCGTGTGCTTGTCTGCCATCTTAGTGGTATAGGAGAACTTTCTGTTCTTCGTATTTGTTGTTATAATGGCAAGAGAAATACACTATCTGTGAAAATGTCAACTGTTGAACTAGGTATCTGGCTTCCAACCGTAGGCTTTTAGGTAGAATACATGTGGTTTTTAGTCGGTAGGAGTCCAGCATAGCATGCCTCTAGGATTTTCCTCTAAAAAAAAGGGTACATACGATACAGCCTGGTGATAGACAGACGACAGTTTCAGTAATAGGTCCAGTTTTTACCCTTATTGCACGGACCCCTAAAAACTCTAAGGGATGCTGATGTTGGTTGGTGATATGACAGTTTTTTTTAAGCTTATCAAAGATATGCATAATAAGGTGGTATTTATGATGGGTCTGTATGAGCAAGCTATACCTAGTGTTGACATCGAAAGATTCATAATATTTAAGAGGCTTTTTTTAACTTGAGGGAAAATCCTCATGGATGCTATGCCGGACTCCTACCGACTAAAAAACCTCACGTTACGCCCAACAGCCTATGGTTGGGAGCCCCGGGTAAGCCCTAGGAAGGATGTCTCAGGACATATTTAAGAGGCTTAGTAACTTGGTATAGCTATATTAAACTTGAAGCTTACTGGACGACAGCTAGGAAATTGAACTTGCTTAATATTACAAAATGTCTTGCTTTAAACTACTATATTTTGAGAATAACTGTGCCCTTTGGTTTCGTCCGGGTTTAACTTTCATCCTATTTTTTTTCTAAAATAATAATTGCCTAAGTCACTCCTTATAACATCAGCTATCTGCCCCTAAAAATCAATCAATCAGCCCTTAAAAATTCTGGTTAATTTGGTCCAGACGTTTGAGAGATTAGTTGGAACGAGCAGAAAGACTTAGAAAAAAGAAAAAGTTTTTTTTTTTTTTTTTTTTTTATACTACTTAGGTGACAGACAAGCTTACGGCCCACCGGAAGGTTGGTAACCGTAGCCTATAGACGTTTGCAACACCAGAGGCGCTACACACGCGCTGCCGACCCGGGCGCAGGTTGTGACGACCCACAGTTGAAATTTTTCAAGCCGCCCGTAAGGCCTTCAACTTGGCTTAACGACTGTCATTTTACTGACAACCGGGACCAACGGCTTAACGTGCCTTCCGAAGCACGGAAACGCTCGTAAATAAATGTCACAAAGTGGTCCACGTGGTGGTCACCCATCCATATCCGGCCATAGTAAATGTTGCTTACTGCAGTGATCGTTTACAGAACACTACGAGCGCTTCAAAAGTATTAAAAACTGATTGTTTTACTTTAATTAATACAAATTTAGTGAAAGCTGTTAATTGGAATTACAAAGATGTCTTGCCTTAAGCTAATATATTATGAGTTGATAGTCTTCTTGTCAAAGTCAATTTAGGTAACCTTGATTAAGTTAGGTATAGAATTATTGTACAAAGCCTCATCAAATACATTAGTAGCCTTGGAAATACGACCCAGTTAGATAGTAGTTTATTTAATAGGTTTCAGGTTAGATTACAAAACTATCAGTGTGTAGTTTAGTGAAGTTAATCTATTAAAAATTTTCAATGTAGCACATGTATTGTAGAAGTAGTATGTAATACTATTATATTATCTTTGTTAGTAGTAAAAGATTTGAAATTCTGGAGATTTGAACAGCAAACAGTTTTGACTCATGCATGCTTATGAAGTTTTAATACTTACAGACATTCTGCCATCTATCAGAATTTATACAAAACCATTGATCTTAGTTGCCAGTAATGTGGTAGTGGATAAGTTGAGTTAAAGACCTAATGGGCCTTATGGCATGACGGCAGCGTGACGTGAGCAACTCACGCATGCCCCCCTTAGAAGCGGGATAACACCCGAAATTCCCCAAAGACGCGGGATAGCACCCGAAACACCCCCTGGGCGAGGCCGCAGCGGCGGCCGTAGGTCTGTTGTGAGTCTCGGGACATCCTTTCGAGGGCTTACCCTGGGCTCCCAACCACAGGCTGTTGGGCGTTACGTGAGGTTTTTTAGTCGGTAAGAGTCCGTCATAACATCCTCTGATGATTTACCCTCACGTAAAAAAAAAGACCTTATGGGCCCCTTCCAAAATTTCATCAACTACCTTTTCCTCGTCCTTGTCCAACGAAAACGCTGGTAAATGCCAAAAACACTTTGGTTTTCTTCCGCGCACGCTTAGATGTGGAATCTCCCAGCCTCTGGTTTCCCAAACGCCTATAGTA
The DNA here is from genome assembly GCA_933228765.1 of Miltochrista miniata. Classification (NCBI taxonomy): domain Eukaryota; kingdom Metazoa; phylum Arthropoda; class Insecta; order Lepidoptera; family Erebidae; genus Miltochrista; species Miltochrista miniata. Next base: position 9,584,656 of record OW121773.1, on the reverse strand, counting down.
CAAACTTCTTCAAAAGAGGTCTTAGAAGGTTCTTGCAGGTTTATAGGCTAGGTCGACCGTAAGCTTGTCTGTGTCTTAACACAGAGATCATTTACAGAACACCGAACAAGCGAACCTAGCTAGAAGGAAAAAACATCGTCTAACACAATAATTACTTTACCCGTACAGGACTTAAAGCACGTTATTACTTTGTTAATGTTTGTAAAGAACTACTAGTAACTAGCAGATTCAGACGAGAAACTTTATAATGAAGTGCTTCTACTTGACATTATTGCTCATGAATTTTGTGAAGTAGTGCAGTGAGGACTTTGAATAAAGCAGAAAAGGTTGATCTAGATATTGTTTCAGGCTGGAATTTGACGTTTCTTTTTCTAAACTTTCCTTATACTTGTAAATTTCATTGTTCTAGGTCAACAGGTAATACCATATTAAATTTCTTTCCCTTGATTGTGCCGAAATACAAGTTTTTTGTAACATAAGCTACCGTAACTCTTATTTACCGGACGGACGGGCAATAATTTATTTTTGTATGGTACGGGACTTTAAAGAGTTTTTTTTTCCTTACAGGAAGTAAACGCTTTAAACAAAGGCGAAGAGGAGAATGAAACTATTAGTGTAGCCGAGATGAGATCTATAGATGGCCACGACGACCGCTTGAAGGAGGTGGCTGATTACCAGTTCTACGTGGCTTACGATTTTTACGCGAAAAATAATTCGCATTTCCATAGATCGCCATACTATGGATATCACCAAAGTGAGTGCTACGATTCTTTTTCTTTATATTTAACTCGTCAAAATGATGCCGCCTATCTGACATTCAATGATTGGGTGTCAATAATCTACATGATTTTTGTCAAAACTAACCTATTGATTAAGTGATGATGTTCTAATAGGTATTATCTTAATTTATTTCGCAGTTAAAACAAAACAGAACAGGCTATACACTCCTCAACTCAACCACATTAGTATGAAGCTACCGTCAAGCCCACTTCTTATTGCAAGACCCTCACCAGAAAACTTTTGTAATTCTTCAAGCGTTGACGAATCCTGTCGAGAAGATTACTGCGAATGTTCACATGTACTCTCTGTAAGACTCAATTCTGTAGTAGAAATTGTTATTGTTGATGAAGGAGTAACCTTTGATGCAAATCATCCCTTCCATCTTCATGGTCATAGTTTTAGAGTAATTGGACTTAGAAGATTAGCTAAACATATCACTGTGGATGAAGTAAAAGCATTTGATAAAGCTGGTTTGTTAAAAAGAAATTTCAAAAACGCTCCTATTAAAGATACAGTGACCGTACCTGATGGAGGGTATACTGTTATTAGATTTAAGGCAGACAATCCTGGATACTGGCTGTTCCATTGTCATTTAGAATTTCATGTAGAAATTGGAATGGCTCTAGTTTTCAAAGTAGGTGAACATAAAGAAATGACTCAAATACCAAGAGATTTTCCTACGTGTGGTGATTATTTACCGGATAATATGTTTAAACATGACACTACAGAAACTCCAACAACCACAGAGGAAGGAAGTGATTTTCTATCTCATTGGTGGCCTGTAGTTATAATAAATAATAATTCTACATCGTTGAGTGCGAAATGTAGTACTTCAACGATAATAGTTTTACTCAGTATATGGTTGTCCATACAAAATACGTCATTATAGTGTAAAATTATCAATTTGTTTTAGCAATAGTTAGTAGCAGAACTCACCATCGAAATAGTTATGTACTTACTCGGAATATTATGTCTATAAATTATGTTAGGGTAATTAGTTTGATTTTAGGTGTTTATTGAAGTCTTTGCAATAATATTTACAACTTACTCTAATGCAAATATTAATGATGTAAATAGAAAGATTTTACTTATGCTGGTTAAATTCAATTTTAAAGTACAAGGACGTATGTTTTTTTCTTAAATACTTTTCTGAACATAATTTATTTCTGTTTTTAATTACAAAAAGAAATCTCGTAATCGATTAAGATACACGTTTGAATGTGTCTGTAACAATGTCATAGTTTTAAATACGAGGTTTCAATTATTTAAAAAAAACCATTTTGAGTCTAAAGTGACTTGCAGTGCTATGCATTGCCTTGAAGGTAATAGATGTGATAATACAATAATTAATCAAGTAAACCTATCGCAGTCTGCTGTTAGAGAATTGTATCCTAATCTAGGTAGAAAGTTATCCACTAAATGTTACCATATAATTAGTATGTTATTTACAATTAAACAAAAATAAATAAATACGAACACCGTAGACCAAAATAAAAAGATAAAATCAAGAATATAAATGTCAGGGATATTTAGCTACCCTCCAACGCAACAAAGTTAAATAAATATAAGCACAAGGTAAAAAACTTGTTTGACGAAATGTTCTGAGAACAAAAAGATTAGGTCTCTGAGCTAGATTGCAGAAATAGATGTCATTGTAAATTAAACCAGTCCTTTGAAAGAACAATGCATTGCATATCTAACTGTCATAACTTTTAGTTTAATGTAAGATTGATATGTCATTATAGATGCAACTGGATTCTAAGAGATGTAGTGAAGATGTAGTGTACAAAGCTAATACTATTTTGCAGGGAATTATGATTTTTGTTGTTATTAATTCTTAGACGTTACTGTCCATAATTTTATGAAGTTTATTTTCTTCAATTTCTTTACAAAATATAAAAATTGTTTATGGTATCCTTTGTAAACTGATATTCTATATAATCCAATCCAATTGATATTCTTTAATAATTAGTACTTACATTGTGTCATTCATTATTGTCTGCTTCGTCAAGCATTTTAGAGTATATTTATTTATGTCTGTGATCAGTTTCTAACAATTTGACAAAAAGTGTTAAGCATTTTCCAAATGTTTCAGTTTTTTGAAATACGTCATGCTGATATGTGATATTATTTAATTTAATTGTATTATATTTAGTTTTAAGTATTTTAAAATGGCAAAATAAGTACACTTACCAACTCTATCTTTTTGTTTTATTTTTAAACCAAGACGGAAAACCTGTATATCTGTGGTGGCATCATACAGCTCTCAAACAGATGAACTAATTTTGTTATTAAAGTGTTTTTTGTTCGAAAGCCAATGTCATCGAAATGGTTCTTAGTTAGAAATTTTGAAGACCATCAGCTCACTTTCTAGGTGATGAAGGGATCTCACTAAAACCCACAGGGTCGATTGCTCTGAAATTTGGTATTCTATTATTTTCATGGTATTTCCACGACATGGTAAGCTGGAAGTTGCTGCTGCATCAAGTAATATGCCCAATTTTTCAAATGCATCTCATAGTTTTGGTTATTAATGTGCTTTCAGAAAAGCTTGACTAGGTGTACCTATCAAAAATGTGGAATAGGTGAATGAAAGCAGACTTTCACGACATACTTATGAGACGAGTGTGGAAAACTGTTAAGGGTTGACCTCGGCGTAAGCATGTTTAAATGACATTTTATAAGAGGTCGGGTCAAGAGAGCTATGTGTGCAAATATGCATGAAAGTTTGCAAGTGAACTTTTAAATCTGACATTAACAATATTTAAAATGATTTCATAAGAATAATTTTATTAATTTGAACTCGTAATTTTTGTCCAAATTATTTGTTTTTTTTTTCATTATTTCAATGAATACAATGTTGTTGTTGTTGCCTTTCTGCTATTTCTTTCGTGAAAAGTATTTTGCCAATGGCACAAACAATGTTATTTAACTTAAGTATTTAAAACTGATAAGATAGAGCTACGCTTAACACTGCTCAGTTAGAACTTTTCAAAACCTCAATTCTCATTTAGAACGGTTCAAATCAGCAGCAAGCGTAAGAGGCCCTATGACGCTTAATTTAATATTTTCTTAATCAAAGTATATCTCAGGACTCGTAAGGTCGAATGTATAGATATTATCACACAAGCAAATTCAGTTTATGAACTTATAATGCTCGAAGCCAAAAATAAAATTACTGACAAAATTGTTAACAAACAAAATACTTAGCCTTTTGTTGAAAATTCACGATTTCGTGAATTTATTATATTAGAAAATCAAATTTAAGCTTACGAGGCCTACCTCGTAAGATTAAAGTTGATTTTATAATATTTTTAATTTATTAGAAAGACAGTAAGTAGCAAAATCTTCATTACTGCCACTGATGATACTACTACTTTTCATGTACATGTATTTCGTTAAAAACGTACAAAAATCGATCCTATCCATTTTTTCTATAATCTGTACTGTACTGTATTTCCACTCCGACCAACTCTCTGTCTGTAATTTTCTTTCAACCGATTAGAGTCAGGTGCGCTCTTAACTATTCCACAGAGTTACTAAACTCAATCAACTGTTAAGAGCTTGTTTATATAATTATTGTTTTCAATATAAGTTGCCTCGTATTCAGAATTTGTGATTGGGACTCATTAGAGTTGAGATTTCCAATTAGTACAAGAGATGGGAAGTAGCACGATATTGATAATTTAGATCTGAGTAATAACAGTTAAAAACTTGCGTCATTATATTTAAATGGTTTGGTAGAAGTTGGAGAACATTTAACTTGCGCTTCAGGAATGACACTGTCAGGCATTACTTGTACATACTTCACATACATACATATAACATCACAGCTGTCTCCTATTGGGGTAAGCAGAGACTATATATACTCTTTGTGTGAGAGCGTGAGTGCTTGCGTGTATTTGGGTATTATAGTATGCGTGTAAACTTTTCCCTTCAAATTATGTGACAGATAGGCAACAGGGCATTTTTTAAAGATTTTTCAGTTACTAATCTACATCTTGAAGGCCAGAGTTGTTCACAACACCACGGTGTTCACAACTGGGGCAGCTTCTAATTGGCTGTTTCAAAAGACTCACTCCGTATTAATTGAAAACCCATGAACTGGTGTAGTAAAGGCTTTTAGTAAGCCTCTGGAAATCTTTTCGGAAATTATACTTGACTTAAAGTATCCATAAGATTTCAGCGGGCAATACATTTTCTTTGCAAAAGTACACACTGGTCTTAAACGACTTTTTACTGCCCACAATTAAATAAACGCGACCCTTTGCCTTTTCTTAGGGCAAAGGAAATTGGCACTTAAACACCCCGTACCGTAATGTAATTGTGAGAGACGGGTTGAGCCAGCCGTTTGATTCCAGATTTACGATTCAAATGTACCATGGAATGAATTTGTATTTTTTTGTTACTTTACATAAAACTGGCTAAGTGCGAGTCGGACTCGTGGACGGAAGGTTCTGTACCAAAAAACTGCAAAACATCACGTTTGTTGTAAGGGAGCCCCCTCAAAATTAATTTCAGTGCCTTTCAACTAACATCTTAAAACACATGCTGGAGACTACTCCGTCAGTCAGCAAGTGGACAATTTACAGGAGAGGTAAGCTTGGACTTTGAAGCTTAAGTAGAGACCTATTCCTTTAGAGTCCAAACTTACTCACATCCATGTTTCTTACGACTTAGGTATAATGAAAAACTATGGGTGTTATAAGTTTGACCTGTGTATTGTCTCTGTGTGTCGGTCTGTTTGCGGCATAGGATAAACCCATTTTGATCGCATTTTTTAGTCGGCCGATGTGACCGCAAAGGCTCTTGGCTTTAAATGTGTAAGATTTGCTCACTTCCTGAGTTATGATATGCAGAGATTTTATTAAAATTGTATACTTACTGTTACTTTTTTTTATGGTATAACCATGACATCGTAACCTAAAACTGGCTGATGCAGCATGAAGTTGGCGGGATATCCAACTCCTCAGAAAAGTACAGAATATTACCATGTTCCTAAAGTCTCGGAGGGTTCACTATCCATTTGCATAAAAAAATAACGATAAAATATTTTGGCATATGGTAATTTAGACTAATGATATTTATGCATAATTTTGTTATCCATAACAAATTTAGCATAATCAAATTTAGGCTTAAAATTTTTAAGCATAGCTTTATAAAGGCATACAAGTATGAAACTATAATGAAAAACTTATGTAAAATAATTAAAAGGTGGCTTAGGGGTGGCCCAAGGGCCACCTCCGCCGCACCTAAACCTACTTTGTCACTATATAAATATAGGAAATACTGGTAGGTATAAACATACTATTAAGCGACTGTATATACTATTAGGCGACTGTACACTAAGCCTAAAAACACTGTGCAAATTTTAACTATGCATAAATATATTAGGCTTAAATATAATTATGCCACAGTACATATGCTGCTAAAAATCAATTATGACCAAGTATAATTATGCCAAAAAAATTATGCCAAATTCATTGTGCCAAAACAGTTTAGTACTTTTATTATGTTTACAAACGGGATCCCGTCTCGGAGTCTTGGATTTTCTATCTTTCCTATTTACACTTGTTGCAGTATCCTGTCAATATACGTATGTCAATATAGTTGATAGATAGGCCAGCGTGAGAAACATCAAATATTTCAAAACTTTTTACCTACACACAGGTAATATGTGGCCTGAATTTATCTGACCTTTTCGCTAAGTGTTTTGTAAGCGGCAATAAATATTTTTAAATATTCCATAACGTTGTCTACTTTTGTTTATGGCTTTTAATAAATACCTTTGGGCATTATTTATGAACATAAAGAGCGCTTGTAAGGTTTTTTATAAGTTGACTTCTTTCTATTTTTTTTTAATATAATGTCGAACCTTACCGGCCCCATACACGTACAATATTATTGACTCAATATTATTACATCAATATTTATTTCCGTCCGAATATAGTCTGTTCAAACCTCAATATTACCCATACACGGTCAATTTATTGCTATATTGATCAATATTATTGTACATGCATGTGTTTCACTTCTCTTTCAACCCCGGGTCCATCAAGCGAAGACTAACGAGGCACTTAATTGAGTCACCAAATTTTGTATTACTGTCAAAGTGTCAATATAGAGGCATGGTATACGCCCACATTTCACCATATAGTTTATGTCCCACGTAATAGGTGATTAACCTATTGCCGTGTTGAAATGGACAGGCGCAGGTCGTGACGATGAGCGGCATCAAATATTTCAACCGCAAAATTATTGAAGCCGCCCATAAGGCCCTTAACTTGGCTTAACGATTGTCATACTAACTTTTAAACTTTCGCGTTGCATGATACAAAAAAACCTTTATAGAAGAAAGTCCTAAGTCAATTGTTCAATGCAACGAAACTGCGATTGGTAAACTCAAAATTGATATTAGGATGTAGAAATATCTACGGAGCCGCGTATCATATACTTCAAATATATTTCTTGCCTACTTTAACTTTTGAAAATCTTCACGGTTATGTTATATACCAGTCTATTCTGTGATTTGTTTTTCTTCAATTCAAATTTCGTTTAAACTTTTAATAAATGTAAACAAATATTCAACCTCATGTACGGATAATATTATAATGATTGATAGCTTAATGAATAGTTCTCGCAGGGTTCAATACTCGGACCATTTTTATTCCTTAGATATATATTTTAATGCCCTACCCTTTTACGTGGGGGACAAAAACAGGATTGTTTAGTTTGCAGATGATAGGTATCTTCTTTGATTTTCAAAGTTAAAAGACAAAAAAAGTACCTTCCCGCTAAGGGAGAAGATTTAAGGCCCACTCGGGGATGATTTTTTTACATTAATATCAAAACTAAATTATCAAGTTACTATACTATGAAACAATATTCTTTATAAGGACAACCATACACACAACTGCATTGTACATATTTCAGTCAATAAATCTTAGTTGACGTCCAATAAACCTATATGGTCGTAGTTTCAGCACGTGTCAATATTTATTGTACACAGTTAGGTACATTGTTTACATTCGGATGGAAATGTTTGAGCAAGTTAGTTCTACGAACTGGGTGTTTTTGAAATCACGTACTAGCTCAGCAATGGTAAATAAAGTTGCATTGCAATGTGAAAAATTCTAGTGGGCACTCGTGGGTCTAACTTAGTTGTTTATTTACACCCCCTTAAGGGGTGGAAACTAGAAAATCCGATCAGGTGTGCCGTATGCTTGTCTGCCAACTCTGGAATGAAAAAAGTTACCAGCAGCTTACCCTTAACATTAAAGTTCCTACTTATAAGGGTTTCTGCTGGATATTGATAGGTTACCCGATAACTGGTATAGGTTGTCAAATAAAGTTTAACTGGGAGGAATAAAAATAACACGTCAGTAAAACTACAGTCGTCCTCCTATATTTAGAACTAGCTGACCCGCGCAACTTCGTTTACCCCACTAAGGTGTTTAAAGGACAGCAATTCTTTCAACAGACTCATGGGAGCGTATGAAACTGCCCTGTTTGCTTAATCATAAAAGAGCTTAAAGATTAAGGCTGTTCTAAAACAATTTAGTGCACGCCTTCGGCGCGGACTGAATTATTTTACAACAGCCTTAATAATTAAGCTATTTTATGATTAAGCCAACACGCCTGTTTAGATTTACCCTCTCATTCAAAGAAACCCTTGAATTCTAGGTTTGGCGAAAGTTGAGATGCCTCTAATTTCTGAACTACAAAACCCTCAACATTGAAACTTGTGTGAAACAATCCTCAAAATACTCCCTTTATAACATTGAAAAAAAAATTGGAATCAGACTACGCATTGAGAAGTTACAACTAAAACACCATTTTCTCTTTCATCCCCTCTCCCAAAGGAACCGCTCAAAATATCGGCATCAAAAGTATCCTAGAACCTTCCTCGGATCATAAGCTCTGATTATACCAAGTTTCATTCAAATCGATTTAGTAATTTCGGCGTGATACTTATTCGGGATACAGACAGACAGACAGACAGACATGAAAAATTTAAATTACATTTTCGGCTTCAGTATCGATTAGAGAACGCCCTACAATTAAAATTTTCAAAATATCTTCCATGTACAGACTCTCGACCCTCTACAGTTTTATTATAAGTACTAGCTGACCCTCGCAACTTCGTTTACGTCACATAAGGTTTGGTAATGGAGAGGTACTTCTTTATCAGACTCATCAAGCAGCGTGTGAAACGGCCCTGTTTGCTTAATCATAAAAGAGCTTAAAGATTAAGTCTATTCTAAAACAATTCAGTCCCCGGACTGAATTGTTTTACAATAGCCTTAATCATTAAGCTCTTTTATGATTAAGCCAACACGCCCGTTAAGATTTACCCTTACATTCAACGGAACCCTTGAATTCTAGGTTTTGCGAAAGTTGAGATGTCTCTAATTCCTGAACTACAAAACCCTCAATATTGAAACTTGCGTGAAACAATCCTTAAAGTACTCTCTTGATGACACCGAAAATATTTTGGAATTGGAAACTTACAACGAAAAAAAACATTTTCTCTTTCACCCCCTCTCCCAAAGAAACCGCGGAAACTATCGGGATCAAAAGTATCAAAGAACCTTCCTCGAATTATAAGCTCTGATTGTACCAAGTTTCATTCAAATCGGTTCAGTAGTTTCGGCGTAATACTTATTCGGGATACAGACAGACAGACTGACATGAAAAGTTTAAATTACATTTTCGGCTTCAGTATCGATTAGAAAATGCCCCCCAATTAAAATTTTCAAAATATCTTCCATGTACAGACTCGCGACCCTCTACAGTTTTATTATAAGTATAGATAAAACTACAGTCGTCCTCCTATATTTAGAACAAGCTGACCCTCGCAACTTCGTTTACGCTACATAAGGTGTATGAAAGGACATGTACTTTTTCAACAGACTCATGGGAACGATGAAACTGCCCTGTTTGCTTAATCATAAAAGAGCTTAAAGATTAAGTCCATTCTAAAACGAATTAATTTACAATAGCCTTATTCATGCCAGTTTAGATTTACCCTCACATTCCAAGGAATCCTTGAATTCGAGGTTTTGCGAAAGTTGAGATGTCACTAATTTCTGAACTAGAAATTCCTCAACATTGAAACTTGTGTGAAACAATCCTTAAAGTACTCCCTTTATAACACTATAGGTGGTTGTGTTTATATTGAACTGAACACCTATATCAATATGTAATAATAACACTCCAAGACTTTGATGAGTTTATTGTATGAACATAAAACGCTTTCAAGATCGAGACTTTACAAAAACATATAAGCAGGAGAATCTTATTCTAGCAGTCTGACATCTCCCGAATGGGATCTCTCTACTCTCTGGTCATACCATAGTCACGCAACTCGTCTGCGTCGTTAAGGCTAGTTGCCTGGGTGGCATGTACTGGGCCTAATGCCGCCACACCACCCCCCCACGGATAAAAAAAAAATGGAAACAAAGAGAGAAAAAAAAAATACAATAAAATCACAAATCGAAGGGATTGGCAAATTTAACTTTCCTGCCCGACCGTGTGGTGTAATTCTTTGAAACAGGTGGGGGATTTTGCTGGGTGTTACGTAAAAGTGGCTTGTGCGAATGTAAATGAGGACTGTCTGAAGAGGTAAGGGCCGGGGTATCGGTAACATTATTAGGGTATGTAATGTTGGTGTGATTGGAAGAGTGTGAGTCAGTTTTTACGTCTATGTAAGCTGGCTTTACGCGATCTACGCTCACAACTACTTCCCTAGTACCGACAGTGATGGTTAGAGTTTTATCGTTTCGCCTTACAACCGGATGAGGACCTGAATAAGGTGATTCCAAAGGAGGTTTGATATGATCTGCCCGCAAGAAAACATGTGTTGCAGTTTCTAAATCCTTAAAAACGAATATTTTCTATTGACCGTGACGCGAAGCTGGAACAGGTTTCAAATCCGACATGGTTTTCCTTAATCGAGTCAAAAATGCGGATGAATCGGCAGTTTGATTTTCAGATGGAGTTACTATCATTTCACCGGGAAGATGCAACGGTTCTCCATAGACCAGTTCAGCTGACGAAGCCTTGAGGTCATCCTTGAGCACTGCACGCATGCCTAGTAGGACGATAGGCAAAGCCTTTGTCCATGTATCCTCATGACACATCAGAGAGGCTTTAAGCTGTCTGTGCAGACGCTCCACCATACCGTTTGCACAGGGGTGATAGCTTGTTGTCCTGAATTTTTTGGTGCCTAAAAGAGACAAAAGTTTACGAAATAAGTCTGATTCAAATTGTCTCCCTTGATCCGTAGTGATGCGGGAAGGTACTCCAAACCTAGAAATCCACCCGTGTAGCAACGTCTCGGCGGTTTCCTCCGCGGTGATACTACGCATCGGCCATGCCTCAGGCCAGCGCGTGAATCTATCCACAGCAGTGAGAAGGTAACGATAACCTTCGCTGACGGGAAGTGGACCCACGATGTCAATGTGGATGTGCCTGAAACGACTTGATGGTGTATGGAATTCGCCGAGTGGGGCGACCGTATGTCTCGTAACTTTATTACGTTGACAAGAAAGACAAGATCTAGTCCAATCACGAACATCTTTACGAATTGACGGCCAAACGAATCTACTCGTAAGAAGATTAGTTGTAGCGCGAATGCTTGGATGACTGAGATTGTGGAGCTTCGTGAAGAATCTACGGCGAAAATCTATAGTAAGGAACGGGCGAGGTTTGCCAGTGGACACGTCACAGATAACTGTGATGTCAGTTCCGGGTAAGGCAATTTTCTCTAATTTAAGAGTGGAGTCGGAGTTAATGAGTTCCTGTAACTGCTCGTCGTTCTTTTGCGATTCGGCTAAAGCTGCATAGTCATGATCCAAGGAAATGGTCTCCACTCGTGACATTGTATCAGCCACGACGTTATCCACACCCTTAACGTGTGCAATATCAGTCGTGTACTGAGAAATAAAAGAAAGCTGGTTAAGTTGTACAGGCGGCAACTGCTCTCTACGCTGTGTAAATGCGTATAGCAGAGGTTTGTGATCTGTAAAGATAGTACAGTGTTGTGCTTCCAGGATGTGGCGGAAATGCCGTACAGCTTCGTAAACAGCCAGTAATTCCCTATAATAAGCGGGTAACAAAGATTGACGGGGAGAAAGCTTTTTGCTGAAAAATGCCAAAGGTTGCCAATCACTGCCGACACGTTGTTGCAAGCAGGCACCTACTTGTGTACCGGACGCGTCGGTGAAAAGACCTAATGGAGCGTCGAAAAGTGGGTGTGCCAGAAGAGTCGCTTGAGCAAGACTTTCTTTACAACATTGAAAAGCGTTCTCCAACTTCGGTGTCCAGGGTACGGGTTTGGCACCTTTAAGCTTCGAATCAGTCAAGACGTCTATCAACGGCGCCTGCATTTCAGCCGCACGAGGCAGAAAACGTCTATAATAATTGATCATACCCAGGAACCTGCGGAGGCCTTGGACAGATTTTGGAAGAGGAAATTCCTGAAGAGCAGTGATCCTTTCTGTAGGCGGACTGACGCCGTCCTTAGACACTCTATATCCTAGAAAGGTAAGCTCGTTTAGCCCTAAAGCACATTTTGCTGGGTTTACAACGACGCCGTAATCTGCCAGCCTTTGAAAGAGGATGCGCAGATGATGAGAGTGTTCGTCTTCGTCGCGTGAAAAAATTAAGATGTCGTCTATGTAAGGAAAGCAAAAGTCAAAATCTCTTACAATTTCGTCCATGAATCGCTGAAAGGTTTGCCCTGCGTTGCGTAGGCCAAATGTCATATACGGGAATTCGTATAATCCGAAAGGAGTGATGATTGCGGTTTTGCAAATATCATCTTCATGTACAGGTATTTGTTGGTATGCTTTGACTAAGTCCAAAGTGCTAAAGATTGTACAACCTGCAATGTTATGGCAAAAATCTCCAATATGACGTAACGGGTAGCAATCTGGAATCGTCCGAGCATTCAAACCGCGATAATCCCCGCACGGTCTCCAAGTAAGATCTTTTTTGGGCACAAGTTGTAATGGCGAGGCCCAAGGGCTCTTGGACGGTCGCGCTGTGCCATTCTTGATCATCTCGTCAAATTCTTTTTTGGCGGCCGCGAGTTTCTGCGGTGCCAAACGGCGAGGGCGGCATGAAACGGGAGGGCCATCTGTGGTTTTGATGTGATGGAGTGTTGAATGTTTTATTTCCCGTTGTGGCCCTGGCGGTCGTGTAATGGACGGGAAATCAGCGAGAATGTCGTTAAACCGCGATTTGGAGAGCACAGTAATAGTCTTAACGCTGGGTTGTTCTATAGAAGCAACAGACGTAGCGACAGCAAGGCCAGTGGAGCTGTCGAGGAGGCGTTTGTTACGACAGTCCGGTAAAAGTTGATAATGTGCTAGGAAGTCTGCACCTATAATAGGAGTACTAACATCAGCCACAACGAAATACCAACGAAAATCCCGGCGCAATCCTAAGTTGAGATTGAGGGCGGTAATACCGTAGGTCTTGATGAGACTACCGTTGGCTGCATTGAGTTGGTACTCAGTAGGCGCAGTCTTTCCACTAGTTGCCAACAACTGTCTTGGGTAACAACAAAGGTCAGATCCAGTGTCAATTAGGAATCTGACCTTTGAAGATTTATCGGTAATAAACAAGCGACGGCTAGGGTTGGAGCAGTCAGCTGCCGCCACTACTGACTGTCTTTGCCGTTTTCCGGTTTCCAAGAGCATGGACTGGTACATTTGGTGGTCTTGGCTTTAAATTTTTTATGGTACCAACACCAACCTTCCAACAGAGTATTTGTTCTACTGTTTTGGCTTTGTCTAGGGTTGCGGTCTGTGCTACGACTGTGATCACGTGTAAGCGCTGCAACGCACGTCGTCAGGTGCTGCATCTGGGTAGTTAAAGCATGCAAGCCAAGAGGATCAGATGTGGAAGCTGTAGCATCTCCAGAAGTAGCAACGGCGTGAATTAGACGTGGGGATGATGTTCCTATGCTGGGAGCCACTTCCAAAATTTTGTCAGCACGGACTGCAATGTCTTCTAGAGAATCAGCACTGGAGGCCAAAATCGCCTGCAAATGCTCAGGCAAACGGCGCAAGAAAAGGTGACGAAGAATGCCTTCGTCAGTTAATGCTTTCCCTGCCAGGGAACGTAAATGTCGAAGGAATTGAGAAGGTTTTCTATCCCCAAGTTCCTCCTCTGTCAGTAGTTGCCGCATTCGCTGTTCCTCGGATGTAGAAAATCTTTTGATAAGCATTGTTTTTAAATGCTGATATTTACCAATCTCTGGAGGGTTGATCAGTACATCCTCAATTTCACACATGGTTTTCATGTCTAAATTTGAGACGATATGATCAAATTTTGTTTGGTCGACGGTTATATTATTGACCCTAAATTGAGTTTCTATATGAGCAAACCATACAGCAGGTTTTTCATTCCAAAATGGGGGTGCTTTAATAGCAACTTTACAGACTGACTGATTTAAGCTGGGTGACTCTAATTTATTTTTTAATTGTTCATTTTCTTTAGAAGATGCATCTAATTGTGACTATAAAATTTGCAGTTGTTGCTGCATGGCTTTTAGCTGTTGTGAAATGTGTTCCTGTTCAGACATTGTTAGTGTTATGTGAGAACAAAATTGAACAAAGTCAGGTAAATGTGTGAAGCTTTTGTTCAATTGTGAAAATAGAAGTGATTTAGTGAGATGTGTTTGGTTAATGGCCAGGAAGTTAAATTAGTTATTACATATCACATGCAGTAGCATTAAACTAGTTTTTACCATAACCTTAACTTACAGTCCACAATAAAAATAAAAAAAAATTAAATATAAGGTCTCAAAAATTTGTTAAGACCGCATGCCCAATCCTCGGGGTGAAAGAAACAGTAAAAGTTAACAGGGTTAAACAACAACCATGAAACCTAATTTATAGCTTTCTAGTAAGAGGTAAGTACCTCACACAAGCAATATAAAAATACAACACAAAACAAACATAATAATGCAGTTAGTTAGTTAATAGTCAAGTAATGCAGTTAGGTACACACAAGTAACACAAAAATAACAAAATGCACAAACACAATACACAATTAGTTAAAAAAAATGTCTTTTTCAGTAGGTATTCAGCAAAACAGCACGGCAGTTCTATACATGCAGTTCTATACATGCAGTCAGGGTGGTGGTAAATAGCCTTGAAGTTACCCAGTGGTGTTCACTAGCCAGTGAGATGCGACGGTATAACTCAATTTTGGGGTTTTGTACGTCGTGCAGTGAAATAGTAATGTAATACTGCAGTTCGCTAGCGATGTGCGCCGACGTAAGGTCTTGACGCTTTGTGTCCGTGAAAATGTATTTTCAGACAAATGGTATTTCTCGAATAGGTATCTAATCAAATAGATATACCTAGATAATATGGCGAAATGCGTCTTTAGATTATTGAGAATGCCAAAATGATCTTGAACTCGTACCTTGAAAATCTGGTTGAATGTTCTTGAATTAAAACTCAGGTCAGGAACGTGTTCTGTTTTGGGGTCACCAGTTATAGGTGGTTGTGTTTATATTGAACTGAACACCTATATCAATATGTAATAATAACACTCCAAGACTTTGATGAGTTTATTGTATGAACATAAAACGCTTTCAAGATCGAGACTTTACAAAAACATATAAGCAGGAGAATCTTATTCTAGCAGTCTGACATCTCCCGAATGGGATCTCTCTACTCTCTGGTCATACCATAGTCACGCAACTCGTCTGCGTCGTTAAGGCTAGTTGCCTGGGTGGCATGTACTGGGCCTAATGCCGCCACAACACTGAAAAAATTTTTGGAATCGAGTCACGCATTGAGAAGTTACAACTAAAAAACCATTTCGTCTTTTATCCCCTCTCCCAAAGGAACCGCGCAAAATATCGGGATCAAAAGTATCCTAGAACCTTCCTCGGATTATAAGCTCTCATTGTACCAAGTTTCATTTGAACCGATTCATTAGTTTCAGCGTGATACTTATTCGGGATACAGACAGACAGACAGACAGAAAGACAGACAGACATGAAAGATTTAAATTACATTTTCGGCATCAGTATCGATTAGAGAACGCCCTACAATTAAAATTTTCTAAATATCTTCCATGTATAGACTCTCGACCCTCAACAGTTTTATTATATGTATAGACTAGATGACCCCGCAACTTCGTTTACGTCACATAAGGTATATGAAAGGAGAGGTATTTCTTCATCAGATTCATCAAGCAGCGTGTGAAATTGCCCTGTTTCCTTAATCATAAAAGAGCTTAAAGATTAAGTCTATTCTAAAACAAATTCAGTCTTTTGGCGCGGACCGAATTATTTTAAAATTGTCTTAATCATTAAGCTCTTTTATGATTAAGCCAACACGTCAGTTTAGATTTATATACCCATTTTTAGAGTCAAATGTCTATCTATGATTCTTTAAAGTGATTTAACTTTTATATTTATAAACCGATTGACATAAATTAAGGGATATTTTTAAATGCACATCTGTTTAATTTTTCTGCACACTAGGTAACTCCACTATTTTACTGAATGCAAACCAGAAAATTAAATGCAGTGAGAAAAAACCAATCGCTTAACTAAATCATGTCCTACTGAAAAAAACTTTAATATTACTCAGAACGAGATGACCTTTTAAATTGAATTCACACCAAAAATGTGGTTCGTACACTGAATATATGATTTGTAAAACAGAAATTCGAATTGTATATCAAAAATACTAACTTGCACTCTAAATTGTACAATCGTATAACGGAATAGGTTAGGTGAACGGGGTCTTTCGAGGAAGGCGCTGGTTTTTCAATGAAACTCGAGTAGCTCAATTGTTGACTATATTGTACAACGAAACTGGTAAACTAGATACAGGTGGTAACAATTCAAATAGCGAATCCATTACATGATGGCCGATGCGAACATATAGGCTGCCCGTGTAACCTAGCGTTATCGCGATTCAGCAACATTGTACTACGCGATCTAGCGCGCTCGTTTACCACTACTGTACAAACTCAGCCATACCGCCCACCAAGGACATAGTGACATGTCCTTAATTGTTTGCTAACCGCCCACCATGCAATAAGTCTAATATATGACTATCCAATAAACAAGATTATATTGGTGAGGGTTTGTAACACTATATAAACAAATACATACATTTAAAAATCTCAGAACGGCCATAAATATATCAAAAATACAAAAATTAAATCTCTTACATTACAAATACAATTCTTACAATCTAATGATCTTGAGACACATACAAACTTAATTTACGCCTGATAACTTTGCCGATTTTCGAATAAACAATACATACATAACATACAATACACAATAAATCAGCTGTATTATGTAGTTACTGGGAGGACACACACTTTCGAGATTGGCCTTTTTAGTGACGAATGTTGTGTACGGAGCGTAACTGCGCGAGTGATACCGTCAGGTCCCGGATGTTTGTGTTCTATTCGTCCCAACAGCCATCTACCAGGAGGCAAATCATCCTCTTTAATTAAAACGACATCCCCAATATTAGGTTCCGGGTTTTGGTGTGTCCATTTGTGTCGTTGCAAGAATTGGTTTAAATATTCCTGCGACCAATGTCGCCAAAAATCTTGTGTCATTCTCTGTGTGAGTTGCCAACGCCTGAGAGTGGACACATTACGGTCTTCAAAATTTGTGGCGGGCACTATGACCAGAGGCTCCCCTACCAGAAAATGACCCGGAGTCAAGACTGTAAAGTCTTTTTGGTCTTCAACATAAGACATTGGTCTCGAGTTAAGACAAGCCTCTATTTGGGCCAATACAGTTGTCAACTCCTCGAATGTCAACGTAGAGTTACCAACTACCCGTTTAAGATGACCCTTGGTAGATTTTAATCCTGACTCCCAAAGTCCACCTTGATTTGGGGCCCGTGGTACTATAAAGTGCCATTGAGTACCATTGTTCGCTAAACTTTGTGCAATCTCGGGTACGAAGTTGGACTTTTCCTCGTTGAACAGGTCAGTTAGCTCTCGTGCGGCTCCCACGAAATTAGTGCCATTATCACTGTATAAATGAGCACAGTGTCCACGTCGGGAGACGAACCTCTTGAATGCAGCCAAGAAGCCCTTTGACGTCATATCACTTACGAGCTCTAAGTGAATCGCGCGTGTTGCCATACAGATAAAGAGAGCTATATACCCCTTGTAAGCCTTGCTGCCACGTCCCGGCGACATTCTAACGTTTATGGGACCCGCATAATCCACTCCACTATTTAAAAATACTTTACTGGGAGTAACGCGAGGTGAGGGAAGTTGACCCATCAACTGATTTCTAGTTTTGCTAGAATATCTAATGCATGTGACACACTTTCTGTAACATGCCTTCACTAACAACTTTACCCCAACAATCCAGTACATAGATCTCAGGTACGTGATCATTAGTTGAGGTCCCCCGTGCATTGTTTTTTGATGTGCATCGGCTATCAACAAATCAGTGAAGGAAGACTCTTTGGGTATGAGAAGTGGGTGCTTGCGATCATAGCTTAATTGAGACATTTCTAATCTTCCACCAACTCTCACTAGTCCTTCAGAGTCCAAAAACAAATTCAGTGATTTGTACTTTTTTAGTTTGGGATTTAAATTGCCCACTGAAGACTTCAGATCACTGATTTCTTCAAAGAAATGTTCCTCCTGACATCTCTTGACACAAACCATCAACGCTTCTTCGAGTTCCTTAGTTGTAAGTAAGTGACGGTTAGGCCTATCACTCATATGCTTTTTAAAGTTTAACCACCTTCTACAGTAAGCCACTACTCGAATTAGGTTTTGAAGCGATGAGAATCTGTTCATGAAAGACTCTTCGATACGTCCCGTATGTACCTTTACTTCTTCCAAATTGGTTGTCACGCACTTAGGTTTTTTGTAAGTAATCACTGACTGACGCAGGAAATCAGGACCATTGAACCAAATTGAAGTGGTGCGCAACTCTGACGGTGAGACACCGCGTGAAGCACAATCGGCGGGATTTTGTTTGGATGAAACGTGTGACCAATACTGGGTATCCAATGTATTCAAAATTTCCGAAACACGATTGGCCACGAACGTCTTCCACCGACTTGGGTGGCTATTAAGCCATGCAAGGACCACTTCTGAGTCAGTCCATGCGTGTAAGTTGGTTTGACCCACCTTTAGAACCCCGGCTACCTCTAACATTAATTTTGCTAAGAGAACAGCTCCACATAGCTCCAATCTAGGTATGGAGACCTGCTTAATCGGTGATACCTTAGTTTTCGATGTGACCAATGCCACATGTATGTTACCTAATTCATCGATGACCCTAAGGTATACAACCGCTGCATAAGCAATTTTAGATGCATCAGAGAAGCCGTGTAACTCTATTGTTTTCGCGGTGGAGACTGTGTTGTACCATCGCGGGATTTCAATACTAGCCAATGACGGTAAGTCCTTACGGTAAGTATCCCACTCATTTACTAAATTGCTTGGTACCACATCACCCCAACCTACCCCTGCTAACCAGAGCTTTTGTATCAAGACCTTAGCTACAATTATGCTCGGTGCTAACCAGCCTAATGGATCATAAAGCTTAGAGATATCTGATATGATCTTACGTTTCGTAATAGGTGCAGCTAGGAGAGGCAATGCTACGGAGTACTTGAAGACATCAGCAGAGGAATCCCAGGTAAGCCCAAGTATTTTACTTACACTATCTAATTTAATTTTTAATCCCTCCCTTTTATCCCTTTTACTTTCATTAATTTTTTTTATAAGTTCCCTACTATTGCTATTCCATTTATTTAATTTAAAACCCCCCTTCGATAGGACTGTATTTATCTTTTTATACCGCTCATATGCACTATTTATATTTTCAGCTCCAGACATATAATCATCCATGTAAAATTCATTCAAGATGCTTGCTTCTAGTTCCGGGTCATCCTGGCACTCATCATGAGCCACCTGATGAAGAGTACGAACTGCCAGATAGGGTGCAGAAGCTGTTCCGAACGTAATCGTGATCAGCTCGTAATCCTGTATCTCATCCTCGGAACTATCTCTCCAGAGAATGCGCTGCAACACGGAATCTCGTCTGTCAACCAACACCTGCCTGTACATTTTCTCAATGTCCGCTACCAGACATACAGGATTGACTCTCCAACGCATGATTATATGACGGAGCTCAGCCTGCAACGTAGGCCCAACCAATAACATATCGTTAAGCGATATACCATTAGAACCCTTGCAGGACGCATCGTAGACAACCCGTACCTTACTTGTGACCTTATCATTTCTAACTACGCAATGATGGGGCAGATATATAGCAGAAGTGTTGTTACTGTTGGCATTTGTAACCTTCTCCATGTGATTTAAATCAAGATACTCATGAATAACTTTATTATACTCTGAGCGCAATGAGTGGTTTTTACTTAATTTAATCTCTAAACCTTTTAATCTCTTTTCAGCTATACTCCTTGAATCACCAAACTGATTGAGTAAGGTGCCCTCACGGAGTGGTAATCGAACAATGTATCGGCCACTTTCTGTTCGCGTTGTTGTACGTTTATATAACTCTTCACATTTCAACTCATCATCTGTAAGCAAAGGTTTCTGTTCAGACGGTTCCT
Organism: Miltochrista miniata; assembly: GCA_933228765.1. Classification (NCBI taxonomy): domain Eukaryota; kingdom Metazoa; phylum Arthropoda; class Insecta; order Lepidoptera; family Erebidae; genus Miltochrista; species Miltochrista miniata. The sequence goes on along the minus strand of OW121773.1, from coordinate 9,564,263 downwards.
TCTCTAATTCCCAAAACCTTCTTAATAGGTCATCCGTTTGACAGAACGAATGCATTACAGTTATATGAGATGATATACTGGATGTAGTGTCTACATCTGATACGCCTGACAATATCCACCCGAGAGCAGTTTTCTGCGCTATCAAGGTACCACCCAAAGTTCGTTTAATTCCTGAGTGAATGACCTGACTATAAACCTCCGCTCCCAATAAAATGTCAATTTTATTGGGCCGGTAGTACTCAGGGTCAGCCAAGTCATCTTCCACCAGGTCTACCCATTCTACCTTCGCCACCTTTGTAGCAGGGAGAAGGCCTGTAACGGACTTCAGCACGTAAGCATGAACCGTTATTTCATGGTTATGATTTTTCCTAGATCGCACTTTTACAGTGACAGTGTGTTTTGACACAACACTTCTGTCGCCCCCGACACCCAACACGGTGTTTTTTGTCGCAACCTTTTTAAGACCCAAGTACTGGACCATTGATTCGGTAATGAACGAACCTTGCGACCCCTGATCTAGCAGAGCTCTAATAACCCGGTGAGTTCCATCTTTCGACTCAGCTTTTACTAAAGCTGTAGTCAACAAAACTGTTTTATGACCCCTCCCGGTCGAAAGACACGAAACCACTGCCCCGCTAGAATCATTTGCCGATGTTGAAGGTTTCATCATTAGTGATGATTTACCTTCTCCATGAGAAGCACTAATGTTCTCACCAAAAGACCCGGTACCCTCTGTATCATCGTGCAAAAGTTGATTATGACGCCGATTACACTTTACACACCGTAACGAATTCTTACACATCCTGGCAGAGTGATTGCCATTGAGACAAACAAAACACAAACCGTTATCCTGAACGAACTTACGTCTGTTTGCGACAGATTCATTAATGAATTCCCTACAATTCCCTATTTTATGACTGGCCGAACAGTAAGCACACGAAGCATGCTTTGAAACTTTCTCCTTGACCGCGTGAAAAGCTTGCATACCTTTTAGTGGCTTTTTGGGCAACTCGGACCTACTTTCTATACCTTCGAGACCCCGAAAGCGACCTGTAAGAAATCTTGAGAATTCTGAAAATGTAGGCAAGTCATCATCAGACTCTTCAGAGACTTTTAATTCCCAAGCTTTCTTCGTGTCCCTGTCTAACTTTTCACTAACTAAATGTATGACGATTATATCCCACGAAGAAACATCTACCCCTAAGTTTTTAATAGACTCGAGGCAATCAGTTGTTGTATGCAATAAAGATTTGATTCCTACAGCAGATTCACAAGATAAAGACTTTTGATTAATTAACCGCTTTAAAATACCCTTGGCCAAATACTTTTTATTATTGTAAGTACTATCTAGTTTTTGCCACGCAGTTTCATAATTATCACAAGTAATCTTTACATTCCGAAGTAACTGCTCCGCTTCACCTGTAAGCTGTCCCTTCAAATAGTAGAATTTTTGTGAATCGTCTAAGTTTCTATCGTTGTGTACCAATCCTAAAAATAAGTCTCTAAATGTGTGCCACTCCGAGTATTTCCCCGAAAATAAGGGAATTTTAATTTCTGGCAATTTCACCCTATTTTTCACCGGTTTAAACTGACCCGATTCTACTGAAGTATTATTTGAAATAGTTACAAGATTTTTTAACATTTCCTTGAGTTCACTTCTATGCTCTGTATACAATTCTTCAACCAAATCATACATACCAGTTTTATGATAGGCGGAACTCTGAATATCAGCCTTTTTATACTGTTTAAATACGCCAATGTGGTTGTCAGAGAACATAGACCACTGTTTCTCCAGATTGTCCAACCTTGTTTCCAAATATGAAGCCGTAAGACGATCTTTAGGAGATTTCTTAAAGTTACTTTTAGCCTTAAGCATTTTATCTCTGATGTCCTCCTGTAGAAACTCAAAGGACTCCATGTTTGCAAACTAATTCACTTTACAGATAAAACACAAATAAAATTCAAAAAATAAACAATAGTACAACTTGATATTAAATTATTAAGTAAACAAATATACAAAGTGATAATAATTGCCACTTAGCGTATTCACATCAATTTGTGAAGACTAAAATTTCAAGTCTCGATTTCAAAACTCGAAAATTTTCTAAGTGTTTTGACACTTTAATTCTATAAGAAATCGGGCGTGGATTCCCCGTCTCAACAGAGAATTGCCTTAAACTATTACAAGTCCTAAACTAGTGTTAAATCTTATAAGTTAATTAAATCTAAATAATAAGGTTCAAATTTCACTAAATTATTAAAGTCACTGCAAAGTTCACTGAATTTTTTCCAAGTTGAAATCTTCTAAGAAATAAGGTTCAAAATTTACTCACAGTTTAGTCCGGTCACACCTTTAAACACTTTGATGAAATATCGCCTGTTGTTGGGTAATGACGTCACACGATGTTCCAGTTCTCGCTGTCTCCAATGGATGAGTGCTGTTGCACCCGCCGCCGCTGTTCCCGGGGCTGCCTCTTGACCACTTGATTGTCAAGCCCTGGCCACCCGTACCGCTCCTCTAACGCACAACACCAGCCTGGTGCCCGTTATAGGAGCTGTTCTAGCTAGCGACCCACTAGCTAGTTGCCTAACACAGCAGTGATATCCTATCACCACTAAAGAGCTAACAAAAATGCGCTTTCTCAACCGACTCGGCAGGACCAAAATGAACGGGGTCTTTCGAGGAAGGCGCTGGTTTTTCAATGAAACTCGAGTAGCTCAATTGTTGACTATATTGTACAACGAAACTGGTAAACTAGATACAGGTGGTAACAATTCAAATAGCGAATCCATTACATGATGGCCGATGCGAACATATAGGCTGCCCGTGTAACCTAGCGTTATCGCGATTCAGCAACATTGTACTACGCGATCTAGCGCGCTCGTTTACCACTACTGTACAAACTCAGCCATTAGGTTAGGTTAAATTTTGATTTTTTTGATCAATATAATTTAATTTTGTAATGATGACTGATAAAATTGGGTTTTTATTTAGAATAAATGATGTTCCAATAATTTAATTAGGTGGTGGTTTTCCTTAAAAAAGTTCTAATATTTTTGTTGAACTAAGGAATTATGAGATAAACTATTTTGATAATAGTTATTCGTTCAGTAAAATAGTTCTGCAAATGCCATAAAACAGTGTAACGAATTTGCTTTATTTAGTGTGCATAATTAGTGTGCAAGTCAGTATTTTTGGTTTAACTTTTAAATATTTAGTTCGGCAAACGGGAATATACAGATATCGATTTAAATACATGCCATAAATTAAAAGCTAAATGTTAGGTGGAGCAAACCTCAACACAATAAAGAAAACCGCATTGCAATCGGTTAAGCGGTTACTGAGATTAGCGTGCACAAACGTACAGATAAACAGATATACAGACATACAGACAAACAGACAAAAAATCTAAAAATCATTGTTTTGAGTTCTATTGCGCTCATAAAGCCCCCCTATATTATTTTTTTCTTATTTATCTTCTATATACAGACAGCGACCTGTTACGATTTTATTATATGTAAATATAAAATATTGATTGATTCAGGGGTAGGTATAATTATTTATTAGTTTTTGCAGAAATTATACATAACATGCTCATTCCTGTATATTTCATAAGAAACCGGCAACACTTTACGATCAGTTTCTGCTTTGGTGACGCGTCAAACGGGAACAAAAAAATTGAATTTATTGCCGTTGACCGAGCACTGGAAAATTGGCCCGAGATATTACTTTACGCAGGAAGTTTGAAATTGTCGCCCAATTTATTGATAAACTCGTACAGAAACTATCTGTCATGTTTTTCCTAGAGCATTTTTTATATTAATCTTGCCATATTGAAGCTACCCACACTATGGAAAGCCATCTAGCAATTGAGGGTACTCTCACAGGCCGTAAGACTTTTGACAGTGATCATCAAGTTGGCGGCCCTGTGGTGTGTATCTATGCACTCCGTTTTAAAGAAATTTTTGCACTTTTTGAACTTAAAACTTCCTTAGGTGCGTTGGACATTTTTTAAGATGAGATAAAAACATACAACTCGGGTCACTATTACTATAACGGATTACAGTTGCGCTAACCATCCTACACTCGCTCTGCTGTCTCTATTTTTTTCACTGCTTATTTGGGGAGATCAGATCGGTTCGCTTGACTAAGCAGACGTGCGATCTGTGCATTTTGAAATGTCTTAATTTTCATAAAATCAAAGCAATAAATTCCGCGACGTCAGTGATATTGCATATAAACCTAAGTGTGTCACGAGTGACTAATGCCTATCTATTGATAAAATGAACTAAAATATTTTGTGAAATAAAGTGGTGAGATCTGTACTAGCGATGGCTAGCCCAGGATGTTACTCCAAAGGGACCTGTCCCTTTGGCCGTAGCCAATTAGTTAGAAGAAGCCCCCCTGGGACACCAAACCCCCAAATGGGCCCCCCGGAGGAAAATCCTCAAATACTCTCAGCCACCGAACTACCAAAGGAAGTGTTCCCCACTGCGGAAATTCAGACATGGATTGCTAACGTCGAGACTGCCTTGCATGAAGTTTGTACCATCGTCACCGAGGGCAAAATGAACTCGGATCAAAAACAACGAGTGACGAATTTTTGCCGCAAGGTGACCAATGGAACGTCTCAGATGGCCGTTCTATATCAAGCCTTGAAACAAAAAACTATAGGTACAAGCCCACACTATAATTCAGCATCGTCAGGAGCAGCAGGACATGGCGTCATCTCTCCAGGAATTCAAAGAGGCTATAGAAAATAAGCTACAATCCCAGGACAACTCTTCTTTCTCGGCCATGGTAAAAAAAGGAGAGGATAACTTTATACGACCAAGCAATCTTAGTTCTCTTGCTATCTACCCGAGTGACAAAACTAAGACCAGTGACGAAACGAAATCTCTTGTCCAGAAAATTATTTCGCCGGGACAGCTGAAACTACAAGTGCGTGGCCTTAAAAAAGTGAGAAATGGCGGAGTTTTGATCAGCACTGAATCAAAACGGGACATAGAGATGTTGAAAAACTCTCAGAAATTTGCTGCATCGGGACTCAATGTAGAGGAACCCGCTAAACGTCGCCCAAGAATTACGGTCATCGGAGTAACAGTAGCCCTTACTGAAAAAGAGGTATTTGAGTGCATTTACGAGCAGAATTTAGCTGACAAATTTCCGGGCTCGACTGGCGAGGCTTTCTTGGCAGCAATCAAACTGAGCCATAAATCTGGTAAAAAGGGCCTTTCCACCAGTAATTATATACTAGAAGTTCCTGCCAATGTGAGAAAAGCTCTGATTAATCAAGGCCGTGTTTTCATAAACTGGACGTCTTGCCCAGTAAGGGACTTCACGATAGTCACAAGGTGCTATAACTGCCAACAATATGGTCATGCAGCAAAATATTGCCGGGAAGCTAGCCCGACCTGTAACCACTGTGGCGTACACGGGCACTTCATCAAAGAGTGCACTGATAAAACGACTCCAGTAAACAGCGCCACTTGCAAGCGCTTCCAGAGAAGGTGCGACCATCAGACTGGTGACGTAACTTGTCCGGCACGTAAGTTTGCAGAGGATAAAATATATATTAACAGCATCGATTATGAAGGCGCCTAGTAGCGCCACTCATATCTTTACCCAGTTAGCACTTCATTTAATCTTAAGTTAATTAATTCTATCTAATAACATGACCGACCAACTGTTTTATAATTTGGATGATTTTTCCGTGTCAGACATAAAACAATGCGCGATCGAACAGTGTAAATCATTCTTGCCTAGTTCTGGGAAATATTTAACACTAGCTGAGCCCGCAACTTCGTTTACGTCACATAAGGTGTATGAAAGGAAAGGTATTTCTTCATCAGAGTCATCAAGCAGCGTCTGAAACTGCCCTGTTTGCTTAATCATAAAAGAGCTTTATGATTAAGTCTATTTTAAAACACTTTTATGATTAAGCCAACACGCCAGTTTAGGTTCACTCACATTCAAAGAAACCCCTACAATTAAAATTTTCAAAATATCTGATTCTTAAAAGTGTTATAACTCTTTTATTTCTAAACCGATTTACATAAAACAAACGCTAAATGTTAACTAGAGCAAACCTCAACACAATAAAAGAAACAACATTGCAATCGGTTGAGCGGTTACTGAGATTAGCGTGCACAACCGTACAGACAAACAGATATACAGACATACAGACAAACAGACAAAAATTCTAAAAATCATTGTTTTGGGTTCTATTGCGTTCATAAAGCCCCCCTATAATAATTTTTCTTATTTATCTTCCATGTACAGACAGCGACCTGTTACGATTTTATTATATGTATTGATTAATAACTCAGAATATTCGTAGCATACAACGGAATATGAATGAGTTCCAGGTCCTGTTACAGCGACTTGACTACGATTGTGACGTTATTGCGCTTACAGAGTGTAGGTTGTCAGATCATACAATTCTCCCTCCGCTTGATGGATACTCAGCCCACAAAACAGAGCATAGCATGAATCAGAATGATGGCTTAGTTAACACATAAGGAGAGATTTACATGTAACTGTCGAGGAGCCCCAATTCGAATCTTGTAATTGCTTGTGTATTAAAATAAACACCGATACTGTGATTTTGGCTGTATATAGGCCTCCCTCTCAAAGTCTCACCGTGTTTCTGGACTCTCTGGATATAAACTTGAAAACCTTATCTTCCTACAAAACTATAATCCTAATGGGTGACTTTAACATTAACATCGGCCCAGAGACACCGGAAGACAAAGCAGACACATATTTGAATATATGCTCTTTTCACGGGCTGTTACCTACACATAATTTACCTACTTTCATTACAGGTTCTTGTTTGGATCATTACGTAATTAAAACAAATAAGCCATCAACAACATTTGTTACTAACTCCACAATCACGGATCACCAAGCAATATTACTAACACTACAAATATTTACACCTAGAAAAAAATGCATGAATAGCAATAGCTCCGCTAGACTAAATATGAAGCGTCTTAGCACGGATATCAGAAATATAAAGTTTGACCCCGTTTATGGGAGTGACGATGCAAACGTATCATTAGGTTATTTCCTCGATTCATTACGCGTATACATTCCGCCCACCAAGGACCTATTTGACATAGTGTCCTTAAACACAATATACAAAACACATGATAATAACTATTACAAACACCGCCCACCATGGAAATCCTAAGACTAACTTAAACTAAATTTATAGGTAAAATATATGTATAAACCTTATGAATCCAAGTCTGAACCTAGAAACCATACAAGACCACGCCAGGACTATTCAGTGACAGGCAAAATACCTAACCGCGAAACAGGTCTCTTTATTAAAGAATTTTGAGTGCGCAATGTCACCACTCTTGTGATTTTATCTAAACCCGGATGTTTTTCTACTACTCTTGCCCAAAGCCATTTGCTTGGTGGCAAGTCATCTTCCCTGACTACAACCACATCTCCAATGTTTGGTTCAGGATTGGGAGTGTTCCATTTGTATCTATGGAGATATTTGGTAAGATACTCCTGGGACCATCGACGCCAGAAGTTTTGAGTCATTTTTTGCGTCAATTGCCAACGTCGCAAACTTGACACCGTGGATTCCTCAAAATTGTGGTCCGGTACAGCGACCAAGGGCTTGTCGATGAGAAAATGGCCTGGAGTTAAAACGTCAAAAGCATCGGAATGTGTACTTAAAGATGACAGAGGCCTAGAGTTCAGACATGCTTCAATTTGCATGAGAACGGTAGATAACTCTTCATAAGTCAGCGTAGTATCCCCTATTACGCGCTTTAAATGAAATTTGACAGATCTTAAGCCTGCCTCCCATAATCCACCAAAATTAGGAGCTCGAGGAGGGATGAAGTGCCATTTTGTCCCAATAGTGGCCAAAGATTCTGAAATGTCCTTTACAAATGCTGACTTTTCGAACGCAAATAATTTTTGAAGTTCTTTCGAAGCACCGACAAAATTGGTACCGTTATCGCTCCAAATTGCTGTACACAAGCCTCGGCGGGACACAAACCTCCGAAAGGCTGCAAGGAAACCCTGAGAAGTTAAATCACTGACAACCTCAATGTGGATGGCGCGGGTCACCATGCAAATAAATAAGCAGATGTATCCCTTATGGGCATGATGGCCTCGTCCTTTGGTTGTCCTTATGTTAATAGGACCGGCATAATCTACTCCACTACTTTTGAATGGCCTTGAAGGACTAGTTCGGGCAGGAGGCAACTGACCCATCAATGGCTGGGATGGTTTTAAAGCATTCCTGATGCATGTAACACATTTGCGTACAAATGCCTTTACTAAACCTTTGGCTCCCATCAAATAATAATTTGTAGCTAAATAAGTTAACATCAACTGTGTACCACCGTGTAACGTTTTAGCATGAGCATCAGCAAGTAACAGATCCGTAAGCTTTGATTTCTTAGGTATCAATATAGGATGCTTCGCATTCAGAGAAAGATGACGATCTTTCTAGTCGTCCTCCCACCCTCAAAACGTCATCGTTGTCGAAATACGGATTCAAAGACTTCAGAGGACCCTTTAACTTCATCCCCGTAGTCTGTTGTCGTATGACTAGTATTTCATCTCTAAAACTATCTGACTGACACATCCGGATCACACATTTCAAAGAGGCATCCAATTCATCTCTAGTCAAATAGTTTGTTGGTCTGATATTCCCTTGTCGCAGACTCAAAAAACGTCTGCAGTAAGCCAAAACTCGCACCAACTTCGTAAGTGAGGAATATCTATTCATAATACTCACTGACAGTGCTTCATCAGTAGCAACGTGAACTGTCATCTCTTCCTTTGTCTGGTATTGTCTGCCTTTACTATACTGTATTATCGGATCAGACAGAAATGATGGACCCTTGAACCACAAGGCAGATTTTGACAGCTCTATAGGACTTATACCTCTTGATCCTAAATCTGCAGGGTTCTGACCAGATGGTACATGAAACCAATGAGCGAAATCAAGGCTCGTTAAAATTTCCGACGTGCGGTTGGCTACAAAAGTCTTCCACCTATTCGGATGGCCATTGAGCCAAGCCAGCACAACAGTCGAGTCTGTCCATGCTCTATTGTTAGTTATATTGATATTCAATACCGAAGTCACCTCGACCAGAAGTCTGGTTAACATTACTGCCGCACAAAGCTCCAACCTAGGAATCGATATCTGCTTAATTGGGGCAACCTTCGTTTTGGATGTAATCAAACTCACAGATACCCTGCCAGAAGCATCGACTACTCTAATATATACCGCTGCCGCGTACGCCAACTTCGAGGCGTCCGAGAATCCGTGCAATTCCACGAGGGTGTCGTCTGGTTTCATCCTGTGCCATCGAGGTATTGTTATGTGGGATAAGAGTGACAACTGATTATAATAAGTATCCCATTCCGCTAAAATCGTTCTTGGTACTTCTTCATCCCAATCTAAACCCGCTATCCATAATTTTTGGATAAATATCTTAGCGGTTATGACACAGGGTGCATACCATCCCATTGGATCATATAGTCTAGCAATATGTGAAATTATTGTTCTTTTAGTAACAGGTCCCGGTTCCCGATGAACAGTAACAGCGTACTGAAAGTTGTCGGTGTGACGATTCCAGGTAAGCCCCAACAACTTAACTACTTCATCTTCCTTTATCTGGAGTCCTTCTTCCAGATCACCTTGAGTTTTCGACATCTTTAATTTTTGTAATAAGTCTTCATTATTACACATCCACTTCTGAAGTTCAAACCCTGCTTTAAACAATAATATGTTTATTTCCTTATACATAACTACTGCTTCTTCTACACTATTACAGCCCGTTAAAAGTTCGTCCATGTAAAAATCATTAAGGACTATTTTAGCTGCGTTTGGATAGTTTAGTCCCTCATCGTAAGCCACTTGATGAAGAGCTTTAACTGCAAGGTACGGAGCTGAAGCAGTACCAAACGTGACGCGCAGCATTCGGTAAGCTTCTACTTCTTGCATTGGGTCTGTTCTCCAGAGTATTCTTTGATAGTCAGAGTCACATTCTGCTACTTTTACCTGCCGATACATTTTAACGATATCGGCCGCCAAACAGATTGGGTGTGTCCTCCAGCGCATCAACAAGTGACGAAGTTCTGGCTGTAGCTTCGGTCCAACCATCAACTTGTCGTTCAAGGAGTAGCCACGGTTACCTCTGCAAGAAGCGTCGAAAACTACTCTCACTTTTGTAGTGTCCTTGTCATTTCTTATGACAGCGTGATGCGGTAAATAAATACAATTTGCCTTATTCCGTTCGGCGTCTGAAACCCGTTCCATATGACCTAAGGCTACATATTCCTTTAGTACCTCAGTATACTTTTCTTTCAGGTTGGTGTCTTTTCTCAACCTAGTTTGTAAGGACGTCAACCTTCTTTCAGCTACCTGCTCAAACCCGCCAAATTCATGAATCGAATTGGGTTCCCGAAATGGAAGTCTAACCACGTACCTTCCCTTTTCGTCCCGTTTGGTGGTTGCAGCAAAAAACTCCTCACATTTTTTCTCTTCCTCGGACAATATCTTTTTCTGATTATTTGGCTCAGCCTCTAACTCCCAAAATTGTTTTAAGGCATCGTTCTCATGTAGGCAACAATGCATTGAGACTAAATTGACGGAACTATTAGAAATATTCGCTACTCCTGATATAATCCATCCAAACTTGGAACACTGAGCTACAATCTTACCATCCAAATTCCTCTTTATTCCTTCCTGAATTATCTGGCTATAAACATCAGCACCCAATAAAAGATTAATTTTATTAGGTGTGTGATAGTGTGGATCGGCCAGATTTCCTTCTAAAGGATCAACCCATTCTACCTCAGTTACTTTAGTGACTGGGAGAAGCGCTGTAATGGATGTTATGACATAAGCCAGGACCTCTATTTTGAAGTTTGTATTAAATCTGGACGTCAGGTTAATAGTCACGACTGAACTAGAGGATATTTCTTTGCCACCGCCGACTCCCTTAATTATCCTAGAAGACGGCCGTTTCCTTAAGCCTAGAAATTGTACCGTGGATTCCGTGATCAACGAGAGCTGTGAACCCTGGTCGATCAACGCCCTAACCAACTGATAACTACCTGTCTTCGACTCGGCTCTAAGGAGAGCTGTAGCTAACAACACAGTGTTGTTAGAATTATTACCTGTCGAACAACAAGATATCAGTGGTTTCTCTCCACCACCATCCGCGGGTGATGAATATTTGATTCCTTCCTGCCCTTCCGTTCTGGGCATCTCCGTGCTATCTAATGATACCAAGTTCGACGCTAACCCTGAACCAGTGGACCCAGTAACACTCTGGGGATGGAGAAGGAAATGATGACGACGCTTGCAAATGCGACATTTAACATTACTCTTACACGCTTTCGCGGAGTGACCGCTCCCTAAGCAATTGAAGCAGATACCCTTTTCTAAAACAAATTGACGACGATCGTTATTATCTGACTTTAAGAATTCCTTACAATAAAATAATCTATGAGACTCTGAACAGAATGGACACTGCATACTAGAGACATGTAAACTACTTGCCTTTTGTGAAAGTCTAATTTTAGAACCTTGACTGCTGAATCGTAAAGGAGGTTTACTGTCCAACAGTTCCAAAGCTCTATATCTATTAGTTAAAAACTCTGTGAACTGAGTAAATGTGGGAAGCTCCTCTGAAGAACTATGCGATGTAATGTTAAATTCCCACTGTTTTCGAGACTCTGCGTCCAATTTCAACGTAATGATATGTATTATTATAATATCCCATGTCCCCGCATCAATTCCCAGATTAAGCAAGGACTTCATACAGTCGTTAGTATTGTCAATTAATTCCTTCAGACCAACGGCCGATTCATCGCTAAGATTCTTTTGACTCAATAACCGTTTCAATATAAAATGCGATAAATACCTTTTATTGTTGTATCTCGAGTTCAGTTGTTCCCAGCACCGTTCATAGTTGGCATCAGCAATAGGGATCTGTCTGAGAAGCTGTTCTGGCTCTCCAGACAAATATCCTTTCAGATATTGCATTCGCTGAACATTATCTAAGCTGGGATTGTTGTGAATCAGTGAGGTAAATAAATCCCTAAAGGTAACCCAATCTGTATACTGACCCGAAAATACCGGTATTACGATTTTAGGTAGTTTTACCTGACACTGCTTAGCCCTACCATTTGAAGCTTTAGGCTGCTCCTCCTTAGTATCAAATAATTCCAAAATAGTTTTAAGTTCAAACTTGTATTCCATATAAATTTCGTCTGCTAGATCATAAATGTTATTTTTAACATACTGACTTCCCTTTACGTCAGCTGGTTTATATTGTTCGTACAATTTACTGTGGTCATCTTGGAACTGATTCCACATGCTTTCTAAATTTTCCAACCTTACCTTAATATATGGACGAGTGATTCTGTCCTTGGGTGACTTTTTAAAGTTAGTGTAGCCCTTACTTATTCTCGTATACGTATCTTCTAATTTATTTATTAACATCTCCATTTTTATTTAAAACACACACAATTAATTTTCAATGTACTAAGCAAAACAAATAAAAACGAGTTAATTTCAAATCTGAAGAGACTCAAAGTGTAGTACGTAACGTAGTCACTATTTTTTAATTGTTGATAAACTACAACTCAAGGTAAGTATAATTATATCTACTCAGTTACAAACTATGCACTCAAATATTTCTATGTTGATTAAAATGAACAAATTTTTAACACGTCCCTTACAACTCTTAAATCTGAAGAAAATCTTAAACCTTATCATCAGTATTATGTACGTATTCTAAGTGTATGTACACATGCAACGATAATAAACAATCTCATACAAATAACATCAACTTTGCAATTTTTAATATTTAGCTAAAATTTTACAAGTGTTTGAAACTTGAACTCCTATGAAAAATCGGGCATAGGTTCCCCGTCTAAACCAAATTTAAGAAATTATTCTAAGTCTATATTTAACAAACTGACACGCTTCTGGGAAGTCCAGAGTGATCCCAGGAGTTCCCAGGCGGTTCAGTAGTTTAGGTAAGGGTATATAATTTGTCCTGAAGTCAATAACGCAACGATTACATATATAACTGCCTTTATTGCGATTTCACAAAATAAACTTAAATCTATCTTAAAAACTAGGTACTCATCCGAATTCTTCCTTCAGGGATGGGATTTCCTTCCTTCAGGAATAATATGACGTAACAATAGATAATTACTCCTATATTTTCAATATTAGTTGCTTACGGGTATAAGCAGGGGATTTTTTAAATATAAACTTGGAAGCTCATTCTGAAAAGAACAAACAATATATTTTATATACACCCTCTTCAACCATAGATATCCCTAAACTTTCCCTTACTATTTTTTTTTAACCCCATTTTAAAACATTTAATATACAAAAGAACATTACCCCCTTTTCTAAATTTCACAACGCCTGCCTGATAAAATACATTTACTTAAAATATTCTTTTTTTACATGAAATTTACCCACACTTAAATTACTAAATAAACTTAAGTAATGCAATTGATGCTTACCAGAGCTTCCGTTTTCACATATAAAAATTTAGATAAATACTTGGGCTATTAAGCCACTCACTGATTATTTCAGTGGAAATATATTTTATAGAATGATTTACTTTGATGTAAAATTTCTTCGACAGTATGAAGTAAATTAAAAAAATTTAGTTAGTTCCTGATTTCTTTTTACCATTGCGCACGCCTATATATAGCTTACATCCCACCATATCTCCTTCCATCAACTATCCCTACTATGACACTATTAAGGACACACCCATTATACCGACCTAAGTATAACCATTATACCTACGCTTAATAGCGCCTAACAAACTAATATAGCAAATCCATGATTTACGCCACAATATCCCCTCCCCAAGAGAAAATTTTGTCCCTATAGACAAAATTTAAACACTAATTCAATTTAAAAAGATTGAATTAGTATATAACAATCAATCTATAACAACTGTATTACTTAGATAATGTCTCCCAAAAATAAATAATTTAAATATTCCAATAGAGTAACTCTGATGGTGTTCACAAGATAGATAGAAGAAAAGACGTATTTAAGGCTTAATATTAAGAAATCCAGGTAATACGAACCGCCTGAATGTAATATAGAATATGGCTTAAATTGAAGACTGAGATTTCTATAACCGTCTCAGAGAAGAAAATTTATATAACAACATATACAACGATGTAATAACATTGTATATGTCTATATAACTGAATGCAATATATTTGCATATGATAAGCAAGCCTTTAAGAGCTTCCTATAGTACCACGTAAATCTGCGAGGGCAAGCTTACCGCTTCCGAGTGGCAGTATTTACTACAAAAAACCAAGAAACAGAAATATAGCACTGAATACACCTACAGAATCATCCTACCAGAATTCTAACCAAAAATATACAAACAACCCAGAAAAAAAAATCACATTTACCAACCTTAACATTTCACTGAAATCCAAATCCAATATGTAATAACGTTTTCAAAACGTATGCATCACTATTAACATAATGCATGTGCATAAAACTTTCATAACTTTGTAATTCTTAATACTTTGTAATTTTATAAACTCACGGCACGTACACAACTTTCACATAACATGACAATGAATTCACAATGTGACCTCAAGCTTAACAATATTTCGAGGTACCCTCATAAATTTTCACAATTATTCATAAGGTCTCTTACACACTGACTTAAATTTCTCGTGTATGTTTGACTGTCCGCGACAACATCCTAAAGTAATTTAACGTTCATTTTTAAATAACTGACCTGACATTGCTATTCTTGTCTTACTTACTTTAATTTAACTTGATTAAATCTAAAAAAAATGACGTTAATTTTGTTTTAGAATAGGGGAGAGAGTTTTTTTTTTTTTATATGCAAAGTACCTACTGACTATTTCAAACTTTCATAATTAACCAGACTCACCCATTCCTTTGAATAATGTGCCTTTCATACTCTCATATTCATCCCTTTCATACATTCATACATACCCATACATTTCCCGCTCATAAAACACTCATGCACACTTGTGTCATCAATACAATCACATGATGACGCAATTCTTATATACAAGAGAATTTAGCTTAATTTTTACACTAAATCTCAACACTATTCATTAAAACCGTATACTGTCCTTACGCTTATGGAATTATGATAGCGTGATGAAATGCAGTCTGTAAGAACCCTAACGATATTCACATGATATTCACAACTACCCATACTTAGGAGAAAAAAAAATGATACTACGATTTACTTAGAAAATATTTTTGGTTATGAAGTTAATTTATTGAATTATTTTATGAAGATTATAATTAATTATTTTTGTAATTATTAAGTTTGAATATTCGTATTACTAACTGTTATACAGCATTATTGGAATGATTTTAATGACAAATATTTGTTACCTACCCCAAAAAAAATTATATTACTAAGGTGGCTATCGATATAGAAAAGACATAACTTTATGACGGTGGCAGATAAACATACGGCCCCCCAGAAGGACTGGCGGTCACCGCAGCCTATGAACATTTGCCTTACCATAGGCGACAAACTCATGCTGCCGACCCTGTAAAACCATTTTATGACCCTTTTTGAAGAACCCCATAGTATTTTTGCCGTAGAACCTGGCTCAAAACCACGAATAATTACTTCACAAGATAATTGATTTTTATTGAGCAAGAAATATCTAATTTTATTGATATCCATATTAAACGGCTCTGGTAAGCACCGAATCACTCACAATTTTTAAGACACAAATCACTTTCTCTATTCACATAGAACTACAATATCATTCAGATTTTCCTGAAACAATACACAAATTATACAAAACAAAACCTACCGTGAATGTTTTGCATTCATGTATCTTTAAAACATTAACAACAATTTTACTTCTACAATAAGGTTCGTAACAATTTTATTAATGTGGGTATATTTTTTGCGTTAAATTTATTACAAGGAATTGTCAAAAACAATGAGGGTAGAATTGTTTCCTTACGATGAACAATACAAAATATGAATATGACTATAAGCCAACAATTATATAATAAAAGATATTCTACTATTACAGTTTCAAGTAAAAATAACTGTAACTAAATTTGGGGACAAGCTACGTTAGTAAAAATGATGTTAGCAAATTTTCAAATTTCGGAATACCCGTTTAGCCAAAAATTTATGTAAATGCAAAAAAATGTTCAAATTTCGGGCATCCAGACTCGCATAGGCCAAGGGCGTCTGTTCCTTGAAGTAGCACAAATTTCGGGGGAGGCTACCTGCTAGCGGGCAACAAATTAAACTGTAAATTTTAATTACGGGTCACTAGACCTAACAAATCTGTAGATATTAATCACACGTTATCAACTACCAGGACAATTACTTAAGTTCGGGCGCCATGACACGCTTCTGGGAAGTCCAGAGTGATCCCAGGAGTTCCCAGGCGGTTCAGTAGTTTAGGTAAGGGTATATAATTTGTCCTGAAGTCAATAACGCAACGATTACATATATAACTGCCTTTATTGCGATTTCACAAAATAAACTTAAATCTATCTTAAAAACTAGGTACTCATCCGAATTCTTCCTTCAGGGATGGGATTTCCTTCCTTCAGGAATAATATGACGTAACAATAGATAATTACTCCTATATTTTCAATATTAGTTGCTTACGGGTATAAGCAGGGGATTTTTTAAATATAAACTTGGAAGCTCATTCTGAAAAGAACAAACAATATATTTTATATACACCCTCTTCAACCATAGATATCCCTAAACTTTCCCTTACTATTTTTTTTTAACCCCATTTTAAAACATTTAATATACAAAAGAACATTACCCCCTTTTCTAAATTTCACAACGCCTGCCTGATAAAATACATTTACTTAAAATATTCTTTTTTTACATGAAATTTACCCACACTTAAATTACTAAATAAACTTAAGTAATGCAATTGATGCTTACCAGAGCTTCCGTTTTCACATATAAAAATTTAGATAAATACTTGGGCTATTAAGCCACTCACTGATTATTTCAGTGGAAATATATTTTATAGAATGATTTACTTTGATGTAAAATTTCTTCGACAGTATGAAGTAAATTAAAAAAATTTAGTTAGTTCCTGATTTCTTTTTACCATTGCGCACGCCTATATATAGCTTACATCCCACCATATCTCCTTCCATCAACTATCCCTACTATGACACTATTAAGGACACACCCATTATACCGACCTAAGTATAACCATTATACCTACGCTTAATAGCGCCTAACAAACTAATATAGCAAATCCATGATTTACGCCACAAAACAAACTAAAGTCTCAATTTTTTACTTAAATTTTCTAAGTGTTTGACACATAAAATTCTACAGAAAATTGGGCATAGGTTCCCCGTCTGAACCAAATTTACAAAACTATTCTAAGTCTAAATTTACAAAAAAAAACTAAAGTCTAAAATTTACTTAAATTCTATAAGTCCCAAAATATTACGATGAAAACACAAATTTCTTCAAAGTTATTTTCACTATTGCAATAAGGTTCACTTTACTAAAAATTCTTGAAAGTTACTTTTAAAAATATAAGTTGTGCAACTCACAGTTTATTCCTGATATCTTCACGCCACTTTATCAAATAGGTACCTGCAGCACGTCGTATCAAGAATTCCAACCTGCTGCTGAAGCTCCTCCAGGGTAGGTAGACCCCGGCACCTCCTGTGACTGCAATTATCCTCCAGGGTATTTTCAGCACCCGGCACCTCCTGCGGCCGCAACACTCCTCCAGGTTCTTCAATGACCTGGTGCCTCTCAGTACTTCACTGAGGAGCTGTTCTGAACAGCGATCCACTGTCCAGTAATGTGCGGAGTCCCACACGAGATGTGTAATCACCCTTAGTTGATCACAGCAGCCACCACAACGACTGTATTACCAGACCCGGCTCGATTAAGGACCAAAACATGTACACACTAAGTACTTGTCCAGAGCGTAAAAGGGTCGGGAACAGTAGGGAATAATAATAATCACCAACTACTGTTCTGTTCACACTGGTTTATTGGGTAACAACAAGTAACAGTTTGTAAAGGTTTATATGTATACGCCATATAAACCTTTATCTAGGAAATACAGTAAAGCGCGATGTAGCAAGTACCGAACAGCGCCATCTGGTCTAACATTCTATGTACTAAACATATGTAAACAAAGCACACAATAAGAAACTAATTAACTACACGAAACAATGTTATAAATAAAGGTTACGCGTATACAATGTGCTATAGCGAAAAACACGTTCAGAACACTTATTCCTAGAAAGTTTATGAACACTAAGCCATGGATTACTCCCGGCCTCGTCCGTTGTATCAGACATAGGGATATTTTGCACCAGAAAGCGAAAGCAGCCCCAGAAAACCAAACACTCTTAACATCATATAAGAGATACCGAAACTACTGTAATAATCTCCTAAAAAAGTTAAAAATACAATATGGAAAAAATGAACTTCAAAAAGCGGGCAATAATACTAAATTGATCTGGAAAGTTATTAAACAGAATACTTTTCATGTAAAAATCTGTGAACCTTCTCTAGATTTATTATCTATAGATTCTTTCCCCTCCCTATCAATGAACAAGGTTAACCATTTCTTTACTAACATTGGTAAGAATCTTGCCGAAAGGTCTCTCCAGCTGCGTATCCCGCCTCCCCGTCAGACCAAGACTACGCTATATTCCTTTGTGTTACTAGATACGGACTTAGACGAAGTTTTGACTACTATTAGTGGACTAAAGGACGTTTGCGCAGTTGGGTGGGACAACATAACTAATGTTATTCTAAAAAGATTTAAGCACATTCTTGCGCCTCCCTTAACGCACATCTTTCAGCTTTGCTTACTCACGGGCACCTTCCCAAAGTTGCTTAAAAAAGCGGTTGTTTTACCTGTACTTAAGACTGGAGATCCAAAAGATATTAACAACTATCGACCAATCTCAGTACTAACGGGCATATCTAAAATACTAGAAAAAATTATAAATACTAGACTCTTAAAATATCTAGAAGAAAAGAAACTGCTCTCAGACCAACAATTTGGTTTCCGGCCAAAGAGATCAACTGACCAAGCAGTACACCAACTAACCAATTATATAGCTAGCAATTTGGACAGGGGCTTGCACACCATTGGGATATTCCTAGACCTTGCGAAAGCCTTTGGTACAGGTTCCTGTACTATACTATTGAACAAGCTTGAAGCATTAGGGATTAGAGGAACACAGCTAAAACTCTTTTCTGACTACCTAAGTGACAGATATCAATGTGTGCGGATTGGGGAGCGCAGGAGTGCTGAATTAAAGAATACTTTCTATGGTTTTCCACAGGGCAGTGTGTTGTCATCGACCCTGTTCCTAATTTACATTAATGACCTTTGCAACTTGCCTCACCAAAATGGGGTTATAATATCATATGCAGACGATACGTCGTTGCTATTCTCAGCGGAAACACAAGATGACGTCTATAGTTTTGCTCAGAAGGGTTTTAATACTGTATCCAGGTGGCTTCAGGGGAACCTTCTAACTTTGAATACACACAAGACAAAATACATTTTATTTAAAATTATGAATAAAAATAACCCGCTGTCCAACCCAAGCATTTACGCACATAATTGCATGAATTTTGATGACACTGCATGCGCTTGCCCCACATTAGGCATAACTAACGATATAAAATATCTAGGTATTACTCTTGACACTAATTTAAATTTCAGAAAACTTATTGATATATTATGCGGTAGAGTACGCAAACTTATTTATATATTTAAGAATTTACGCGATATTGCCGACTATGCACTAATCAAACAGGTTTACTTGGCCTTGTGTCACTCGATACTAACATATTGCATCACCTCGTGGGGTGGCGCTACAAAAACAATTCTCCTTCACCTGGAATGTGCCCAAAGGGCTGTACTAAAAGTAGCGACTTTTCGCACCTTTCTATTCCCAACACATCAGCTTTACGTAGCGTGACAAGTTCTTACAGTGCGGCAATTGTTCATTCTTCATATTATACTTAAAAAAATTTTTAACAAAAAAGAAACCGACTTCAAACAAAACTAAAAACTGAAAAATAAAATTTACTTGGCACAAAGTTAGTATATTCTGATTTATCAGATATCATTTAATATAATACAGAAATCGGTGCCCAGTACTAAAACTATGTAGGCCTAAGCCTACAGTTTTTTTTAAGCGTATTTCTCCCTTATAACACATTTTTTAAGGGTACACATAATTATGGTTACTCTGGCCGCGAGTATGAACTACTTCGTAGGCACATTTAAAATGAATAACTACTGTGTTCAAAAACGCCATAACACATAATAACCAGTAAAAATAACTTTATAGATAATTATTATTATTTCATCAAAAACAATACAGATATCACTTAAACTATTAGGATTACAGTAATTCAGTCATTGTAGGTACATATAGGTAATATTTTCTTTTTCTATATCAAAGTAATAAAAGCAGTACAATCGTTAATATCTTACAATTCATGATTTACCTAAGTAGGCATTATTAAGCTCTCTCATAGTCATATTGGCACCGACTTCAGTATTATATTTAATGATATCTGATAAATCAGAATATACTAACTTTGTGCCAAGTAAATTTTATTTTTCAGTTTTTAGTTTTGTTTGAAGTCGGTTTCTTTTTTGTTAAAAATTTTTTTTCACTATTTTTAGTGACGTGTGGACTGAAAATCTATCTACCTAGGTGTAAAGTTCTCGACAGTACAAATTAATCAAGCCCAAACACAAGGTAACTGCTGTTTATCGTTAGGGAATTCTCTCCACTGTCTTTCGTCTCCATCATCAAATCGACTCCAGACCTTCATTAATTTATACTACTTTAAAGCCCTTAACAAAAAAAATTAGAAACGCCCTAGATGCCCCTACAATTTTTAAAAGTTACCTTCGATTTCTCCAGGATGTCATCATCAGATCCTGACTTCCTTAAAATGGGACCACCTTGGGAGTATCTATTTTCGAAGGAGAAAAAATTTTTTCAAATCGGTCCATAAACGACGGAGTTCTGCGTGAACAAACATAAAAAAAAATAAAAAAAAATATATATACGGTCGAATTGAGTAACCTCCTCCTTTTTTGAAGTCGGTTAAAAAGCATGCCGAATTACCCCTCTACACACTTGATAAAAGGAGGAAAGACATAGTCTGTCTCAGAACTCCAACCATACATGCATTTGCGCATAGATTTTACATGTTCTTAGGTCGTTATCTATATAATAAGTTAAATAAGTTATTGCACATATATCCAACCAGACATAGACTCTGTAAAAGTATCGGAACAGAATACCTGAGAGACCTCAATTATGATGACACGGAAAATATTTTAGAGATATTGAGTTAATATAAATGTAGGAACCTACTTATAATTTTGTCAAACTAATTTTATTTTATATTTTATACAACCCGTTTTATTTTATTTATCTTTTAATTTTTTAAATGTTTAAAATTACAAAATGAAACATATTTCGGAATAGGAATTAGTATTATAATGTGCTCTCTTGTTTGCTTAGTCAGATGAACGTCTGAGACACAGGATTAACATCCTAGTTCAGACAAGGATCTGATAATACACTGTAACAACTTCTTGCCGTAGCTGATAGGTATTCCATTACTTTAGTCAAGTGTAAGTTAAATCATGAATTGTAAGATATTAACGATTACACTGCTTTTATTACTTTGATATAGAAAAAGAAAATATTACCTATATGTACCTACAATGACTGAATTACTGTAATCCTAATAGTTTAAGTGATATCTGTATTGTTTTTGATGAAATAATAATAATTATCTATAAAGTTATTTTTACTGGTTATTATGTGTTATGGCGTTTTTGAACACAGTAGTTATTCATTTTAAATGTGCCTACGAAGTAGTTCATACTCGCGGCCAGAGTAACCATAATTATGTGTACCCTTAAAAAATGTGTTATAAGGGAGAAATACGCTTAAAAAAAAACTTCGCTAGGTGGTTAGTCCACATCACCCTACATCCACATACCCAATAGTTAGCGCCCACCGCTCACATTGTGTACGACTCGTGTATTCCGCCCCAAGCGCCCGACGCTCAACTTTTTCCAATTTCCTTGAGTTTGACTTTTTTAAAATGCTTATTGGAAAATCCAACTTATTCTTGCATTTGCAAACGAATGAGGCAAAGAAGAAAAACTGTATTTGAATTGTTGAATTCAGTGCTTACTCGGGTAAAGTGAATTTATCTGGTACCTACTTTGTTTGAAAGAATATTTAGGTAGGTATGTGTCTAATGTTCTTTTGGTGCGTTCTTAATATTTCGGAACAATTACAATTTTAACATCAATCAAATCAGCCTATAGCAGTCCACTGTTGGACGTAGGCCCCTCCCAATTTACGCCACAGTACAAGGTCCAGCGCTTTTCTCATCCAGTCCCAGCCGTTACCAATTTTAACATACCTAATAACGTAAATTACAGTTTGGTAATTTTTTGGTCAACTTGAATACAGGTTTATAACGAAAGGCGGTAATGAATAAACTACAGCGATTTTATTAATTTAATAACATTTATTTTCGTCCGCAAAGTAGGACATACATTACGAAAAAAGCCCCCATTGCTTGTATGTACAAAACTATGACAAAGACTGAAATAGACAAATATAGCTCAGCCGCCGCGCCGTCTAGTACTATAAAATAGGTACTTATTATTAGTCAACGAGAGTTCATACCCGCGTTAAAGCTAATAAGTATTTTATAGACTAGCTGGCAACGACTAGCAATTTTTGTTATATTTCATTCCTGTAGTAAACACAGCGCAGCTATACCAAATAGTAAGAACATTAAGACTACACATCACCAGGTAACGTTCCAGGCTCCTACAGGAGCTCTACTTTAGACTATCATCCAATACATTGATATCTCACAATCCCAGATAACTCCCAATATCCCGTACTACCTGTCGTAGTTCGTAGTTGAACGTCTATAAACCTGCCTCGTCTAATAACCGTCTCGACACATAAGGCCTCAAACTGAATGTCAGCGACTAGCGGGGCGACACGGCGGATATTCCGGAGGTAGCGCGGCGTCGGAGTACAATAGAGTAGGCAACTAAATGTAGGCATGTAATATAAAGAAAAGGTAATTTTAATATATTTTTTTTATACCAGTAAGGTGGCAGACAAGCATACGACCCATCAGATGCACTGGTGATCACTGGAGCCTATGGACGTTTGCAACACCGGAGGTACTACACTGCAAAAACCTTTTAAAACCCCTTTTGAAGAACCCCATACTGTAAGCGTTTGGGGAAACCGAGGCACAGAGATCATTCCTCAATCGAAGCGAGCGCGCAAAGTGTGAGGATGAACAGTGGTTGTTCATTAGTGCTACTTTGTTACCTATATGAATAAAGATTTTTAATTTTCAACTTCGAACAAACTATAACAAAGCAACAATCGCGGTTTGCTTGTACAGGCGGAATGCTGCCTTACTTTCTTGTACTTGTGGGCTGCGCTCTCGCCGTAGTCGCCGTCATCGCCCCGCTTGTCGCCTCGCTTGTCGTTGACATACTATTTGAGGCATAATAGTAGCTGTTGTGGTTTCTATTCCTTTGTCTCGTTTAATTACGACACCTGCATCTGATTGACGCTTTGGAATAATACACAGTTTGAACATGATTTGATGCTAGAGATCTAAGTTCGTCAGACAATTCTTGTTCACATTAACTGTACACGTTCAAGATTGGTTGCACTGGAACCGTCTTTAGCTACACGGTCTCTGCCTATGGCCCACGGTGACTTCTGGCTGACCTATGACAAAGAGTGTCTGTGCACCTCTCCTAATTAACCTGAACAATATGCCGTATAAAGCTCCCGGATCGGTATAACCATTTGGGAGCTACGCTTTTACCAAATAAGAAACTATGTACTGAATACAAGAAGGCAGAGAATGGAGGGCATTCAATAATTGATAATCTTCGAAGTAACCTCCAGCCTCGTCTGCCACTGAGACACCGCCTGTCTTTACTGTATTTGAAGGGCAGATTTTTTTTTAATACAAACTCAACATAAAAAAAACCAGCCTAGTGCGAGTTGGACTCGCGCACAGAAGGTTCTGTACCAAAAATCGGCAAAAAAGTTTGATGAATGGAAGCCCTCTTGAAACCCCCCCCTTTTCTTCTAGTATTTGTTGCTATAGAAGCAACAGAAATACATCATTTGTGAATATTTCAGCTCTCTAGCTATCACGGTTCTCAAGATACAACCTCGTGACGGATAGGCAGACAGACAGACGATGAAGTCTCATGAATAGAGTCCAGCTTTTACCTTTTGGGCACGGAACCCTATAAAGAACAAAGATGGCCTTTGTTATCTAAACTTTTATTGTAAAGAGGAAAGATTTGATTGTTTGTTTGCATCGAATAGGCTCCGAAACTACTGGACCGATTTGAAAAATTCTTTCACTGTTGGGAAGGTACACTCTTTGCGGTGAACATAGGCTATATTTTATTCCCGCCGTATACCCACGGGAACGGGAGTTACGCGGGTGAAACCGTGTGACGTCCGCTAGTACTTATTAAACACGAAGCGGTACTTTCATCTATCCGAAAGGAAAACCACACCATCGGTGATCCGGTACTTAACCATTAAAGTCTGAAGGGGATTATAGTACTTACTCATATCTTTAGACCTAAATGACGTAAATGTAAAATTACTTAATCCCGTCTAAGGACAGCCAGTAATTCCCCTTCAGAAAATCTAATTATGTAATGTTTCTGAGTAGACATAGAACATGTGAAAATTTTAATTCATTGAATAATATTACTTGTATTGTTCCGCAACATTAACTTACTACTAACATTATTAATGTGAAAGTTGGTGAAGATGTTTGGACGTTTATTATTACTCTAACGGCTTAACGATTTTACACCTACTGAAAATTCACATACAAATTTTACCGCAGTGGTTTACGTAGATAGTGCCTGACTCAACCATTTCTCAGTAGATTGCCAAGTCTTAGTAACGTTTTAGGAAAAGATGGTAAGGTAATACCCCAGAATAATCCTTATCCTTATGCTCGATATAGGCCACGAGACTTTACCCTTGGCATACTAAGAACATCCGTTGTACCCTTACTTAGACCACAAAACTTAATTTCCGATAATCCTTGAAAAATACACAGGTTCTAAGAATACGAGGAATATAAAAATAGGCTACTACGTAACCATCAAATTCGTTCCAGGCTCTTACTTCATAGTCATGGCGGTCGGCACACCAGGGCCAACGCCAACCACGGCAGTCCGATTACCTACAGGAAGGTAATCTTACTGACTAACTCAGACTGTGGAAAGTCGGCTTGTAGTCACTATCATCACTATCTTTACAAGGTGTCCCAAAACTTATTGTTTTAAATTCGTCACGTGACGCGGCATCAGTTAGCAAAAAAAATTATAAAAAGAAGAAATAGAAAAATCACATGAACACCGTAAATCCGTTTCAAAAGTTCTATAAATTTTCATCATCACCCCTTCTAACGCGCGCGGCAGCAGATTTAGCAGAGAGAACTGACTATGTTACCTCGAATTGCCGTGGTACCAAACAAATGCATAGTGTGCGACAAAACTTTTAAAAATATATTGAAATTTAACACCCCTTTTTCAATATTTGTATTTGATTTCCGTTACCAAAGTCATCTCATGAAGTTTGACTAGTTAATTTTTAAAGAGCTAATCTACAAAATCGCTAGATGTGTATATGCACGTAGCTGCTAGCACTAGCAGTCAATGTGTGGCTCGTAGCAATATTGATAGGTATCTACCGTAGTGGCGTAGCGAGAAATGTATTTTTATTAGAATTGTAACTAGTAAATGGTGCCCGACAATGCTCGCTTGTAATTTATGTTTCCTTTACAGCCTAACATGTTTTGGATTATTTCGGGGATAAAAAGTAGCCTATGTGTTATTACAGAGTATAACATGTCCTCCGTTTAGCCGTTAGAGCGTGAAAGAGTAAGAAATGTCCCCCCGTCTTACACGGGACGCCCGACCTTAGGAAGTGGTAGGGTACCATTTGGTTTCAGTCGGTAAGAGTCCGGCACAGCATCCATGAGGATGTGGAGGAACGGGTGAGAGAGCTATTCTTCCAACAACGGGAGGATCCTCCAACCAGGCAAAGTGATCAGCCTAGCAGGCTGAAGCCCAGCGGTTGATGTTGGACTGTTGTACATAATATAGTTATCAGCGGGTGCATTGTACCTTATCGCGATTCAGAATCGTTTGAATGTCGAACTTCAATTATTTTTCTTCTTGACAAGTGGAAGTTGCCACAAAAGGATTAACATACGTGAAAAAGTATCGTCCTGCGTTCTGTAGTAGACTGCGATAGATATATTTTGATTCATCAAATTTCAAGATTACATTGCATGACTGCAAGACAAACTAAGATAAGATATCAGGTTATTGTAAAATACATTTGAAACCATTTTGTCCTGGGACATCCTTCCGAGGGCTTATCTGGGGCTCCCAGCCATAGGCTGTTGGGCGTTACGTGAGGTTTTTTAGTTGGTAGGAGTCCGGCATAGCATCCATGAGGATCTTCCCTCACGTTAAAAAAGAAAACCATATTATTTTGCTACAAAAAAAAAAATCTTCTTTTATTTCATCTACTCCCCATCCTTCCCAGCGTTGAAAGCAACGTGCAAATGACATACCTACGCATATAAATTAAAAGAATATTATGCGTAAAAGTTATGACGCAAATCGAAGTCACGTTATTGAAGGCGTTTGATGCAGAGGGGCTTACTGTCACACGAGTAGAGAATTGCACGAATGATTCTGACAGAACACTCAAAGCATTTTTCTGTAAAAGGCAGGGAAGGAAGGGTTTTATTTTTGAGTAGGTATTGCTTCTGTGTGGTGGATATAAATAGGTATGGCTTTGTTCTAATAATCGATGAATGGAAATAGCTCTTGTTTGAGTTCATTTTATGTTCTCAGAAAATGTACTATGTTTTCTTTGTGTATTATCTCAGATCTGTTTTTAGACAATAAGAAGGCAGTCAAAGATCCTTCGAAGGTTACCTCAAAATGTGAAAATCAATAAACCATTACACTCGGTTTCATTGGTTTAAGATTTTGAGGTCAGAATTTGACATTTTGAGGTTAGAATCTGCAACCGCCAACCGCAGTGCGGTCTCAGCCTAAACTAAACAAGGTTAGGTAGGGTCTCAGAAACAAATAAAAAAAGAACCAGAAAAAAAACTATCTTGGCAAATACTGAGTCTAACCTAATTATAAAAAAATAAACAAATAATAATTTATTGCGAATCAAACCTTATTATTTTATTGTTCAGTAAAATCTTTCGATTTATAACTAAAAGTGTTTTTATTTATGGTACCTACTGCATTTTTCAGTGAACGAAACGATACGTAAAGCAACAGTAGTGATTTAATTTCCAAAGTTATAACATTTAAAAAAGAAAAAAAAAATCATTTGATGAGTTTACCAATGATGATAAGGGCACTCCTTGGTGGATGTCCCTTGAAACACGATGGACAATTTAAATTCAATATTCATTACAGTCTGCTGTTGACACTCCCTCGATTGACATGTGTACAATAGACCCTTTAGTAGAAATCACAATACTGGTGGAGACACAAAACAATGAACTGAGATTAAAAATGGTGCTTCACCTTTTTTTTTTTTTTTTTTTTTATACCACTAAGGTGGCAGACAAGCACACTATTCACCTACTTTAAATAGGTAAATTAAGTGTCATAGTCCAGTAATATTGACATCACCATGTAGCCCAAAATTTAGATATTACAAGCTTGTGATACAGATCTAAAATCTAAACCATCCCCGGAGGGGTAGGCAGAGGTATAGTATATGCGCATATTTTACCTTATAGTTTTGTGTTCCACGTTATATTATGTGGTGAGCCGGTTGCCGTATTTTAATCGTAATTTTTGTTTTATTATTTAAAGTTTAATCATTAATTATCAAGGGTTGCAGCTAAAAATCTGCGTCATTTGCCATTTTTTTTTTTTTTTTTTTTTATATTCAGCTCGCCAAATTGACGTCGCCACGATGGATAGCTGTGGCGCATCTTGCGACTGGGGGCCACTTCTTACAGCGGTCCTCAAGTTGGCGGCCCTGTGATGTGCCTCTTCACGCTCCTCTTAAAGAACCCGGGGTTGTAAGATGAGGGAAACACGTGTGCGGGCATGTCGTTCCAAGTTTTTATAGTTCGACAGAGGAACGATCTTTTGAAACGCTCGGTTCTGGCGAAGATTCTCTCCACTGTGTATGAGTGGCATCTCTGCCCGGCACGCGTTGTTCGGGATCGGAAAGGTGATGGTGGGATCAGATTGAAGAGCTCTTCAGAACATTCGCCGTGATACATTCGGTAGAAGGCAGCCAAGGACGCTACGGTTCTTCGCTGCGCCAACGGTTCGAGGCCTCCCGTCACCTCAGGACAACCAATTATTCGGACAGCACGTCTCTGCATAGCGTCAAGTGCGTCCAACAAGTACCTCGCGGAGTCATCCCAGAGGTGAGAACAGTACTCGACGCAGGGACGAATCTGCGTCTTGTACAGCAAACATCTCTGATGTGGCGTGAAGTACCGTCTCACCTTATTTAGGACTTCGAGTTTCCGCGAGGCCAGCCCAATACAACTCTCTATGTAGTTTTTGTGATTGAGCTCACGCCGGACGTCTATACCGAGAATCTCCAGGTTGTCCTTTAGTGGAACCGTAATGTTTTGAAGAGAGGGTAGGGGTAGGAATGGGGACTTCTTAGCTGTAAACGCACACGCCTGCGTTTTTCTGGCATTGAACTCGACCAGGTTGACTGAACCCCATTGGGCAATGCGACCCAGGTCCCCGTCGAGATCCGCCACGAGTTGCCGTCTCTTTTCGTCCACGTCACAACGCCCCTCCGCTGGGCGGCCAGGATAGCTCCCATGCAGAGTACTATCATCCGCATAACAATGAATGCACCCAAGGGACAGCATGTCATTGATATGCAGAAGAAAGAGAGTTGGGGACAATACCGATCCCTGTGGTACCCCGGCATTTACCTGCAAAAAGCAGGAAGCTTGACCATCACAGAGGACCCGTATACGTCGCCCGTGCAGGAAGCTGGCCAACCAGCGGCATAACTGAGGCGATAAACCATATGCCGGCAGCTTGGAAAGAAGCGACGCATGCCATACCCTATCAAAGGCTTTAGCGATGTCTAGGCCAATAGCCAGAGATTCGCCGTGCCTCTCCATAGCCTCACCCCAGGTGTGCGTTACGTACGCTAGGAGGTCACCCGTTGATCGTTTCGGCCTAAAGCCATATTGGCGATCGTTAATTAACGAGTGATCCTCCAGATAGCGCATGAGCTGTTTGTTGATGATTAGCTCGAACACCTTGCAGATGACGGTGGTTACGGCTATGGGTCGATAGTTGGCCGGGTCCGACCGATCCCCTTTCTTGGGGATGGGCTGGACGTTCGCCTCCTTCCAAGCCTCCGGCACTTCTCCCGAGGAATAGGAAAGGCGATACAGGCGTGTTAGCGTTGGAGATAATTCAGCTGCACAATTCTTCAGCACCACTGCCGGAATGCCATCAGGACCACTGGCTTTCCGCGTGTCGAGTGACTGTAGCACCGCTCGCACATCGCACTGCCGGATTTTCATATCCGGCATCGTGGTTCCACAATTGGCGATAGTGGGAGGTTGCTTGCCACAGTCATCAACCCGGGAATTAGCCGCAAAGAGATTGGCCAGCATTTCCGCTTTCTCTTGGGCCTTGTGAGCCAGTGATCCGTCAGGATAGCGTAGCGGCGGCAGCGAGGGCTTGCAAAAGTTGGCCTGCACGGCTTTGGCCAGTTGCCAGTATCCACGGCTGCCCGTCGGATGAGACGTGAGCTCCTGACCAAGCCGTGTGACGCGCTGGGCGTCCGCTCTCTTGAAGGCCCTCTTACTGGACCTAGTGGCTCTGTTGTACGCTGCCTTGAGTTGGGCCACATTCGGGTCGCGCACAGCCCGAGCCCTGATCCAGGCGCGGTAAGCCGTCTGTTTTTGTTGAACAGCTACGGCGCACTCACGCCCAAACCAGGGGCGGGCTTTGCGGATGCTGGCAACATCAGTGTATGGAATATAGTATTCCATACCTAAAGCTATCTCACCAGCAACCGCAGAGGCGCTTTCCGATGAAGCCCTCCCTGCAAAGCAGCGCTGACTCCACGGGACGGCTGCAAAGTATTCTCGTAGTCCGTCCCAGTCTGCTAACGAGTAGTGCCACAGTCGCCGCGTCACCTCTACTGCCCTTGCAGGAGATGACACCTGCAGGCTGGCACGCACAACACAGTGGTCGGATGTACCCAGTGGGGCGCTAACCGACACACTGTACTGTGCTGGGTAACTCGTCAGCAGTAAGTCCAGCAGGGAGGGTTCATGGTCTGACCTGTCCGGTATGCGCGTAATCCCGCGCACCACTTGGGTCAGACCATGTGAGAGAGCAAACGCGTGGGCGGCCCGTCCCGCTGGATCGGTCACACGGGACCCCAGCCACTCAGTGTGGTGACCGTTGAAGTCCCCCAGAAAAACCAATTCAGCGTTCGGGAACCGCACCTGCGCGTCGTCAGCCCCCTCGCTGAGTTGCTGAAACAGCCTTGTTATCCCAGCTGTCCCTGAGTGGGATCGATAGACACACACGTAGATCTGACTCATGGAGCCGTGATCTACGTGCAGCCAAAGAACGGAGAGGGAAGGGTCCTCAAGGCAGCGCAGCCGGCGACAGCAAACATCCGCCCTAACAAACGCGCACATCCCAGCTTTTTCTCGAAATAGTTCCTCGATGATATAGCCGGGGTAACTAAGGTACGACTGATCGGCAGGGCGGAGTATTTGCGTCTCCGTTAGGAACATCACAGCTGGCCGTGCCGTCTCGAGATGGTGATGGACGACGTTGAGGTTGGCATGGAGTCCGCGGATGTTAGCGAAGTCCACCTCAAACGGATCGTTTCCGGGACTGGTTGCAGCGGCCGCTGTGACACTTCTTTCTCTTTTGTGCGCTGCCATATTTGGGAATTAGAGGGAAGACGTGAAGACGGAGCGACATTTGCTGCAGCAGTGAGTGACAAGGCGTAGGGGCTAGCTTCATCTATGACCGTGTGGTGAGACTGAGGCCGACCCGCCGGACGGAAGGGCCCCCGTACCCCCCCGAGTGTGGTCGCCGGGTCCCGGTCCGGTCACCATCCGGCACGACGAACCACATCGGGATTATGCGCGGCCTGGTGGGGCAGCCTCCCAGGGCGGTTAGTCCCAGTTGGGCCCCTGTACTATGCCGTGGGCGGCCAGCGTCAAAACCGTTTCTACGGGTCTCCCTGGCCGGCGGGTCGACCCCAGTCAGCCACACTAGAATTCGCTTAACGCCTACTGGTCCCCCCCTGCTGCATCAAACATCGCCCCGGGCCCGGCTGTGCAGCTGCTGAACCCCGAACGCAACCCAACCGAGGCTGGGTTACTTGGGGGGCTTTTCACAGCTGCACGGTGGTACCCCCCCGGACCAACACTTTGTACCACCTGGCACCCACATGGGAGCCAAGGCCACCATGGGGGTACCTGAAAATCGCGGAGCCTCGTTAGTTTTTCGGCAGGTGCACCACGTGCAGGTGAGGTCGCTTGGGCCCCCAAAATTAGGTGGTGGTGCGGCCCCTTACACCCAAAATGTCTTTTACCATTTAGGTAAAAGACATTTTGCTGTCACTTTTACTACGCGACCGAGGCAGCAATATACTAAATAAACTGTGCACTGTGGTGGCGAAAGTATGCCAGAATCCCTGGCCCATCCTGCCGAGGGCTTACCCGGAACTAGCGTCTGTAGACAGTGCAGTGGTAGGGCATCGTTTCGTGTGGTTCCGGTGCGGTGGTAGGAGTCCGGCATAGATCCATGTAGGATTTTCATAAATAAAAAACCGGAGGGGTGCGAGTCGGACTCGCACACAGGAGAATCCGTACAAAATCACGTTTGAAGTAGCCCCTCTTAATCAGCCCTTTCTTACTGATTTTAGTATTAGTTGTCATAGTGGCAACAGAAACATAATAACTGCCTCTGTGGCGTGGTCGGTAGCGATACCGCCTGCGGCGCTGGAGGTCCTGGATTCGATTCCTGGGTCGGTCCAAATATTTGTGTGATCCACAGATGTTTGTTTCGGAGTTTGGGTGTTTTCTATGTATACTATGTATGTATTTAGAAAGTATATAAGTATGTATATCAGTCGTCTAGATCCCATAGCACAAGCTTATATAAGCTTAATTTGGGCTAGATGATGTTGTGTGTGAATGTCCACAAATATTTATATTCATTTATAAGCATATCATCTGTGTAAATTCCAGCTCTCTAGCTATCTCGGTTTCAGAGATACAGCCTGATGACGGACAGATAGACAGACAGACAGACGGAACAGCTAAGTCTCATGAATAGGGTTCCGTTTACCGTGTGATTGCAGCCTAAGAGTTTCTACTTGTTTTAAATTGTGTGCCTGAATAAAATTTCTTTCTTTCTTCTTTCTTTCTTTCTTTACGACGGAACTCTCAAAAGCATAATGATAGTGACTAAGATATCTATACTAATAATATAAAGAGGAAAAATTAGATAGCTTGTTTGCATCAAATAGGCTCTGAAACTTATGAACCGATGTGAAAAATGCTTTCAATGTTGAGAAGCTACACTAATCCCCTGGTAACATAGGCTATATTTTATTCCCATATTATTCCCACGGGAACAGGAGCTACTTGGGTGAAACCGCGTGGCGTCCGCTAGTACTTTATATTGAAGATACTTAATTGACTTTCAAAATAATATTCTATACCCAGGAAACGTTTTGATAGTACTTAACAATAAACAACATCTTCCTTCCTTCCCCGTACGCTTATAGTTATATTACGTACGATTATGGGACTCATCTCATGATAGTACTGCAGATTTTTGTTCGACTGCCTCTGTGGCGCAGTCGGTAGTGATACCGCCTGCGGCGCTGGAGGTCGTGGGTTCGATTCCCACCGGAGACAAATATTTGTGTGACCCATAAATGTTTGTCTCAAGAGTCTGGGTGTTTCTATGTATATGTAATATGTATGTATTTAAAAGTATATAAGTATTAATATCCGTGGTCTGATACCCATAACACAAGCAGGTTATTCCTAGCTTACTTTGGGATTAGATAGCGTTGTGTGAGATGTCCGTAAAAAAAAAAAAATCGGGAAAACCGAGACAGGAAATGAGTTCCCTATCTCGATTTTCCCAAGTCGACATTACTTGAAAAGGGGTTTAAGAAAGTAATTTCAAGGCATTTCGTCTACGATTACCACATCCGATTAGGTATTTACAGACATTTTCACACTACGTTATCTGATCCCAAAGTAAGTTATGTTATGGATATTAGACCACGAATATTAATACTATATACTTTTACATACATACTTATCATACACAGACTCTTGTGACAAACATTTTTGGATCACACGAATTTTTGTCTCTGTTGGGAATTGAAGGCAGTCAAATTAGGTGATCTGATCCCCGTCAGCCCCGCCACCGTTCTCAGGTCATTCACCTAATTTGACTGCCTTCAATTCCCAACAGAGACCTTACAAAAGCAGGCCCAAGACGACAGTGCGACTTGAAAGTTTCACGCGCGTCACACGTCCCAAGAAGCGCGATAACTCCTGAACAACCCCTCAAAGACGCGGGATAGCACCCTAACCCCCTAGGAGAAGGCGTAGTGGTAGCCAAGGCTTCTGGGAATCTTGGGGCCATCCCTCCGAGGGCTTACCCGGGGCTCTCAACCATAGGTAGGGAATGTGAATGTTTTAGTCGGTAAGAGTTCCCAACACTATTCGTTCTACTACATTATTTGATAGGGATTTTGTTTATTTGTTACTTTTATTTACTTTTCAGTATTTATCCTGTAAATTAATACATATATACAACTTATATTTACTATACACTTTTTACATAAGAAAAGAAACTAAGAATAGGTACGTAAATTTCAAACAAGAAAAAATACAATTTACGCATCGAAAAATTCTTCCACATCGCTGTCGACCACAACCGTGCCCAAAACGCTGGCGGCATAGCCACGTTGAATGGCAATACTGAGTCGCTGGCCCAAGTACACGCCAGCCTTCTGGTCACGGGAACTGTCGACCAAAAGCTTGCATATAGTTCTGTATACAAGCTTTGCACTAGGACCCCACGGTCCAAGAGTTTTAACCCCAAACGGCTCAAATAAATAAGCCCCAGCAAGATTAATGTATTTGCACCGTTTGAGTTTGTTTCTCATCCCAATTAACAGAATATCTCTTATTTTCACGTACGTCATACATCACAGACAACAATAGCGGGATTTTCCATCCATAATATTGTTGTCTATCTGTTTACATATATGCATCCTTACCTTAAAGGTATGGTAAGGAAATAAACATAATTATTTCAATAGTTTAGTATTTACACACATTATGGAGATAGGCACTATGTTATAATTAGGTATTTAAATTTACCCCCAAGGTGAGGCCGCAGTCGTAGGAGAGTAGGAGAGTTGGGAGTCCCGGGGTATCCTTCCGATGGCTTACCCGGGACTCCCAACCGTAGGCTGTTAGGTAGAATACGCGTGGTTTTTAGTCGGTAGGAGTCCGTAGGATCCATGAAGGATTTTCCTTACGATAACAAACGGTTTAAATTTATTTTACTTATTCGTTTTGAAGTGCTTACACTGCAAGCAATAGAAGTCATTTATGTGTTTTTACATGTGGAAGTTCAACTTATCCCCTACCAGCTAAAAACACACGATGACCCATAACCATCTTCGGCCGGGAGTCCTGGTTAAGCCCTCGGAAGTACCCTAGGGATAACTGTTTCTGATATTAGAATCTAATTCTGGACTGGTGCAGGTTGTGACTGCCTGCTATTGAAAATTTTCAAGACACCCATAAGGCTTTTGATATGGATTAACAACTGTCATTTTACTTGCAACCGGGACCAACGCTTTAGTGCTGGCCAAAACGTTGGTCTCGGTTGCGAAGCTTAGAAACGTTCACGAAATTGTGGTCACCGATCCAATAATCAAATCTAATGCCAGTTAATCAGAAGTATCACCGTGTTACTAACCAAGGAATCGAAGTAGTTATTATAAAAGTCTACATTAGGACAGATCTCCAAATAGGTGTTATTGTATGCACTTAAAGGTTCAAAGCATATAACAGACGTAACCGTGGCTACTTACCGTCCTTACAGAAGCAGGCCCATGACGGCAGCGTGACCGCAGTGGTGGCCGTAGGTCTGTTGGGAGTCCTGGGACATCCTTCCGAGGGCTTACTCGGGGCTCCCAACCATAGGCTGTTGGTCGTTACGTGAGGTTTTATTTTCCCTCACGTTAAAAAGAAAATAGACGTAACCGTTAGGTGCAGCTTTTTTTTTACGTGTGGGAAATTCGACTAAAAACAACACTATCCCTACCTATTGCCTACGATTGGGAGCCCCAGGTTAGCCCTCGGAAGGATATTCCCACGATTTCCAATAGATCTCGCGACGCACAGCTAGCAACAATTGCTATGGTAATATTGAATAACAGGTGTAACCACAAACTGAATGCGTCTAAGTCGTCACGTCATATACATTATTCACTGACGCATTTCTTCGCTACATTTGCGTCCAGGAATGTAGCAAAACTGCCCTACTTCTTTTCCACAGAACGATAAAACTGTTTTGTTGAACAGTTTAACCTCTTTTTATAACGCTGTAATTAGTTTCGCCTGTATGTTTGCTTGCTTGCTTGCTTGTAACCGATTCTTTTGGGCTCGATTTTGCCCTATTTTAAGTTATTCAGACTTTGCACACTTGATAAAGACCGATGACCATGCATTAATTCGATACAAAAATTAAAATGAAAAAAAAAAAGAAATAAAAAAAAAATAATAGTTTAAAAAAACTAAAATAACGCTTTTCTAGAAAATCCAACTAAAGTAGTTTAGTAGTAGGTTTTTTTTAGTTTGTTTAAACTATCCTACTAATATTATAAATGCGAAAGTTTGTGAGTGTGGATGTTTGTTACTCTTTCACGCTCTAACGGCTGAATGGATCTGGCTGAATTTTTTTACAGGGATTACTTATAGTCCGGAATAACACTACTACTTTTTTCCCGGGAATAAGCTCCCATGGGAAGCGGGAACGGAAACAAACATGTACGCGGGCGAAGCTGCGGGCATCAGCTAGTTATATAATAAGTAGAAAACCTTATTAGGTACATCAACGGCCTTCACTCTCATCAATGTGTGTGTGAATATTTCTACGTCTTCGAGACAACTGATTATAATTGATACATACTTTTTAGGGTTCCGTACCCAAAGGGTAACTGAACCCTATTCAGGAGACTTCGCCATCCGTCTGTCTGTTCGTCACGTGGCTGAATCTCAGGAACTGTGATTGCTAGAGAGCTGAAATTTTCACACATGGTATATTTCTGTTACCTGTTATATAGCATTACTCAAAATAATAAAAAAAAGAGGCGGATTAAGGGTACTTCCATACAACAAACATGGCATTTGTCGTTTTTAGTACGGAACCTCTGTATGCGAGTCCGACTCGCTCTTGGCCGATTTTGTAGAAACCTCCTAAATATTAACCGTCTTCACTTGCAACTATGTGTGTGTGAATATTTCCCCGAGACAATTTGATTGTAAATAATACATACTTTTTTTACTTTACCATTCTCCACCATTCACTTATCTAAGAGCATATTACGCATTCCTAGCTGCACTAGAATAAATTCGTAGGATCGCACAGATTCTAATTCAGTGAACCCGTTAGCTCGTACATGAAGAGGAATTCTTGAACAAGAATTGCAACTGCTCAATTTGAAAACGAAGTTAGTATTCTCGATTAGTGAAGGCTGTATCTCATGAACAGCGCTCGTGGCCCCGTGGACTCAGTGTTCTGTAAACGATCACTGTAGTAAGCAACATTTACTATGGTCGGTTGTGGATGGGTGACCACCACATGACCACTTTGTGACATTTATTTTCGAGCGTTATTTAGTTGCCAGTAAAATGGCAGTCGTTAAGCCAAGTTGAAGGCCTGTGTGGGCGGCTTAAAACTTCAACAGCGAGCGGTCACAACCTGCGCCTATCCATATTAACACGGCAATACGGCTCACCACCTATTAACTCAAAAATCGTGAAATGTGGGCAATTAATATGCCTCTGCCTATTCCTTCGGGGATAGAAAGCGTATGATTGGTGAAACGTCAAATAACTGCGTATTGAAGAACGTCATGACAGTAACGGCTTAAGTTTAAAAGGAAAGTTTAAAGGAAAATACGTTATGCATCTACGTCATGATGGTATTTGGAGCGTCATCAATGACAATTGGTGTCATTACTTTATATGCAGGAGCTATTATGTCACGTATTATAGGGTCAAGTG
This sequence comes from Miltochrista miniata, assembly GCA_933228765.1. Classification (NCBI taxonomy): domain Eukaryota; kingdom Metazoa; phylum Arthropoda; class Insecta; order Lepidoptera; family Erebidae; genus Miltochrista; species Miltochrista miniata. Next base: position 9,526,742 of record OW121773.1, on the reverse strand, counting down.
TTTCAATAATTGTGTCATTGGTACCAAGTGCATTTTACTCATCCCGCAAAATATAGAATACACTTAGTGACGCACTATAAAATTGATGGTGTCATAGTAAGTCAATTAATATCAAGCATTGATTGGTAACTGACCATTGATTTGGCTGTTTGTAGATCATGACAATTGCACTTTTGATCTGTTCCATGACAAGTATGAGCTCAAGACAATCAAGTACTTAATTAATTGTAAAACTTAATAATTAACGTGAATAATCTAAATATATATAACTCACAGGTGACTGACTGACTGACATAGTGATCTATCAACGCAACGCCCAAACCACGGGCTGAAATTTGGCATGCAGGTAGATGTTATGACGTAGGCATCTGCTAAGAAAGGATTTTGATAAATTCTACCCCCAAGGGGACAAAATACGGGAAGCGGGAACAAGAACAATTTAAACGCGTGCGAAGCTGCGGGCATCAGCTAGTTTATTACGTATATTTCTTGTCACGATAGAACAAGTCAATATAAGCTTCATTTGACTTCGATGCCACTGAGTAAAAATGTCCCCAAAATATTATTTACTAGCTGATGCCCGCAGCTTCACCCACGTAAATTATTTTCCCGTTCCCGCTTCCCGTGGGAACTTATTCCCGACATAAAAAGTAGCCTATATGTTATTCCAGACTATAATGTATCCCTGTACCAAATTACAGCCAGATCCGTTCAGCCGTTCGAGCGTGAAAGAGTAACAAACATTCACACTCACGAACATTGAAATTTATAATATTAGTAAGACGCTCCCGTTCCCGTAGGAATATGGGAATAAAATATAGCCTATTTTCACCGGGGATAGTTTAGCTTCCCAACAGTGAAAATTTTTTTCATATCGGCTCAGTAGTTTCGGAGCCTATTCGATGCAAAAAAACCAACAATCAATCAAATCCTTTTTTATAATATTAGCTTAGATTGAACTCTCCTCTATACAACAATAGGTTCTAGTTTCCTTTAAAGATTATCTACACAAAATTATTGCGAGGAACAATACGTACAAAATTAATAGTCCAAACACGGTCATATCCACCGGACCCGTGATTCATACGTGACTTTAGCGAACTTACCGTTACAAATCACATAGATTTTGATCTTTGTACTTTTGTCTTTTTACTGAGCATAATCCTTCGCATAGATTTTTTGAAATAAACTAGTAACCTGTTGTATTTATTGCTTAGGATCGCTCGTGGCCCCGCGGACTCAGTGTTCTGTAAACGATCACTGCAGTAAGCAACTTTCACTATGGCCGGTCCTTGGATGGGTGACCACTTTGTGACATTTATTTGAACGTTTCCGTGCTTCGGAAGGCACGCTAAGCCGTTGGTCCCGGTTGCCAGTAAAATGGCAGTCGTTAAGCTAAGTTGAAAGCTTTATTTCAACAGCAGGCAGTCACAACCTGCGCCTGTCCATTTAAACATGGCAATACGGCTCACCACCTATTACGTGGGACAAATTATACAAAGATGAAATGTGGGCGTATAATATGCCTCTGCCTACCCCTTCGGGGATAAAGGCGTGACCATATGTATGTATGTATGTATGTATTTATTGCTTAGGTCACTTGGGTAGTAACATGATTAGACATAGGTAGCCTATGTAACTTCAGAATGATTTTGCATTCTAATAGAGAAAGAATTTTTAAAATCGGTTCTGAGTTTATTTATTTTGATTAATAGATCAAAAACTAAATCATAAATAATAAAACATTTAAAGATTTCTTTACATTTGGAATTCCGTAATGGATGCTATGCCAGACTCTCACCGACTAAAAAACCACACGGTTTCCTACGACTGCCAACGACCGGGAGCCCCGGGTAAGCCTTCGGAAGGATTTCCCCGGATACACCTTATGCTATTAATATCGAAGTGTAGCTTTTACCCCGGGCCCCGCGTGGCAACGGGGTCCCATGTTGTAACGGGTAAGAGTACAAAATGTCGCCACCCCAATAATACATCCCAAGAGTGTCGTAAGAGGTGACTAAGGCAACACTTTCGAAAAAAGATCCATTGCGTAGAGAAGGAAAACTCGAATTGAAACCCTGTTATCAGTAAAAAGACAATCGTTAATTCAAGTAGAAGGCCTTGGCTTGAAAAATTTCAACTGGGGTCGCGGCGGCCTGCACCTGTCCATTTCAACACGGCAATAGGCTCACCACCTATTACGTGGGACATAAAATTATAAGCCCTACCTCTGCCTACCCCTTTGGGGATAGAGGCGTGACTATAATGTATGTATGTATGTGTAGCTATTACTCGACACTATGCTTTTATACTTGTATGTATGAGATGTAAAGAACTTCTTATTCATTAGCCAATTCAAGTATTTAGTTCACCAATCATAATAATTGTTGAATAACATGAGCGACAATTTCAATCATTCGAAACTTTTGAAAGATTTTATTGATCATGGCTCATCATGGCTGTTGAAAGAACGCTTCTAAGTCGAACATCGAAAAATAACGGCCTGTAATAAATATTATGATGTTTGCATATGTATGACGTTGCATTGCACATTTGTGACGTCGACACACCGACTTTTGATGACGTCACTGACTGCATCAGCTATTTACAATCATCGTTTACGACGTCGTGAACAGTCTGTTGATTTTGTAATGAAAAACTTGATTTTATTGAACTAAAAGTTTCAGAATGCTGATTATTTATACTTATTAGTTACAACCCTTTAGTCGTTCTATTTGTGCTAATTGTTTTGTAAATGATTTGAGTATGAGTCTTGAGACGTTTGATCAATTGTGGCATTTTAAGAGTCAAAAGTAACATCAGGAAATAATAATAAATAAATAAATATTTGTGGACATTCACACACATCATCTAGCCCAAATTAAGCTAAATATAAGCTTGTGCTATGGGACCTCGACGACTGATAGACATACTTATATATTTCTAAATACACACATCAATACCGTCTAGGGATATTTCACATTTTCTCAATTTTCAGAAAATTTGTTAGGAATAATATTCAACAATGTTATATTCTTATCAAGCCCATTTTTCAGACTATATTTTAAAATAAAACAAAAATATATTTTCGACTTATTTAAATTTTATTAAAATGAAAACAAAAAGTAAAAAAATGGTGCAACTAAAGATGAATGTGTAATTTACGAAAAAATTAAAAAATAAGTTATTTCTCTTCAATTTTTTGCACTGATAGGAAAAATCAGTAGTCAGTAAAACCACCCATGACGTTAACCACGGTCCTGCAACGGTTTTTTATGGTTATCAAAGTCTCGCTGCGGGAATGCATACATATTATACATAGATAACACCCAAACTCCGAAACAAACATTTGTGGATCACACAAATATTTGGACTGGCCCAGGACCCAGGAATCGAAGCCAGGACCTCCAGCGCCGCAGGCGGTATCACTACCGACTGCGCCACAGAGGCAGTCAATACATTTGAATAGACTAATACTAAGAGACGTATGAGCAATAACGGATGGGCTGGCAGATTGGGCTAATACTTGATCTGTAACACACTGCTCATCAGTCAAAGATAACTTCAAATAATTGGGGGAATGAAGAATGGGAGGAACTACATACATACATACATATGGTCACGCCTTTATCCCGGAAGGGGTAGGCAGAGGCATATTATATGCCCACATTTCACCTTTGTATAATTTGTCCCACGTAATAGGTGGTGAGCCGTATTGCCGTGTTTAAATGGACAGGCGCAGGTTGCGACTGCCTGCTGTTGAAATAAAGCCTTCAACTTAGCTTAACGACTGCCATTTTACTGACAACCGGGACCAACGGCTTAACGTGCCTTCCGAAGCACGGAAACGCTCAAATAAATGTCACAAAGTGATCACATGGATGGTCACCCATCCATGGACCAGCCATAGTGAAAGTTGCTTACTGCAGTGATCGTTTACAGAACACTGAGTCCGCGGGACTACGAGCGCTTCGATGGGAGGAACAACACGGGCGAAACCGCGTGAATGCTAGAGTTCAATATGTAACGTTTGATGACATGACTGACTCTATTTTAGATGACTGACATTGAGTTTAAGTGAAATTCGAAAAAAAATAGACATTTACATATTGTTTTTTCTATTTTCAGTTATATTCAGGTCGGAATTTAATTCAAAACTGGGTGTGGGAATATCCTGGATAGCGGTTTCCTTGACAGCTAAAACTGAATAATACCTAATTGTTTTATTACTACGGTTAACGTAGAAGTGTATTTTGGTTCTTCATTGCGTCAAAATACAGGAAAATCAGGATTCTGTGATATCTCTGTACCCACGGGGGAATACAGGAAAACAATTAAATCATTGCTACATTTATCAATTCGTTGCAAAATTGTTTTCAGTCACTTAAATTTGTATTTACCTCTTGAATTGCAAAGATTATAATTAAACTAAATGACGTCCACGATTTCACTGGCGTGGAATTTTGTTTCCCGTCTCCGCTTAGATAAAAAGTAGTACATGTTTTATTCCAGACTAATCGCGCGACTGCAGATCACGAGGTCGTGTGTTCGTTTTCCACCGGAGACAAATATTTGTGTGACCCATAAAATAATGTTTGTCTCAAAAGTCTGGGTGTTTCTATGTATGATAAGAATGTATTTAAAAGTATATATGTATTAATATCCGTGTTCTGATACCCATAACACTAGCAGGTTATTCCTAGCTTACTTTGGGATCAGATAGCGTTGTGTGAAATGTCCGTGAAAATTAAAAAAAAAATCTATGCCTGTAACCTTTTTTAACCAGGTCCATTCAGCCGTTAGATCATGAAAGAGTAATAAACATCGAGAAATTTACATTACATTTGCTCATAAACTTTCGCATCTCTTCTCTTCTCGATTATTATAAAATTGTAAAAAGAGCTGTGACGGTACATCCCTACTGATATTATTAATGCGAAAGTAACTCTGTCTGTCTGTTCGTTACGTTTTCACGCCTAAACAGCTGGAGCGATTGAGATGAAATTTAGTATAGGGATAGTTCTCGAATTATCCCTATACCGTCACAGCTCTTTTTACAATTTTAAAAAGTAGCCTATGTCCTTCCCTGGACCTCGGTCCAGGGAAGGACATAGGCTACTTTTTAACCGACTGTGCAAAAGGAGGGTTATGATTTTACGATATAACGACTCTTACGCGATAACGACTTCTACACGGTCGAAGCCGCGGGGAATAGCTAGTTCATGATAAATTTAATAAATAACTGTAATCGAATATTTTAGAGCTTCTGAGTCCAAATTTATAATTTTGTGTCTGGTTTTGTGTATAGGGTTGGATCAAAATTCAGTAGCTTGGTCATAATTCTACTATTAGGCTTTGACTGCCTCTGTAGCGCGGTCGGTAGTGATACCGCCTGCGGCGCTGGAGGTCGTGGGTTCGATTCCCACCGGAGACAAATATTTGTGTGGCCCATAAATGTTTGTTTCAAGAGTCTGGGTGTTTCTATGTACAATATGTATGTATTTAAAAGTATATAAGTATTAATATCCGTGGTCTGATACCCATAACACAAGCAGGTTATTTCTAGCTTACTTTGGGATCAGATAGCGTTGTGTGAAATGTCCGTGAAATTTAAAAAAATACAAAAAATAATCTATGCCTGTAAACATTTTCAAACAGGTCCATTCAGCCGTTAGATCTTGACAGAGTAATAAACATCCAGACATTTACATATCCTCATAAGCTCTAGCATCTCTTCTGTTCTCTACTATTATAAAATTTTGAAAATAGCTGTGACGGTACATCCCTACTAATATTATTAATGCGAAAGTAACTCTGTCTGTCTATCCGTTACGTTTTCACGCCTAAACGACTGGAGCGATTGAGATGAAATTTGGTATAGGGATAGTTCGAGGCCCAGGGAAGGACATAGGCTACTTTTTAACCGACTGTGCAAAAGGAGGGTTATGATTTTACGATATAACGACTCTTACGCGATAACGACTTCTACACGGCCGAAGCCGCGGGGAACAGCTAGTTTATGATAAATTTAAAAAATAACTGTATTCGAATATTTTATGGCTTCAGAGTCCAAATTAATAACTTTGTGTCTGTTTGTTTGTTTATTTGTTCGGGGCTGGAGCTAAATTCAGTAGCTTGGTCATAATTGTGTACTATAAGGTTTTTGTAGGTATTTTTTCAACTTAAATATCGCTGTATGTTTCATCAAAATCGGTTTAGCGGAAAAGACAATGCCGCTAGACCTATGTTTTACTAGAAGCCCTATGCATTGGACAGGTCAAAGTTCTTAGTTAAAATCACCTCGCGGACGAAGTTATGGGCAATAGCTAGTTTATTATATTAGTAAGATAACTGTACAAGTGTAACAGCTGTCATGGCTGTAAAAATTTTGATTCTAATTACCGATTGGTTTTAGACTTTCTTATGTAAAACAGCCCGGTGACTGCAAAGGTGTACTGCACTAGGACGTAGGCCCAAATTTCTCAGAAATGATTACCTCTGCCTTGTCCCTCTGGGATATAGGCTGGATTGGATGCTTATAAATTGAAGGTATTACATTTCCCGGAGTACTTTGTAATGCTTCAAGATTCCAATTCATTTCGGTCTCTTGTCTCTGTCACATTTTCTATATTTTTTTCCTCATTAAAACTTTGTCATTCCTAAAAAAAACAACGAATAGAAACTTTCCACTTGTGTAAAGTTAGTAAACAACCAAGAGCAATAGGTATTCCATGTATTAAAGATGAAGATGATCTTTATGTGACAGCCATGTTGTAATGGACAAGCGCAGGCTGAGGCTAGCCGCTTTTTCTAATTAACCAACAAAAATTAACTACTACCATATTAATGGCAACCAGAACCTACGGATTAAAACATGCCTTCTAAACCTCAGAATAACTAGCAAATGAAATATCACAAAGTGATCACCCATCCGAGGACCAGCCATTGTAAAAGATACTTACTGCAGTGATCGTTTACAGACTACTGAGTCAGTTCTACGTCTTCCGATTTTTTACGACTTAATAAGCAAAAAAACCCAACCAGCATCCTTACTAAACAATGAAGAACATTTTATTCAAAACGTTTGCAACTACATTACGTGATCAGAATTCGGTTTGTGGTTAGAGAAAGACTATGAAATGCCTGAGTAAGCTATCGTTTACACTTTATCAACGTCAGATACTATAGGGCTTCCCCAAAGGTCGTCAGAATGACTGGCCTCTTTTTTTGAGTACAAGAAATTCGGAATTCGTGGGCTTCATTTTCACATAGGAGAAAATACCTTTGAGTATGAGTGTAATTCACTTATTTATAGCATTTAGACATAATTTATGTGTGTAAAGTAGAAAGAAGCACTAATGTAAATCCCATAACGCTATGTAATGCTTAATTTTGGTAGACTAACGGCGTCCATGAACAGAGGTTTTGGGACGGCGGGAAGGTGGCTTTCCGTTCCTACAGAAGAAGACCCAAGAAGGCAGCGCGGGGCGCCGCGTTAAAAACTCTTGATTAGAAAGATGTAAGTAGTTGTCACACTCATATAAAACAGAGTTTGAATACATTACCGACATGTCAACACAATTTAAAATGAACTAAATAAACATCTTTCTATTCTAGGAACTCATACATCCGCTCTTCACGCTCCTAATAATCTACAAAAGTGTAATCTCTTCTATGAATAAGTTCCTATTTTGTGACGAACCCCTGCCTACATAATAACCTAGTAACTGGTTATGCTGCGTCCATCGAGTACTAAATAAAGGGCAATTATCGATATTTTCAATATTATTTTAAATACTTCGATTCTAACAGTATGCTCAAGTGTCGAACACAGTGCGGTAGGCGCCAAATAATAGGTTCATGTAACATCGACGTTTTGCAAACCATAAACTGGCTTAACGTAAAATCAAATAACAATTTTCTTCTACAATAAGTCAGTTCTTGAATTTCAGCATCTCTGATTTTAAGATAATCTGAAAGATTGAGAGTGGGAAAGTGAAAAGGATCGGGAAAAAGTGGTAACGCAATAATAATATACAACAGCAGCAAAGTGAATCTTGAAGCAAAAATAAAACACTTTGTAATAAAATTCAGATGATAATGATTGTCGGCGACGTCGACGCCGACTAGACGATTCAGCAGCCGGAGCGACGCAGCTCTATGAGGGGCACAAGGGACCAAGAGGGCCCTCCAAACAGTTATTAAACAGTCCAAAGAGTTGGGCCGCGAAGAGCTGCTGAAGACCCTGGAGCGGAACTCATGGGGCGCCCGTACCTCATGGTTAGGGGCAAACTACGGTCTAAGGCGCTCCCACTCACCTAGAGTTTCATTTAGTTAGCAAACTCTCGGTAAGCTACGTAGAGCTTAACAAGAGTTTGCAATAGAGAACTTATATGAGATACATAATCATTGACGGCATAAATTTTAAAAAGAATATTTACAATTTTTGTCCCTTTCTGAAACTTATTACAATGTGTTTAATTTTGACGGCAGCGTGACGTGTGGGATTCACGCACGCCCCCATAAGAAGCGGGATGACACCCGAAAACCCCCCAAAGACGCGGGATAGCACCCGAACCACCCCCTAAGCGAGGCCGCAGTGGTAGCCGTGGGTCTGTTGGGAGTCCTGGGACATCCTTCCGAGAGCTTACCCGGGGCTCCCAACCTTAGGCTGTTGGGTGTTACGTGAGGTTTTTTAGGCGGTAAGAGTCTGGCATACCATCCATGAAGGATTTTCCCTCACGTTAATAAAAAAAAATGTGTTTAATTAAAAATATAACTAACATGCATGCTATGCCGGACTCCTACTGACTAAATTCCACACGTATCCTTCCTAACAGCCACCAGTAAAGAGCCCCGGGTAAGCCCTCGGAAGAATACCCCGTAACTCCCAACAGAAAATACCTTTATTACAGGACAATTAAATTACATTTGTTACAGGAGGAAACAAACCGATCTAGTTTCGTTACGTAAAGTTGTACTGACGTGAAGCGGAAATCCCTACGTAATAATGTTACTCAGTGTAAGTACAATTATATATATACAAGAGCTTTATAGATATAGTCAAACGCCGTCTGTCAATCAGTCGAGGTGGTCGCGGGAGCACCTGTGGGTTTCAAATTCATGTGGTGTAGAGATTGAAATTTAAAAAAAAGTAAGTTTTTCATACCGGTAAATGGTGCTACTACTTATTTAAATAGTTTTGTGGATCCTTTGATATCAATGTTTTTCAAAAACTGTCTAATATTGTAAATGAAGTGCTATAACATGTTCCCCATTAAGCTTTCAAATCAATGTTATCTAATGAATAACTATAATTATATCAAACCTCGTTTGATTTTCAAACTTTTCTTTGTCCTGGAGACTTGGAACTTTCTGCTAGTACACCTTTCTCGATCCTCACAAAATTTATTGTCTATATCTAATTAACGTTTAATTCATTTTCAAAATCACTACTTTCAGTTCTCAGTTTCACTATTCGTTGTATTTAAATATCTATATTTACTTTGTTATTGACGGTAGCGATATCAAACATTTCTCTTAATTGATCATATTCATTTTCAATCGCATTTTTAATAGCCCATCCTTTTTCAGATCAATCATGATTTTCAACAAAAATTTCAAGCTCGTCTCGACGATAGTCTTCGCTAACTTAATCATCGTTATTGTACTCTTCGCTATTCTGATTTGTAAGTATTAATTTCCTATTATTTACATACATACATACATACATACATATGGTCACGCCTTTATCCCCGAAGCGGTAGGCAGAGGCATATAATATGCCCACATTTCACCTTTGTATAATTTGTCTCACGTAATTCCTATTATTTAATGCAAAAAATTCGACAGTCGAGGGTATATAATCTAGATAACTTTAGCCTTACGTATGGTTTTACTTATCACTATGTATTAAATAACAAAATGGAATTGATCGTAGCCCCTAGTTACTTGATCGGAGATTAAATATGTAACACTACATGAAATCTTTGAGGTTTAATAAACTAAGCTGAAAATAATCAATTTTTTTTTGCAGCTGTAGGCGTTTTCAAATATGAATCTCCACAGGAGTTAAAAACATTTGAAACGTCTTACTCACCAAATTCTGAATCCTCAGAAGGTAGTAATCAGAATGAAACCATTGAGTTCTTACAAACCACGACAGATGGCAAGCATCCTTGTACTAGAGAATGTATAGAAGGGTCACCACCTATGACATGTTACTACCATTTTGAAATTGAATGGTATCAAACTATGAGCAAGGCTTGTTTTGATTGTCCGTTTAATATGACGGATTGCTATAGACCCGACTGCATACCGGCAGATGGGGTTAGCAGAGCTTTGAATGTTGTTAATAGAAAAATGCCGGGACCTGCTGTAGAGGTAAGAAATGTATAATTTAACTTATCCTTTGAAAATATATTTTTATTGCTGTAAAAATTTTCTATATGTAAAAAAATCGTTTTGATAAAATCTAAATGACATCTTTCTAGAGACATACTACAAGTTAAAAATGATATCAAAATTGATGCCCAGAAATGCTAACTTTAAATAGAATTCTTGACTCCTTTTCGTCAATACTTTATTAATTTTTTTCGTTATCTTTTATTCAGGTATGTCAAAATGATCTCATTATCGTGGACGTGAAAAACGATCTCATGAATGAAGGTACCACGGTACATTGGCATGGTCACCATCAAAGAGGCACTCCGTACATGGATGGTACACCTTTCGTTACGCAGTGCCCCATCCTGCCTCAGTCCACCTTCAGGTATGTTACCTTTTTTGATCCTACTAATATTATAATTGCGAATGTTTGTGAATGTGGATGTGTAGCTGTCTCGATGTTTGGATGTATGTTACTCTTTCACGCTCTAATAGCAGAACGGATTTGAAATTTGGTACAGGGATAGATTTAATATTTTCGCAGGATAGATTAAATAGTTTGGAATAATACTTAGAAAATATATTTTCCCTGGAATAATTTCCCATTGAATGTGGAAAAGGGAACAAAGTTCATTCACTCATTCAAAGTCATGTGCCCCTCTAGTAGTACCGTAATAAGAAATTAAAGCGCTTACAAACCTCCACTTTACTTAATGTCAGTTACAGTTTAGTGTTATTATTAATCCACGTAATTTCAGGCGGTAGGTACTGTTTTATGTCAAAAATTACCTCTTTACGACATGAAACATAACCCTTTTATCATAAAACAGTATCCCTTTGAATAATATTTATGTGGTCAACGCGAAAATATTACATACTTAGTCTACTTTATGAGTAAAAGAACATCAAGGATCTTTCAGTCGGGGTTATTTCTGTACCAAGCCAATCAACCCTCTATATATTTACAATCAACTATCTATATTATGTATAGTATTCTATATAATCAGTCACCTGCTGGATTTAGGTCTCTTTAAATTATCGCCCTACTTAATGGCGGGGATGTTTTCCTTTTCTTACTAGACCAGATTTTGATTCGAGTTGTTCTTCTATATGGCATGACCTTGGCCAATAATCAGCTGGTGCACCACTTATATTTGAGACTTTTTAATACATTTCATTAATCGCAGCTTTATGTACTGAACTATTGAATCCGATTCCTAGGGCCATATTATGAAAATATATTTATACAATCTTTTCGGGTGCCATTAAGGTTGTACTTTTGTTTAAGTTTGTAATAGTTGTTTTGCATGAAACTTTTTGCAAAGAGCGGACATTATCCGCATTATGTACATTTTGATATTGTTTTTTTTAGATACCGGTTCAATGCATCCCATCCTGGCACTCACTTTTGGCACTCACATAGTGGAATGCAACGGGCTGATGGTGCTGCAGGCGTATTTGTAATCCGTAAACCGAAATCTCAGGAGTATCATGGAAACTTATACGATCACGACCGGTAGGTACTTTTAGTTACTATTCTTCTATTTTTTATACCTACGGCTGAATAACTAAATAATAACGGTTTTGAAGAATTATAAACAATGTATTCATTTATTCTACAACTTAAACTTTACAACTTCTCAAAAAAAAATCAATATTCTAAGAAAAAATCAAAGCAAAGACAATTTTGATGTTATAACATTGGTTTGGAGAAGACATTACTTTTTCAATCTGTTACAGACGTTTAAATCATTAAAATTGTCAATTTCTTTTTGTTACAAACGAAAGCGGAATGTGTTTAGAAAAATTGATAATGAAGTTACAACTATTTATTTTTGTGCTATTACTTAACTGTGTTCATAGCTATTATTGTGATATAATTAATTCTATTGTACTAGAATAAATTTGACTGCCTCTGTGGCGCAGTCGGTAGTGATACCGCCTGCGGCGCTGGGAGGTCGTGGGTTCGATTCCCACCGGAGACAAATATTTGTGTGACCCATAAATGTTTGTTTCAAGAGTCTGGGTGTTTCTATGTAAAATATGTATGTATTTAAAAGTATATAAGTATTAATATCCGTGGTCTGATACCCATAACACAAGCAGGTTATTCCTAGCTTACTTTGGGATCAGATAGCGTTGTGTGAAAAGTCCGTGAATATTTATTTATTTATTAGAAGTCAGTAATCATTACGGGACTGGAGGTGTGTACTCGGAGAACCGTTATGCAATGTTATACGCGCTGAGTAATCGCAACTTTTAGTAAAAGGTAAATCCTTTACTTTGATTGTTTCTTTAACTGATCTACAAAAAACTGTACTACATTTTTTATATCAAACTATGATTTGATCTGGGTAACAAAAGGTAATGAAGGTGCAATCATTTCATATGATTCACTAATTACGATTGGTTGACATGATGTGATTTTTTGTCAGTGATTCATGTGTGTATGATTTGAGGTAATTCCAGATGATTATGAAAGTATGTTTTCGTATTTTTGGCAGATTGAGATTAATAGAGGGTGTTATTTTTGAAGTTTTTTTTTTGTATCTATAATTAGCTAATGCCCATGCTCAGGCCGTGTGTTTTTTTTTCGTTTATAATTTTTCCATTTTTTTTGTAAAGTGAGTAATACTTTGTCCCACTTTCGACTAATAATCTTATAGAATATGAACACCTGTAACAGGATTTAAAGTACATTTATTGAAGTTTATTATTCCATTTTTTAAATTTTATTCCATAGGTTGTTATTTTAACTAACTCATATCATATATTTACATATTTTTAGTCACGCAATTATCCTCGAAGGTGTAGACAGATGCATCTTTAAGTCCACATTAAAAAAATAAAAAATAAATAAATAAATATTTGTGCACATTCTCACACATCATCTAGCTCAAATAAAGCTAATATGAGCTTGTGCAATAGAATCTAGACGACTGATAAACATACTTATATATTTCTAAATACCTACATTTTATAGATAATCAATATGATCATCACACAAAGAGATTTGTCCTGGGTGGGAATCGAACCCACGACCTTTCATCCGAAGTCAAGCAGATTGACCACTGGACCACGAGGCTAGTCAATATTTTATTGTCGTCGACCGTTAATTCGAAGAAGTGACCATTCTTTATTTTCTTACAGACCCGAACACGTAATGCTTGTAACAGACTGGACACACAAACTGTCGGTAGGATATTTCACCGACAGTTTACATTCCAAAGGTGAACTTCATCACAATGTACAGCCTACCCTGCTGATTAATGGAGTGGGACGTTTTAAGATTTTCAATAATGATACTACGGAACCACTGTATATGAGAGCAGCTAGATTTAATGTCTCGCAGGTAAGAATTGACTCCGTTTAGTGTCTGCCCATCACACTTTCATACCTCAATAATTAACCAATTCTGATTAAAAATGATACGGAGATAGAATACAGCTGAGAAAAGCCATAGGCTACTTTAAGTTCTTAGTAATTACGGGAAAATAAATCTTAGCTAGATAGCTCAGATGATTTTTCGCCTCTTCTACGTACGACCGCATCCAGCGAGCAGGCTTAAGAGCCTACCAGACGCCAAATTGTTGAAAGAAGATAGAAGATATACATTTTAGCGTCTAAGACAGAGAGAGATGCGATCGGTTTTTGTGCGTTTTTAACGAAATAAATTAATTATAAAAAAACTATAGCCAATATTAAAAAAGTGGTCTAGTGCAAATGAACATTTTACTATTGTCTTTCTTATAAATATTTTATATTATAAAAATAACTTAAAACTTATGAGATCTAGGTTAAAATTTCAAGAAATCGAGGTATTTTCAACACAAAAATCTATCGAGGATTTTTTCAGTAACCGTGTTTTTAGCCTAGTGCGTTTTTAGTTTATGAACTTTTACTTTATAAAAGTTGTCTGTGTTAAAATTTTAATTCACTAGACCTCACGAGTCCTGAGATCTAGATCAAGGTAATAGTCTATTTGGCGTCATACAGACTCTTAAGTGATTTTAGATCGCCTGTCCGCTTTGCAAAAGATCTAACTATTAAGTGTTGAAAATAAAATGACCTATTTAGCCAATATCATTACAGATGTACATGCTGCGTCTAATTCTTTAATCTGTGGCTACACCTATCTAAGATGGCAGAATTCATAAGAACCTAATCCCATTGATGAAAGTTTAATCGCAGTCGTAAAAATTTCTAATCACGATCTATCAACGATAATTACTTAACATTAAAATATACTTGTCTCGGTCAAACTTTTAAGAATGCTCAAATTCGATTATAATCTTTATTTACTAGATAAAAATGTTATAGAGCTTTTCACGGTATTCTAAAGTGTCATTTATTTCCAGGGCAACAAGTATCGTTTTCGATTGATCAACGCTGAGTTCATGAACTGTCCTATAGAGATTTCAGTCGACGGTCATAACATTACCGTGATTGCTTCGGATGGGTCTGACCTCAAGCCTATTACTAGTAAGTGATTATTATTTATTAATATTATTTTTCTTATTTAACTTTACATAACTTAGTTATTCAACTTCAAATAAAGCAAACTACTTCAAATAAAGTTTTTGATAATCTACTTATCTATATCTATACCTACTTATAATAAATCTGTAGAGAGGTCAATTCTGTACATGCAATATATTTTTATAATAACTACCAGGGGGTGATTAGTGATCGATACTGATGCCAAAAATGCAATCAGTAAAATTTTTGCCTGTCTGTCTGTCTGTCTGTATGTTCCTTATAGAAACAAAAACTACACGACGGATTTTAACGAAAATTGATACAATTATTCTTCATACTCCTGGGCAGGTTATAGTATACTTTTCATCACGCTAAATCAATAGGAGCAGAGTAGTGAAGGGAAATTTTGGGAAAACGGGAGAAGTTACTCCATTTTTTAAGCTTCCGTTGCGTGTGCAGCCTTAATGGTTAAAGTTGCATAGAAATCATGTATGACGGAAATAGATATTCGTATTATACATAAAATTGTCTAAAAACATCCTATGTCTATCTTTTATGGTTGACTCACAATAACACGTGTAACTCCTGATAGCTTAGCAGTTCGGAGCATTCTAATTATATTTGTTTACTCTTACGTTTATAATACTCTCACTCATCCCTAATTTACAAAAGTTAACATACCTATTCAATAAAAAAAGAATCATAGAAATCGGTATAGAAACACCAAACTTATACTGCTCGTTCGCTCTAACTTTGCCGTTCGGCTCTATACTAAAGTCGATTTTTTGATTAGACGAAGTAAATTGAAAGCAACTAATGTCACTTCTTCTTGTAGTGTTGCGTATTTTCTATGACGAAATGACATTAGCTACTGTCAATTTACTTCGTCTAATTAACAATTCGGGTATAAGCCTCTACGCCAGCGGCAAAGTTAGAGCGAACGGGTAATATAAGCCATCGCACGTCGCACGTGAATACTGAATCATGGTATAAGGATTATTTTTGTGTAACGGTTGCCGCGCTCGACACGGGTCGCGGCGGCGCGGCGAGGGTATGAAAAGGCGGAAGGTCCGAGCCGAGAGCGAGCTTTATTCAATATTTGGCTGTTGATGCGTTCAGAGCGTTCGCCCTTATTGACAGACAATAATAGATATTGAGAAACCGTGCTTATCAGCGCGACTTTCAGTATTTAAATAGTTTATTTGAATTTCTTAAGGACATATGCTACTTTTTTTGCGAAAAACGACGAAAACGCGGACGAAGTCGCGGGCAAAAGCTAGAAGGTACTAAAATTATAGAGGTAAAGTTGGTAAAACTTAAAAAAATCATTATTGCAAATGTTGGGCTATAATATCATTATACTACTACACAAAGGAGCGAACTACTTCAAAACAATATCTGATATAATAAAATAATGTGGGACGAATTCATAAATATAGGTCAACTACAAACTACATTATCTACTTTATTGACATGACCTAAGATATTTTACTCGTAAATCCTTAAAAAATTAGACATATCTATTGTCTAATGTTTCTTTGTATGTTAAAGTTAAGTTTAGTTACAGTTTATTTATGTAAAGCTATTTCAACTGCAGGTAAAAAGACGGATTGAAAGAAATAATGACAATATTAAAGATGTCTTAATTTATCAAAAACGAAAATATCCCAAAAGTTGCAGCACTAAGTACTTTATTAAACAATTTTCAAGAACTTTTTAAAACGCTGTATGAAACGTTTTGAAAAATAAAAGCTTTCATAAGTTTAAACTCTAAAGATATATTCCCGAGACATCTCGTTAGACAGTGACAGATTTCAGCTAAGCTTTAATACAATAATGCAAAACTCATAACCATCTAAAACGCTCCAGGAAGTTGACTAAGCTATAAGTAAAAGGGGTCATAATCCTGCACTAAAGGCTGGCTTCCACTGCAAACTGAGCGTACCTATTAATGAATCCGCTTAACGTGCAACTGTAAGCTGTGAAAAAAGCAAGTATGCAGTTTTATGTTACGACTAGCAGACGACACGAAATTTCACCCGCGTAGCCTATTCCCGTGGGAATATGGGAATGTAATATAGCCTATGGCATCCGGGGATAGTGTAGCTTCCCAACAGTGAAAGAATTTTTCAAATCGGTTTAGTAATTTCAAAGCCAATTCGATGCAAACAAACAATCAAATCTTTCCTCTTTATAATATTAGTATAGATAGATTTAAGCGGATTCATTAACGGCCCGTTCAGCTCGCGATGTCAACCGGGCTTGAATGTTAAAGAGGTGTTAAGCTAGCGACCGTTTGCTTTTACACATTAAAATATGAAACAGCTTAAGCGGAGTCTGCGTGCTGTAGATACTGCACTACTTCTTACTGAATAATAAATTGGTTCAGGTGACTTTTGAATGTAGGTGCAAAGGTTTGCATAAAGATTTTCCATATAATTAGTTTAATTTTACTTTTAATAAATTGAGGTTATAGGGAATTTTAATAATAAGACAGTTAAAAAATAGATGCGATGATAAAAACAGTGTTGGTATTTTGTCTAAAACCACTTACAATGAGGTCGGCAGTATGCTTGTCTGCCATCTCAGCAGTAGTATAAAAAAATATTTACCAATAATATTGACTTTTAACAATAAATAAATGATTTTACTTGATTTTCACGTGTATCTTAATTGTTACAGCGACTTCTTTGGTAACGTATGCGGGAGAGCGTTATGACTTCGTTTTAGATGCAAATAATGAAGTTGGTAATTACTGGATCAAGATTCGTGGTGCTGGCATGGATTGCAGTCCAAAGTAAGTACCTTAACATTTTTTAACATTACAAATAAATAAATGATTATTATAATGAACATAACTCATAATTTTAAAGTAACGTTATCAAAAATACTGTTGTATTAAAGGGTTTGCGGTATGGACCTACACTATACTTATAATTAATGGCTTAGTACATATTGTTCGTTGACGTTTCGAAAAGGTTGCGATTGTTGTGGTCCTACGGTGACTGAGAAATGTTGCTTGTTAAACTTAAGCACTGATTTTGATGAACCTTCGAAATTATTAATCTCCAAAAATAACAAAGAGTAGAAATTTAAAACAAAAAAAAATTTTGTAGCAGGACTACGATTAATAATATATTATATATACAGGAATTGTTAGTTGTTCATAATTCAAAATAACATGATTTATTTTTCATAAACAGATTAGCCAAAGCAAAACAAGTGGGAGTATTACACTATGATGGAGCATTGGACGTAGAACCTACTGGGAATCCAACATGGGAAGAATCACATACTGAAGGACTGGTATGTATCTTCATGTGAATGTGTAGTAGAGTTTATATAGTATTTGACTCTATAGTTTGATGATGAGCATACTTTGTATGTAGCCAATGATACGACAGACACTTCTGATTCAATGACAATATTTGAAAGAAAAGTATCTATTGCGCCTTCTGAGGAATTTATGTATATGGCTCAAGTAAAGCCAATGTTTCTGCTATGGTTAAAATATTTAAAACAATTAGTATGCTAACTTTCTCATAATATTTTGAAAATTTAAGAAGCAAACTTTATAAACTATCGCCAACTTTCACACTTAAAACTCTGATAGGAAATTATTGATGCTTTTTCAATTGATCGGTACGATATAAGATAAGCCTCTTATCGAAATAACGATAGTTTTAGGCAGGTCACAAAATCAAATAGCGAGCGGATGCAGTAAAATTATCCCTAGGGCGAAACGGTGCGGTGGTGAGCGTCTGGCAGAATGCCAGACACTATCAGCGGCGAAAGCTTTGCATACGAAGATTAGTAATGTAATGGTTTTACTAAAATATTCTGGAATACCTGAAAATGAGAGTCAGCTGGTTCAAAATTAGTATTATGTATATTATTCGTGTATGAGATGACCACCTTGCCACACACTAAACATCTACATTCAACTTACTTATACTGCCAATATATTTATAGGAAGCGTTTGTAAAACACTAGTAAAATTGAGGCTATTGAAAGTATAATAGTAAAATAAATTAAGGGAAATTAATTTGATTTGAACTAGTAACTGCCTCTTAATTGAACCATTTAGCTTACGTAGCTTAGCTTACTTTATATCTTAATACAGAGTTTTTATAATAATTAAAATTAAAGATAAGATTGAAATTAATGTTAAAATTATCCGCTAAATATGACTCAATAAATTCAAATCTAAACTTTTGTTCACAGCAACTAAACGCACAGAATAAAGGACAAGAAGACAATGAGACTATAAGTATCGCTGGAATGGAGTCCATTGAAGGTTACGATGACAGTTTGAGGGAGGAAGTCGATCACCAATTTTACGTAGCTTATGATTTTTATGCCAAGAATTCTCCATTTCATAGACCACCATACGGATTTAACCAAGGTGAGCATAAATACTGTTTATTAATTTAATAAAAAAATGTACATCCAACTTTAGGTAAAGAAAATTAAGTTTTTGTTAAATCGTCTAATAAGATAACATTTAATGTAGTATGTGATGAAATTGATAGTAATTTTCTGATATATACTAAAATTATGGGGTAAGCTTATAAATTTTACAAAACAATAATATAATGGAAAGTATCTGCTCACCATTGTCTGATTAACTACTATTTCTATTAACTACCAATTTCATTAGTTGTTAGGGTTAACTACCTTCTGTACAATCGAAACTACGCAAATATAGAACTACACTGTGCAGGTAATTAGTTAAAAGTGAAGGCTCCTAAAAAATGTTTTTCTTTTCGCAGTGCGAGACAACAGAAACCTGTTATGGATTCCTCAGCTCAATCACATTAGTATGAAGCTTCCATCAAGCCCTCTTCTAAGTGCCAGGCCATCATCAGATGCTTTCTGCAACTCTTCAAGTGTTCACGAATCTTGCGTTGAAGATTTCTGCCAATGTTCTCACGTACTCTCAGTAAAACTCAACTCTATAGTAGAAGTAGTTATCGTAGATGAAGGAGCTACTTTCGATACAAATCATCCGTTCCACCTACATGGTCACAGTTTTAGAGTAGTTGCACTTAGAAGATTAGGTAATAAGACATCTGTAGAAGAAGTCAAAGCTTATGACAAAGCTGGTTTACTTAAAAGAAATCTGAAGAATGCTCCTATTAAAGATACAGTGACGGTACCAGATGGAGGGTATACAGTCATAAGATTTAAGGCTGATAATCCTGGGTATTGGCTATTCCATTGTCATATAGAATTCCACGTAGAAGCTGGAATGGCTCTGGTATTTAAAGTTGGAGAACATGAAGACATGGTTCCAGTACCAAAGATGTTTCCTACGTGTGGTAGTTTTATGTAAAAGGTACTAAGAAAATGTAAAGACTACTACACAAACGAAAGCATTTATTTTTGAATTAGGCTGTTCCTATTTTCTTTGAGGCTTATTAAAAATATGATGTACAAAATAATAATTGTTTATTGATTCTCATACTGACGAAGTACTTAATTGTAACTAAATTGTAAATATATTTATTGCAGTTTTGATTTGTAAATAAAAATTAAATTAAATCTTTATTAATAGGTATTCAAGTTTAGAAACAATTTCGGTATTGTATCATTCTTTTACACATCTTTACGAGTTACGATATGATTTTGTTAAGAGATATTGTAGTTAATACATTAACTGCCTTTGTCAGTTTTTTGACGGAATCCTAGTGATGCATTTTTAATTTATTGTCTTAACTGTTAAGTGACCGATTGACTGAGTGATTATACGTCACGTTGTTCCCCAAAATATTAAATGCAGATATCTCTGTGTCAAATGTTCCTTATAAACAGCCAGCCTCTTTACCGCTTGGGGCAGGCAGAGTCATACAGTAAATGCACCTTATAGTTTCACTAGTTGCATTTTGTCCACGGTGGTGAGCCTAATTAACATCTCTTGTATAACTCGGTGTTTTATTACGCTCTATATTGATAAGTACTTATTCTGGCACGTTTATGTTAAGGTACTTAATTTATTTTAGTCTCATAGATACTTATGAATAAAGATGTTGATGAAATTTTTTTATTACTTTCATTCATTTTTTGTAAGAATATTGCATAACTTAATTTCTCCAAGCCCCTACCAGACTTACTTTCTATTAATACCAGAAATAACATACGCATAAGAGATATTATACAAAAATACTATACTCATACGCACAAAAGAGATAAAGAGTGGAACGTGCTGCCTGAGTTTGTGTTTCCGGAAAGCCGACGCGCCTACAACCAATTTTGATCAAATGATATAACTACCTACATAATGCTTTGGTGTTTTGAAGATGTCAATAATGCAAATATCACAGGTACAAAGCCTTTATAACTATAATCTAGACACTCTAGAAGTCTAGACTGTGTGCTGGATCCAGTATATGGACAAGAATCATGGGAGTAACAAATAGATTCTAGTCCTTATTTTCACGTGTGGACTGCCTTGATGAATACCATGCCGGACTCCTCCCGACTAAAATCACATTGTGTCCTGCAACTGCCTGCGATCGGAAATCCCAGAACTCGGAAGGATATCCCAGGAGTTCTGACAAGGTTTTAGTTCTTCTAAGCCATTAATTAGGTTTAGACTACAGCTGAAAAGTGAGCTCGCGATTTCAGAGCGAAAAGGTAAGGCGTTACGTGAATGATAACATGTATGTACACTTACTTCGGAAATAAAGATCTGCATCCAAAGTAGTTTATAGACTTACCCCCTTATTCATAATCGTTTATTAAACCTATTTTAGTTAAAACACACTTTAAGTCTATTGCTGTCTCTAACCAATGACAGAGTACGGTTAGAGACAGCAATAGACTTAAAATGTGTTTTAACTAAAATAGGTTTAATAAACGATTATGAATAAGGGGGTTAGCGTCCAAAAATTCTGGGTCTATACATTAATATTAGATAATATCAATCCTGACGTTCATAATGATAGTTACTTTATGACCTACTGAAATAAATATATTTTGCAATTTCATCGGCTCCGTCTGGGTGGAATTTTATTTCCTTTCCCGCCTTCAATAGGAAATTATTCCGAGAATAAAAGTAACCTGTATCTGTTTTTCCAGCCTATAAAACTGTACCAAATTTCAGTCAGATCCGTTAAGTCGATAGAGCGTGAAAGAGTAACAAACAGCTAGACATCCTTACATCTACACTCACAAACTTTCGCATCATCATATTCGAAGCGTTCCAGCACGGTTAGATCCGATAGGGGTTTTCTTCCGCGCACGCTTATGTTGTGGAATGATCTCCCTGCCTCGGTTTTCCCAAACGCCTACAGTATGGGGTTCTTCAAAAGGGGTCTTAGAAGGTTTTTACAGGGTCGGCAGCGCGAGTGTGGCCACCTTAGTGGTATAAAAAAAATCTATAATAGTATGTACACAGTAAGATTTAAGCATATCAATGACATTATAGGAAATCCCTAATTACTTTGAGATGGTGATTGACCTCACTGTGCCACGCTGGCTAGACGGGCAATACCTATTTTAAAGTTTTCCTTCTCTAGTCATGACATCATCGGTTAGTCAGATCGCTGTTCATAACTTCAGATCAGTAACCAAGCAAGCCATCAATATTTTTTTTCTCATAATAATTCGGGGATATTAACCATTACAGCAGGTAAGCCACTGGCACGTGAATGGAGGCCATAATTGCTTGCTTATTTTAAAACCACTAAGGTGGCAAACAAGCTAACGGCTAACCTGATGGGAAGTAGTCACCGAAGCCTATGGACGTTTGCAAGATTAGAGGCTCTAGACTCGCGCTGTCGACCCTGCAAGAACCTTCTAAGACCCCTTTTAAAGAACCCTATATTGTAGGCCTTTGGGAAAACCACAGAAATCTGATTTTGATATTTGTGGAGAAAATTGAAGCAGGGAGATCTTTCTATAATCCAAGCGAGCGCGGAAGGAAGCCCATATCGGAACTTAGGTCACTGAATTGTTTTTAAATTTCTATTTTATTGTATCACCGTAAACTATTGAGTAATTAAAACATATGTACATCCTTGGATTGTTTTTAAATTTATACTTTATTGTATAACCGTAAACTATTAAGTAATTAAAACAAATAATAACTTATATAATTCTCAGTTATAATAAGATTCTTGAACTTTAATTAAGTAATGAAGTTTTAACACAATATTTTGAATATCCGAATACTTTGGAAGGAATTCTTGCTCTAATAAGAAGGAATTTATTGTTTGCCACAAGTTTTCTTGGATAATACTTAAGATTTATTAAGGGAACTCTGATTATTTTGAAGCTAATATTGTTTAATTACAAGTTTTATTTAGGTGAAGATTCTTAGTATTAATTTAGCACATGCAAGACAAGTGTTTTCGACAATTCTAGATTAAATCTGTTGTTAACGATGTAGACACTAGTGTAGGTAGGTAGCACTTGTGGCTCTGCGGACTTATTCTGTAAACGATCACTGCAGTAAGCACCATTTAGCGTGGCTGGTTATGGATAGGTGACCATCTCATGACCACTTTGTGACATCTATTGGCGAGCGTTTCCGTGCTTCGGAATTCACGTTAAGCCATTGATCCCGGTTGCCAGTAAAATTGAAGGCCTTCGTGTGCGCCTTGAAAAAATTCAACAGCGGACCG
The DNA here is from genome assembly GCA_933228765.1 of Miltochrista miniata. Classification (NCBI taxonomy): domain Eukaryota; kingdom Metazoa; phylum Arthropoda; class Insecta; order Lepidoptera; family Erebidae; genus Miltochrista; species Miltochrista miniata. The sequence continues at coordinate 9,503,250 of OW121773.1, read as the reverse complement.
TCACAACCTGCGCCTGTCCATATCAACATGACAATAAGGCTCACCACCTATTACGTGGGACAAAAATCTAAAAAGTGAAATGTAAGCATATAATATGCCTCTGCCTACCCCTTCGGGATTAAAAAGGCGTGTATGTAGTAGGAGTATGTAGTAGGTCATCACGTACAAGTAATAATTTTATTATGCCTAATGCATGGAATTTTGTTAACATACCAGCTTCCCATGGATACTAGTTCCCGGGTTAAATCTTCTATGTGTTTTCTGGGCTATATGGGTAATGAAAATTTCCATCTCAAATTCTAGCAAAATCCGTTCAGCCGTCAAAGCATGAAAAAGAGTCATACACATCAAGTGTACTGTACCAGTGTAAAAAATCTTGGCGTGTTGATTGATAGTACATTATCATGGGCTCCTCAAATGCGTGAGGTGAGTCGTAAAGTATTTGCATCAGTGGGATCTTTACGGAGATTGCAAAATTTTCTGCCCATTGCCACCAAAATTGCACTTGCACAATCGCTTCTTCTTCCTATTCTTGACTATGCGGACGTTAGCTATCTCGATGTCACTGAGGAGCAACTTAATAAACTTGAGCGCCTTCAAAATTTATGTATTCGATTCATATTTGGTTTACGCAAATATGATCATGTGTCTGAATTTCGCAGTAAGCTCAATTGGCTTCCAATTCGCCTTCGCCGGAATACTCATATTCTTTCGCTTCTTTACAGTATTTTGTTTAATCCCTGTACCCCTTTATATTTAAAAGAACGATTTGTGTTCCTTGCTGACACACATTCTAGATCCCTGAGGTCATCGGAGTCCTTGGTGTTAGCTGTGCCAGAACATTCAACTGGGTTCTATGATAAGTCCTTTTCTGTGCAAGCTGTGCGACTATGGAATGCTCTGCCGGTGTGTATTAGGCGTGCCCAATCACTGCCGGTCTTCAAAGGCATGATAAAGGCACATTATTTGGGCTCTTAGTGGACTGTATCTATTATGATTATTTTATTATTATTTTTTTACCACTTAATAAAACCATTCTTGTTTTTTCTTACTTTCTGTTGTTTTTCTCTTTATTTTTACTACGCTTAAGTTATATTAATTATAAGGGTATGTGTATGGTAAATATATTTGGTTATATAGGATTGTATATATTTATTTATTATATTTATTTACAATGTGTATGTATTAGTTTATGAAGATTTATATCTATGTATTTTATTTTAGGTATATGGACCTATATTTATCTGGAGACTGTAAAACTTTATCCTCATTCTATATTTTATTTTTTATTTTTAGCACTGTACAATATTTGACACCGATAACTAGGACCTACCCATTTCTCAAAATTAAATGTTCATTTTGTCCAATCAAAGGTTGCCAGTAAGAGATTGCTTTTAGCGATATGGCCGCCATTTGTACATATTTGTGTTTATGTTTCTTTTGTAAACTGGTTTTATTGGTGTACAATAAAGTTTTACTTACTTACTTACTTACTTACTTACTTACTTACTCAAGATACAATTGAAAAATCTTTCACCTACATAAACCTATATCATTAACGAGTAACTTAGGCTAAAATTTTATCACCGTGTTCCCACGGGTGCGGTCACAACGCGGGTAAAACCGCTTGACGTTCGCTAGTAGATAGGTAATAAAACCCATAATATTATTAATGTCTTTTCTAAGAAGAAGAAGAATGGGGTTTTGATATATCCTGTGACATCCTTCTTCATCCTGGGATATCCATCTGAGGGCTTACTTTGGGCTTCCAGCGGTAGACAAGGGTAGGACAATGTGTGATTTTAGTTGTAAGAGTCCGGCATGGCATCCATATGAGGGATTTCTACCCTTAAAATAAGGTAGGTTTAAAACCTTCTTTTTGGTTCCTTCATTTGACTCCTTTTTTGTCAAAAATGTTTCTTCCGTCTCCCATTGTTGAATACTATTATAATGGATCTGGACTCGTCTGAGCAGGATAATTTTGAACAGTCTTTTTTTTATATTTAGCTCGCCAAAATGATGCCGTCGCCTAATCGAAAGCAACGATATTTAGCGATTGGGGGCCACTATCACAGTCTGTAAAGCTGTAGTGTGGTAGTCCTCAAATTGGCGGTCCTATGATGCGAAACTTCACGCTCAGCTTGAAGAACTCAGGATTGTAAGAGGAGGGAAAGATGTGAGCTGGTAGGGCGTTCCAGGCTTTTATGGTTAGACAGAAAAACGATCTTTTGAATCGTTCAGTTCTAGCGAAGATTCTCTCCACTGTGATAGAGTGTAACCTTTATCCAGCACGCGTTGTTCGGGATCGGATTGGAGAGGGCGGGATTAGGTTAAAGAGTTTTTCAGAATACTCACCGTAATAGATACGGTAGATGCAGCCAAAGACGCAATTTGTTCTTCTCTGTGCCAATGGTTCCAGACTTTCCATCACCTCCTGGTAGTTGATTGAGTTGAGTCCGGCGCGTCAAGCAAGTAAGCAAGCCTTGTAAGAGTTCAATCTAGAATCACGAAATATTGGTTTCAGATCATTTGTATGTCTCAAACATAATTACATGTGCGCATATCTGCGTAGCTAAATGGTTTAAGGCGCAGAAAATCCTGGTTCCAATAAGTAGGACACATCTTCTTTCCTGTAAATTATATACTGTTATGCCATTAGTCAGTGCATAAGTTATAGCACATATTAATTTGTGGTTGTAATCTATATAAAAGTATAATATAGTCATATACTATACCTCTGACTACCCGTTCGTGGATAAAGGAGTGACAATGTGTATGTATGTATAGTCTATAGAAGATATCATCAAGATTATCTTCTATATACATACATAGCTAGATGACGCTCGCGTTCCTGCTTCCCGAGGAAACATATTCCCGGGATGAAAAGTAGTCTATGTGTTATTCCAGACTATACATACATCTAAACATCCAAACATCTTTACAAAATTTAAAATTTATGATCTTTACAAACTTTTACATTTAAAATATTAGTAGGATATCAAATATTGAGCTAAATCATTACAGAATTAGAAAGGTCGATATAACTATGGCTGATCAGGTCGTGACGGTGTCAGACGACCTAGAAAAGGTGGATGGAAAATGACTAGGAAGGTATAAAGTGGGAGATGACATTTTTTTAACCCGAAGAAAATCCTACAGGGACGCATCCCTGTAGGATTTTCCGGCGTAGCAACGCCGGACTCCTACCGACTAAAAACCACAATGATTTCTAGCTAATGCCTACGGTTAGGAACCCCGGGTAAGCCCTCAAAAGGATGATCCCAGGAAGGGAGATGCCTACTTTTAGTCATCCTACTTTTCGTGCCTTACATTGGCTGAATTAATTGATGGATGGAAATACCTTGATGAAATTGGAAAACAGTAGTAAAATTATCAGAAAAGAAATTTTATAAGATGTCAATAAAATGGACATGACTTTATTGATCTAATATCTTACTTCTAACGATTATCGTTGCATGGGTGTTCAAAAACAACACTAGAATTAACACATTTTACTCGTAATAAACATTGTGGAAGTCTTTTCTAATATTTTTTGACAACATCGTAGTATGTACGAAATAGACGACTGATAGAATAATCTGAAGCAGAAAATCTATTCCCTATTATATATAAATTATAGTAATTTAAAACAGCATATATTTAAATCGATATCTGTTTATTCTCTTTTCCCGAACTAAATATTTCAAAGTTAAACCAAAAATATTGACTTGCACACTAATTATGCACACTAAATAAATCCAAGTCATTAATCTAGTGTGCAAAAAAATTAAACAGATGTGCATTTAAAAATAACCATAAAAGAAAAGATCTCATTTATTTTTTCAAATAAATTATTGATTTCTTATTTTCATCTATAACATACATTTTGTTGCTATATTAACAAGGCATAATAACAACCCAGATTTACCTCTCAGTCGTATGCTCATTAAATAATTGTAAATTCCTGATTTGTATATTGTATTGTTCGAGCCATTAATTATATAAATGAAACATTTATTTTAATTAAGTAATTATAGGTATTGATTGTATTGTAACTATCAGTTCATTACCTCTTTAACCTAGATGTTTACTAAAGACTAGAAGGTCTCGACTGAAACCTACTGGTTAGAATACTTTACTATGGATCTGCAGGTAGTTTGATGGACCAGTAGCCCAGTCAAATTAGCATCTGACGAGGAAAATATATAAGTAGCATTTTCCTTCAGTATTCGGTAAGCTATTAAAGTTGGTTTTGCATAGTATTCCATCCTTTGTAATATCTGCCAACATGATTTTTTTTTTGTAGTTTAATTATTTTTGATTTTACACAAAAACTGATAATATTAAAAAACGTTTATGTATTTAAAATAATTTAAAATCAAACAAAATCTAAATTATAATTAGCAAAATATATTTTCAGGATTATAAATGGTCATGAAGCTTTCAACATTTTGGACTGATAATTTTTGTGAACTATGTAATGTTTTTTGTATTGTAAAGGACAGAAAGATTACTGCTACTTATATTTTATTCGTTTTTGCACATTTTTTGGGCTAATTTGACTGGAGATCCAAGACAAATCTCTTTTTGTGACGAGCATTCAGGTTTATTTTGAGTCTGCGTGTAATTTATCTACAGTATCTATACTAAATTATATAGAGAAAAGGTAATGAATTTGAATGTTGGGGATCACAACAGAAATTAAAGAACCGATCAAAAAATATATTTTTGTAGTTGATAGCCCAATTATTGAGACAGATTACATTGCTACATATTAATATTTAGGCTAGATAGCGCTGTGGTTATGACTAACTTATGGTATGCATTAATCACTTACTAGGACTCATTTTTAAAGACCCTAGGTATATCCTAGTCATTCGGTAGATACACATTCCACTATATGCTCTTAATATACTGGAAAACCACAATTTGTATTATGTCTGCACTAACGAGTAGGTACGTATGAAATCTTCACGATAGGTACATAGGTAAACAAAGTTGTATTACTTACAATGCAATTGTGTCTAAAATTAGATTTCTACTCATATAAAGAAATAAACAATAGTGTATTATTAAAATGGCAGCCCATAATTTGTATCAGGAAAAATATGTCTGCCTCCCTTAGCTGAAGTACTTAACAGAAGCGGTACTATCAAAATTATAGACTAGCTAGGATGATACCTTAAACGTGAAAACTTGGGTTGAGCTGGTCCTTCTAAACAAAATAAGTATCTTTCTTGACCAGAACCATCAAAACTTGGAACAAAATAGTCCGCAAAGGTGTTTACCTCCCTTACAATACCAGGTTCTTCAAGCGGAGCGTGAAGAGGCACATCATAGGACTGCCAATTTAAGGACTACTGACAGAAGTCGTATTTATTGTAAGAGTGGTCCCCAATCGTCATGGCTTTTCATCTGGCGGCTAATTATTACATTATTTTACTATAAATTTTATGGAGATCAAAAAGCAAGACTTTTTTAGGAACTTTTTAAGAAGAACAATTTCGTCGTACACGATTATTATGTAACTTTAACAATTTATTACGTAAATTGTTATTTGTTTTATTACTACCTACATCGAATTTAAGGAGTGAGAACTTCTGTGTAAATTCATATTATCCAAAGGAATGTTATTACTTGTTAGATAAAGGTCATGAATTCAAGACTTGCCTGAACCAAGTTGCTTTTTTCCCTTTAAAATAAAATGTATAGTAGTTACATTTTATTTTCATTCCCGTTTTACTTATTGCCGTAATAAAAATAGCATAATAAATGTGTTATCACAGACTAAACTCTATCCCTGTACCGAATTCAGCCAGATTTAATAAACACCCTGACATCCAGTTAAGATACACTACAATCCCCCCACCCCCCTAGGCGAGGGCGCAGTGGTAGCCGACGGTCTGTTGGGAGTCCTGGGGACATCCTTCCGAGGGCTTACCCGGGGCTCCCAACTGTAGGCTGTTAGTTAGGATACGTGTGGTTTTTAGTCGGTACGAGACCGGCATAGCTTCCCTGTGGGATTTTCCTCACGTTAAAAAAAATACATAGATACACTCACAAACTTTTACATTTATTGTATTAGTAAGAACTATTAGTATTTTACAATCAAAGCCATTAATTGGTAATAACCGTGGGAATTACATTAAGTAATTTTGGGGTCTATTACGTACAGGCAAACAGATTGAAGCTACAGTGTGGGATAATTAAAATTTTGATTTTCCTTCCGCTTACGCCTTTATTGTGGAATTAGCTCCTTCTTTCGGTTTTCCCGAACATCTACTTATAGGTCTAAATATACATCAATGAATTTTGTGAGGCCGAGCTGATCACGCAGATCAACGCTCACCTTCACCGTCTATAATATTCCCCATATTGTATAATGACCGTCCTAAACGTAATATACTGGGTGGCAAGTCTCAGATGGAAGCGCGGAATTCCCCTCTGTCCCCGCTATAGACACCGCGCCCTTGCGGTGAATACACGGAGTGCTGAGCATAGGTCTCTCTGGGCTTCGTCAAACAAGGCCTTAGATTTCGTAGTTTTCCTTCAGAATATACTTTAAAAAAATATTTAAAATGGCGAGGGACCTGTTCCAAAAAATGACAACCCTCCCTTTCTTTTTGTCTGATCTTAGTATTAGTTGATAAAGCGACAGCAGAAAAATGACAACCCTCCCTTTCTTTTTGTCTGATCTTAGTATTAGTTGATAAAGCGACAGCAGAAATACATCTTATGAGAGAATTTCCGCCCTCTACCTATCACGACTATTGAGATAAAGCCTCATGACGTACAGATAGACAGACAGACAGTTGGAAAAGTATCATGAATATAGTCCCGTTTTTACTCCTTGTGTACGGAACCCTAAAAAGAAAGATATTAAAGCGCTACACGTGACAAGTCACAAGTCTTATATGAATGGATATTTTGATCCTAAATTGTGTAACAGCTGATGACAAACCGACGCACGGGACAACCACAAGTGAGGATACACCGTCAATAAAACAATCTATTAATAGTATCACACGTAATAGGAAACTATTTGTGTTATTCTCGCTATTATCCTAACAAATAATGTGGACCAGCCATGCCGTCTGAGTCCTGGGATTATAGTTCGCAAAGAGTACCTGAGTGCTTTGACCGTCCTTTAACTTTGTCTTCAAGTTTGGACGTCCTAATTTTTGGGTATTTTACTCCATGCGGATAAAAAGTGATTTACTTAATTTTTAACATAGAATGTTTTTGATTTTTTTTTACAATACTTTATTGGCATGATCATTATTAAATTTATACAAAGTCACCCATAGTTGATAGCGAAGTAGACACAAAATTCGAAAATCGCGCGCAAACGCGACCATTTTCACGTAGCACCATTTTCTTAACTCTTATAACACGTCTTGTTGCGAAACAGAAATACAGAGGGGCAAGTGCGAGTTTCGGTGAGCGCCTGTCGACATTCACGAACGAGCGCGTTATCACCGATTTGTATGGGATCGAGACAAGTTCCCGCGTTTACAGTTAGGTGGCGGGGTCTCGATTCCAAACAAATTGGTGAGCCGTGAATGTCGACAAGCTCACGCAAAAACTCGCACTTGCCCCTCAGAAAGCTTGTGATAAGAATGTAATAGTAAGTCACCTCCGAAATGTTCTTAGCTTATAGATTTTGTATATTTTTTTTTTTTTTTATTTTATTTATTTATCTACATACATCCTATCTTTACAGGTTCTTAACCTAATGCGATAGAATAACCCGATCACCTAATTATAAAATATGTACCTATAAAACAACAAATGTAAAACTAAACAGTATCCTAAGGTTGTCTATAGCTAATTGTTCTTAAAGCTATTACTGTGAATTCACTCCATGTGCAAGCAAATAGGTCTACCTGATCCGCTATAAGGTTGAGAGTGCGCAGTGCCCGCGACAGAGGCGCCTCCGCCAGCAGGGAGGTGCGCGCGCTCGGCACCGAATAATAATCACTTACAAAACATTGACCAGCAGGGCCACAGGAAATCACCTACTGGTTACGAGCGGAGACGGTATTTCGATGAGTAAAATGAGACTGTTCATGAGAATTGTATGGGATCTATTTCATTAGAATTTACACTCTGCTTTTCTGCTCTCCCTCTTTGCAAAGGAGGAATGCTGAATAACTTACTTTCCAACTCCTTCAATTTGATCTCCTGATTATATTCTATGTGTATTCAAAGACTTTCTAACTTCATTTATAACCTTATCGAGTTCAAGCTTGATAATTTTTCTGGTCTTAGAAATTGCTGTTGATCCTGGTTTACAGAAGTCATAAGTCTTGGAGGAAGCCTGGTATACATAGGATAGGACCACAGATAACATCTTTTATTTTATCTATTTCGTTACAATAAGGTGAAGAATTTCAACTTGTATCAGTACGGCTCCCGTAGCTTAATTGGTTAGAGCATTGCCCTGGATTAGGCAAAGGTTGCAGGTTCAAGTTCCGTCTGTGCCAAGTTGTCTTTTTTCACTTTATAATAAAATATTACACAATACACGGTGTTGCGCCTTCCTCATGACGCAAGAGGGTATAATTGTGACGTGATTTGGGAGAGGTCTAAGTCCAGTAGTAGACTGCTATAAGCTGATTTGATTGATGATTGATTAATACATAAAAGTGAGAAATAATGCTAATCAGACTTTTTTTCGTCGTCGTACAGTTTAGGAACTGCATTTTTGGCAAACACACGCGTGCGGTGGCTGTGCGTTTCAAACTACCATGGCTCTACGCAGAAAAGAGCTTTTGCTTTGCTCGTTTCTGGCAAAGATTCTGTCTACTATAAAAGAATTTCACCTCTGCCCATCACGCGTCGTCTGGGATTGAAATGGTTGAAGATGGTGATTTCACCAGTTAAATTGTATTTCCCTGAGACTTGTTCTTCGAAAGAACATCCCACATCCATCCGCATTGTCCCGCAGGAAAACCAGGCACTTTAAGGATGATCGGACCAGTAAAAACCCTGACCAATTATAGGTATGTTTCTGTCCAATATTCAAACAATTGGAAAATAATTATCTACCTGATTAACACATCAATTACGGCACATGCTTAATTGGAGTATCCTTTCGAGTGCGAAAGTTTATGACTATGGATGCGTAAATGTTTGTTACTATTTTACGCTCTAATTGCTGAATGGATCTGGTAGAAATAAGGTTCAGGGATAGAAGATACATTAACCTATTGTTATACCGAAATTCAGCTATATCTCTACAGCTGTTGTTACAGCATGATTGACTATTTGGCAAACTTTCCCATTTAGACTTATTAGTAGGAAGTATGTAGTATCATTTTGAACAAGATGCTTAATTCGATATTATTGATGCTGACTGTACCGTAATAGGTGAGTAATACTTGTATGAGTGTATTCACCCATGTTACTCATGATTCATTTAACCTAAAGTGGTTTTGAAATACAATAAATATTTTCTATTCTTTCTTTGTTTATTTAATTTTCTAGATGAAGTAACTATGGCTAACCACATACCTATAATCGCTATTGGTTCTTGGTATTAAGTGTTATGCTGTAATATTAGTGCAGCCCCGCTTACGCTTGGTTCATCATCACGCCTTTATCCCCGAAGGGGTAGGCAGAGGCATATTATATGCCCACATTTCACCTTTTTTTATAATTTGTCCCACGTAATACGTTGTGAGCCGTATTGCCGTGTTTAAATGGACAGGCGCAGGTTGTGACTGCCGGCTGTTGAAATAAAGCCTTCAACTTGGCTTAACGACTGCCATTTTACTGGCAACCGGGACCAACGGCTTAACGTGCCTTCCGAAGCACGGAAACGCTCAAATAAATGTCACAAAGTGATCACATGGATGGTCACCCATCCATGGACCGGCCATAGTGAAAGTTGCTTACTGCAGTGATCGTTTAAAGAACACTGAGTCCGTGGGGCCACGAGCGCTTACGCTTGTTATGTAAAATATTTCACTACATTATAGAGACACAGACAGGCAGTGTGTTTATCCTCACACCTGGTATTCATAGCGTTTGAGCCCGGTAAAGTCTGATAGGACCTTCCGCGAATGCTTAGATTGTGGAATGATCTCCCGGCATAGGTTTTGACAAACGACTACAGTATGAGGATCTTCCAGAGAGGTCTTCCACTGGCCAGCCTGGAGGAGCGGCCCTCCTGATGGAAAGTGTTCAGTGAAGCCTATGGACGTTGGCATGATATAACACATATAAAATATCTTATGCTATGATCAGCTTATTTTTGGACTTTTGATCATAGGGCTTACCTGAGAATCCCGGCTATAGGCATTTATCGATCACCAAATGGTTTCATCCATGAAAATTCCTGAAGAAAAAGTTACTAATTCTAGTACTTAGATACCATTTTATACGCGTAAAAATCCCTCGTGGAACCTATTTATTTTTATTTTATTTATTTATTAAGGTCTTTCCACAGCTCGTGCGTACAGTAATTTATAACTAAACTAGACATTTTTTAACAGGCTTACACACTAGCCAATTACGGGATAACCAACATTTTTTAACATGCATGACATTAAATAACATAAAACTTAATATTTTTTGACGAGCGACGAGTATAACATGTTATGCACACAATAGCTGTGCAGACGGGTAGTTTAACTGCTGAGCACTTACCGACGGACTAAAACTACACGGTGTTACCCACGGCCGGGAGCTCCTGCGTAAGCCTTCGTAAGGATGTCCCAGGAATTCTAGTATACTTAAATCTTTACACTGACTTTGAAAAAAAGCGGTGTCCTGATTTACACCTCAGAAATCTAATAACAGCAAATTACCTTAAACATCACCACAATAAATAATTTACCGGTAAATAGGTACGTAAATTAGGTTCACTGGTTTTCCTTAAAATTTATGATATAATTAGTATAAAACTAGTGATTACATAGTTAATGTGTGACACACTTACGGACGGATGCAATAACATAGGCATAAATCAAAATCACGGCATCTGTATTTGAAACCATAACTCTTATTGGCAGTCGGGTAAATACATTCAGTGTGCTTACCCTCTTACTTACATTGAGAAAATAATAAGCCCTCGAAAGGATGTCCAAAGATCTAAAACTTGCCTAGAGCGTAGTAACTAACTAGGGGTTTGGATGAAAATTAGTAGTTTTAAGAACGACTTCAATAAAGAGTTGTTCTAAAGGAGTCTTAAAAAGCTTATTTACGGCAGCTCGAGTGTAGCACGAAGTGTGCTACGAAATAATATATATGCTACTTTCTGTCAGTTGGACCACAATAATAAACGGTTTTTATCAACTCTAAGTGGTATAAAAATGATGGATTTGCACTTTTGTGACTAAAGGTCTGAACTCGACAGCTGACCTGCAAGCAGCAATGCTGTCGCTGCAATGCTGCGTGGATTCCGAGCACAGCAGCAGTGTCGCGCTGCACGTGATGTTATTTTTCAATATTATTACGTTTAATTAAATTATAACGATAATTTTTATGACCGCTATTATAAAGGGGTGGAGATGCTGTCGCGGCATTACAGCGACAGCAATGCTGCTTGCCTCCAAATTCGGACTCATCATTAAGAATTTGAATATCGATATCACGGATTCTTTAGTTTATCTGATAGAACAGATAATATATACATACACTGATGGAAAATTCATTTAAATGCATTTTATTCGCTGCAAAATATCGATCTGGCAATTTACCTTACATGGCATTGTTTTCGCGGTTTAAAAGTGATCTCCTGCCTTACGCAATGTAATACAATTAAGTTTTACTTTTCCTCCCTGCCTGATTCATTTACGCACCGATAAAACCGCTAAACTCATTGAACTTTTGCCTTATTTTTACGCGTGAAAATCCTCATAGATGCTACTCGCTAAAACCACCCCTACAAAAATGTAATGTTTGAAACCGCGGATTATGTAGTCCTGTATTATAAAAGAAGCATTTTCTAGTATAGAAGCGATAGGTCCTCCTCGAGAAATCAGAAAACTATATATAAGGGCAAAAGTTAATAATGTTTCTGTTCAAAGGAAGTTTTTCTCTTTTTTATTATGTTATGCCAGATTAGAAGCGACACAATTTATCAGCTATTTGTCTTGCTAAGGGCTTTGTTCCCGGGTAAAATCGTCAGAAGGGTGTCCTGGGCCTCAGCAGGATGTACCAGATATTTTCAGGACGTTACAATAATATGAACGGTATGTCCATCTGTCAAAGCTATCTAGTTTCTAACATACAGATCAGTCTGAACATCATACTACATTGTGAACTAGGTTATTTCGGCTTATACATGTGTATCTTTACCTATTATTTCCTCGCTTTAAAGAGGACCCAGCAAATTAGTAATAATAACATAATGGCCATAAGGATGATGTCATATACCACCGGAGAAGGAAGAAATGAATTTAATTATTTTGTGGTAAATTTCATAAATTGTAGAATTTTCATCAAATATTTTTTCACCTGTGTACTTACAATATGTTAAGTAAAATTAAAAATAAAACAGTACATATTGTTATTAATTTTAATTCATTAAATTTAAAAAAAAATATTAATTTAATGAATTAAAATAAAATATTAATTTAATGAATTAAAATAAAATTTTGATTCAAAATAAAACTACATTTTAATTTATTGAATATAAGTTGCATTTAATTTTAATTTATTAAATTTCTATTAAATCAACTTCGGAGAGGACGCAACGGACCAAATATCACGCAAAACAACATTTTGACTGCCAGTGATTTCCCTCCACGAATCCAGAAGGAAAATTATTGCTGCTTATCAATATTTTTGGGTCAAATACCAAATTCACTGGGCTTATTTTTAAACCATACCAAATACACAAACAATCTTATAAAATCGTCTAAGTAACAAATCAGTACATTATGCGTAAAAATCTTTTCCAAAAAGTTACGAGCTTAAGAATTTAAAACTCCAAATAGGTATCTCAAAGTTTGTTTTTCATGCTGAAATCCTTACGTCCAGCATCATACATAATAACAATTAAAAAGGTAAGCCATTGTGTCCTAAAAGGAAACATACAAACAACTCTAAAAGCGTAGACTTATTGTTTTTATGACGCCAATAGGGAATTCCATAGCAAATTACCACGCACGCTTCTAAGCCCTACAGGAGATATATAGAGTAATGCAATTGTAATTCATTGTCTTTGTACCACAGGGAGTGATTGTGGACGCACCTTAGGAAATTGTGGACGTTAAAATTTCAAATTTCAAATTTGGAAATCAAAGTAAGTTTATGTTTGTGAATATTTTTTTAAGTGTTTTGTTTACAAACTGGATATTATTGATACTAATTCTGTTAAATAATTGTAAATATTGTTATTTTGTTTATTATAAAAATAATAGAATAAATTAAGAATTAATAATTTTTAATTAAAATAAAAAATTAAGGAAAATATTTTTTTTATTTTTCATTTTTATTAAAAATTATAAAAATAATAATGGCTTCATGTACCACAGGAAATTTTTTAACCTAACATTTACAAAAAAATCAAGGACTAAAGTTATATAAAAAAAACAATATTTTTATTATAATTATTACAATTTCCTTATTTACTACCTTATTCCTTGCACGTAACATTTTATCAACTTTGTATGAGTAATTCTGAAAGTTTAGATAAATAAGAAGTAAGTTTTATACGTAGGTACATTATCTCTTTTATAATCAAATCACTCTCAGAAATTGTGAAAGTGGCTTTGAAATTTATTGCATCCTTATTTTTTTTCTTTTGTTGCAGTTCACCATGATGTTTCAAAAGAGTTCAAAGGTCGTCCCAATTTTAATTTTGGTTAATATAGCTATAGTTGTTTTACTCTTCACAGTTTTAATAGGTAAGTGATAAATTTTATTGATATTAATTAACAGTATATTATTATTATTTTAAGTACTTGCTATATAAAAACAAATATCAATCACCATATTGAAATTTCACGATTTATTTTGGTAAAAATAAAATCACATTATTTCTTACAAAATAAACAGGTGAATAAAGTTTCTCTTGTGTTTTTTGCAGTTTTAGGAGTCCTTAATATAAAAGTAGACGTACAACCAAAGGAAGTAATAACAGATAGTAGCCATATCACTACAGTTTCTGAAGTTTATGGAAATAAAGAAAGAAGTATTTTTTCAACAATAGGAAAATCTAAATCTGATTCGGCGAAGGACTCAAATATTCCACCTAATGTTCTTAAAAAGCGACGAAAGCATAAAAATGGAACTGAATTAAAATACGATGAGGTAACAGGAGAACTGACTGAAGGTGACAATCCTTGTAAAAGAGAATGCATAGAAGGGGAGGAACCAATGATTTGTCATTACCATTTTGAGCTCGAGTGGTACCAAACTATGAGCAGGGCTTGCTTTAACTGCCCATTCAATATGTCGGATTGCTTTAGACTCGATTGTATTCCTGCTGATGGGATAAGCCGTGCATTGAATGTGGTTAATAGAAAAATGCCTGGTCCAGCTATAGAGGTATGTAGAGATACTTTATAACACAAATTAAGGGATAAATACTGAATTTAATCTTGTTCATATAATCGACAATAAGTGTAAATTCTATAAAAATGAGGCCAAAATTACATTCCAATTTAAAAAGATTTTAGCGCTCAATTGGTTAAATTAAACGGTATTTTTTAATGATCCGTTGAAACAGTAACAGCTGAAAGTCAAACACTAATCTATAAATTTAATGTTTGCCTGGAAAAGATAGCAATCCGTAATAAGCTCGTCAATACAACAATAAAATTTAATACGCCAAGAAAATAATTCCTATGTTCCGAACCTGACTCGAAAACCTGACCCGGTTGCGGGATAGGTTAGGAACTTGAAAAAAAATGTAATATTTGTTCCGAACGTAACCCTCTTCTTCCTAACCTGACCCGACGTCTCGTTCCTATCATAACCCGAATTGCGCAGATTGGTCATTCTCTGTAATCTTTCTCAAATTAAAAAGTACATATGTGTCAAATCAGTATATATAATATTTACTATTTTGTGATAATTAACAGAACGATTAATTCAACCATAATAAATGAATGGTTAACACCCCGACTCGGATGGGTTAGGTTAGAAGGCTAAGGCGGGAGCGAAGCGGAGCGGAGCTCCCGCCTTAGCTTTCGTGGTTTTTTTTTTGTTTTATCGACGTGTTCTTATTTTACATTATTTCGATTTATTAACATTTACGATTTTAAGATTTTTACATTTTTCGATTACAGAGAATGACCAATTTGCGCAATTCGGGTTATGATAGGAACGAGACGTCGGGTCAGGTTAGGAAGAGGGTTACGTTCGGAACAAATATTACATTTTATTTCAAGTTCCTAACCTAACCCGCGACCGGGTCAGGGTTTCGGGTCAGGTTCGGAATAATCGAAATAATTCTAAGTATATATTTTTATAAAACTGTTCGCTGGTATTTTTGAACGAAAGTTTATTTATCTACCCGCGTCTAAACATGACATTGTTTATTTCAGGTATGTCAACACGATCGAGTAATAGTAGATGTAATGAATAATCTGATGGCAGAAAGTACAACAGTACATTGGCACGGACAGCATCAAAAAGGCACACCCTATATGGATGGAGTGCCTTTTGTCACACAGTGCCCAATCCCGCCGGAGTCCACATTTAGGTAAGTTACAGTTTTGAAGTGGAAATTTTAAGTAGTTTAACCAGTGCCAATTAATCAACTTATCGCATTTCACCTGTGGACAATAGCTTCTTCTATTATCGGTACTTACAAAGAAATATATAGATGAAAAGTCTTCAACAAAATTTTGTAATATCTTTTTCTTTTCTAGATATCAGTTCAATGCATCGAACGCTGGTACTCACTTCTGGCATTCTCATATTGGGATGCAACGTGGTGATGGTGCAGCTGGCATTTTTATAGTACGGAAACCAAAATCACAGGAGCACCACAAAGACTTATATGATTATGACAGGTATGTTACTGTAATCTTTTAAACGAAGTAACCTGAACTTGACTGAATGATGGGCCGTTTTATAAAATGTTATTTGACGTACCTACACTCTCACTAATGATGGGATTTCGAACAGTTTCCTTTTAATGGACGTAGCGGTGGTTTACCGTTTTACTCTCTCTCTATCTCTCTCTTTCAATCTTTCCCTTTCTTTAACTGCACCGAAATAAATAATATTGTATTCAGAACTCGTGATGTATTTAACCCAGAGTCACAAATTTAAGCAAAGTGGTTATTAGCTTTTCTATTCATCTATTTAAATCTAATACATAAGTTCTAATAAATTGCAATATTAAAATTTATCAGTATACCTAAACAATGAAAATATTTAGAGCTGTTTTGAGCTGGTAAATCTTAGCAAACCTACACTTATTGACATTCAGCAAACTGCAGCGTCACAGGTTCAACTGGTGTCAATATTTATCGAACATGACTACCGAGTGCATACAACGAGACGTGTATTGTTGTAAAATTCAGTATAGCAGACGGTTTTAATATTAACTGCAGAATACTCGCTGATCTTCCTGCGTGATATTTGGTTATGCCACTTACGAAAATTTATTTCCTGGTTAAAAAATATTGTATTCGCACTTTAACGCATCTACGCTTTACACGAAAAATTCATTTAGCTATAACCATAATAAGTACCTCAATCATCTATTACTTCCTTGGGACGTATAATACAGACTAGTATATGCAGTTTTACATACTAATTTGTTTTGTATAATGATAAATGAAGTGATTGAAACAGACTGTATACTTGAAAATTTCCAAGCTGCATAAAAGTCCTTCAACTTGGAGTAGCGACTTTAACCATTTCTCTGGTATTCCAGACCCGAAGCTTATCGTTTTTATTGTTTAATTTCAGACTTGAACACGTAATGTTAGTAACAGATTGGACCCACGATTTGACAGTAGGAGTCTTCACGGACAAAATCCATGCTCGACGACACCGTTCCTTGCCTCCTACACTGCTCATTAACGGAATGGGTCGGTTTAATATCATGAACAACGATTCGGTGTCACCTCTTTATATGAGAGCATCTAGATTCAATGTAGAAAAGGTAAGATATTCATATATCTACATTACAAGTTTCAATCAATCAACTCAGCCTTTAGCAGGCTACTGCAGGACGTAGGTCTCTCCCACTGTACGCCATAATTCACGGTCCTGCGCTTTGCGCATCCAGTTAATCCCTGCAACCTCTTAATTTACGAGTAGGTATATATTTTACCTACTTAGATTGTTACCACAAGTTGTATAAAACACTATCAATGAACCAATCACTTCCTCGATTAATATTTTGCCGAAAACTGATCCCCTTATGATATTTTTTCCTGAAACTCTTTTCGGCGAAAACTCGTGTTCACGTAAGCGCAGTTTTTTTTTAAATTTCTAGTGCATTCGCAGGATAATCTTGATTTTCTGGTCATTATAATTTCAATATGAATCAAAATAAAAAACGAATGATGAATTGTATCCTATTTCGTATAGCATCCTATTTCCATTATATAATAAGATTTATTTTTGCACAGGGTCATAAATATCGCTTCAGACTTATCAACGGCGAATTCCTGAACTGTCCGGTAGAGCTATCAGTGGACGGTCATAACATCACTGTGATTGCTTCAGATGGTCACGACTTACAGCCTATTACCAGTAAGTACCACTACCAAGTATTTCATAAGTTAATAGTTTTCGATATTGATCAAGTAAAGAGCCATTTATGGTTCATTTTAATCAAACTCATTGATACGTCTTATTCATCTCATAACTTATACAGGTTCATCATCACGCCTTTATCCCCGAAGGGGTAGACAGAGACATAGTATATACCCACATTTCACCTTTTTATAATTTGTCCCACGTAATACGTTGTGAGCCGTATTGCCGTGTTTAAATGGACAGGCGCAGGTTGTGACTGCCTGCTGTTGAAATAAAGCCTTCAACTTGGCTTAACGACTGCCATTTTACTGGCAACCGGGACCAACGGCTTAACGTGCCTTCTGAAGCACGGAAACGCTCAAATAAATGTCAAAAAGTGATCACATGGATGGTCACCCATCCATGGACCGGCCATAATGAAAGTTGCTTACTGCAGTGATCGTTTACAGAACACTGAGTCCGCGGGGCCACGAGCGCTTCGAACTTATACAGGCTTAGTAGAAATGTAAATAACAAGGCAACACAAAAACTTTTCAATGTTTTTGCCATGTCTCAATACTGTAGGAGGCGAATCATACTGCGCTAACGTGAATAATCTTTTCTCTTACTGATGACGTGGTAACAAAGGAAGTAAAAATAGCAGTGACGTAACTTCCAAATACCTTGAGTGGCACAAAACCAATGTTTGGTCAATATATATTATATTTAGGGCAGAATCAAGATGTGCGTTTATAATGTCAAAGGGGAGAACTGACCCAGGAATATCCACTTCAAGTGGAGACGTTTGAAACTCGATCCACGTCAAAGCAATGATTTTGGGTATAGCCAGAATGATGATTATAATGTTATAGCTCAATAATACTTCATGTTGAAGTTAGCTGTCTATGTAATACAATTAAGTAGATACAGTTAGACTGATATAAAAATAATATAATTGAGCATTAAACTAAAGATAATATAATTGTTGCTTTAACATTTAGTTCTTAGTATTCAATTATGTTATTTACTTTTGTAAAAGATATTACTTTTTGTAATAGTTAGTACCTACATACCTACACTGCTATGCTTAAAAGATTTGTCCTATTGATAAATTGCCCTTTGAGAAGTTGCCCTAAGCTATTAAAGGCATTATTGTAATTTGTGGTTCAGAAATAAAAGGATTTTGATTTTGGACATTAGAATAAAATGTTTATATTATTTTTTTTTGTAGCGACGTCATTGGTTACATACGCTGGTGAGCGGTACGACTTCACATTAGAGGCGAATAACAAAGTTGACAACTATTGGATCAAAGTTCGTGGTTCGGGATTGGATTGCAATCCAGTGTAAGTTACTTTTTGATATTATTCTAATTTGACTTTCTTCTTCTTCAATCTTTGTACCTATTATTATTATACCTATAAGTAGCTTTTATTACACCACTAAGGAGATAAACAAGCATACTACTAACTGATGGACAGTGATCACGGTTATGGACGTTTGCTACATCAGGTACCCAAGACTGTTATTTTAATTGTGTCAGAACAGAATTGTCATCGTAACTATAGCTACGAAAACTGTCAGATGTCAAAAAACTCGAAAGCTACGATTTTATGACATTATTGTAATAGCAAACTTGCTACACTCGCGCTGTTGACCCTGCAATAAATTTAAGACCCATTTTAAAGAATCCCATACCGTAAATTAGTACACTGAAATTCAAGAAGATTATTTACTGATAATTTCCAAACTTGTGCGTGATATGTACAAAAAGGTTTCGCCCAACTAATAAAAAAAACACTTGAAAATAAGAAATACTTATGATTAAATATATTTGTACACAGGTCCATTCAAGCTAAACAAGTGGGGGTGTTGCATTATGAAGGTGCCTCAGATGCAGAGCCTTCCGGAAACCCAACATGGGAAGAAGCCCATAATGAAGGAATGGTATGTATTTATTTATATTCATTCATATCACATCATCAGTGTAATCAAACAACTATTGCGTCGATGCATCAGTTCTGAAATGTGTCAAATGTAATCAGAAACAGTTCATTAGTTCTAGGCTATTAGAGATATCGCAACAGACTGACAGGATTACATTCGCATATTAAATATTACACTAATCATAACTGGGTTATTTAAAACCGTATTGTAGGCATCTAGAATGTTTTACGACTATCACAAAAGTTGTTTAATTTAGATACACTTCACAGTGTTCCTAAGTTTGAAATTAAATTTGATGTTGAGACGCGAATTTTGAATGTCAAGAGACAAATTTTAAACTGATTGTATAATGAATATCTAAAAGCTAAACATTCTGTAGGCTTTTACTAGCTTATTAACATGTGAATTGCTTTTCAAATAAGCAATTTAAAATACATCTAAAATGACATCTGTCATGATTGTAAGTCTGATGAATCTTTTCTGAGACATCCTTCCGGGTTACTCAGGGCACCTAGCCATAGATGGATTGGTGGAGACTAGGTTTGTGATTTTAGTCAGTTTAAGTCCGGCATAATATTATTATCTGAAGCTTCACACAAAAAAGCCTAATGAACCCTCATCATTGTCATACCATTAACCTACTTTCGTTTTAACCAATAACTGTCGAAGCAGATTAGGTTACTACATAAAAACTTTTAAAACTTTACGCAAAAGTGTCAGGGATAATTCAATCACTTAATAAAGGTTGTTTTCTTTTAACTATCAACCGAAATAAAACGACAAAATCGTCTTCAACTGGGTTGGGAAAAGGTAAATCAGTGAATGAGGAAATGATGATAAATAAAGGTTATTTTCTTTTAAAGCAATTGAACGCGCTGAACAAAGGAGAGGAGGACAATGAAACTATAAGTGTAGCAGACATGAGAGCTATAGAAGACGATGATGAAAGCCTGCAGGAGGTTGCTGATTACCAGTTCTATGTAACTTACGACTTTCATGCTAAGAACTCTCCGTTCCTGAGACCACCCTATGGATATAATCAAGGTGAGAAACTGTTTATGATTGAAATATATCATGTTCGTGGGCTAAAAACAAGTTTGTTATCTATCTATACAAAAAAATAAAATTGCAGTGTCTGTTGGTAATATTAAAATAACCGCTTTCTACTTCATGCATATGAATGTATATACGATACACATACCAAAATATATGTTTTAAAAATTTTTGTCTGTCTGTTTATTCCGGCTAATCTCTGGAACGGCTGGACCGATTTGGAAGGGACTTTCACTGGCAGATAGCTTATGTAATAAGGAGTAACTAAGGCTACTTTTATCCCGGGAATAAGTTCCCACGGGAAGCGGGAACGGGAACAAATTTTACGCGGGCGAAGCTGCGGGCATTAGCTAGTATATAATAAATTCAATACAGCTTTCGGATATTTTTGAGTCTAAATGATATTTAGAAAAACATAGTCTACTTGTGACTATTATTGCAATAATAGTCGAATCGTCAAGATGTATGCTAATATTCAAAAAAATATAACAGATTATTATTAAAGAGAACAAGAACAAGAAAATCATAATAACATGTAACAAATGAAACAAATTTATTCATATTTTATCATTCTAATTCATTATTTTTTTCCCTTTCACAGTTACGAAGCCCCGGCTCAACATTCCTCAACTTAACCACATTAGTATGAAGCTTCCAGCGAGTCCACTCCTCACTGCTAGACCTTCATCAGATCAGTTCTGCAACGCTTCAAGTATTGACAAATCTTGTGAAACAGATTTCTGCAAATGCTCTCACGTACTATCAGTAAAACTCAATTCCGTAGTCGAAATAGTCATAGTTGATGAAGGAGTTTACTATGAAGGTAACCATCCTTTCCATCTTCATGGACATGATTTTAGAGTAGTTGGTCTTAGACGGTTAGGTAAGAAAACCTCTGTTGAGGAAGTAAAAGCGTACGACAAAGCTGGACTACTTAAAAGAAATTTGAAAAATGCTCCTATCAAAGATACAGTCACCGTACCAGATGGAGGGTATACTGTAATTAGATTTAAAGCTGATAACCCTGGATACTGGCTATTCCATTGTCATATAGAATTTCATGTAGAAATTGGAATGGCTTTGGTGTTTAAGGTTGGTGAACATAATGAAATGACTCCAATACCACCGAATTTCCCTACTTGTGGTAGTTATGTACCGGATAATATGTTAGAACTAGCTACTACTGAAGATACACGTGAAAGAGATGCTAAAAATTATTTACTATCAAATTCTCATGCATTGCCTGTATTAGTTATCAAGAATCCATCTACGTCGTCTAGTACTAAGATAAGTTCTTCTATTGCAACAGTTGTACTAGGTATCTGGTTGTTAGTACATTCTACGTTATAACAGTAAAAACTTGGACATTGTAAATATAAAATTCTGTAAAATACTGCCAAAATCGTGTACAAAATCGGCTTATGTACTTAATAAATTATTTTCTCTTGTAAATATTATTCAGTAAGGATATTTGTAAATAAAATGAATTCTATTTGTCGCTAACATTTTGTCCGATATTGTTATGTCAAAGGTTATGTTATGATTTTTATTCAAACATCGATAGACTAGACCAGAATATGATTAAGTTTAAAGATTATGTTTCCACGCAGTTGATAAATTTATAGTAGGAATTCATGTTTCTGACGCTGTATTATGGTGTAAACATGGATATAAAAATATGGTAGGAACCTCAATCTAACATGAGTAAAGCGGTATTTATTTTAGAGTCACGTCGATGAAGCTATGCATTTAAAATTTATAATGTAGATAATTGTAAATAAAATTGAGTAAATAAGCATGTTCTGATGTTACTTATTTATTTTAAGATCGGACAAACATAATGTAAATAGGTATTAATGATTGTTAATTTATTAAATAAAAAAATATTTTTTTACTAAAACTGTGTTTTGAACGTAACACATGATACTTCCCTTTAAGATAAGTTTTACATTATAAACGTTAGTGAAAATCCTTTCGATAATGCTCTATTTCACAGCAATGTTTTTGAATGGCAACGTTTCAGGAGATGTAATTTTTACGTGTGGATATTGACATGGATGCTATGCTGGACTCCTACACCTACCGACTAAAACCACACGATGCCCTTTCATCTTTATACGACTAAGAGTCCAAGGTATGCTCTCGGAAGGATAACC
Source organism: Miltochrista miniata (assembly GCA_933228765.1). Taxonomy (NCBI): domain Eukaryota; kingdom Metazoa; phylum Arthropoda; class Insecta; order Lepidoptera; family Erebidae; genus Miltochrista; species Miltochrista miniata. Next base: position 9,480,436 of record OW121773.1, on the reverse strand, counting down.
CCCACGGTCAAGGAGATTTGAGACGGCGAGAGAGAAAGGACAGACCTATTACAGCTATTCCTACCTAACAACCCAGACGCTGGTTGTGACGGCCTTCTGTTGAAAATTTTCAAGCCGCCCCTATGGCTTTCAACTTGGCTTAGCGACTGTCATGCTATTTAAACCTTAAGTAAATTACAAGCCTGAAATAATACCTGCGATGCAATCTAAGTGCCTTTTCACACGTACCGGTTGCCGGGTAGCCGGTGCCGGGTACCCGGCGGCGAATGCAAGCGATTGCCGGGCAAATCACGCCGTTACGTGTGAAAGCTATAGTACATAGCCATACACTTCGGCCGCCGGGTACCCGGCACCGGCTACCCGGCAACCGGTACGTGTGAAAAGGGGCTAACAATCGACCTTTGGGTAGGTACCTAATGCAAAAAGGTCATAAGTCTTAGCAGGTGCTCAACCGCAATGACTCGAGTTTTAATACACCTAAGTGCCTTGTCACACGTACCGGTTGCAGGGTAGCCGGTGCCGGGTACCCGACGGCGAAGTGTATGGCATTGCTGGGCATATTACGCCGGTAAGTGGGAAAGCTAAGTACATCGCCATACACTTTGCCGCCGGGTACCCGGCACCGGCTACCCGGCACCGGCTACCCGGCGGCGAATGCAAACGGTTGCCGGGCAAATCAGGCCGGTACGTGTGAAAGCTATAGTACATGGCTATACACTTCGCCGCCTGCCGGATACCCGGCGGTCGCCCGCCATCTCGCGTTAATAAATTAAACGTGTTTCAAATATCAGACCATTGAGTCCACGTGTAAATACTAGGTACATTGCAAATACTTAATTTGACCCAATAAACAAACAGGGCAAGTAAAAACCAATTCAAAATGTGTTAATGAAAAAAGTTTCAACCCTTGCCAAGTGAGTTCGTTATGATGTTTCTTTTGTTAATGACTTTTATTATTCGCTATATAGAGATTGTTACCTAGTTTTACTGACAATGAAAGCTGAGCATTTGAGTCTTCAGAAATAATAACCTAATCTGGATATAGTCGGATTTAATTCGTTTTTCGGCACACAATCATACTTCTGACAATTTTTGTTTCACACAAAAGAGGGCTGCAGACTATTGTTCCTATTGTCCCTCCCTTTCCTTTTAAGGATCATTTCTTTGTTGTAGTACATTACGAAGAACTTAGCTACTCACTGTAGGTAATTATGACCAAGGAAAATCCGAAATAATTTCATTCTTATAATTTTTTGGATAACTTTTATGTGCTGTGAGAGAATTTAAGTTAATTTTCGGCATGTATTTTCAACTTCATATGTACATGATGTACAACTTTAGAGAATTCCGTAGCGTAGGCTATGTATCCAAGTTTCAGAGGACATGAAACCCCACAGGAAAGTCTTAAAGAGGCGAAAGCCTTGCCCAACGGCACACTATATAGAATAAAAACATTTACTTTTTTAACGTGAGGGAAAATCCTTCATGGATGCTATTCTACCTACTAAAAAACCTCACGTAACGCCCACCAGCCTACGGTTGGGAGCCCCGGGTTAGCCCTCGGAAGGATGTCCCAGGACTGGAATAAAACCATTATAACATAATATGGGTGAAAAAATTCGTCCACTTGAACACTACTAAAATTACAATCTCGCAGCCTATATACAAACACTTGAGTACAATATTTCTACTCAATTCATTATAAAAATAATACGTAATCATTTTATTTAGATTGCAATCAAAGTCATACGTTACGAAAAGGTGTAACGAGAAGCCCTACATGTAATATACGTAAGAATAGATGGAAGATAAAAGACAACGTAGGCTATTTTTCTCGCAGCCTAAAGAGCGACCACCCATTTTTCTGGTATATTTATCGTTCAACCTTTCGTTCTGCGACTTGATTTAGACCTTTCCCCTTTATCTTAATTGCCTAAGTTCCTTTGAGATTTTGCTGTGATTCTTCACCGATCTGTTTTCACGCATTTTCTTAGTTTTATTGCAAATTGAAAAGGTAAGTAGTGTCCATTGGGATTAAGAGATTGTGTTAGAAAATCCTAAGACATTATTTGGGCTGAATATTAGTTTTAAATACTTTTCTTATGTGAGAAGATTGTTGCCCTAGGGAATAGTTCCTGTAAACATTGACAAAATAAAGCATCTTACACTAAAGGCAAACCTGAGATGGGTGACCAGATCGCATTAAAATTTTCGGGACAGCACTTTTAGAACATACGAAATGCATAATATCAGTAAATACTGTATTCTAGAAAGTGTACAGTTGATAGTAATATAGACAAGAGAGATCTTTTAATTCATAGTAGCCCTGAAGCGGATGAACCTATGAGACATTTGACACTCCACAAAAATAATCCAGCCTCCAGAAATAACATAACCGTAAAACTGTATTATCCATCATTTACATGACAATGTTTCCTGAAACAGGTGCAACTCATTTAAGCCCCGCAATATCACCACATAAATTTATATATTCACCCATAATCCCTACGAAATAAAGCGTACTACGAGTATTATCTGAAATTTAATATACAATGAAGCATTTCGTTAATTGTTTGATCCCTATATATCCGTAGTGAACAGTGCGGTTCACCACTAATACATATTTTAAAACTATATAACCCTTAGTACCTTTTCACACGTACCGGTTGCCGTGTGAAAGCTATAGTACATGGCCATACACTTCGGCCACCGGGTACCCGGCGGCGCGGCGAGTGTATGGCATTACCGGGCAAATATCCGATAGATTGTAAAATCTACCCAACAGACCTTGGCTACAAATGCTGCCGCACCTAGGGGGTTCGTATGCTATCTCGCATCTTCGGGGGTTTTTCGGGTGTTATCCCTCTTCTTCGGGCGTGTGGCGTGCCTGAAACTATCACGTCCCGCTGTCGTCTCAGGCCTGCTTCTGTAAGGACGGTGAGCAGCCCCCACCGTCTTGAGGCCCCCGGTCATAGAACCCGATAGTCTTGGGAGAAGACTTGTCTTTGCCCAAGACTATCCCTCTCACGCTGCCTCCCCGCCACCTCTTTCACGAGCATGACCTGCCCGCAGAAAGTAAAAGATCTAACAACAACCCGTATCTATCCATTTGCCGATTTCTATAACTCCGATTACACGCGACGAAAATAATCTAGTACGTGCATGCCTACCTCTTCAGAGAAATACATTAAAAGTGATCAGATAAAAATGAACCTACGACTCAAAGAAAATTTCATATTTCATATGCAGAGCTAGAACTTTATTTATCTAAACTTTCAAGTCGTACAATATTTTGTCAAAGGAGATGTAGAGCGACCGCAGAGGCTGTGTTTAGCATAATAATGTGAAACAGAAGCTAGTGTATGACTTTATGCAATATGTTGGAATAATTTGAATATGCTGTTGTGAAGACAGGGTTATGAGGCTTATAAGCATTTTGACTAGATTTTGTTCTTGTTTTCGTTTCCAATAAAAACTATCATTGTTATTCCAGACTATAGTCGATCACCCAAGACTATCGGCATCCATGACCGGGGGCCTTAGGACGGTAAGGGGCTGCTAACCATCCTTACAGAAGTAGGCCCTAGACACAGGGGGACGTGAGGGATTCACACCCCCCCCCCCCCTAAGAAAATAAGTCATCCACACATTTGGAAGAGAACAATTATGTATACATTCGAAAGTATAACCTTGGAACCTTTACCAGCCCTCGCTATCATCCTTATCGTCATTACGCGGTATGTCACTATCATAGACTTGGTTTTATACTTGTTGGTCTACATACATACGTACATATCTGTCTACATACATACATACTGTCTGCCTCTGTGGCGCAGTCGGTAGTGATACCGCCTGGGGTGCAGGAGGGTTCGATTCTCACCGGAGACAAATATTTGTGTGACCCATGAATGTTTGTCTTAAGAGACTGGGTGTTTCTATGTAAAATATGTATGTATTTAAAAAAGTATATATTTAAGTATTAATATCCGTGGTCTGATACCCATAACACAAGCAGGTTATTCCTAGCTTACTTTGGGATCAGATAGCGTTGTGTGAAATGTCCGAGAATATTTATCTATACTAATATTATAAAGAAGTAAAGTTTGTGTGTTTGTTAAATTGTAAGGGGTAATCTCGGGATCTACTAAACCGATTTTAAAAATTCTTTCACCAGTAGAAAGCTACGTTATTGTGGAGTGTCATAGGCTATATAGCATCACGCTACAACTAATAGGAGCGGAGCAGTAATAGTAAATGTTTCAAAAACGGGGGACGACGGGAACAGGTAATACTCTCTCTGGCGCAAACGAAGTTGCGCGGGTCAGCTAGTTTATTATATTTATTATATGCTCACGCCTTTATCCCCGAAGGGGTAGGCAGAGACAAATTATTATATGCCTAAATTTTACCTTTTTAGAATTAGTCCCACGTAATAGGTGGTGGGCCGTATTGCCGTGTTGAAATGGACAGGCGCAGGTTGTGACTGCCTGCTGTTGAAAATTTTCAAGCCGCCTATAAAGGCCTTCAACTTGGCTTAACGACTGCCATTTTACTGGCAACCGGGACCAACGGCTTTACGTGCCTTCAACTCAAACGCTCAAATAAATGTCACAAAGTGGTCATATGGATGGTCACCCATCCAAGGACTGGCCATAGTGAAATTGCTTGCTGCAGTGATCATTTACAGAACACTGAGTCCGCGGGCCCACACTTCTTCTTGTTGGTCTATAATGACAAAAAGGATAACACAGGTTACTACAAGGTATTTAAGAATTAAATTAAAGTCAAATACTACATACTTTATTTAATAAACAATGCAATTCCCTTGATGTTTAATAGTGATCTCTTTATGGTGATGTCTGGCATAGCAGTCTAGACGACACGGGTTGTAGAACGACTTCCCACTTGTAGAACAAACTGGATCGTAAAGCTTGGAACACAGGCACTGCATATTATCGCTAGTTTTTTCTTTGTTAGGGCTGGCCTCCTCCTCGGCTAATCTAAAAGGTGTCGATTGAAAATTATTGAGGAAGCAAATGTGCTTAATTTATTTATGAGAGTGTTTTCATTTCTTAATTAAATGTCATCATTGTATAAAATTCTTCTTAAATCTTATCAAGTCATCGAGGCTTGGGTTTGTTCCGACACAACTTCCCATACAATATTTTTTTCTTCTACCAAACACTAACCTAGTACCTATACTTTTAAAAATTCTGCCAAGTTTACATAATTTTTTAAATTAATTTTTGTCAAATTTTGTTGGTTTACGAGTCTTTGGTACGTACGAAATGTCTTTTATCGGCGTTGGTACAAAGTATAGTGTAAATTATGCTAGGTTTTATAATTAACTAGCGGACGTTACGCGGTTTCACCGGCGTAGTTCCTGTTCCCGTGGGAATACGAGAATAAAATATAGCCTATGTTCACCGCAAAAAGTGTAGCTTCCTAACAGTGAAAGAATTTTTCAAATCGGTCCAGGATTTCCGGAGCCTATTCGATGCAAACAAACAAACAATCAAATCTTTCCTCTTTATAATATTAGTATATTACTAGTTGACGCCCACGGCTCCGCCCGCGTGCAATGTTTTTCCCAGTCACAGGGGTATGAAAAATAGATGTTGGCCGATTCTCAGACCTACTCAATATGCTCACAAAATTTCATGAGAATCGGTCAAGCCGTTACGGAGGAGTATGGCAACGAAAACTGTGACACGAGAATTTTATATATTAGATATATTGCTCATGGGTTCTAAAAATCTTCTAAAAATCGATCATAAGACTCCATTAAAGCAAATTGAATCATATTACTGGAGAAAATAATGTGTTCATTTTATTTAAGCCAAGTAATTTGATCAGAGTCTCCTCACTCAATAATTCCATATTGACTTTCACAAATTAACAGCGACCTTCCATAATAAACTTTTTGGGACAAAATTTCCCTAAGAAAAGTTAGAAACAGTATTCTAAGCCTATTTGACTTCAAATTCAATTCGCCCGTGTTAAAATACTCGAGGATTTTTCGTCTTAATCCTGATTGCTTTTATTTTCTTTCCTAAGTATGTGTTTTACTATATTACCCCTGTGACTTTGTCGGTGACAAGTTTTTCAAAAGGAAAAAAAATTAAACAAATTCACAAATATAATTAAGCTGGAAATACATATATTATTTTTCCCTCGTTTGTAAACGGAAATAATATCTGACAACCCTGCAGGTATACAAGCTGTATAGGGGGCTATTCTCGGCCATATCTCACCACAGGTACATCTCGACCGCCTCTGTGGCGTAGTCAGTAGTGATACCGCCTGCAGCGCTGGAGGTCCTGGGTTCGATTCCTGGTTTAGTCCAAATGTTTGTGTCATCCACAAATGTTTGTTTCGGAGGTTGGGTGTTTTCTATGTATTAAATTATTATGTATGTTATTTGGCGTTTTCAGGGACGATGGCAAGAGACCAGATGGTATAACTTTGATACCGTGGGAGATGGGTCGGGTCATGGTGTGGGATGCAACTTGTGTTGACACTCTAGCCCCGTCCCATCTTCCTAAAACAAAATTAAAAGCCAGTGCCGCAGCGGAAGCGGCTGAAAATATTAAAATTAATAAATATAAGGGTCTCGACTCATCGTATCGTTTTTGTCCAGTCGGTGTCGAGACCCTAGGTCCATGGGGTCCCAATGCGCAAAAATTTTTCAAGAAATTGAAAAAGTGCCTTGTGGAGTCAACTGGTGACCCAAGGGCTGGCAGTTTTCTCGCTCAACGAATAGGTATTGCTATTCAAAGGGGGAATGCTGCTAGTCTTTTGGGCACAATGCCACGGGGGCCTTATTTAGGTTTAGTTTAGATAGTAATAGTGTAAATATAGATATGTAATATTTATGTTTCTCTGTAATTTTTAACAATAAATGTATATGTATGTATCTAAAAATATATAAGTATGTATATCAATCGTCTAGATCCCATAGTACAAGCTTATATTAGCTTAATTTGGGCTAGATGATGTCGTGTGTAAATAACCACAAATATTTATTTATTTTATTTACAGGGCTTTTTGATTGAATGCAGAGACAGAAGTTTACTCGTGCAGTGTCATTAGTCCCATATTTAGAAACAGCAAAAGAAGAGACTTTTCAATAGTAAACTTGCTTTTACGTTTTCAAATCGTACTAGTGAAAATCGGCGCCCTGGTCAGAGTACCTGTATGAGCTTCTGCAAGCGCCTATTATGATTCACAGTCATCACGTTAACGCCAATTTGTATGGAATCGAGACACAGCCGCACCACCTAGCTGTAAAGTGAAAACTTGTCTCGACTCAATTCTAATTTAGGCGCTTCACCGTGAATCACGACATGCGTTTACAAAATCTCATACAAGGCAGTCAGATAGTCTACAACACCTTAAGGTTGCAATGTTCGACCTTGATAAATCCTAAGGCAATTCGAACGATAGCAGCGTACACTTTCATTCGATTCTAATACATTATATTACTGTTATAAAATCTGAAGGTTTTAAGAAAAAATCTATACGTAAAATTTTGTTTTAAAGATCTATTTTATGACAAGTTTTTATGAGAATTAAACTCATTTATTTAGATATAAAACGTACATTACTTGTTAAGGTTTTTGCAATATTTCTCATTTTTCGAGAGCCATTTCGATCGAACAAAGAATTCCTAATCGTATTTTGATACGTTAAAAAAGCAAGAGTCTCTTATAAATTACAATAATTTAGTTTTATCAGATCAAATTGAAGAATATTTCCTAGTATAAAGTTGACCCCAAGATGAGTCTCTTTCGAACATACAACCCTTAATTTACATAGAGATAAAGGGAGAGAAAACTGTATCTCCAGAGTATGTGTCAAAAAGTACTTACACTTCTCTCAATGCAGCCGCTCGGAAATAAATAGTATCGCTATTTGTGGTCAAGTTATTACGTCGTGTAGGCCTCTGCTGCACTCTGTTGTAATTCATTGCTATAATTGACACAACTAAAGACGAAGCTGTTGAAATAAAATAATATTTACTGCTTTCATTATTTACACCCGAACAGTATATAAATTTAAGGTCTCATGCACCACACTATCAAAAATCTTGCCCTTGTATCCGTTTTTGATACTTTTTTATAAAGAGTAGGTAATAAAAACTTATAACAATAATAATGTAGGTATTATTTGGTGTCGGCGTACTATGTATTTTTCTTCCATTCCTCCCTATTACTCCCCTCATCATAAACTTCTTTCGCCTTCATATCAATCCTAGCACACTCCCTCCAACTTTATTTAGACCTTTCTCTGGCTCTCCATCCCTCAACATTTGACGCCTTCCTCTGACTCGATATTTATCGCATTTTAGATGCATGGTTTTTATCCCTTCTAATATGTAATGACATATATCAAGACAGGCGATTTACTCAATTATTTCAGTCACTGATGCCACTTCACGAATTTTCTGATAAACTTATTTCGTATTGAATCTATTTTAATCACACCTCAACATCCATCCATAAAAATCTGTACAAAACCAGGGTCAGTACTTGGAATAAACAATATTACTTACATATTGCAAATACAATGTTAAACTTGGCCATAATGCATCAAATAGTTATTATTGAAGAGCATAAATAATACTCCAATTATATTAAAAGAGGTATTTAACATTCAAGTTATTAAGAAAGAAACACTTTACTTTCAATTAATAATTGATTTCTGTAATTGCAAGAACAATGAAACCCTTTTTTATTTCGGTCAATCACGAAATGAAACGAACAATCGGAGTTAATTTATGATTCAATATCGTTCGTTTTATCGTTCATTCCGATAACATTTAAATTAATCAATGCTGACTACGGGTTAGTTAATAAAAAAATAAATGGTTCGGAAATAAGTTCATAAAAGGTATGTAATATCTTTAATTAATTAACATAATAATATCATTAAGCTTCAGAGTAATTTAATCGACTGGCCATAATTGCATCTCGAATTAATCTTGTCTCAAGTTAGTAAAGTAGATGCACAATTATCAAGAAGAGAGTGAACTTAGACTGATCAAGAACACTGCTATTGATAATTTGAGCCCCCGATTCTGACACTGTTCTAATAAGTCCAAACATGATATAATATCCTGTAATGTTCTGAGGCGTTACAAACCAGGTTACCGTGTCCTGGAAATGTCAATAAAGTAACAGTTTACACATCTACTCTCGAACTAAAGAAACCGCATAAATATTAGTCCATCAGTTGGGCCGCTAAGATGCCACAAACATATTATTTGGTACACCTTTTTCCTCGAAGTGGTAGGCAGAGGCATAGTATACACCTACATTTCAACTTATAGTAAGTTTTATGTCGCACGTAATAGTTATTCCGTGTTGAAATAGACAGGCACAGGTCGTGACGACCCGCAGTGGAATTTTTAAGCCGCCCATAAGGCCTTCAACTTGGCTTATGGATTGTCATTTTACCGATAACCGGGTTTGATTTAGAGTTTTTCTTCTCTACAAATTGGATCTGACCAGGGACTCAAAAAGTGACCTTTGAATGGATTGATTATAACAGAACTTTCGCTATCATACAGCTGATGTTTTAAGGAATAACTAAAGCATTTGACCTCGTGGTCCAATGGTTAGTGAGTGCGGATTCGGAGGTCGTGGGTTCGATTCCCACCCGGGATAAATCTCTCTATTGGATGAGCACATTGATTTCTTCTGTGGTTGGGTGTAATTTATCTGTAATATTATATACTACGTATTTAAAAAAATTGAGAGACGCCTATGTTCAGCAGCAGTGGACTGCTTTTTTTTTTTTTGTTTAACGGGAGGGAAAATCCTCATGGATGTTATGCCGGACTCTTACCGACTAAAAAACCTCACGTCACGCCCAACAGTCTATGGTTGGGAGCCCCGGGTAAACCCTCGGAAGGATGTCCCAGGACTCCCAACAGACCCACGGCCGCTATTGCGGCCTCGCCCAGGGGGTGGTTCGGGTGATATCCCGCGTCTTTGGGGGGTTTCGGGTGTGATCCCGCTTCTAAGGGGGGGCGTGCGTGAATTGTCTCACTCACGTCACGCTGCCGTCATGGGCCTGCTTCTGTAAGGACGGTGAGCCGCCCTGTCACCGTCCTCAGGCCCCCGGTCATGGTGGCCGATAGTCCTCGGCGAAGACACGTCGGCGGCGCCCAGGCCGCCGACTGCGGAAAGCAGTGGACTGCTTAAGGCTGAATTGATTGATTGATATATTATGTATTGTATTAAGAAATATATGTGTAAGTATGTTATTAGTCGTCTAGATCTCATAGCACAAGCTAATATTAGCTTAATTTGGGCTTGATGACGTTATGTGAGAATGCCCACAAATACTAATATTTACCCTTCAATCAAAGATTGACGCGTTATTTACATTAGCAAGGTTTATCCTGCATATATCAAAGTTCTGTATAGTTGGTACACGAAATTCCATTTTTTTTGAAAATACGTTTCAGAGAATTTGTGCACAAATAGGACTGTCAGAGACTGGTTCTCTCACTTTAAAAAAGATTTTCCACGTACGAAATTTCATTTTTCCTCTACTCTAGTTTAGTTTGATAAAGCCTGTGAAGTGAATCTCTCCAGGCTATATTGTAATAGAAAATATTAGTTTAAGTTTCGATACACATTTTGGAGCCGATCAAACGAAGTTTGGTCTGTTTGCGAAGAATTTGTTAAAAAGATCATAAGCCGATCAAAAAAATTTGTTCAGTTTTTCGTAAAGTTTGTTCGTTCCTTGGTAGGTTTTTCCATAGAAAGATCAGTTTACTTTGTCATAGCAATATATAAATTTGTAGGTAGGTAAACAATGAATTTATTTATATTTATATTTTAACACTTAACTACTTATGCTACATTATTTTATCTATGATTTACTTCGAAAAGCTGCCTAATTTCTATAAGGTGAAAGTATGCAAATATCTTGAATATCTATGCTAATATTATGAAGAGGAAAGACTTGATTGTTTGTTTGTTTGCATCGAATAGGCTCCGGAACTACCGGACCGATTTGAAAAATTCTTTTACTGTTAGGAAGCTACACTCTTTGCGGTGAACATAGGCTATGTATGATTCCCGTATTCCCACGGAAACGGGAACTACGAGGGTGAAACCGCGTGACGTCCGCTAGTTTTAAATATCGGACAAGTGAACTGTGCTTCATGGTGTTGGGAGGTCAGACGGTAGACGTTTTAAATCATAGAGGAAAGTCATAATTGCATATAACGGTGAATCAAACTGGACCTCAAATTTCCAACCCAAGTAAGGTTGGACGAAACAAAGACGTTAAAATGAAGAAGAAAAGTTTCTCTACGAACCAACAAGCTATAACTACATCAACGGCCCATCTAAATTCAGTTTGGGGCAACCGAGGAAGTTTCGATACAAAACAACCGAGACAAACTTTCAAAATTCTCTGATAAGTACTTAAAACATATTCTGGGATCGTATTCTGTAAAATTTATTAAATGGCAGTAAAAAAGTGTATTAATTTTTTAAATATCAAACTTTATATTTTAGCTCGCCATCTGGCGGTACCGGATTCAGAGGGAGGTAGGACCCTTTCTGTCTTCCCTTGAATTCGCTTTGAAGGACCAAATTGTTATTAACAGTTTGGTCCTTCAAATCGGATTCTTGCGAGTGTTGACGCTTCATTATATTCAGTGGACTGATATTGATAGTTGATAAATGTGAACCTATTGGACTGTAGCACTTGCAACTCAATAATAATCAAAATTACAAAGATACTTTGTAGATAAAAGAATAATATTAAAGTAATTTAATGGATCGCTCGTAAGATGTATACTTAGTTTTGAAGTGTTCCAGCCAGCACGGCGCGGCGGCGAAACGCTTGCAAGAGTGAAGGTGACGAGATAGCTTGCAGTTGACTTGCAACTGCAAGCTTTAATAGATATTAAATTAATCTTATAACAATAAATTATTTTGCTGTTTATGGGGAAAAAATAACATCTTATTTCACTTGAACCCCTGTGTAAAGCCAGACAAAGCTTTGTAAGTTTTTGGGGCATACGTATACGGCTTCTCTGTTTTTACAGAGTCGGCAGCGCGAGTGTAGCGCCTCCGGTGTTGCAAACGTTTATAGCCTGCTGTAACCACCTGTCCTTCTGGTGGGCCGTATGCTCTGGTCTGCCTAAATATCTACACAAGTTTTTGTGAGGGTGGCGGGTGTTTGGGGATTTAATGTGATGTGCCACGTAGACAAGACATGTTGACGCAGTTTGTTTTGAGATGACCTTCTCTTTTCTATAACCAATTGCAGTGAAGTCTTGATCGGTCCCTCAAAGTCTCAGTAGCGTCCTACCTATACACCTGCCACCACCATCTTCATTCCGACTGATTTCGTATTTTAATATAGCTGCAATTTTAGCTAAAAATCAAAATTATGATCAGTTATAATTAGCTTCAGTAATTAAACATCCTAAAGTTCAAGGCTTTAATGGCTTACTCAAGTTATTGATGACTACCTTTCATCACAAGTTAAGTTATGAGGAAGCCCATTTATCTAAGACTTAATCGATAACTTGAGGTAGACACCTCATTATTACTTTCATAAACTTTCTTGAGAACTTTTTCTTGATGGTACCATAGTAGGTGTTAGGGTATGCAGTATGTTATCTTTGTACCAAGCGCCCGAAACGAAACAGCTTGAAATCTTCTTCGGTCTTCAAAATGTAGCAGTTGCGGTCTGGCATACAGTAAAGATAATTATGACTTCGCTTTTATTTTTGTATTTAGCTCGCCAGTGTTGGCGTCCGCCTAAAAGAAACAGATTTTGATATCCATATCTTGTGGAGTTTATCATTGGCAGTGGCCCTCAAATGGCTCCTTGAAGAACACAGTGCTGCCAGAGTACAGAGACATGTGTGCTGATAGAGGGTACCAAGTTTATCTTAAATGTATTATAGAAAATAGCGGACGTTACGCGGTTTCACCAGTGTAGTTCACGTTACCGTCGGAAAACGGGAATAAAATAAATAAAGCCCATGTTTACCAACAGTAAAAGATTTTTAAAATTCGGTTCAGTAGATTCATAGCCTATTCGATGCAAACAATCAATTAAATCTTTACTCTTTATAATATATTAGTATAGAAAAAAATAAGATTTTGATGGATAAAATCGTAATCGAGGATACATTATAGAGTGATGGAAATCAGCGATATTAACGCGGTTAAGCATCAAATTTAAACACACCGCCAAATTGTAATACTGCGATATTGCTTTTTTTACTGTGGTATCCATCATATAATTTTCATAGAGGGTGCCATTGTTCCAATATTCAGAGGACCTTTGCTCGTGAGCGACCTACAAGGTCAAGAGTCCAGTTCCATTTCAATCAGGTCAAGTTGTTCATTTCAATAATTTTGCTTCCTATTTGAATAATGGGACGAAATGCGAATTCTTTTATTGGAAGTGCAAAATGGAAGTAGATTTTTTTTGAAAATAATCAAGAAACGATCTTTTGAAATGAAAATAATTGCTTAGTATTTCTGGGGAATGTAGGGGTGCGTACCTAGTCTATTATTTACTGAAGATAAGAACGCTTTTTGTATTTAAGGGTGAGCAGTCTCGTATTTGATGTGATTTCATAGCCGTCTTTCATATTCGTAGTAGGTATCTTGTACTCGCAGTCGGCGGCCTGGACACCGCCGACGTGTCTTCGCCGAGGACTATCGGCCTCCATGATCGGGGGTCTGAGGACGGTGAGAGGGTCGCTCACCGTCCTTACAGAAGCAGGCCCATGACGGCAGCGTGACGTGAGCAACTCACGCACGCCCCCCCTTAGAAGCGGGATCACACCCGAAACCCCCCAAAGACGCGGGATAGCACCCGAACCAACTCCTGGGCGAGGCCGCGTTGGCGGCCGTATGTCTGTTGTGACTCCCGGGACATCCTTCCGAGGGCTTTCTCGGGGCTCCCAACCACAGGCTGTTGGGCGTTACGTGAGGTTTTTTAGTCGGTAAGAGTCCGGCGTAACATCCTCGGAGGATTTTCCCTCACGTAAAAAAAAAAGGTATCTTGTACTCGTACTATAGCAAAATGTAGCCGTGTGTTTTTAATACCAAGTTTTTCCTCAATGTAAGTATTTTTTTTATAACCAGGCTCTACTTATTGCCTTGCAAAGATGGCAGTAAATGTAAGAGGATATAAAGAAATTTATTCTCTGCTGTACCATACATATTATTATTAACTATTTAAACTCCCACTTACACTAACATTAGAGTAAACGGTATAAATATTCCGTTAACTCTAATATTAATATTATAACTATTTAAATGAACCCGGGTATGTAACCATGACGGACAGACAGACAGACGGACAGAGAAGTCTCATTAATAGGGTCCCGTTTTTACCCTTTGAGTACGGAACCCTAAAACAGCTGATAATTGACAATTTTATTAAAAACTAGCTGAGCCCGCAACTTCGATTACGTCACATAAGGTGTATGAAAGGAAAGGTATTTCTTCATCAGAGTCATCAAGCAGCATCTGAAACTGCCATGTTTGCTTAATCATAAAAGAGTTTAGGTTCCAACACGCTAGTTTAGGTTCACTCACATTCAAAGAAACCCCTACAATTAAAATTTTCAAAATATCTAATTCTTAAAAGTGTTATAACTCTTTTATTTCTAAACCGATTTACATAAAACAAACGCTAAATGTTAACTGGAGCAAACCTCAACACAATAAAAAAAAACCGCATTGCAATCGGTTGAGCGGTTGCTGAGATCAGCGTGCACAACCGTACAGACAAACAGATATACAGACATACAGACAAACAGACAAAAATTCTAAAAATCATTGTTTTGGGTTCTATTGCGTTCATAAAGCCCCCCTATAATATTTTTTCTTATATATCTTCCATGTACAGACAGCGACCTGTTACGATTTTATTATATGTATTGATTCATGTAGGTGTAATACTCTAGAATAAGGCTCTCAAGCTGGCTGAGATGTTGCCAAACTATGTCCGGAGTGTTTGGTGACATTTTTTAGTTAAAAATAAAACTGGACTTGCGCCAAACGACCATAAAGTATCTTTTAGGGGATATTTGCTTGCCACTAAGAATGGTAATAAAGTACTAAAATACTTGAATTTCGTTTAGTATTTAGTTAAGTCGCTGCAAGAAAAATATCGAAGTAGTCCAGCCGCATCGCGTTTCGACTGAAAAAGTACTAACTCGGTTGTGTAAAGTCTCGGTGGATAATGATAATTATACTTGAAGTTAGTTTTTGAAAGTAAAAACTTAACATTTTCTTTCTTATAAAAAGTTCAAGCTTAGTAGTTTTATTCTAATTTTTATTGTTTTAAATGGAAATCTCGTCGTGTTTTTGTTGATAATCAGTTGATTTCTTATTGAGCTTGACTTTGAAGAGAACAAAAAAAAAAAACACCAAAATCTTTTGGAAAATTTAGACCAAATTATCCGAGAAACACTAGTAGATATTTTAAATATTAACTTGGATGACAGAGCTTGGACACAAGCGTCCTTACCTATTCGGCTAGGTGGTCTCGGTGTCCGCAAAATTACCAGTATTAGTTTACCGGCATTCTTGTCATCGGTGTACGGTACAGATAAGCTAACCAGGAAAATTTTATCTTCGTCACTGGTTAGCTTCGAAGTGCCGTATTTATCTGATGCCCTGAATGCCTGGAAAATGGCTAGCCCAAGCGCAGAGCTACCCGTCATCTACTCTTCCCAGAGACAGTGGGATGTGCCGCTAAGCAAGCTAGTTCAAAAAGAACTTATTGAGACATCATCCAGTGCAGCAGAGCGAGCGCGCCTACTGGCTGTGGGGGAGTGGGAGTCGGGTCTATGGCTTCATGCTTTACCTTCAGGCCATATTGGCACACTTTTAGATAACAGCACTTTTCGCATTGCTGCTTGTTTACGCCTCGGTACTTCCTGCATCGCTCCACATCGTTGTCACTGCGGTGAAACTGTCGACCGCCTAGGTCACCACGGTTTATCGTGCTGCAAAAGTGCAGGTCGGTTTCCGCGACATGCTAGCATAAATGACATCATCCGTCGAACCCTTTCCGCCGCCGGCGTGCCAGCAATTCTTGAACCCAAGGGTTTGGCTCGAGACGATGGAAAGAGGCCCGACGGGATGTCATTGGTGCCTTGGAAAATGGGAAAACCGCTTGTGTGGGATGCCACATGTGTGGATACCCTTGCGCCTTCCCATGTTCCAGGCACTGCTAGTTGCGCGGGAGCTGCTGCCGCGTCTGCAGAGGCCCTCAAACGGCGAAAATACACAAATCTTGTTGGATCGTATTTATTTGAGCCGTTTGGGGTCGAGACTCTTGGACCGTGGGGTCCTAGTGCAAAGCTCGTTTATAGAGCTATATGTAAACTATTGGTCGGCAGTTCTCGTGACCAAAATGCTGGTGTTTACTTGGGCCAGAGGCTCTCTATTGCCATACAACGTGGCAACGCCGCCAGCATTTTGGGCACGGTTGTTGTTGACAGCGATGTGGAAGAGTTTTTTGATGCATAATTTTATTTCCTATTGCCCTTTTTTTTTATCGATGTTACCCTTGTAAATATGTTATAAATTGTATGTATATTAGTGTCAAATAAAACTTTCTACTATAAAATTATAAAGCTGGTTAAATATATTTAGAAATATAAAAAAAAAAAAAAATACATTTATTTTCAAGTTTTATGTAAATCTTGTAGGTCTGCTCGTCTATACCTACTAATATTTTAAAGATGAAAAATTTGGTGGTTTGTTTGCAAAAATTCTTCAACGTTGGAAAGCTTCTCTGGTAACATAGGCCAAACTTAAATCCCGTATTTTGCCCGGAGACAGAACTTACACAAGTGATATTGTTGAATTCTTGAATTTAGGATCTAAGTAGTTATTTTATTAAAAAATGTATACATATAATTTTATGAAAAATGACTTGAATGTCAGGAGTTTACTTTGAACAACAATTAAACATTTCATAAACAAATACATAGGTAAGTATTATGTTCAAAGATTTTCCTTGAATCAATGCAGTTGTATAATATTACCTACGTAAAATCGTTTTCCCGTGCCACTATTATGCCACGTTTATTATTGAATTACTAGCCGACCCTCGTAACTTCGTTTACGTCACATAAGATATATGAAAGAAGAGGTATTTCTTCATCAGACTAGGAGCGTGTGAAACTGCCCTGTTTAGAATGACACTAACATTCAAATTGATTTCATAATAATAATATCCATTATGCTATCTGATGTCCGCAGCTTCGCTAGCGTAAAATTTATTCCCGTCCCCGCTTCCCGTGGGAACTAATTCAATAGATTAAAAGTAGCCTATGGGTTATTCCAAGCTATAAGGTATTTCTGTACCAAATTTCAGCCACATGCTCGATGTTCTGTGAGCATTTCAAGCGTCTACTTGTTGCTGTTATTAATTTAAAAATAAAATGTCAAAAAATCACGTTTGTTGTATGGGGGCTCCCCATAAATATTAAACCTAAAAGAGCGCGACTTTAAGCTTTATCCTACGAGATTATAAACTGTCTAGAGTTTACATGTTAGCGCACTATTTTTGTGGTAGGTTAGTTATAATCTGACAACAACTCTGTAATGGCTGAACGGATTTAGCTGAATTTTGGTACAATAATAGATTATAAATAATTTTTGAAAAGCAATTAGTAAGTATGCTGACTCAATCACAAATTTGTAATAATAGATTATAGTCTAGAATAACTTTTAGATTTTTATTCTTGGAACAAGTTCAAATGGAATGCTGGAACGGCATCAACTCTTAATTTGACTGCCTCTGTGGCGCGGTTGGTATTGATACCGCCTGCGGCGCTGGAGGTCGTGGGTTCGATTCCCACCGGAGACAAATATTTGTGTGAACCATAAATGTTTGTTTCAAGAGTCTGGGTGTTTCTATGTATAAAATGTATGTATTTAAAAGTATATATGTATTAATTAATATCTGTGGTCTGATACCCATAACACAAGCAGGTTATTCCTAGCTTACTTTGGGATCAGATAGCGTCGTGTGAAATGTCCGTGAATATATTTTATAACACAATGCTGTTCAGTGTTACTCACCAACTAGCGCGAGGTAGCTATGCAGAGAACTCTTTCCCAGGGCGCCTTACTACAGAGATTCCAGTGTGCGTGCAAAGGTAGGCTAGGGCTCTCACGAAAACAGCAGGTAGGGTGTACACACATATATTTATAAGGTTCTCAGAGCTACAGATACAATAAGAAGAAGTTAAACACTAAGAGACATATATAGACTAGATAGTCTTAAAAGTAGATACTATGTCTATGCACTAGTAGGTACTACAGGTGATCTAAATAGGCGTGGACCGGTACGTACAGGTTATAACTTTTAGTATGCAGTGTACTGGCCTTCGTGTAGGGCGAGAGCGACACCGGCTGTTGTCAATGCCAGGAAGACGGCAGGCCCCTCACAGATGCACCTTGCTCGTGCAGTCCACGTATTATTGGGTGTGGCTCCTATCACCATACAGTAGCCGCTTCCAGCCCTTAATAAACGACCCTGTCGTGAAATAGAACACGAAAAATTAAGACACTGACCGCGCAAAAGATGACAATCGACCCGCTTTGCAAACAGTTAATTGAAACTTACCAGAATCTGGGTATCGGTTATCACAGTCCAATTCCTTCCGAGGAGGATATGTAAAACGCAGGAAATTCTCCTTAAGTCCTCAGGTTAGAACTTATAACCTCCAAAGCGAAATTCAGGTGTGCCACTCAAGAGTTGTTTCAAAATCACTGCTGCTTAGAGGATAGTAAAAGAGACTTGGAACTTCATAGCAGGGCTATTTATACCCTCACTATCGAATACTCTAGAAAAAACCTTAAACCAGTTTGCTACGCAATTCCTCCGTCCATCACAAAAAACCCATAGACTAACGTCCGTTTCCTTGAGACAGCTGTTGCCACAGCAAAAAAACAATGAATCGATCATGGCGCACTGACACGCTCAAATAATATTGTCCAGCCAGAGAGCAGACATTGCTACTCATAGAAAATAAATGTTACAACCACCCCTCCTTTAATAGTATTTCCTGCGGATATGACACGCTGGAAATACACAAGAAAGAAAACAGAAACGTACTGACTAATAAACAAAGACAACCAGCTAGGTACTTCAACCCCAAGCTGACTGCTACCATTACAATAACACACCGGACAGGCTAAGTACCTAGAGTCTAATGCCCTTCATAGAAAACGAATGCTCCCTTTACTCGCTGCTGATACCCTAACACTACACAAGCTCTCAGGTAATTGTAGAGCAAATGAGAGAAAAGCTCGGTGCGGTGCATAGAAGAAACTACAACGTGACAATTTGAAGTCACGTACACACATAGAAATACAAACAAAAGATTAAAATAGTCTTACATAATGATCACATAGCACTGGATTAATAAACTAGAGAAACAGTGCTATGTAGTTACGTTAGGTATTGGAGACGGCTCCTCCTGATACTTCAGGATGTCTTTGATATGGTACTCCCCAAGATCCCTACCGTCCAGATCCGACAGCCTATATACTAAAGGGGATCGTTTAGCAGTCACCACACATTTATGGAACTTAGGGGCTAGCTTAGAAGTAAAGTTCTTGGCCTTGTTTGACAGGTAGAACGTGCGTTTGTAAACTATCTGTCCCACTTTCAGCTCCACATGCCTTTTTCTGAGGTTGTAATACTTTTCATTACGCTGGTGGGCAACATTCAAATGTTTCCTCACCTGGTCGTATATGCGTTGTATTTCTCTCAGCTTGTCACCGAAGGCTGATGGATCGTCTACAGAGACTGAAGCAGGGTGGCACGCAATATCTGTCTGCCTGTATAGCACTCCATCTCCAATAAACTCCCTACCATGTACCAAAAAGTAAGGGGTGAAACGAGTTGCTTCGTTACCTGCAGTGTTTAAAGCGCACTGTATCTCAACCAAGAACGAATCCCATGCCTTGTGTTGTGACTTCACATAGCATGAGATCGCTTGAACAACATTACGAATAGCTCGTTCCGCCTGATTAGTTTGGGCATGATACCTAGGGTTATAATATATATTAGGTATATTGTATTTAGCTAATAGATCTTTAAATGGCTTACTCACAAACTGAGGGCCATTATCCATGTAAATAGTCTTGCAGACTCCGTGCACGAGAAACACACTCTTCTCTATGAATCTCGCGACTACAGCGCCTGTGGCAACCCGAACAGGGCACAACATGACGTATTTGCTAAAGTAGTCGGAGACCACGATCAGGTGTACGTTTCTATTGCTCGAAGTGGGAAAGGGACCAAGCAGATCGACAGAGATAGCTTCGAATGGCTTCGAAACCCGCTTCGGGCTACCCATTAGGCCGGGACGAGACGTATTTACGGGTTTGTACTGCTTGCATGTTTCGCAATTCCCAACATATTCTTTGACGTCCTCGTACATCTTGGGCCAGTAATAATTTAGGGCTAACCTTTTATGCGTCTTCCAACCGCCACCATGGGCACTAAGTGTGTCATCGTGGTACTTAGAGAGCAGGGGCAAGCGATCCTCCTGAGGTACCACCAGCTTCCAGTCAAAGTCTGAAGTCAAAGAATATTTATTTTTAGTTAACCTATATAGAAGGTTGTCACGAATGTCATAATTTGGTGACTTCCTAGGGTTCTTCCGAACACTATTCATGGTGTGGTCATACCACGGGTCTTTAGTGGGTACTGCATCGAGGGAATCAATTTTGATACGAGACAGAGCATCAGGTACAACGTGGTCTTTACCTTTTCGATGCTCTATGTCAAAATCGAATTGACTGAGCCTCATGCTCCAACGTGCTAGACGACCCGTGGGATTTTTTAGCTTATGGAACCACAGAAGAGATGAATGATCCGTGACGACCGTACATTTTTGGCCTTCGACGTACTGTCGAAATTGTTCCAAAGCGAAAATCACGGCCAGAAGTTCTCGCTCAGTTGTGCTGTAGTTCACCTCGTTCTTGTTGAGAGAACGGCTACAGTAGGCGATAGGGTGCTCAACACCATCGTGAGTTTGTGTCAGTACAGCAGCAACTGAGTAAGCTGACGCGTCACTAAGAATGCGGAAGGGCAACTCAAAGTTAGGCATTTTTAATATAGGGGCAGAAACCAAGGCTGACTTTAGCAGGTTAAAGGACTGTTCAGCCTCAGGGGTCCATTCGAACTTAAGGTTCGTAGAAGTCAGTTTGCACAGAGGTTTACTAATCCTAGAGAAGTTGTTAACAAAGCGACGATACCAGCCGGCCATTCCCAGAAATCTCTTAACCTCCTTAGGGTTAGAAGGGGTAGGATAGTTGAGGATAACCTCAACTTTACCCGGGTCTGTCCGTAGGCCATGTTTGTCCACATAATACCCCAGGTATTTGAGTTCACTCCGACAAAAGTGAGATTTTTTCATGTTGATAGTTAGGCCAGCATCCTTGAGTTGCTGATAGACTCTATGTAAGAGCTCTACATGCTCCTCAAAGGTGCTGGACACACAGACTATGTCGTCCTGAAACGCAAATACCTTACTGTCGAACTCGGGGCCAAACAGACGGTCCATCAGGCGTTGCATCGTGGCACTAGCCCCGACAAGCCCGAAGCACATCGAATTGGTTACCTATCATAATAACTAAAGTTGTTTCAACTATTTTCAAAACAACTACGGTCAAAATAACTACTGATTAAAACACCTAAAGATCGTTTCACCTATTTTTGTTATAACTACTGGTCGAAACAAATAATGGACGATTCATCTACGATTTATTCAACTACAATTAACTGTGCTAAGATTGATTGAACTATGTATGAAATACATAATAATCAATTCGCCTACGAGTTTATTGTACGATTACGAGTCTCAGTACTCAGGGGTACGTATCATAATGCATAAGTTTAAAATCTATAAAACAAAAAAAATAACCACGAAGGCTAAGGCGGGAGCTCCGCTCCGCTTCGCTCCCGCCTTAGCCTTCTACGTACAGGTTATAACTTTTAGTATGCAGTGTACTGGCCTTGGTGTAGGGCGAGAGCGACACCGACTGTTGTCAATGCCAGAAAGACGGCAGGCCTCTCACAGATGCACCTTGCTCGTGCAGTCCACGTATTATTGGGTGTGGCTCCTATCACCATACAGTAGCCGCTACCAGCCCTTAATAAACGACCTTGTCGTGAAATAGAACACGAAAAATTAAGACACTGACCGCGCAAAAGATGACAATCGACCCGCTTTGCAAACAGTTAATTGAAACTTACCAGAATCTGGGTATCGGTTATCACAGTCCAATTCCTTCCGAGGAGGATAGGTAAAACGCAGGAAATTCTCCTTAAGTCCTCAGGTTAGACTTATAACCTCCAAAGCGAAATTGAGGTGTGCCACTCAAGAGTTGTTTCAAAATCACTGCTGCTTAGAGGATAGTAAAAGAGACTTGGAACTTCATAGCAGGGCTATTTATACCCTCACTATCGAATACTCTAGAAAAAACCTTAAACCAGTTTGCTACGCAATTCCTCCGTCCATCACAAAAAACCCATAGACTAACGTCCGTTTCCTTGAGACAGCTGTTGCCACAGGAAAAAAACAATGAATCGATCATGGCGCACTAACACGCTCAAATAATATTGTCCAGCCAGAGACCAGACATTGCTACTCATAGAAAATAAATGTTACAATTTAATATTTATTTATTATTTATTTATTTATTTATTTAATTATATATTTAAAACAATAATTGTGGTAACCTATTTGAGTACTGAAAAACAAAAGAGCATGAATTTTAGGTTTAGGTTTAAAGAGTTTATTTCTCATAAGAACTTACAGTTCACTTAGAATAAGAGAAACATATATTATTTCAATTAATTAAACAGATTAGGAAAAAGACCAACTTAATAGACGCGGGTAAACATGAGCAACGGTTAAAGTGGAGATGGGCGGGACACATGGCACGTATGTACAAGAGAGGAGAGATGGTCTACTCAAGTATCGACATGGACTGGCCCAGAAGGAAAGAGGTCTAGGGGTAGACCCAGGGATCGTTGGGTCGATGGGTCTTCTCTCGTTTTCCATAAATTCATTTGCACTAATATTGTTTGCCATAATCATCCCCGATCATAATATTTACTTTCATTATTATCATTTATACTAATAACGTTTGCCTTAACAACTCAACAGTGATAACTATTATTTGCTATAAAATGACTTTCTATAACAACATATAATATATGTTGTTATAGAAAGTCAGTAAATGATATGAGTTACGTATGAAAACTAGTTATTATGATATATTATCTGATATATAATCGACTCTTGACATAATCAAAATTTGATATAATTATGAAAATAATACATAATATTGTTAGGTCGAAATTAAATATCGTTGACACCCCGACTCAGTGCAATACGTCTCGGATAGGTTAGGTTAGAAGTCTAAGGAGGGGCCAAGCAAAGAATTTTGAAAAATGATGAAATATCCATAAATTTAATTATCTAATTTAAATTTTATTGCATGTTATTAACACTTGTATTGTTTGAACTTGAACTATGTTATAGGTTGGCTTATTATTATTGCTATTATTTGTGTACCATAAATAGCACTCAGAGTGTGCAACACTACAAGAAACGATACAGATAACAATGCGGTTGTATTTTACATTAGTTTTTGTTGAGAGTTTGCACTGGCGATAAGATGGCTTACGGGACCAGGATTTGGGTTTACGGTACTTTAGTTATCTGTAGGAAATTGTACAAGAAGCTATATAAAATAACCGGCCAAGTGCGAATCGAATTCGGGCATGGGGCGTTTCGTACCTAAGAAATCGCTATAAAATCACGTCTGTTGTATGGCAGCCCCCTATTTTGGCAATAGAAATTCATAATCTTTGAAAATTTCAGCTCTCTAGCTATCTTTAGGTATTGACTCTTATTTCCCGTCGATAAAAATTAAGTCATAAAATGTTTTCAATTAATTTTTGTGGCTGATTTTATGATCTTTTTAAACAGTATGTAGAATAAGTATACAATTTATAAGAAAACCGTATTATGAAACCCATCGTCTACATTTAAAAGCTATTTCATTTGCACCTCTTTTTGTCATTTTCTGAGACAGGCCCCTTATCTTGTATTTTTACCTTCACCATAAAATACCATGATCTCGAGATACCACCACACCTCGAGACTATTACAAACTAAGTTATTAAGCTATTAAACAATACACTCAAAAAGCTCTTGAAGGTTTTATTAATTAAAAATTCTTCAATCCACTTTAATTTACTGAAGATTAGAACCTAACTACTTTTAAAAACATTTTTAATACTGAGCCATTTAATCAAGAAAAACTAAAACTTCAAGAAATATAAAATAAAGCCTTTTTAAAATCAGTGTTTAACTTCAAAACGCGCATTACTGATAATTTTTCTGAAAGCCTGTGAAAAATTAAGGCTATTATAAATTCAACAGAGAGTAGCTTTTTTGATTGTAAATCTTGGTATAAAATCTCAATGAATACTCATTTAAACGCTGATTTATTATCATTGTATTAATTTAAAACAGTTTGTAACGCTAAATGACTACGTTTTTGTTCCTAGAAACCTGAATAACTTAAATGAATAAATGAAAATCAAAATTCGTAACGATATTAATGAAATGAATAGGTAAGTTAAAGGCATGCATTTGAATCTCTTTGATATCACTTTTTATTGAAATCGGTGTGCCATGACTTGTTTTATTCATTTATCTTATCTTACTAATATTATAAAGAGGAAAGATTTGGTTTTTTGTTTGTTTGTTTGTAACGAATAGGCTCCGGAACTACTGGACCGATTTGAAAAATTCTTTCACTGTTGGAAAGCTACACTCTTTGCGGTGAACATATATTTTATTCCCGTATTCCCACGGGAACGGGAACTACGTGGGTGAATCCGCGTGACGTCCGCTAGTATTAAATATGAATGCAGATTGTCTGGAGGAACTTGCCCAAAATAAATGTAGCCGTTGTGGCTGGCTATTGTATGGCTTGGCTTGGCTGTACTGTATCATTGTGTGTATAACACCATTGATAAAAATAGAATGTGTCCGAGATAGATTGAAATGAATATTTCTTCTGTAAGCCCTCGTAACTATTGTACTTCAAAGTTTAGCACAACGCAGTTGCTAAGACTGTTTAATTAATGTAGATTGTCTGGAGGAACTTGCCCAAAATAAGTGTTGCCTTTGGTGCTAGCTATTGTATGGCTTGGCCTGGCTGTACTGTATCATTGTGTGTATAACACCATTGATAAAAACAGAATGTGTCCATGGGCTTACAGAAGAAATATTCATTCCAATCTATCTCATTGAAATGAATATTTCTTCTGTAAGCCCTCGTAACTATTGTACTTCAAAGTTAGGCACAACGCCGTTGCTAAGACTGTAATAACAGTTCTAAAACAAATTCAAAAATTCCCGTCTGAGTTTTGGAATTAACGAGCGAAAAATTCCTTTTAATTTTGTGGAAAAATACTAAACAATTTTTGTATAAAATCCTGCAGTAACATTAATTACAAAAGTTTTGCGATGTTCTAAAGTTCAACGCAATTGTAGCTATGAGAACTTGAAATTCACATTTGTCCTGAGGTTTTTGAAAAACACATTTTTGTCTACGCATAGCTTTTGATTGAAGAAAATTAGTGACTCAGACTCGTTTCTGTTTTCTGTGCCTTAGATATTCGTCATGTAGTTAGATTACTTTACTTTCAGATATTTAAGTCCGTTCATATACAAGAGAGTTCAAGTATGGTTTGAGTTGCTAGCGGAACTTTAAACGTTGCCAAATTAGTTTTATAAAAAGAAACCACTTTAACTTACATACAAGACATTACTAACATAGTTTGGGGCATTATATTGTTATGAAGTGTTCTGTAAACGATCACTGCAGTAAGCAACATTTACTATGGCCGGATATGGATGGGTGACCACCACGTGGACCACTTCGTGACATTTATTTACCAGCGTTTCCGTGCTTCGGAAGGCACGATAAGCCGTTGGTCCCAGTTGTCAGTAAAATGACAGTCGTTAAGCCAATTTGAAGGCCTTAAGGGCGGCTTGAAAAATTTCAACTGTGGGTCGTCACAACCTGCGCCTGGGTCGGCAGCGCGTGTGTAGCATCTCTGGTGTTGCAAACGTCTATAGGCTACGGTTACCAACCTTCCGGTGGGCCGTAAGCTTGTCTGCCACCTTAGTAGTATAAAAAAAAAATACTCTAAAGTACTGTGCGATTCACTGGACAGATATAGTAAAGGTTCTTAGACTTCCACCGGTTTCTAAAAAACAGAAACGATTTACTGTGTAGAGAGTAATGAATACTTAATAATTATTATTTATAGTGTTGGTTGACGGCACTTTTTGGAACTTGCTGCACACATTAAATAACACCAATTGTACTGTTCCACAACATTTATTTACTTTACGCCTGACCGGTTTTGCCTCTCGGCAATATCAAAGGTAAAAGGTAACTAACTGATGCCCTCTGTATCATGTAAATACATCTTGAATTATACAGTAGTAATTACACAATATAGTGGTCATCAAGTTAGTTAATGCAGATAGTAAAAGTGGTGTTATTCAATATTATGAATATTGAATACTATTATTGACTGTGTCTTACCAAATAAAATGAAGATACAAAAGTAGCTAGGGTATAAAGTTTTGTTTTAAGGAATCTGGTTTAGCAAATTGCGAAAATGAGGTATAAGTGAAATCACTTTTTTTCGGCATAAATAGACGAGAAAATATAGCGAGAACTATTATTAGAGTTAACGTGATATTTACCATGTACTATTGAGTATTTCCGATATTTCGGCGCTGTTGCAAGCACCATGATCACGGAGGAACTGAAGTATAGGCGGTTGAAAGCGAAAGTATAAATATCCCGTTAACTCTAATAATAGTGTTAGTGAACATGAAAGTTTAAATACCTATATTCTATATTATAGGGAAAAGTAAATTTTTAATCTATAAGACGTGTGTCAAAGTATGCTTTTGTTATAAATTGTTTATTAATATAGATAATTGTGTAAAATGATCAAAGAATGAGCCCCAAATTTCAGAACTATAATAATCTAAAGACAAAGAATTGTTATGAAACTAAATGAATGCGTAGAAAATCTCTTTGTATTACTTCGCGGTTATGATATAACATGAATGGGTCCTGTTGTTGTTTCATCTCACTAACATAATTGTAAAAATAAAATTCTTGTATAATAACTACGATGTGCGAAATAAAAGTATTCATTTCCATACAAACAATGAGATCCTCACATACAATTTCAACGAATTAAAATAAAAGCAATCGGAATCATAATTATACCTCACCTACATAGTCCCGTTGTAAAACCTACCCTTGTAATATCATGTTAAACAATAGCATTGTATCGTTTGGCAAAATGTATGAAGTATCTACGGGCATGAATAAAAATACTGTTTTTATTTTTTCTTTGAAGGTTATTCCATAAAATGGACTCAAGACTCAAAAAGCAAAGAGTTTTTAGTTAAAAATTATATTACTCCATACCTTGAACCTACTTATATGGGTCGAAAATTCCAAACAACCATATATTGTGTTGCCTTCTGTACTATAAACCCGTGAATCCATGGAATACTGAGTTAATAAAGATGCTAGAAGTATTATGCTACTCGTTATCTCTAGAACAAGTTCGGTTCTTTAAAAGGGGTCTTAGGTCCTGGCATTTCGCAGACCGTAGACCGTAGACCGTAGACCGTAGACCGTAGACCGTAGACCGTAGACCATAGACCGTAGACCGTAGACCGTAGACCGTAGACCGTAAACCGTAGACCGTAGACTTTAGACCGTAGCCCGTAGACCGTAGGCCGTAGACCGTAGACCGTAGACCGTAGACCGTAGACCGTAGACCGTAGACCGTAGACCGTAGACCGTAGACCGTAGGCCGTAGACCGTAGACCGTAGACCGTAGACCGTAGACCGTAGACCGTAGACCGTAGACCGTAGACCGTAGACCGTAGACCGTAGACCGTAGACCGTAGACCGTAGACCGTAGACCGTAGACCGTAGACCGTAGACCGTAGACCGTAGACCGTAGACGGTAGACCGTAGACCGTAGACCGTAGACCGTAGACGGTTGACCGTAGACCGTAGACCGTAGACGGTAGACCGTAGACCGTAGACCGTAGACCGTAGACCGTAGAGGTCTACGGTCTACTACTATTGGTATACGTATACATAGTTTTGCGCTTGGTCTTCTAAACGTAAAACGTATCGAGTTATGATTCAGCTCTTATTATCTGTATAAATATTATCTACCTCTGCGCCGTCGCCACTCCTGGCAACCCGTTGTTAATTGGTTTCTGTTGCCAGGTCGCCAACGCAAAAATACGTTTTACTTCTCGGCTATACATAAAACATCAAAAAAAAGCGTAGAACTTGTACACATCTTCGATTTTCAATACTTGAATGACATTTCTTCAATATTTCTTGTTAGAAAAACGAATATGATTAATCGTTTGCGTCTCTAATTTTGATATTAATAAAATACTCCAAGGCGCCAAGAAGACAAGGTGGCGTAAGATAGACCGATGACTGATCGAACTGTGCCAGGGGTTAAAAAAGCTTTTTCAAGTTAGCGTACTCGTACATGCTATACATACTAATTTTGAGTTTTATTAATGGGTACTACAGAATGCTGGCAGCTCCAATTTAAAGAGGTTTTTTTTCCGGGTAGCTTTTGGGTTCCTTTCGTCATAGAGATGCTGTTTTAAAAGCAGTGTAGACGGATTCATTGCTTATGATTTAACAAAAAATACATACTAACATCTTTATAATACTTGAATGGACTATTTTTAAGAGTCTGTATGAATATAATCGGTTGAATCAAGAGAGAAGATATAAATTGTGTACAAGTGAAAGAAAGAGAGAGATGGTTTTGTGCGTTTTAAACAAAATGAAAGAACTATAATCAGTAAAAGGAAATGGTCTAGCAAATAAAGATTTTACTATTATCTTCTTTTTTTTTTAACGTGAGGGCCTCGGAAGGAGGGCCCAGGACTCCATCCGCGGCCTCGCCTAGGGGGAGGTTCGGGTGTTATCTCGCGTCTTTGAGGGGTTTCGGGTGTGATCCCGCTTCTTGGGAGGGGGGGGGGCGTGACCTGCTCCCCGCAGAAGAGGCGGCGCAGTCCCACTTTCTCCCGCTGGAGATCATGGCTCGCACCATGATCTCGAACGATAGCGTACTATTTATTATTTTCCTTTCAAATAAATTATTTTATAAAACTTCGAACTCATCAGATTCAGATTAAAATTTCACAAAATGGATGTATTCCTCAATTTCTGAACATTTAATTTTTTTTTCGATCAATTAGAATTATCGTTAATAGGTACACTATCATGACCTTACAACACAGATTTATAATAGTATTCTTATAAAACGACGTCAGACATTTTTTTTTGTAAGTTTTCAAATTTTAATTTAAAAAAACTATCTTTTACGTTGGAGTTATTTGTTATTTTATTTTTTTGTAATTCCATACCATACTATAAAAACTAGGTGCCGTTCAATTTCAGCTAATAACTTTTAAATTTCATTTTAAGTAAGGAAGGGCATGCTACGATGATTCGGGCATGTGGAGCGAATGGGAGATGAAAGAATGACAAAACGGATATACAACGCGAAAGTGGATGGATGTAGGAGTCAGGGAAAGCCACGACACGCCTACCATGACCAAATTAATCGTGTGTTAGCAGAAGGTCGTGTCAAGAGCCAAAGGAACCGACGTGCATGTGTTAGATTCGTCTCGTAGAGGGTAGGAATATCAATACATACGTTCACGCCTTTTATCCCCGAAGGAATAGCCAGAGGCATATTCTGTAAGGAGGGTATTAGCAAACAAGTATGAAATGAAAAGAAATGAATATGAGATAAAAGTATCTTTATTCTCGTCAAGATTTCCGATTCTACATTTACCGCCAGATTCGCAATAGGTAGAACCTGTGAGAAAGAACCTGGCAATAAAACTCACGGCCACTCTTTTTAAAGTCACATTCTTAACAAATATTGCTATACATCTATTTCTGCTATAATCTAATTCCATCAATAGTTGGTACACGTTATTACAATTGAAGGGTCTAATTCGAGAAGGGGTTAACTGACTAATCGTAATTTTGTAGAAAATGGGCTCCAAAGTTTCATGGGTTTATTTTGATGTTAAGCATCGAAAATCGTTATAAAAAAGGTTGGTTAAACTTTTAAATGATAACTTTCATTGTGTATTATATAATTAAATAAAAAAATAGAGCTAAAATATATAGTATACAGTAAATATGTGATGATTTTCACTTAAACCTAAAATGCGCGTGAATAATGATGCACTTCGTGAGTATAAAATCGATTTAATGTGAAACAAACCGTTTTTCCTCTAATATATTACGGATTTAGTCCTTTTGTAAATTAGATTATTGGAAATTAACCCCTTATTGTGTTTTATTAATGCACTATTGCTAGCCTTTTACTTCACGACAGAGGTCGCGGATCGATTTCCGCAATAGAAAAGTATTTTTGTGTACATGGATGTTTGTCTTGTTCTGGGTGTTTCTTTGTATCTTAAATATGTATTTATGTACAAATAAGTATTAAGCTTTGTTCACCCATTGAACAGGTTTTGCTTAGTATGGGAAAAGTTTGTGTGGTTGTGTATGAATGTGTTAGATTATTATAGTGATTAAAAAGTATAGGTACAAATAAAACTATATAAACATTTATAATATTTCTATTTAACAAAAATAAAACCGACTTCAAACAAAAACTTGAAAATAAAATTTACTTAGCTCAAAGTAGTCTTTTGATTTATCAGACACTTTTATAAAATACCATATTGAAGTCGGTGCCAAGTAAACCCGTAGGTTTAGGTAGGTACTATTAATGGCACTGACTTCATATCAATATCAATAGAATATAGAATAGTTTTTGTTAAAAGTTGGTTTTAATTTTGTTAAAAATATTATTTCATTACTTTAAGTGACAGTTGGACTGAAAAATCTATCCATTTAGGTGTAAAGTTCTCATCCATACAAATTAATCAAGCCCAAACACAAGGTAACTGCTGTAATCAGCACTAGTTGTCCCTACAATTTTCAGTGGTTGCCCTTGATTTCTCCTGGATTCCATCATCAGACCTAGTGAAAATGGGACCACCTCAAAAGTTGACACCATCAAACGAAGAAAGAATTTTTGAAATCCGTCTTTAATATAATAATTCCATAACTGAGCCATGATAGGCCGTTAACAACGCCGCTACACTAACAGTAGTTTTTACACAACTGCTCTAGGTCTACTTCTGGGCCGTACAGTTAAGTCTGCTATCAGTAGGTTCCATCGACCTTCTAGTACTGTGTCCCAACTCCTAATTATTAAGGAGTTCTTTAGCTTCATCATCAGCACAAGAGCAACAGACGTTGTTTCCAGCATACCTCAGAAGCATCACGTTAGCCTTACATACTACTAAGTAGTTTCCATCGACCAATTGCAGACGGTCTCCCAACTTCTAACCGTTAAGGAGTTCTATAGCTTCATCATCAGCACAGAAGCATCATATGTTGACACCTGAAGTGAATACCTACACCTGAGTCAGATATGATTACATAACAAAAGCACAACATACATTTTTTTAATTTATTTGCCCTCGTTTTCTCACCTTTTGAAAATGGAATGAATTTTTGAAATGCATTTATAATTCACGGAAATATCGGTGAACATACATAAAAAACATACAGACGAGTTGAGAACCTGCTCCTTTTTGGAAGCCTGTTAAAAAGGGTTTATTATTGCTTAAAATTCTTTGTTTAGGCGATAATAAACCCTTTTTAGTGTTCTGACATTGAATATTTTATGTGGTAAAATTAGTGCAAAAAGGATTTAAATTACCTTAATCCCGTCTTGAAACAATTCATTTAGCTCATTAGATGTGTTTGTGAACGTTAAAACGGCTTTATGTTATGTTAACTCCTTTTTTTATTTGAAAAAAGTAGAAATATGTATTTTTTGGTAAGTTTACAAGCATTAAATCCTTTTTGAATTAGCGAAATTCATATCCTATGTCAGTTAAACCCTTTTTAGACTGAATATATCGAGATACGTAAAGAATTTCGCTTTTCTGTTTGTGTCATAAGGTAGATAATTTTACTACGAATCCAACGGTACCCATAACTCGTTTTGCGTAAAAATGTCAGTTAACCCCTTCTCGAATTAAACCCTTCAATTAATAGCAACATGCGTCATATCTTTACAAATAGTTCAGCAGAATAGTACTTATACATTATCTCTTAAACCAAGCCATGGGCAGTATAAAAAAACCTTGAATAAATCAATCAAATCGGTCTATGGCAGTCCAGCATTGCTGGACGTGAACCTCTGCTAATTTCAACACATATATTACACATTACATCAGATCAGATAAATTACATAAGTTATTAATGAGGAACGTACCCTTAAGACGGCTGCTCAGCGACTGAGCTGGTCTGCCTAACATTGTGCATCTTTGCATCTCTCATATAATTTTGGCGCCTAAACAGCATTACAAATGTTTTCTCTTCAAAATCCACCAGCAAAGTGAGTCTCAGGCCCAGATCGCTGTCTATTTATTAATCCCCGCCACTCAAATTGCTGTCGAAACAATAGGAGTAAAAAGAAATCCTATTTGTGATTAAAAACATTTTAAACGCCGACAATGTTCGAGTTAATTGTCATTAAGAATTTAACAATAGTTTTTATTGATAACTTAATTAGTTCAGCACTACATCAGGTTATACAAATCAGTGTTAAAAAATTCTACAACTATTTCCATTCGAACTTTATATCACAATATAGTAAGGTATGAACATATGAACTGTACGGTCAACCAAGTAACATACCTATATATAAGCAAATCTATCACATGCATGAAAAGAAAAATGAAAGTTGAAGAAGCAAGTGAGGTGTGTATGGACCGTGCCGTGTGGCGCTCGGTTCTTTCTGCCTACCTCGCAAGGGATTAGTCGTGAAGATGGTAAAGGTAATGGTAAGTTTTAGATTTTGTCTAACACTCGTCGATATGTCATTTTATTATGTATGTATTCAATGCGCAAAAAGTGGCAAAGGTTTTTTAGTTTTCTGCAGGTCAATGAAAAGAGAAATTTCGATTACTTTCGTCAAGAAATTGAATAAAATTAGAAAATATTCAAAAATATTTGCTCTCCGCACATAATAAGTGGGGTTCCTAAGGCTGTGTCGAATCAAGTAATGGGATAGGTTATGACTACCTGCAATACAAATTGTTTAACTTTTCCATAAGGCCTACAACTATTCAGAACAACTTGAAATATTACTGGCAGCCGACATCAATTGCTTAACGAGTCTTCCAAAAAAAACAAAACACTTGTAAATGGAACAGTCACAAACTATCACCCAGTCAAGCTTGATTTTAGCGTCATGCCACTTTCCACCATAGTTATCTTATACGACAATTTACAGAAAAAGGAGAGAAAAGATCTTAAAACTGTAGCTTGAAACATTTCTGAATAAACTGTAGGTATAGTTTATATTCCGAAGCCTCTCTGGCCCACACTTCCTCGAAAAACAATGCGATAGAATTTCACTACATCGTAAATAGTTCAAATTGTTCACTAAATTAGCGACAATCTATTAGGAGAGGAAATATGCGGGATGAAAACAATTACCGTATTATGAAACCCATCGTCTACATTTAAAAGCTATTTCATTTGCACCTCTTTTTGTCATTTTCTGAGACAGGCCCCTTATCTTGTATTTTTACCTTCACCATAAAATACCACGATCTCGAGATACCACCACACCTCGAGACTATTAACAAACTAAGTTATTAAGCTATTGAACAATACACTCAAAAAGCTCTTGAAGGTTTTATTAATTAAAAATTTCTTCAATCCACTTTAATTTACTGAAGATTAGAACCTAACTACTTTTAAAAACATTCTTAATACTGAGCCATTTAATCAAGATAAACTAAAACTTCAAGAAATATAAAATAAAGCCTTTTTAAAATCAGTGTTTAACTTCAAAACGCGCATTACTAATAATTTTTCTGAAAGCCTGTGAAAAATTAAGGCTATTATAAATTCAACAGAGAGTAGCTTTTTTGATTGTAAATCTTGGTATAAAATCTCAATGAATACTCATTTAAACGCTGATTTATTATCATTGTATTAATTTAAAACAGTTTGTAACGCTAAATGACTACGTTTTTGTTCCTAGAAACCTGAATAACTTAAATGAATAAATGAAAATCAAAATTCGTAACGATATTAATGAAATGAATAGGTAAGTTAAAGGCATGCATTTGAATCTCTTTGATATCACTTTTTATTGAAATCGGTGTGCCATGACTTGTTTTATTCATTTATCTTATCTTACTAATATTATAAAGAGGAAAGATTTGTTTTTTTGTTTGTTTGTTTGTAACGAATAGGCTCCGGAACTACTGGACCGATTTGAAAAATTCTTTCACTGTTGGAAAGCTACACTCTTTGCGGTGAACATATATTTTATTCCCGTATTCCCACGGGAACGGGAACTACGTGGGTGAATCCGCGTGACGTCCGCTAGTATTAAATATGAATGCAGATTGTCTGGAGGAACTTGCCCAAAATAAATGTAGCCGTTGTGGCTGGCTATTGTATGGCTTGGCTTGGCTGTACTGTATCATTGTGTGTATAACACCATTGATAAAAACAGAATGTGTCCATGGGCTTACAGAAGAAATATTCATTCCAATCTATCTCATTGAAATGAATATCTCTTCTGTAAGCCCTCGTAAGTATTGTACTTCAAAGTTTGGCACAACGCCGTTGCTAAGACTGTAATAACAGTTCTAAAACAAATTCAAAAATTCCCGTCTGAGTTTTGGAATTAACGAGCGAAAAATTCCTTTTAATTTTGTGGAAAAATACTAAACAATTTTTGTATAAAATCCTGCAGTAACATTAATTACAAAAGTTTTGCGATGTTCTAAAGTTCAACGCAATTGTAGCTATGAGAACTTGAAATTCACATTTGTCCTGAGGTTTTTGAAAAACACATTTTTGTCTACGCATAGCTTTTGATTGAAGAAAATTAGTGACTCAGACTCGTTTCTGTTTTCTGTGCCTTAGATATTCGTCATGTAGTTAGATTACTTTACTTTCAGATATTTAAGTCCCTTCATATACAAGAGAGTTCAAGTATGGTTTGAGTTGCTAGCGGAACTTTAAACGTTGCCAAATTAGTTTTATAAAAAGAAACCACTTTAACTTACATACAAGACATTACTAACATAGTTTGGGGCATTATATTGTTATGAAGTGTTCTGTAAACGATCACTGCAGTAAGCAACATTTACTATGGCCGGATATGGATGGGTGACCACCACGTGGACCACTTCTTGACATTTATTTACGAGCGTTTCCGTGCTTCGGAAGGCACGATAAGCCGTTGGTCCCAGTTGTCAGTAAAATGACAGTCGTTAAGCCAATTTGAAGGCCTTAAGGGCGGCTTGAAAAATTTCAACTGTGGGTCGTCACAACCTGCGCCTGGGTCGGCAGCGCGTGTGTAGCATCTCTGGTGTTGCAAACGTCTATAGGCTACGGTTACCAACCTTCCGGTGGGCCGTAAGCTTGTCTGCCACCTTAGTAGTATAAAAAAAAAATACTCTAAAGTACTGTGCGATCCACTGGACAGATATAGTAAAGGTTCTTAGACTTCCACCGGTTTCTAAAAAACAGAAACGATTTACTGTGTAGAGAGTAATGAATACTTAATAATTATTATTTATAGTGTTGGTTGACGGCACTTTTTGGAACTTGCTGCACACATTAAATAACACCAATTGTACTGTTCCACAACATTTATTTACTTTACGCCTGACCGGTTTTGCCTCTCGGCAATATCAAAGGTAAAAGGTAACTAACTGATGCCCTCTGTATCATGTAAATACATCTTGAATTATACAGTAGTAATTACACAATATAGTGGTCATCAAGTTAGTTAATGCAGATAGTAAAAGTGGTGTTATTCAATATTATGAATATTGAATACTATTATTGACTGTGTCTTACCAAATAAAATGAAGATACAAAAGTAGCTAGGGTATAAAGTTTTGTTTTAAGGAATCTGGTTTAGCAAATTGCGAAAATGAGGTATAAGTGAAATCACTTTTTTTCGGCATAAATAGACGAGAAAATATAGCGAGAACTATTATTAGAGTTAACGTGATATTTACCATGTACTATTGAGTATTTCCGATATTTCGGCGCTGTTGCAAGCACCATGATCACGGAGGAACTGAAGTATAGGCGGTTGAAAGCGAAAGTATAAATATCCCGTTAACTCTAATAATAGTGTTAGTGAACATGAAAGTTTAAATACCTATATTCTATATTATAGCGAAAAGTAAATTTTTAATCTATAAGACGTGTGTCAAAGTATGCTTTTGTTATAAATTGTTTATTAATATAGATAATTGTGTAAAATGATCAAAGAATGAGCCCCAAATTTCAGAACTATAATAATCTAAAGACAAAGAATTGTTATGAAACTAAATGAATGCGTAGAAAATCTCTTTGTATTACTTCGCGGTTATGATATAACATGAATGGGTCCTGTTGTTGTTTCATCTCACTAACATAATTGTAAAAATAAAATTCTTGTATAATAACTACGATGTGCGAAATAAAAGTATTCATTTCCATACAAACAATGAGATCCTCACATACAATTTCAACGAATTAAAATAAAAGCAATCGGAATCATAATTATACCTCACCTACATAGTCCCGTTGTAAAACCTACCCTTGTAATATCATGTTAAACAATAGCATTGTATTGTTTGGCAAAATGTATGAAGTATCTACGGGCATGAATAAAAATACTGTTATTATTTTTTCTTTGAAGGTTATTCCATAAAATGGACTCAAGACTCAAAAAGCAAAGAGTTTTTAGTTAAAAATTATATTACTCCATACCTTGAACCTACTTATATGGGTCGAAAATTCCAAACAACCATATATTGTGTTGCCTTCTGTACTATAAACCCGTGAATCCATGGAATACTGAGTTAATAAAGATGCTAGAAGTATTATGCTACTCGTTATCTCCAGAACAAGTTCGGTTCTTTAAAAGGGGTCTTAGGTCCTGGCATTTCGCAGACCGTAGACCGTAGACCGTAGACCGTAGACCGTAGACCGTAGACCGTAGACGGTAGACCGTAGACCGTAGACCGTAGGCCGTAGACCGTAGACCGTAGACCGTAGACCGTAGACCGTAGACCGTAGACCGTAGACCGTAGACCGTAGACCGTAGACCGTAGACCGTAGACCGTAGGCCGTAGGCCGTAGACCGTAGACCGTAGACCGTAGACCGTAGACCGTAGACCGTAGACCGTAGACCGTAGACCGTAGACCGTAGACCGTAGACGGTA
This sequence comes from Miltochrista miniata, assembly GCA_933228765.1. Classification (NCBI taxonomy): domain Eukaryota; kingdom Metazoa; phylum Arthropoda; class Insecta; order Lepidoptera; family Erebidae; genus Miltochrista; species Miltochrista miniata. Next base: position 9,442,929 of record OW121773.1, on the reverse strand, counting down.
GACCGTAGACCGTAGACCGTAGACCGTAGACCGTAGACGGTAGACCGTAGACCGTAGACCGTAGACCGTAGAGGTCTACGGTCTACTACTATTGGTTCACGTATACATAGTTTTGCGCTTGGTCTTCTAAACGTAAAACGTATCGAGTTATGATTCAGCTCTTATTATCTGTATAAATATTATCTACCTCTGCGCCGTCGCCACTCCTGGCAACCCGTTGTTAATTGGTTTCTGTTGCCAGGTCGCCAACGCAAAAATACGTTTTACTTCTCGGCTATACATAAAACATCAAAAAAAAGCGTAGAACTTGTACACATCTTCGATTTTCAATACTTGAATGACATTTCTTCAATATTTCTTGTTAGAAAAACGAATATGATTAATCGTTTGCGTCTCTAATTTTGATATTAATAAAATACTCCAAGGCGCCAAGAAGACAAGGTGGCGTAAGATAGACCGATGACTGATCGAACTGTGCCAGGGGTTAAAAAAGCTTTTTCAAGTTAGCGTACTCGTACATGCTATACATACTAATTTTGAGTTTTATTAATGGGTACTACAGAATGCTGGCAGCTCCAATTTAAAGAGGTTTTTTTTCCGGGTAGCTTTTGGGTTCCTTTCGTCATAGAGATGCTGTTTTAAAAGCAGTGTAGACGGATTCATTGCTTATGATTTAACAAAAAATACATACTAACATCTTTATAATACTTGAATGGACTATTTTTAAGAGTCTGTATGAATATAATCGGTTGAATCAAGAGAGAAGATATAAATTGTGTACAAGTGAAAGAAAGAGAGAGATGGTTTTGTGCGTTTTAAACAAAATGAAAGAACTATAATCAGTAAAAGGAAATGGTCTAGCAAATAAAGATTTTACTATTATCTTCTTTTTTTTTTAACGTGAGGGCCTCGGAAGGAGGGCCCAGGACTCCATCCGCGGCCTCGCCTAGGGGGAGGTTCGGGTGTTATCTCGCGTCTTTGAGGGGTTTCGGGTGTGATCCCGCTTCTTGGGAGGGGGGGGGGGGCGTGACCTGCTCCCCGCAGAAGAGGCGGCGCAGTCCCACTTTCTCCCGCTGGAGATCATGGCTCGCACCATGATCTCGAACGATAGCGTACTATTTATTATTTTCCTTTCAAATAAATTATTTTATAAAACTTCGAACTCATCAGATTCAGATTAAAATTTCACAAAATGGATGTATTCCTCAATTTCTGAACATTTATTTTTTTTTTCGATCAATTAGAATTATCGTTAATAGGTACACTATCATGACCTTACAACACAGATTTATAATAGTATTCTTATAAAACGACGTCAGACATTTTTTTTTGTAAGTTTTCAAATTTTAATTTAAAAAAACTATCTTTTACGTTGGAGTTATTTGTTATTTTATTTTTTTGTAATTCCATACCATACTATAAAAACTAGGTGCCGTTCAATTTCAGCTAATAACTTTTAAATTTCATTTTAAGTAAGGAAGGGCATGCTACGATGATTCGGGCATGTGGAGCGAATGGGAGATGAAAGAATGACAAAACGGATATACAACGCGAAAGTGGATGGATGTAGGAGTCAGGGAAAGCCACGACACGCCTACCATGACCAAATTAATCGTGTGTTAGCAGAAGGTCGTGTCAAGAGCCAAAGGAACCGACGTGCATGTGTTAGATTCGTCTCGTAGAGGGTAGGAATATCAATACATACGTTCACGCCTTTTATCCCCGAAGGAATAGCCAGAGGCATATTCTGTAAGGAGGGTATTAGCAAACAAGTATGAAATGAAAAGAAATGAATATGAGATAAAAGTATCTTTATTCTCGTCATGATTTCCGATTCTACATTTACCGCCAGATTCGCAATAGGTAGAACCTGTGAGAAAGAACCTGGCAATAAAACTCACGGCCACTCTTTTTAAAGTCACATTCTTAACAAATATTGCTATACATCTATTTCTGCTATAATCTAATTCCATCAATAGTTGGTACACGTTATTACAATTGAAGGGTCTAATTCGAGAAGGGGTTAACTGACTAATCGTAATTTTGTAGAAAATGGGCTCCAAAGTTTCATGGGTTTATTTTGATGTTAAGCATCGAAAATCGTTATAAAAAAGGTTGGTTAAACTTTTAAATGATAACTTTCATTGTGTATTATAACGGGTGTTTTTTTTAGAGGTATAGAACTTTAAGTTGGCCTAGCTGTTTTAACCGGCGGTATTTTTGTCAGCTGTAAAGTGATTTATGTTTAGTATGGTTTGGCATTTTAACATAAATAGACTGAAGCCTGAACAATGCTTCCAAATTGTGCAAATTTATTTTGAAAATCATGGTTCTTTCCGAAATGCGTATCGTGATTTTCATAAGCGAATTTTCTTTAGCGGTGCAGCTCACTTTTGGTTGAATGGATACATCAATAAACAAAACTGCCATATTTGGGGTGATAATGATCCTCAAGTGTATGTTGAGACACCGTTACATCCAGTAAAACTGACTGTGTGGTGTGCTTTATAGGCTGGTGGAATAATTGGTCCGTACTTCTTTAGAAACGATGCTGACCAGAATGTTACAGTCAATCGTGACTGCTATAGAGCGAAGATTACTGACTTTTTCGTTCATCAATTGAACAACCATGTTGTGCAGGAGTAGTGGTTTCAACAAGACGGCGCAACATGTCACATTGCTCGTGCCACAATTGATTTATTGAAGGAAACGTTTGGTAACCGCATAGTTTCACGTTTTGGACACGTGGATTGGCCTCCAGAGTCGTGCGATTTTACGCCACTTGACTATTTTCTGTGGAGATATGTGAAGTCGCTCGTCTACGCCGATAAGCCCGAAACGATTGACCACTTGGAGGATAACATTCGGAGCGATATTGTCGCTATACGGCCACAAATGTTGGGAAAGTCATCGAAAATTGGACCTCTAGATTAGACTACGTCCGAGCCAGCCCTGGCGGTTATATGCCAGAAATCATATTTAAATTATAATGCCAGAAGATTTCCTTTCGAATAAAGTCATTTCCTTATCAATAAAAACAATCACCTTCGTTTTATTCCATTTCAAAGTTCTATACCTCGAAAAAAAACACCCTTTATAATTAAATAAAAAAATAGAGCTAAAATATATAGTATACAGTAAATATGTGATGATTTTCACTTAAACCTAAAATGCGCGTGAATAATGATGCACTTCGTGAGTATAAAAACGATTTAATGTGAAACAAACCGTTTTTCCTCTAATATATTACGGATTTAGTCCTTTTGTAAATTAGATTATTGGAAATTAACCCCTTATTGTGTTTTATTAATGCACTATTGCTAGCCTTTTACTTCACGACAGAGGTCGCGGATCGATTTCCGCAATAGAAAAGTATTTTTGTGTACATGGATGTTTGTCTTGTTCTGGGTGTTTCTTTGTATCTTAAATATGTATTTATGTACAAATAAGTATTAAGCTTTGTTCACCCATTGAACAGGTTTTGCTTAGTATGGTAAAAGTTTGTATGGTTGTGTATGAATGTGTTAGATTATTATAGTGATTAAAAAGTATAGGTACAAATAAAACTATATAAACATTTATAATATTTCTATTTAACAAAAATAAAACCGACTTCAAACAAAAACTTGAAAATAAAATTTACTTAGCTCAAAGTAGTCTTTTGATTTATCAGACACTTTTATAAAATACCATATTGAAGTCGGTGCCAAGTAAACCCGTAGGTTTAGGTAGGTACTATTAATGGCACTGACTTCATATCAATATCAATAGAATATAGAATAGTTTTTGTTAAAAGTTGGTTTTAATTTTGTTAAAAATATTATTTCATTACTTTAAGTGACAGTTGGACTGAAAAATCTATCCATTTAGGTGTAAAGTTCTCATCCATACAAATTAATCAAGCCCAAACACAAGGTAACTGCTGTAATCAGCACTAGTTGTCCCTACAATTTTCAGTGGTTGCCCTTGATTTCTCCTGGATTCCATCATCAGACCTAGTGAAAATGGGACCACCTCAAAAGTTGACACCATCAAACGAAGAAAGAATTTTTGAAATCCGTCTTTAATATAATAATTCCATAACTGAGCCATGATAGGCCGTTAACAACGCCGCTACACTAACAGTAGTTTTTACACAACTGCTCTAGGTCTACTTCTGGGCCGTACAGTTAAGTCTGCTATCAGTAGGTTCCATCGACCTTCTAGTACTGTGTCCCAACTCCTAATTATTAAGGAGTTCTTTAGCTTCATCATCAGCACAAGAGCAACAGACGTTGTTTCCAGCATACCTCAGAAGCATCACGTTAGCCTTACATACTACTAAGTAGTTTCCATCGACCAATTGCAGACGGTCTCCCAACTTCTAACCGTTAAGGAGTTCTATAGCTTCATCATCAGCACAGAAGCATCATATGTTGACACCTGAAGTGAATACCTACACCTGAGTCAGATATGATTACATAACAAAAGCACAACATACATTTTTTTAATTTATTTGCCCTCGTTTTCTCACCTTTTGAAAATGGAATGAATTTTTGAAATGCATTTATAATTCACGGAAATATCGGTGAACATACATAAAAAACATACAGACGAGTTGAGAACCTGCTCCTTTTTGGAAGCCTGTTAAAAAGGGTTTATTATTGCTTAAAATTCTTTGTTTAGGCGATAATAAACCCTTTTTAGTGTTCTGACATTGAATATTTTATGTGGTAAAATTAGTGCAAAAAGGATTTAAATTACCTTAATCCCGTCTTGAAACAATTCATTTAGCTCATTAGATGTGTTTGTGAACGTTAAAACGGCTTTATGTTATGTTAACTCCTTTTTTTATTTGAAAAAAGTAGAAATATGTATTTTTTGGTAAGTTTACAAGCATTAAATCCTTTTTGAATTAGCGAAATTCATATCCTATGTCAGTTAAACCCTTTTTAGACTGAATATATCGAGATACGTAAAGAATTTCGCTTTTCTGTTTGTGTCATAAGGTAGATAATTTTACTACGAATCCAACGGTACCCATAACTCGTTTTGCGTAAAAATGTCAGTTAACCCCTTCTCGAATTAAACCCTTCAATTAATAGCAACACGCGTCATATCTTTACAAATAGTTCAGCAGAATAGTACTTATACATTATCTCTTAAACCAAGCCATGGGCAGTATAAAATAACCTTGAATACAATCAATCAAATCGGTCTATGGCAGTCCAGCATTGCTGGACGTGAACCTCTGCTAATTTCAACACATATATTACACATTACATCAGATCAGATAAATTACATAAGTTATTAATGAGGAACGTACCCTTAAGACGGCTGCTCAGCGACTGAGCTGGTCTGCCTAACATTGTGCATCTTTGCATCTCTCATATAATTTTGGCGCCTAAACAGCATTACAAATGTTTTCTCTTCAAAATCCACCAGCAAAGTGAGTCTCAGGCCCAGATCGCTGTCTATTTATTAATCCCCGCCACTCAAATTGCTGTCGAAACAATAGGAGTAAAAAGAAATCCTATTTGTGATTAAAAACATTTTAAACGCCGACAATGTTCGAGTTAATTGTCATTAAGAATTTAACAATAGTTTTTATTGATAACTTAATTAGTTCAGCACTACATCAGGTTATACAAATCAGTGTTAAAAAATTCTACAACTATTTCCATTCGAACTTTATATCACAATATAGTAAGGTATGAACATATGAACTGTACGGTCAACCAAGTAACATACCTATATATAAGCAAATCTATCACATGCATGAAAAGAAAAATGAAAGTTGAAGAAGCAAGTGAGGTGTGTATGGACCGTGCCGTGTGGCGCTCGGTTCTTTCTGCCTACCTCGCAAGGGATTAGTCGTGAAGATGGTAAAGGTAATGGTAAGTTTTAGATTTTGTCTAACACTCGTCGATATGTCATTTTATTATGTATGTATTCAATGCGCAAAAAGTGGCAAAGGTTTTTTAGTTTTCTGCAGGTCAATGAAAAGAGAAATTTCGATTACTTTCGTCAAGAAATTGAATAAAATTAGAAAATATTCAAAAATATTTGCTCTCCGCACATAATAAGTGGGGTTCCTAAGGCTGTGTCGAATCAAGTAATGGGATAGGTTATGACTACCTGCAATACAAATTGTTTAACTTTTCCATAAGGCCTACAACTATTCAGAACAACTTGAAATATTACTGGCAGCCGACATCAATTGCTTAACGAGTCTTCCAAAAAAAACAAAACACTTGTAAATGGAACAGTCACAAACTATCACCCAGTCAAGCTTGATTTTAGCGTCATGCCACTTTCCACCATAGTTATCTTATACGACAATTTACAGAAAAAGGAGAGAAAAGATCTTAAAACTGTAGCTTGAAACATTTCTGAATAAACTGTAGGTATAGTTTATATTCCGAAGCCTCTCTGGCCCACACTTCCTCGAAAAACAATGCGATAGAATTTCACTACATCGTAAATAGTTCAAATTGTTCACTAAATTAGCGACAATCTATTAGGAGAGGAAATATGCGGGATGAAAACAATTACCGTATTATGAAACCCATCGTCTACATTTAAAAGCTATTTCATTTGCACCTCTTTTTGTCATTTTCTGAGACAGGCCCCTTATCTTGTATTTTTACCTTCACCATAAAATACCACGATCTCGAGATACCACCACACCTCGAGACTATTAACAAACTAAGTTATTAAGCTATTGAACAATACACTCAAAAAGCTCTTGAAGGTTTTATTAATTAAAAATTTCTTCAATCCACTTTAATTTACTGAAGATTAGAACCTAACTACTTTTAAAAACATTCTTAATACTGAGCCATTTAATCAAGATAAACTAAAACTTCAAGAAATATAAAATAAAGCCTTTTTAAAATCAGTGTTTAACTTCAAAACGCGCATTACTAATAATTTTTCTGAAAGCCTGTGAAAAATTAAGGCTATTATAAATTCAACAGAGAGTAGCTTTTTTGATTGTAAATCTTGGTATAAAATCTCAATGAATACTCATTTAAACGCTGATTTATTATCATTGTATTAATTTAAAACAGTTTGTAACGCTAAATGACTACGTTTTTGTTCCTAGAAACCTGAATAACTTAAATGAATAAATGAAAATCAAAATTCGTAACGATATTAATGAAATGAATAGGTAAGTTAAAGGCATGCATTTGAATCTCTTTGATATCACTTTTTATTGAAATCGGTGTGCCATGACTTGTTTTATTCATTTATCTTATCTTACTAATATTATAAAGAGGAAAGATTTGTTTTTTTGTTTGTTTGTTTGTAACGAATAGGCTCCGGAACTACTGGACCGATTTGAAAAATTCTTTCACTGTTGGAAAGCTACACTCTTTGCGGTGAACATATATTTTATTCCCGTATTCCCACGGGAACGGGAACTACGTGGGTGAATCCGCGTGACGTCCGCTAGTATTAAATATGAATGCAGATTGTCTGGAGGAACTTGCCCAAAATAAATGTAGCCGTTGTGGCTGGCTATTGTATGGCTTGGCTTGGCTGTACTGTATCATTGTGTGTATAACACCATTGATAAAAACAGAATGTGTCCATGGGCTTACAGAAGAAATATTCATTCCAATCTATCTCATTGAAATGAATATCTCTTCTGTAAGCCCTCGTAAGTATTGTACTTCAAAGTTTGGCACAACGCCGTTGCTAAGACTGTAATAACAGTTCTAAAACAAATTCAAAAATTCCCGTCTGAGTTTTGGAATTAACGAGCGAAAAATTCCTTTTAATTTTGTGGAAAAATACTAAACAATTTTTGTATAAAATCCTGCAGTAACATTAATTACAAAAGTTTTGCGATGTTCTAAAGTTCAACGCAATTGTAGCTATGAGAACTTGAAATTCACATTTGTCCTGAGGTTTTTGAAAAACACATTTTTGTCTACGCATAGCTTTTGATTGAAGAAAATTAGTGACTCAGACTCGTTTCTGTTTTCTGTGCCTTAGATATTCGTCATGTAGTTAGATTACTTTACTTTCAGATATTTAAGTCCCTTCATATACAAGAGAGTTCAAGTATGGTTTGAGTTGCTAGCGGAACTTTAAACGTTGCCAAATTAGTTTTATAAAAAGAAACCACTTTAACTTACATACAAGACATTACTAACATAGTTTGGGGCATTATATTGTTATGAAGTGTTCTGTAAACGATCACTGCAGTAAGCAACATTTACTATGGCCGGATATGGATGGGTGACCACCACGTGGACCACTTCTTGACATTTATTTACGAGCGTTTCCGTGCTTCGGAAGGCACGATAAGCCGTTGGTCCCAGTTGTCAGTAAAATGACAGTCGTTAAGCCAATTTGAAGGCCTTAAGGGCGGCTTGAAAAGTTTCAACTGTGGGTCGTCACAACCTGCGCCTGGGTCGGCAGCGCGTGTGTAGCATCTCTGGTGTTGCAAACGTCTATAGGCTACGGTTACCAACCTTCCGGTGGGCCGTAAGCTTGTCTGCCACCTTAGTAGTATAAAAAAAAAATACTCTAAAGTACTGTGCGATCCACTGGACAGATATAGTAAAGGTTCTTAGACTTCCACCGGTTTCTAAAAAACAGAAACGATTTACTGTGTAGAGAGTAATGAATACTTAATAATTATTATTTATAGTGTTGGTTGACGGCACTTTTTGGAACTTGCTGCACACATTAAATAACACCAATTGTACTGTTCCACAACATTTATTTACTTTACGCCTGACCGGTTTTGCCTCTCGGCAATATCAAAGGTAAAAGGTAACTAACTGATGCCCTCTGTATCATGTAAATACATCTTGAATTATACAGTAGTAATTACACAATATAGTGGTCATCAAGTTAGTTCATGCAGATAGTAAAAGTGGTGTTATTCAATATTATGAATATTTAATACTATTATTGACTGTGTCTTACCAAATAAAATGAAGATACAAAAGTAGCTAGGGTATAAAGTTTTGTTTTAAGGAATCTGGTTTAGCAAATTGCGAAAATGAGGTATAAGTGAAATCACTTTTTTTCGGCATAAATAGACGAGAAAATATAGCGAGAACTATTATTAGAGTTAACGTGATATTTACCATGTACTATTGAGTATTTCCGATATTTCGGCGCTGTTGCAAGCACCATGATCACGGAGGAACTGAAGTATAGGCGGTTGAAAGCGAAAGTATAAATATCCCGTTAACTCTAATAATAGTGTTAGTGAACATGAAAGTTTAAATACCTATATTCTATATTATAGCGAAAAGTAAATTTTTAATCTATAAGACGTGTGTCAAAGTATGCTTTTGTTATAAATTGTTTATTAATATAGATAATTGTGTAAAATGATCAAAGAATGAGCCCCAAATTTCAGAACTATAATAATCTAAAGACAAAGAATTGTTATGAAACTAAATGAATGCGTAGAAAATCTCTTTGTATTACTTCGCGGTTATGATATAACATGAATGGGTCCTGTTGTTGTTTCATCTCACTAACATAATTGTAAAAATAAAATTCTTGTATAATAACTACGATGTGCGAAATAAAAGTATTCATTTCCATACAAACAATGAGATCCTCACATACAATTTCAACGAATTAAAATAAAAGCAATCGGAATCATAATTATACCTCACCTACATAGTCCCGTTGTAAAACCTACTCTTGTAATATCATGTTAAACAATAGCATTGTATTGTTTGGCAAAATGTATGAAGTATCAACGGGCATGAATAAAAATACTGTTATTATTTTTTCTTTGAAGGTTATTCCATAAAATGGACTCAAGACTCAAAAAGCAAAGAGTTTTTAGTTAAAAATTATATTACTCCATACCTTGAACCTACTTATATGGGTCGAAAATTCCAAACAACCATATATTGTGTTGCCTTCTGTACTATAAACCCGTGAATCCATGGAATACTGAGTTAATAAAGATGCTAGAAGTATTATGCTACTCGTTATCTCCAGAACAAGTTCGGTTCTTTAAAAGGGGTCTTAGGTCCTGGCATTTCGCAGACCGTAGACCGTAGACCGTAGACCGTAGACCGGAGACCGTAGACCGTAGACCGTAGACCGTAGACCGTAGACCGTAGACCGTAGACCGTACACCGTAGACCGTAGACCTTAGACCGTAGACCGTAGACCGTAGACCGTAGACAGTAGACCGTAGACCGTAGACCGTAGAGGTCTACGGTCTACTACTATTGGTATACGTATATATAGTTTTGCGCTTGGTCTTCTAAACGTAAAACGTATCGAGTTATGATTCAGCTCTTATTATCTGTATAAATATTATCTACCTCTGCGCCGTCGCCACTCCTGGCAACCCGTTGTTAATTGGTTTCTGTTGCCAGGTCGCCAACGCAAAAATACGTTTTACTTCTCGGCTATACATAAAACATCAAAAAAAAGCGTAGAACTTGTACACATCTTCGATTTTCAATACTTGAATGACATTTCTTCAATATTTCTTGTTAGAAAAACGAATATGATTAATCGTTTGCGTCTCTAATTTTGATATTAATAAAATACTCCAAGGCGCCAAGAAGACAAGGTGGCGTAAGATAGACCGATGACTGATCGAACTGTGCCAGGGGTTAAAAAAGCTTTTTCAAGTTAGCGTACTCGTACATGCTATACATACTAATTTTGAGTTTTATTAATGGGTACTACAGAATGCTGGCAGCTCCAATTTAAAGAGGTTTTTTTTCCGGGTAGCTTTTGGGTTCCTTTCGTCATAGAGATGCTGTTTTAAAAGCAGTGTAGACGGATTCATTGCTTATGATTTACCAAAAATTACATACTAACATCTTTATAATACTTGAATGGACTATTTTTAAGAGTCTGTATGAATATAATCGGTTGAATCAAGAGAGAAGATATAAATTGTGTACAAGTGAAAGAAAGAGAGAGATGGTTTTGTGCGTTTTAAACAAAATGAAAGAACTATAATCAGTAAAAGGAAATGGTCTAGCAAATAAAGATTTTACTATTATCTTCTTTTTTTTTTAACGTGAGGGCCTCGGAAGGAGGGCCCAGGACTCCATCCGCGGCCTCGCCTAGGGGGAGGTTCGGGTGTTATCTCGCGTCTTTGAGGGGTTTCGGGTGTGATCCCGCTTCTTGGGAGGGGGGGGGGCGTGACCTGCTCCCCGCAGAAGAGGCGGCGCAGTCCCACTTTCTCCCGCTGGAGATCATGGCTCGCACCATGATCTCGAACGATAGCGTACTATTTATTATTTTCCTTTCAAATAAATTATTTTATAAAACTTCGAACTCATCAGATTCAGATTAAAATTTCACAAAATGGATGTATTCCTCAATTTCTGAACATTTTTTTTTTTTTCGATCAATTAGAATTATCGTTAATAGGTACACTATCATGACCTTACAACACAGATTTATAATAGTATTCTTATAAAACGACGTCAGACATTTTTTTTTGTAAGTTTTAAAATCTTAATTTAAAAAAACTATCTTTTACGTTGGAGTTATTTGTTATTTTATTTTTTTGTAATTCCATACCATACTATAAAAACTAGGTGCCGTTCAATTTCAGCTAATAACTTTTAAATTTCATTTTAAGTAAGGAAGGGCATGCTACGATGATTCGGGCATGTGGAGCGAATGGGAGATGAAAGAATGACAAAACGGATATACAACGCGAAAGTGGATGGATGTAGGAGTCAGGGAAAGCCACGACACGCCTACCATGACCAAATTAATCGTGTGTTAGCAGAAGGTCGTGTCAAGAGCCAAAGGAACCGACGTGCATGTGTTAGATTCGTCTCGTAGAGGGTAGGAATATCAATACATACGTTCACGCCTTTTATCCCCGAAGGAATAGCCAGAGGCATATTCTGTAAGGAGGGTATTAGCAAACAAGTATGAAATGAAAAGAAATGAATATGAGATAAAAGTATCTTTATTCTCGTCAAGATTTCCGATTCTACATTTACCGCCAGATTCGCAATAGGTAGAACCTGTGAGAAAGAACCTGGCAATAAAACTCACGGCCACTCTTTTTAAAGTCACATTCTTAACAAATATTGCTATACATCTATTTCTGCTATAATCTAATTCCATCAATAGTTGGTACACGTTATTACAATTAATAGCAACACGCGTCATATCTTTACAAATAGTTCAGCAGAATAGTACTTATACATTATCTCTTAAACCAAGCCATGGGCAGTATAAAATAACCTTGAATACAATCAATCAAATCGGTCTATGGCAGTCCAGCATTGCTGGACGTGAACCTCTGCTAATTTCAACACATATATTACACATCACATCAGATCAGATAAATTACATAAGTTATTAATGAGGAACGTACCCTTAAGACGGCTGCTCAGCGACTGAGCTGGTCTGCCTAACATTGTGCATCTTTGCATCTCTCATATAATTTTGGCGCCTAAACAGCATTACAAATGTTTTCTCTTCAAAATCCACCAGCAAAGTGAGTCTCAGGCCCAGATCGCTGTCTATTTATTAATCCCCGCCACTCAAATTGCTGTCGAAACAATAGGAGTAAAAAGAAATCCTATTTGTGATTAAAAACATTTTAAACGCCGACAATGTTCGAGTTAATTGTCATTAAGAATTTAACAATAGTTTTTATTGATAACTTAATTAGTTCAGCACTACATCAGGTTATACAAATCAGTGTTAACAAATTCTACAACTATTTCCATTCGAACCTTATATCACAATATAGTAAGGTATGAACATATGAACTGTACGGTCAACCAAGTAACATACCTATATATAAGCAAATCTATCACATGCATGAAAAGAAAAATGAAAGTTGAAGAAGCAAGTGAGGTGTGTATGGACCGTGCCGTGTGGCGCTCGGTTCTTTCTGCCTACCTCGCAAGGGATTAGTCGTGAAGATGGTAAAGGTAATGGTAAGTTTTAGATTTTGTCTAACACTCGTCGATATGTCATTTTATTATGTATGTATTCAATGCGCAAAAAGTGGCAAAGGTTTTTTAGTTTTCTGCAGGTCAATGAAAAGAGAAATTTCGATTACTTTCGTCAAGAAATTGAATAAAATGAGAAAATATTCAAAAATATTTGCTCTCCGCACATAATAAGTGGGGTTCCTAAGGCTGTGTCGAATCAAGTAATGGGATAGGTTATGACTACCTGCAATACAAATTGTTTAACTTTTCCATAAGGCCTACAACTATTCAGAACAACTTGAAATATTACTGGCAGCCGACATCAATTGCTTAACGAGTCTTCCAAAAAAAACAAAACACTTGTAAATGGAACAGTCACAAACTATCACCCAGTCAAGCTTGATTTCAGCGTCATGCCACTTTCCACCATAGTTATCTTATACGACAATTTACAGAAAAAGGAGAGAAAAGATCTTAAAACTGTAGCTTGAAACATTTCTGAATAAACTGTAAGTATAGTTTATATTCCGAAGCCTCTCTGGCCCACACTTCCTCGAAAAACAATGCGATAGAATTTCACTATATCGTAAATAGTTCAAATTGTTCACTAAATTAGCGACAATCTATTAGGAGAGGAAATATGCGGGATGAAAACAAATTGTGGAACACGCTTCGTTCCGTCCGCATCTAAGCCCATGTTGCAGTTAAACAACGAAATTGTACTTTTCTGTAAACCAAAAGGTATAATGTTGGTTTTCAAAATCATATTAAAATATATACCTAAGTGGAGTATTTTTTAACACACGAAAATGTTCACTTGGATACGGAAATCTGAATAACATACGTAACTATACTTACCATAACCATAGAAGCCTGGAACGACCTGCCAACGCACGTGTTTCCCTCCTCTTACAACTTCAAGCGGAGCGTGAAATGGCACATCATAGGGCCGCCAACTTGAGGACTACCTGTTTACAGTTATACAGACAGTGAGACTGTGACAGTAGCCCCCAATCGCTAGATGTAGTTGCTTTCTATGAGGCGGCGCGGCGGCGGCATCATTTTGGCGAGCTAAATATATATAAAAAAACTTTTGATAAAACTGTAGAGGGTAATGAATTTTGGTTGGTTTTTGTAGTGCATTCAGTCCATTCATTTTAATCCAAGCCCTGAAAACTTATGATAAAGCAAACACGACGGTTTCGCACGCTTGTTAGAGCCTGATGAATAATACAATTAGGTACACTTTTCTCTCTCTTATGTTACTTAAACTAAGTTGCGCGGATCCGCTAGTATACTTCTTAATAAATTGATCGAAGAGGAATTTTGTCAAATGAAGAGTATTTTTTTTTTATGTTGCGCTGTCTATCCAGATATAACAATGTAAGTCAATAAACTTGACGTTGAAATTAAATAAAGGAAAGGAAATAAAAATTAATAATAGGGTATAAGTTAACTGCCTTTTTTATTTTGCAGGAAATCACTGCTAAAGAGGAACCAATTTCAATATAAAAAATGGAAGGTCAATTTAATTTGTGTCAATAAAGAAAAAGTTCATTTCATTTAGGCACTTTTACATTTTTTCCTTATGTTTCAATTTTATTTTTAGGCGACTATTATTAGAGTATAAGCTATTATTTATGATGAACTAGTTAGTTTTCGTGACTCCACCCGCGTAGAGATGTTTTTACCGTATCCTTTTCCCACAGAGGCGATTAAAGAGGCGATAAAACAGTGCACTTTACCAAATATAAACATGTACCAACATTGTATTATCTGTTGTATCCCACTTCCTACTTCCTACTATCCTACTTCCTACTAATATTATAAATGTGAAAGTTTGTGAAGATGTTTGGATGTTTGGATGTTTGTTACTCAATCACGCTCTAACGGCTCAACGGATTGGGCTTAAATTTAGAACAGGGATAGAGTATAGTCTAGAATAACACATAGGCTACTTTTTATCCCGGGAAAATGTTCCCACGGGAAGCAGGAACGGGAACCAAATTTCACGCGGGCGAAGCCGCGCGCATCAGCTAGTATTATATATATATATATATATCCTACTTCCTACTTAATATTATAAATGTGAAAGTTTGTGAAGATGTTTGGATGTTTAGATGTTTGGATGTTTGTTACTCAATCACGCTGTAACGGCTGAACGGATCGGGCTGAAATTTCATACAAAGATAGCTTATAGTCTGGAATAACACAAAGGCTACTTTTCATCCCGGGAATAAGTTCCCACGGGAAGTGGGAACGGGTACCAAATTTTACGCGGGCGAAGCCACGTACATCAGCTAGTGCATAATAAATACTGATTACTGATTACAGGAATCTCCCGGGATAAAAGCTTCTGCCCTGTGCCGAGATCTATTTTATCTCAGTACCAAATTTTATCAAAATCGATTCAGTGCTTTCACCAAGAAAGTGGTATAACACACAAGCAGAGTTCCTTTCTATTTTTTACGCATAGCATAGTGTGTACACGTACATCATTCAGTAGCGCATAGTGAGTTTAGGCGTTTAATATGCATCTATTAGCCTAAGAATTGTGAAGAATTGTAATGAAAATTGTAAAGAAAAGTGTATTCTTAACTGATTACTGAACTTCTGGAAGAACTTTAGCAGGTTTTGTACTGCGTGTGCTACACAAGCCTCTCTATATAGGCATATGCATTATAATCTCGCCTACATCATTGTCTCGTGTCTTCCATCATATTATACCGATTTAGTAATATCATCCGAATTCACGGTTCAACTTCTGTAAATACAACATTGCGATAACTGTTCCATTTTTGAAATTGTCCGAATTTTTTCTTATACCGCAACAAATCCTAATCTTAGTAATTTAACATACTTTACCACAAAAGTAGGCTTATGCGATATACTCGCCCATCTATTAATGGCTTTAAGAATAAAATTTTGCCTAGTATCTTGGACTGTGATATAGGGGAGGTCAGCTCAAAGCGGCCATGGTGGACAAAGAGGTCATGCTTTATTATTTGGATAAATAAAACGATACAGCGATATAATGACGCTCTGTCTGCAGAGCAGACATCCCTCCCCGCACCGATTACTACCGCGGTAACGATGTGAGCGAGCGCAAGGCTGTAGTAAATATTAATATTATTAGTTTAAAAAACTAAGAAACACGCTTCAAATCCTTTTATTTAATACCCCATATCATGGGGGTGCATTTCAAATAGCCAATCCACCATCGTGGATGTCCGCCATGTTGGATTTAAGTCTCGTGACAATTCTTTTCGTATTTCTAACATCAAAACCTTTCATTTGATACCCATATCATGGAGGTGCATTTCAAATAGCCTGTCAGCCATCTTGGACGTCCGCCATATTGGATTTAAGTCACGTGACTATTTTTTTCGTATTCCTGACAGCAAACTCTTTCATTCGATACCCATATTATGGGGATGGATTTTAAAAAATGGTTACCTACTTTGCTTGCATGTTGACATTAAATGAACAATTGTTTTTCGGCATTACCCTACCCATAAGTAAAATTCCAAAGCAATATGAAACTTCAATTTAGTTATGAGTTTACCACTAAACTACTTCATGAATTTTACACAAAACCAAAACAATGGTGGAGTGAAAACACGGACTGGCTCTAACTTCCCCGACCGTGCATGTCCCACTAGCTACGAAATTTTAAAAAATTCGCAAGGTTTCAGAAAACGGGACAATTTAGCGTCCCGGCGCTATGTTTGGGGACAACGGGACAAGGGACCGAGAAACGGGACAGTCCCGTTCAAAACGGGACGTATGGTCAGTTTAGTGATGCCTGAACAAACAGACAGACTGACAGACAAAAAAATTTTTAATCACATTTTTGGGCTCAGTGTCGGTCTAGTAACACCCCCTGTCATTTATTTTTTTTATATTTTCAATGTACAGAATTTTCACTTCTACAGATTTATTATAAGTATAGATATTAATGCAGATTGTCTGGAGGAACTTGCCCAAAATAAGTGTAGCCGTTGTGGCTGGCTATTTGTATGACTTGGCTTGGCTGAACTGTATTAATTGTGTGTGTATAACACCACTGATCAAAACAGAATGTGTCCGAGATAGATTGAAATGAATATGTCTTCTGTAAGCCCTCGTAACCCCTCTTTTTCCGTAGTACGGTCGTTTTTGTCCGGCAGCCGGACAACGGAAGAATTGTTTTTTCCGTGGTCCGGTTGACCGCACAACGGAAAAAGTATTTTGTTCCGTAGTCCGGTTGACCGGACCACGGAAGATCTAGTGCTTATGGTAGACAACCTTTTTGATAAAATATTATTAATATTAATTTATTAATAATTAATAATAATATAAATATTATATATAATTATTTTCGGATTCCATTGCAACTCTCTTTGTATCAATTGGAATACAATTATTGTATTCCAATTGATACAAAGAGAGTTGCAATGGAATCCGAAAATAATTCACTGTGACTACGAGAGAGCATCCATGAATGCTGCTAAACAAATATTTCCCGCAGTAAAGATAGTAGGATGTAAAGATAGTTGACTGTACAATAAAAATTAACACACAACAGCCATTACGCGTTTGTCGATTAATACATTTTTAAATGTAATGAAATTTTATATGTCTTTGTGTTTCCCCCTTCACCCGCTATGAAAACTAGCAGAATATTTTTGTATGCGGTGGTTCGCAAAGGCTAGTCCCGTGATATATGGTCTAAGCTGTCTGTACATCAATCATCAATATCAATATACATATAATAAAATCGTAACAGGTCGCTGTCGTACGTGGAAGATAAATAAGAAAAAATATTATAGGGGGGATTTATGAAAGCAATAGAACCCAAAACAATGATTTTTAGAATTTTTGTCTGTTTGTCTGTATGTCTGTTTGTCTGTACGGTTGTGCACGCTAATCTCAGTAACCGCTTAACCGATTGCGATTTGGTTTTTTTATTGTGTTGAGGTTTAATATTTAGCGGCACTTAATATTTAGCGTTTATTTCATGTCAATCGGTTTATAAATAAAAAAAATATAACACTTTTAAGAATCAGATATGTTTAAAATTTTAATTGTAGCTGTTTCTTTGAATAAGAGTGTAAATCTAAACTGACGTGTTGGCTTAATCTTATTTTAAAAAAAATTCAGTCCACGCCTTTGGCGCGGACTGAATCTTTGAATTGTCTTAATCATTAAGCTCTTTTATGATTAAACAAACAGGGCAGTTTCACACGCTGCTTGATGAGTCTGATGAAGAAATACCTCTCCTTTCATATACCATATGTGACGTAAACGAAGTTGCGGGGTCAGCTAGTAATAAATAAATTTCCCTTTATTTTCCCCAGTAGTACCATTGATCAGTACCATTGATGGTACTACTGACACACTTATACGTTACTAGTACCACTTAAAAATACAATACAATTATTTCATCCCGTGTTTACTCGCTGAAGTACCGTGACAATATAAATTGTATTAAGAAAAATAGATTTTCTGGACTTTTTTTTCGTCAACCGGACCAAAGTACAGTTCTGAAAGTGTACAACCGCCCAACCAGTATCTTCACCGGACAATCGAAAAAACAATTCTTCCATTGTCCGGCTGCCGGACAAAAACGACCGTACTACGGAAAAAGAGGGCTCGTAACTATTGTGCTTCAAAGTTTGGCACAACGCCGTTGCTAAGACTGTAATAACAGTTCTAAAACAAATTCAAAATTTCCCGTCTGAGTTTTGGAATTAACGAGCGAAAAATTTCTTTTAATTTTGTGGAAAAATACTAAACAATTTTTGTATAAAATCCTGCAGTAACATTAATTACAAAAGTTTTGCGATGTTCTAAAGTTCAACGCAATTGTAGCTATGAGAATTTGAAATTCACATTTATCCTGAGGTTTTTGAAAAAACACATTTTTGTCTACGCATAGCTTTTGATTGAAGAAAATTAGTGACTCAGACTCGTTTCTGTTTTCTGTGCCTTAGAAATTCGTCATGTAGTTAGATTACTTTACTTTCAGATGTTTAAGTCCCTTCATATACAAGAGAGTTCAAGTATGGTTTGAGTTGCTAGCGGAACTTTAAACGTTGCCAAATTAGTTTTATAAAAAGAAACCACTTTAACTTACATACAAGACATTACTAACATAGTTTGGGGCATTATATTGTTATGAAGTGCTCGTGGCCCCGCGGACGCAGTGTTCTGTAAACGATCACTGCAGTAAGCAACATTTACTATGGCCGGATATGGATGGGTGACCACCACGTGGACCACTTCGTGACATTTATTTACGAGCGTTTCCGTGCTTCGGAAGGCACGATAAGCCGTTGGTCCCGGCTGTCAGTAAAATGACAGTCGTTAAGCCAAGTTGAAGGCCTTAAGGGCGGCTTGAAAAATTTCAACTGTGGGTCGTCACAACCTGCGCCTGGGTCGGCAGCGCGTGTGTAGCATCTCTGGTGTTGCAAACGTCTATAGGCTACGGTTACCAACCTTCCGGTGGGCCGTAAGCTTGTCTGCCACCTTAGTAGTATAAAAAAAAAATACTCTAAAGTACTGTGCGATCCACTGGACAGATAATATATAGTAAAGGTTCTTAGACTTCCACCGGTTTCTAAGAAACAGAAATGATTTACTGTGTAGAGAGTAATAAATACTTAATATAATTATTAATTATACTGTTGGTTGACAGCACTTTTTGGCACCTGTTGCACATATTAAATAACACCATTTGTACTGTTTCACAACATTAATTTACTATACGCCTGACCGGTTTCGCCTCTCGGCAATATCAAAGGTTAAAGGTAACTAACTGATCATGTAAATACATCTTGAATTATACAGTAGTATTTACACAATATAGTGGTCATCAAGTTAGTTCATGCTGACAGTAAAAGTGGTGTTATTCAACATGAATATTTAATACTATTATTTACTGTGTCTTACCAAATAAAATGAAGGTACAAAAGCTATCAATGAAATGCTTGCAATTAAATAGTTTCAAAAATTCGGTTAGATAAAGTAGCTAGGGTATAAAGTTTTGTTTTAAGGAACCTGGTTTAGTAAATGGCGAAAATGAGGTACAACTGAAATCTCTTTTAGTAGGCATAAATAGACGAGAAACTATAGCGAAAATTAGATTTTTAATCTACGAGATGTGTGTGACAAAGTATGCTTTTGTTATAAATTGTATTTTTTTTTTTTTTTTAATTTTTTTTTCATAGAAATTATATACGTAATGTGTAAAATGATCAAAGACTGAGCCCCAAATTTCAGAACTATAATAATGTAAAGACAAAGAATTGTTATGAAACCAAATGAATGAGTAGAAAATCTCTTTGCATTACTTCACGGTTATGTTGTAACATGAATAGGTCCTGTGGTAAATTCATCTCACTAACATAAAATGAAAAAGAAATACCTGAATAATAACTACGATGTGCGAAATAAAAGTATTCATTTTCATACAAACAATGAGATCCTAGCATACACTTTCAACGAATTAAAATAAAAGCAATCGGAATCATAATTACACCTCACCTACATAGTCCCGTTGTAAAACCTACCCTTGTAATATCAGCTTAAACAATAGCTTTGTATTGTTTGGTGAAATGTATGAAGTATCTACGGGCATGAATAAAAATACTGTTATTATTTTTTCTTTAGAGGTTATTCCATAAAATGGACTCAAGATAGACCGTACACCGTAGACCGTAGACCGTAGACCGTAGACCGTAGACCGTAGACCGTAGACCGTAGATCGTAGACCGTAGACCGTAGACCGTAGACCGTAGACCGTAGACCGTAGACCGTAGACCGTAGACCGTAGACCGTAGACCGTGAAGTTGTGCGTTTAGTCTTCCAAACACAAAACTCGAGTATCGAGTTATGATTCAGCTCTTATTATCTGTATAAATATTATCTACCTCTGCGCCGTCGCCACTCCTGGCAACCCGTTGTTAAATGGTTTCTGTTGCCAGGTCGTCAACGCAAAAATGCGTTTTACTTCTCGGCTATAGATGAAACATCAAAAAAAGCGTATAACTTGAACACATCTTCGATTTTCAATACTTGAATGACACTTCTTCAATATTTCTTGTTAGCAAAACGAATATGATTAATCGTTTGCGTCCCCAATTTCGATATTAATAAAATACTCCAAGGCGCCAAGAAGACAAGGTGGCGCAAGATAGACCGATGACTGATCGAACTGTGCCAGGGGTTAAAAAAGCTTTTTCAAGTTAGCGTACTCGTACGTGTTATACATACTAATTTTGAGTTTTATTAATGGGTACTGTAGAATGCTGGCAGCTCCAATTTGAAGAGTTTTTTTTTCGGGTAGCTTTTGGATTCCTTTCATCATAGAGATGCTGTTTTAAAAACCGTGTAGACGGTTTCATAGCTTATGATTTGAGAAAAAAGACATACTAACATCTTTATAATTCTTGACTGAAGTATTTTTAGGACTCCGTATGAATATAATCGGTTAAAACAAGATAGAAGATATAAATTGTGTACAAGTGCAAGAAAAAAAGTGATTTGTGCACTTTTAACGAAATAAAAGAACTAAAACCAATAGAAAACATCTTACTATTATCTTCCTTATGAGATTCAGCTTAAAATTTCACAAAACCGATGTATTTCTCAATTTGTGAACATGTCGCCATGATTACTTAGATTTTTTTTCTTAGATCTTTAGTTGTGCTCAATACAATATAATGACCTTACAACAAAGATTTATAATATTAGTCCTATAAAATGACGTCAGACATTTTTTTTTGATTTTTCAAACTTAATAAAAAGAAACTATCTACTACGTTGGAATAATTCCATACTCCTACTACACAAACTGGGTGCTATTCAATCAGCCAATTACTTTTAGATTTTGTCTAATACTCGTCAATATGTCATTATAATAGGTATGTATTCAATGCGCAAAAAGTGCCAAGGTTCTTTTAGTTTTCTGCTGGTCAATGAAAAGAGAAATTTCGATTATTTTCGTCAAGAAATTTAAAAAAATTGAAAAATATTTGCTCTCCGCACATGTGGGGTGCCTAAGACCATGTTGAAACAGGTAATAGGATAGGTTATGACTACCTGCTGTACAAATGTTTAACTTTCTATAAGGCCTTCAACTATTCAGAACAACTTGAAATATTACTGGCAGCCAACATCAATTGCTTAACGTGCCTTCTAAATAAACAAAAACGCTTGTAAATGGAACAGCCGCAAATTATCACCCATTCAAGCTTGATTTCAGCGTATGCCACTTTACACCATAGTTTTCTTTATCGACAATTTACCGAAAAAGGAGAGAAAAGATCTTAAAACTGAAGCCTGAAACATTTCTGAATAAACTGTATAGTTTATATTCCGAAGCCTCTTTTGCCCACAACACTTCCTCGAAAAACAATGCGGTAGAATTTCACTACATCGTAAATAGTTCAAATTGTTCACTAAATTAGCGACAATCTATTAGGAGAGGAAGTATGCGGGATGAAAACAAATTGTGGAACACGCTTCGTTCCGTCCGCATCTAAGCCCATGTTGCAGTTAAACAACGAAATTGTACTTTTCTGTAAACCAAAAGGTACAATGTTGGTTTTCCAAATCATGTTAAAATACATACCTAAGTGGAGTATTTTTTAACACACGAAGCTGTTCACTTGGATATGGAAATCTGATAAACATACTTAACTATACCTACCATAACCATAGAAGCCTGGAACGACCTGCCAACGCACGTGTTTCCCTCCTCTTACAACTTCAAGCGGAGTGTGAAATGGCACATCGTAGGGTCGCTAACTTGAGGACTACCTGTTTACAGTTATACAGACTGTGACAGTAGCTCCCAATCGCTCGATTTTGTTGCTTTCTATGAGGCGGCGGTGGCATCATTTGGTGAGCTAAATATAATAAATAAAAAAAACTTTTGATAAAACTGTAGAGGGTCATAAATTATGGTTACTTTATGTAGGGCATTCAGTCAATTCATTTATTTAGTCCGCGTCCTGAAAAACTTGACTAAACCTGAAACCTGAAAAACTGAAAATAAAGCAAACACGACGGTTTTGCACACTTGTTTGAGCCTCATGAATAATACAATTACACTTTTCTCTCTCTTATGTTACTTAAACTAAGTTGCGCGGATCCCCTAGTATAATCAATACGTATCTATAATAAAATCGTAACAGGTCGCTGTCTGTACATGGAAGATAAATAAGAAAAAATATTATAGGGGGGCTTTATGAACGCAATAGAACCCAAAACAATGATTTTTAGAATTTTAGTCTGTTTGTCTGTATGTCTGTATATCTGTTTGTCTGTACGGTTGTGCACGCTAATCTCAGTAACCGCTCAACCGATTGCAATGCGGTTTTTTTTATTGTGTTGAGGTTTGCTCCAGTTAACATTAAGGCTACGTCAGCACAGGCAGGCGGCTGGCTTTGCGCCTAGAGCCTAGTGGCTTGCATCCTGGCGACTTGCTAGGTTACACGGTGGCCGCACTGAAAGGTGGTTTGCGTGGGGGGTCACTAGGTGCCTAGGTCATTTGCTTATCGGCACGTTGACGAGATGTCACTTTTAAAAATAGCTTAACGACTTAACGACTGCTATTTTACTGGCAACCGGGACCAACGGCTTAACGTGCCTTCCGAAACATGGAAAAGCTCGCAAATAAATGTCACAAAGTGGTCACGAGACGGTCACCCATCCATGACCGGCCACAGATACTGTGCTTACTACAGTGATCGTTTACAGACCACTGTAGTAGTAAAATCCGCGGGGTCACGAGCGCTTCATATTGGGTTCATGACATAAATAAGTCACGGTCAAGTCATGGGGAGTTTACTGGTTTGTATAAGCAATTGCGTAATTTAAAAAAACATACTTATCAGCCGAAGAACGACTAGTCGTTACATTGAGGTAATTAAGTGAAACTCTAGATACATATTATTTCGATTTATGATACGATTAATATTTCGTCCATTCATTTCTTCAAAAAAAAATTAATAAAAAATTAAACCGACTTCGAATAAATCCTGAAAATATTTACTTATCACAAAGTTATATGTATTTTGATTTATCAGATTTTATTGAACATCATACTGAAGTCGGTGCCAAGTAAACCCATAGGTTTAGGTAGGTATTATTAATGGCACCAACTTCATTCAATATTATATTGAGTAAAATCTGATAAATCAAAATACATATTACTTTGTGCTAACTAAATATTTTTCAGGATTTGTTTGAAGTCGGTTTAATTTTTTATTAAAATTTCTTTTTTGAAGAAATTTTAAATAGGTGTAAAGTTCTCATTAATACAAATCAATCAAGCCCAAACACAACTGCTGTAAATCGTTAAGAAATTCCATCGACTGTCTTTCGGTTCTATCATCAGATCGACTCCAGACCTTCATTTAATTGTAGTACATTAAGGCACTTATTTAAAAAGTTAACAAAAGCACTAGTTCTCCCTACAATTTTCGGAGGTTGCCCTCGATTTCTCCTGAATCCCATCATCAGATCCTGACCTGGTGAAAATGGGACCACCTCAGAAGTAAACCCTATTATCAAAAAGAAAAAAAATTAAATCCGTCTATAATTGACGGAAATATCAGTAAACATCCATAAAAAAACATACAGACGAATTGAGAACCTCCTCCTTTTTTAAAGTCGGTTATAAATGCCTCGCGCCTGGCGACAAAAAATCAACAGGTTTGTTTACTTGGATACACGCTAAGCTACTCACTAGGCGCCAAGCGCGCAGTGCGGCCGGTCGCGAACATTCAAGTATGTTCGTTTTCCTAAGCTACTCGCTAGGTGACTCGCTAGTCTCTAGGCGCCAAGCAAGCCGCCTGCCTGTGCGGACGTAACCTTAGCGTTTGTTTTATGTAAATCGGTTTAGAAATAAAAGAGTTATAACACTTTTAAGAATCAGATATTTTGAAAATTTTAATTGTAGGGGTTTCTTTGAATGTGAGTGAACCTAAACTGCCGTGTCCATTCAAGATTCAGTGATTAAGTCTATTTTAAAACAATTCAGTCCACGCCGTCAGTGATTAAGTCTATTTTAAAACAATTCAGTTCAATTCAACATTCATTCATAAAATATACTTAATCATTAAGCTCTTTTATGATTAAGCAAACAGGGCAGTTTCAGACGCTGCTTGATGACTCTGATGAAGAAATACCTTTCCTCTTATACACCTTATGTGACGTAAACGAAGTTGCGGACTCAGCTAGTTCTTAATAAATTGACCGAAGAAGAATTTTGTCAAATAAAAAGTGAAAATTTTTTATGTTGCGCTGTCTATCCAGATATAGGTACCTAACAATGTAAGTCAATAAACTTGACGTTGAAATAAAATAAAGGAAAGGAAATAAAAATTAATAACAGGGTATAAGTTAACTGCCTTTTTTATTTTGCACGAAATCACTGCTAAAGAGGAACCAATTTCAATATAAAAAATGGAAGGTCAATTTTATTTGTGTCAATAAAGAAAAAGTTCATTTCATTTAGGCATTTCTACATTTTTTCCTTATTTTTATGTTTCAATTTTATTTTTAGGTGACTATTATTAGAGTATAAGCTATTATTTATGACGAACTAGTTTTTTTTCGTGACTCCACCCGCGTAAAGATGTTTTTACCGTATCCTTTTCCCACAGAGGCGATTATAGAGGCGATAAAACAGTGCACTTTACCATTATTTAAACATGTACCAACAGTGAAAGTTTGTGAAGATGTTTAGATGTTTGGATGTTTGTTACTCAATCACGTTCTAACGGCTGAATGGATCTGGCTGAAATTTGGTACTGGGATAGAGTATAGTCTGAAGTAACACATAGGCTACTTTTTATCCCGTCAAAATCCGACGGGAAGCGGGAACGGGAACCAAATTTCACGCGGGCAAAGCCGCGCGCATCAGCTAGTGCATAATAAATACTGATTACTGATTACAGGAATCTCCCGGGATAAAAGCTTCTGCCCTATGTCGAAATCTCTTTTATCTCAGTACCAAATTTTATCAAAATAGATTCAGTGCTTTCACCGAGAAAGTGGTAACACACAAGCAGAGTTACTTTCAATTTTTAACGCATAGCATAGTGTGTACACGTATATCATTCAATAGCGCATAGTGAGTTTAGGCGTTTAATATGCATCTATTAGCCTAAAAATTGTGAAGAATTGTAAAGAAAAATGTATTCTTAACTGATTACTGAACTTCTGGAAGAACTTTAGTAGGTTTTGTACTGCGTGTGTCTATACAAGCCTCTCTAAATAGGCATCTGCATAATAATCTCGCCTACATCATTGTCTCGTGTCTCACATCATATTATACCGATTTAATAATATCATCCGAATTCACGGTTCAGCTACTGTAAATACAATTTATCATCGCATCAGTCATCGCAATGTAAAACATTGCGATGACTGTCCCATTTTTTCAATTTGTCCGAATTCTTTCTTACACCGCAACAAATCCTAATCTTAGTAATTTAACATACTTTACCATAAAAGTAGGCTTATGCGATATACTCGCCCATCTATTAATGGCTTTAAGAATAAAATTTTGCCCAGTATCTTGGACTGTGATATACCTACTCAAACCTCAGAGCACTACTTTGCCTATTACAAATAAGTTTAATCATTGGTCTTTGTTGAAGTTATAGATTATTATTGATATGGTTCCTTAAGTAGTAGCTATAACATTTATAGTTATTAGCATTTTTTCTTGCTGACACAATTAATATAATTGTTAAATAACTACAACTGTCAAATGTTAAATAAATTTGTCTAATAGGTATTGCTATTCAAAGGGGGAATGCTGCTAGTCTTTTGGGCACAATGCCACGGGGGCCTTATTTAGGTTTAGTTTAGATAGTAATAATGTAAATATAGATATGTAATAATTTTTTTAACATATATAAGTCTACTGTATATTTCTTTATGTTACAACATTACAATAAAGTATACTATTTACAATTATAAACTATGAATTAAATATTTACAGAAAACTAGGGTAAGAATACGCTTATGGAATAAACTTCCAGTAGGGATAAGACGAGCGCAGACGATAGTCAATTTTAGAAAAATGGTGAAGGATCACTACCTTTCTTTGTAGTATTTAGAATATGTGTACATATTTATGTATTTATATATAATATATATGTGTAGGTATGTATATTCGTATGTATGATGTGTTTATATATATACTTATTATGCTGTATTTATTTTAAATATGTATGTGTTATAATATGTAGAAATTTTAGTTTATAAAATTAAAAAGCTTTTTTCGATCTTAGAGTACGCTTAAGAACTACCACTCGTTACCTTCAATCAACTTTCTCCATCCAAAGGTTGCCTGGTAGAAATTGCTTTATAGCGATAAGGCCGCCCATTGTACATCTTCTTGCACTGTATTTATGTACCATTATTTTATTTACTTGGCGTACAATAAAGTGTAAAATAAATAAATAAATAAATAAATAAACGAAAAAAAAAAAAAAAAACACACAAGACTGTCGTAACCCTCGTCTAGGTGTCGAAGAATTCCTCCCCATCGCAATCGACTGGTAAGGTTCCCATAAGGCTGGCCGCATTGCCACGTTGGATGGCAATGCTTATTCTCTGAGCGAGAAAGAGGCCAGCCTTATGGTCACGAGAAGCATCGACCAAACGCTTTGCTATATCTTTATACAGCGCACGTGCACTTGGACCCCACGAACCTAGTGTCTCGACACCAAACGGCTCAAATATATAATTACCAATTAAATTATTATATTTGCGCCGTTTGAGTGTCTCGGCAAATGCAGCAGCAGCACAGGCGCAGCCTGCGGTGTTAGGAAGATGAGAAGGGGCAAGGGTGTCAGCGCAAGTTGCGTCCCACACCAAAGGCCTTCCCATCTTCCATGGCACTAATGACATACCGTCCGGTCTCTTGCCATCGTCGCGCGCCAAACCATTTGGTTCAAGAACAGCTGGCACGCCGGCGGTGACAAGAGCGCGGCGGATAATGTCATTTAGGTATGCATGGCGAGACATACGACCTGCACTCCTGCTGCAAGAAAGCCCGTGGTGCCCAAGCGTGTCGACTGCTTCTCCACAGTGACAACGATGTGGAGACACGCAAGGAGCACCCAAACGAAGGCAGGCGGCAATTCTGAACGTAGTGTCGTCCAACATAGTACCTATATTGGGCGACGGAAGAGCCTGAAGCCAGACACCTGATTCCCACTCTCCCACAGCCAGAAGGCGAGCACGCTCTGCAACGTTAGAGCAAGAGTTCAGTAAATGGATTCTAACTCTGCTGCAGAGCGGTCTATCCCACTGTCTCTGGGAGCATGGGTAGGTGGGCAGATCAGTATTTGGGCAAGCCATTTCCCAAGCACTAATGGCTTCAATCTTACCTGACACTTCAGAATTAACCAGTGTAGGAAACAATATTTTCCTGGTCAATTCTTCAGTGCCATGTATTGAAGCCAAAAATGCTGGTAAACTCACATCGGAAATTTTTCGAACGCCGAGGCCGCCCAATCGAATAGGTAAAGATGCTTGGAGCCAAACTCGGTCGTTCAAATCTGCGTTTAAAATTTGGCAAAGTGTGTTTTGAATAATTTTGTCCATTTTCTCCAAAAGTGCAGAATGTTTAAATAAGTGAGCTGAACGAAGGGCATGTGTTAATTTAGGGACGAAAAGACAGTACCGAAGGATTGTAAACGCGGAATGGATATTAATATGAAGAAGTCGGTCTGAAACTGCACAAAAATTTTGAATTTTTTCGTCAATAAAAGAATCAAAAGCATCTTCAAAAACGGGAGAACCTAGGAGTAGGAGAGAACTTTTTTGTAATAATTTTAAATTTGGAGCCAGAATGTTAAATTTGGATAATGTCGAAACTTTATCAACATTATCATGTAAATAAATTTCACATTTTGATGAATTTAATTCTAAGCCAATATTTTGAAATTCATTTTTTAGAAAAGCCAAATCTCTAAGAACAGTATCCACATCTCCTCCTAAGGTGCCGTCATCCAAATACCAAATATTTAATTTAGAATTTAGTTTACTAATTATGGGTTGTATGGATAAACTAAAAATGACTGGCCCAAGAGGGTCACCTTGTTGACATCCAACTGCAGAGTCTAAAATATTGTCCTTGTATAATAATTTTGAAGAGTGTCTGTAGCACTGCCAAAGAAAATTAAAAATTTTTGGGGTCTCTAATTTGGCCTGCGTCAACAAGGTGTCCCTATTTACTGAATTAAAGGCGTTTTTGAGGTCAACCTTAAGGACGACCTCTCCTGCACCGCAGCCAAGGTAAGTCGACAGGGCATGTATGGCAGCCTCACAACCCCCTTTTGACCCGAAGCCAAGTTGTAGGGGTTGAAATTTGCTGGCCATCTCTTCCTTATAAAATTGACAGCAAATTTTGGCTACCATACGCCTAAAGGTACAACCAACGGCAATGGGACGAATACCACCATCTTTCTTTCGCAAGGCGCATAAATTGGCACCATATAAAATATCGATGATGCCTTCGTCCACATTGCCGGACAACATAAGATTGACCAAACCTGTTAGCTCCTTCAGGAGCACTTCACCTGCCTCCCCAGCAGCTGGACTCAGGAGATCTTTCAGATGCTGAGGAGTCAAACCATCTAGACCACCAGCTGAACCACTCCTAAAGGAGCCAACGGCTGCCAGGACTTCCTTGGCACACGTAACACGTAAAAAATCGTCGTCAAAATTTGGAGGATCGGGGAAGGACAGGTCATTCTTTGGCGCAGGGTGCTTGCTCTTCAGATCTGCAAGAGTTTCTGGAGAGCAAGGCGCCACCACGTCACTACTAAATAATAACCTGGATGCGCCTCTTATATCACCTTCTCTTAATTTGGATTCCACATAATAATATAATGAATTTTTACAAAAGTCTGTGAATTTTGGGTCAAAAATATGCATCGAATTACAATTGTCTTTAATTTGAGATGTTAAACTCTTTTTGACTGCCTGATCTTTTGCAATATGTAAAATTCTATAAGAGAAGGTAAGCAACTGTTCCCAAGCGTAGCATGAGTTCTCCCGAACTACAAGACCAATACAGTGGGCCAAGCTTTGAGCCACTGCTGGTCTTGCACCTCGGGGAATTCGTTTTAAGACTGGAATTGAATTTTTGAATTTTGCTATCGTTTGCCAAAAAGGAATTTGTAAATTAGAAAATAGCGATATTGGAGGAGATTCTTGCTTTGAAAAAACATTTTGGGACTTGTGAACTTTCCCAAAATGTACCCTCAAGCCACGTTCTCCTTTAAAAAACCGAGCTTGGGAACAATTGGGGCAACGAACCAGGTTATATTGCGAAGTAGAAGGTTGACTAGCAACATTCAAAATCGCACCACTACTACAGTCTTGCGACATAAAAAAATAAATATGAAATACTTACAGTGAATAATTACAACTAGATACAAGAATTTACTATTTATGTTAAATTTTCTTATAAATTAACACTGATATAAAAAAAACTGTTTATAAATACACTGACACTGTCAAAGAGACACTGTTGCCTTGGTGCCGAAGGGGTCGGCGTCGCTGCATTTGTCATAAGAATGTAATTTATGGGCATATCCAAGTTATTAATTTTCAATAACTTATAAAGGTACTACTAAATGGTTCATTCCAAGATAAAAATACAAAGTTAGCCAATGATGCCCTGTCTCTGGTTGTGGAGGTGGCTAAATGTTTAGTTACAGAAACTTGTCTTCGGGCTTCCAATCATGCTCTACGTGAAATCTGTGATCGAGTGGACATTGAACACAGAGAAATGTGATAAAATACTGTGAAGAAACTATAATAAAATAATTTTAATAATTTAAATAGCCATAGCGATATCATAGTTGTTAAATTTTTTCTAATTTTTTTGTAATAATTATATTTGTCAGTATTTTTTAACAATAAATGTACTTATACCCATTTGTCTGATATAAGGCTATTTCTACACACACTGGATGTAAAATTGAGGAGTGACTTTCCAAAAGGGCTTAGTTCAGTATAAACAGTTTTTTCAGAATCTGGAAAAAGCTGGTAACTTATCATATATTAATTTTTGGAAAAAAAAACATAATTTTGCTACCTATTACTATAACATTAAAATAAAATAAGCCATTATGCACAGAAAAAAAAGAAATAAGCCGTTTTGTTTCAGCCCTCATTACAAATAAGCCTGACATTAGGTTACCAGTAACTTTTTTTTTTAATTTACCATAGGCAAGTGTGTAGTGTTACCAATGTAAAAAACACAAGTTTCGATTCGCTTTCAGAAAATAAAGCAAATCTATTCACCTTCCAAAACACCTATATTTTTTTTGTAATTCTAACTTAGAAAAAAGCCTCTTTGATACAGATTGTCAACTTGGAATTTAAAATGTTTAAGAAATAAGCCATTTTGAAGAATACTACCGATATTGTTTTGTATGGGAAGAGCTAACCAGAAATAAGTATTTTTTGCTCCAAAACGTGTTTTTTAGGTTCATTTTTCTTAGGGAAATAAGTCGTTTTATCACGGGAAACTTCGATAATACGATGTGTTTATATACAAAAATCGATTTGCATCAAAAAAAACGAAATCTCTCGAAACCCGAAATAAGCTCTTTTGGAAAGTCACTCCTCAATTGCCCTATACGCTGATCGCATTACTCCTCTGTACGGCAATGAACAGCCTAATCCTCAACCACTATCAGGCGCAGGCGTCTCTATATGTCTTTTTCAATATACGCGCTATGTCCTGTACAATTTCGCTTTAAAACCCTAGAAGTAGGCTTTATGGTTCCATGGATTACAATAAATTACGCCTGCAAAGTAAGTTAAACTATTGTAAAATAAAACTTCTACGAAATGGACAATTGAGTTTAGGGTTAATATTTGGGTATAAATTTATTATAATTATTAAGTCTACAAATTAAACCCTAAATAAACACACGACAGAATCTATCTTCCGAATAACTAAGTTTTCACATTTGAATTCGAAATGAGAGTGCTAAGTAATTAATATTGTAAAGGTGTTAGATCAAGGGTTTAGTTTACTAGCACTCCACTGTCCATCTAATGTGTTGAGTAAAGCCACCGAAAGGGTCGCTTTGTCATGACTTGCTGTAGTTTAAATGTATGGTTCAAGTTAAGAGTTAAATAATTCCTCGGAAAAGAAGTCAGTTTCAACCAAATTCATTTAGCTGTTAAAGCGTGACTGAATATCGAACATCTAAACATTTCACAAGATTACTAATATTAGAAAGGCAAATGTTTATGAGTATGGGTGTGTGGATGTATGAAGATTTGTCGTCCTTTAATAGCTCTAACGGCTGAACGTATTTGTGAGTTAGCCCCATTAGGAAAACCGATGGTCAATGGAGCAAACGAGTTCTGGAATGGATACCGCGACTTGGTAAACGTGGAGTAGAATAACCACCCGCCAGCTGGACTAACAGCAACTACCTGAAAAAGGTCGCAGGGAAGTGCTAGATGCGGAAACCGCAAGACAGTGTATATTGTGACGTAAATTGGGAGAGACCTACATCCAGCAGTGTATTGTTAATAGGTTGATTTGATTTATAATTGAACTTCAGTTTCTGAAATAATAAAAGGAATTTATGCCAGTTGCGAAAAGCATTTTTTTTTCTTCCTAAGTACACGCTCATGACTTGACTCACACAAAAAAATCTGGACATTAGATTGCCATTCACTTTTAATGTAACCCGATAATGGGCCGATGCTATCTAATAATTTATTTGCACAATGAGTTTCCATTTCACTCCCTACATATATTCGTATGGTACACAAAGAAAAATGGAAGGTAACTAATGTATACGATTTTGCAATATGTCTGCAACATGAATTGGAGAATTTACGAATTCATTTGATGATGTTGCAGATTTTATTATTTATTAAATAAAAAAGGTTTTAGTTTTTGAGTAGTTTTTAATGCAAATGTCTTAAAATAATTTCGGCTGCCGCAGATTCAGAAATAAGGCAATACAAATTTAAGATTTTGATTAAAATAAACGTTAATTTGCTACTGATGTAATAATTAAAATATGCTAATAGTGTTTGTTATGTACTACTAAAATACATATGCATTACCATATTATTTACGTGTCTTTTAGTGTTTCTATACACCTTATCGCATTTTTTGCATAATTTATGTTACCTTTTCGACGTCACAACAGCTTATTTCGGTACAGTTAATTATGCACAACGAAAAGCATTATAGTAGCCTTGATTAAAACCTCATTTCTAAACTTGTTTCATTGCGGTAATATGGCTATGATTTTATTTAAATTATGTTCGTGTAAGTACCTATGTATTTCAGTTTTGTTTTATAAGATTTGTTATTATAACACCGCTCTTACCCAACTTTTGCAAAAACGTATCTACATTAATTACTGCTGCTTAATAAGAACTTCGTTTACAGGATTTACAGGGTTTTGAGAGTATTTGAGATTACATATAGTACGTTTGAGTTAACTTAATATCTGTTTATTACGAAGCATAATTTAAATGAAATATTACTGCTAATGTCTTTATTATCCCTAACAATAACATGCTATAAATTTTCAGCCCATTTTGACTAACATAATAACATTAACTAGTATAACATTTTTCACAGCACTATGTAACATAATTTAGTTCTCTTTTATCTCTTCAAAAAGTAAATTTTCAACCACCTTTGTTCCAAATTTCGCCGTACAAAAGTTTGCAAACCTAATTAACCCTTTCCACGGTGCCAGCAATGATACCAGTTGGTTTATCTATGTACTCGTTTTAAATGTAATTTCACTAGTAAGTTTACATTTAAAATCTAGTCCTGACAACAAGCTTAGTTCATTGTATCAAGTCTCTTTATTTACTAGCGGACGTCACGCGGTTTCACCCGCGTAGTTCCCGTTTCCGTGGGAATACGGGAATAAAATATAGCCTATGTTCACCGCAAAGAGTGTAGCTTTCCAACAGTTAAAGAATTTTTCAAATCAGTCGAGTAGTTTCGGAGCCTATTCGTTACAAACAAACAAACAAAAAAACAAAATAACTACAAAACAAATCTTTCCTCTTTATAATATTAGTATAGAAGAAAAGTCGTTCTACTAATTATGTCTCCTACTTGAATCACATACCGTTTTTCTTTTTTCTTATGATAAGCTCACATTTCATACTAATAGCTGAACGAGCTATTTTACGAGCAACTGGGACCATTGGTTTAACTTGCCGTCAAAGGCACTCAAAGGCTCAAAAATGTAATTATCACAAAGTGGTCATTATGTAAATAGTTATGAAAAACCTTATGTTACGCCTAACGCCATTTAGGAATTCAGTAATATGTGTAAAAAATATCGTATGATACGAATATGGAAGATCATGAGGTTTTTATTGATTTTAATGAGTAAATTATCATTTTTACAGATGCATCTTTAGCAGTGTTACTCTACGCAAATAATTCGTTTAACGCAAGGTCAGTCTTGAGAACCAACTACGTGCCTTATAGACCACATCTAAGGGTTCCCGAACCTTACAATTTGAAAATACGTGATAGACGTGGGTAAGTATGCGACTTAAATGTTCAACTGAACCAAAAATACAGTTGTATTATGGCTATTCTTAATATTAATAACCTGCTTAGCTTCCGTTCCCGTGGGAATACAGGAATAAAATATGACCCAGGGATAGTGTAGCTATCCAATAGTGAAAGAATTTTTCCAAACGGTGCAGTAGATCCAGAGATTACCCCTTACAACTTCACAAACTCACAACCTCACACAAGCTGACAAACGTTACCTCTTTATAATATTAGTAATATTATTTGTCTCGTGAGTCTAGCAGGTTAATCCTATTTACTTTGGGTTCAGAAAACGTTGTGTAAGAACGAACGTGAATATTTATTTAGTTTTTTCATTTATTGATTTATGTCTGCCCAGAAACCCTGGGACATCCTGCCTTCATCGTAATCGCGTCTTATTACGATTTTTTTTTCAGCGCTGCACAGTCATCGGATCTAAGATACAATGCCTACGACATGGTTAATGGAACTACTTTCAGTATAGATAAAATGGTCATGGATGTGATTCACACGATGAAATTTACAAGTCCAAGTACAAAACCGCCCAAGAAATGTAACTGCAGCCTAATATATGACCCTGTTTGCGGATACGACACTAAATCTTACTTTAATTACTGCAATATGAAATGTCAAAACGAAGTTTTGAGTGTTCTTTATAAAGGGAACTGTTTACCTTTTAAAAAATAATATTAAAGTGTAATAAAATATATTTCATTATTGTATTTGTTTTGTTTATGATACACTAGCTTAAACGGGTATTTAACTCATTCGAAACGATTACTTAGCAATAAATTCGAGTTTTAGAACAGATTTATGGCATTCCCACACTGCTCTTGTTCAGCACAAGCTTATATTAGCTTAATTTGGGCTTTTTTTTTTTTTTTTTTTTTAACGTGAGGGAAAATCCTCGTAGGATGCTATGCCGGACTCTTACCGACTAAAAAACCTCACGTAACGCCCAACAGCCTATGGTTGAGAGCCCCGGGTAAGCCCTCAGGAAGGATGTCCCGTGACTCCCAACAGACCTACGGCCGCCAATGCGGCCCCGCCCAGGGGGTGGTTCGGGTGCAATCCCGCGTCTATGGGGGGTTTCGGGTGTGACCCCGCTTCTAAGGGGGGGCGTGCGTGAGTGCTCACGTCACGCTGCCGTCATGGGCCTGCTTCTGTAAGGACGGTGAGCGGCCCTCTCACCGTCCTCAGACCCCCGGTCATGGAGGCCGATAGTCCTCGGCGAAGACACGTCGGCGGCGCCCAGGGCGCCGACTGCGGAACTCGGGT
Organism: Miltochrista miniata; assembly: GCA_933228765.1. NCBI lineage: Eukaryota > Metazoa > Arthropoda > Insecta > Lepidoptera > Erebidae > Miltochrista > Miltochrista miniata. Next base: position 9,407,157 of record OW121773.1, on the reverse strand, counting down.
GGGAGAGTTCTCTCCCGCACCCGGCCCGCCGCCTCCTTCGCGAGCATGACCTGCTCGCAGAAAGAGGCGGCGCAGTCCCACTTCCGTTGGAGAGCATGGCTCGCACCATGGCCTCAAGCGAGAGAGTGTCCACGCCCAGACCCACTACGAGGACCTGTCGCTGTTGTGCCCACGCCGTGCACTCCACCAGCGTGTGGAGCGCCGTGTCATCGCTGCGGTCCTCGCAGTGCTGACATTCGGCCGTGGTTTCCCGGTGTTTTCGCCACAGATACCTACCGAAGCTACCGTGCCCGGCAAGCATCTGAGCTTAATTTGGGCTAGATGATGTTGTGTGTTAATGTCCACAAATATTTATTTATATTTATTTATAATTAAAATTACCTATAAAAAAAAACCGGCCAAGGGCGAGTTGGACTCGCCCATGAAGGGTTTCGTAGCAGCAAGTAACATAATATAATAGTTCTTATAGTTCGTTGTAACTTTGATTGATGTTTTAACACGTTCGCAGTGGTAGTGACTTTTCTAACCGAAAATTGCGGTTTATGACGTATTAAAAAAAATCTACCAGCTCTATCTCGTTTGAACTAATTTTCGTTGGTAGTTTTTATGGCAATGTACATCATATATTTTTTTTAGATTTATCATTCTCTTAGTTTAGAAGTTAGAGGGGGGGGGACACACATTTTTCCATAAATTTTAAATATGGAAAAAGAATTGGTTTCGAGCAGGATTCGAACCTGCGTCTTCGGCGATCCGCGCCGAAGACGCAGGTTCGAATCCTGCTCGAAACCAATTCTTTTTCCATATTTAAAATTTATGATCAGTTAGCATACTAATTGCTTTTCAAAAATAATCACATTTTTCCACTTTGGAAGTGTCTCTTGCGCAAACTATTCTTTTTAGAAAAAAATGATGTTAGGAACCTCAATAGCATTTTTGAAGACCTATCTATAGATACCCCAGACGTATGGGTTTGATGAAAAAAAAAAATTCGAGTTTCAATTCTGAGTATGGGGACCCCCGAAATTTACTACTTTTTTTCTAGTTTTATATATGAATCTTAATGCGGTTCACAGAATACATCTAGTTACCAAGTTTCAATGGCATAGGCCTTATAGTTTCAGAGAAAAATGGCTGTGACACACGGACGGACAGACAGACAGACAGACAGACAGACAGACAGACATGACGAATCTATAAGGGTTCCGTTTTTGCCATTTGGCTACGAAACCCTAAAAATTAAAACGCAGCCCAAAAACCCAGAACTCCAAAATTTCAAGAGCAAAAAATATAAAAATAGTAACATAAAAAAATGCTTTCACATATTCTGCACTTTATTTTTGGTTTCCGATTGCCTGGTTGATAATTTCCAATAAGCTCCAGAAGGTAATAACCAAATAATGTTACATTAATTCTTCTTTTATTTATGTCCAACAATATTTATTTATTTATTATTTATTTTATTTGGTGACTGTCCTCGTGGTCCAGTGGTTAGTCTGCCTGACTATGTATTCGGAGGTCATGAGTTCGATTCCCACTCAGGTAAAATCTCTTTGTGTGATGAGCACAGTGATTTCTTCTGTGTATGGGTGTAATTTATCAATCATCAATACATCATCAATCATCAATACATATAATAAAATCGTAACAGGTCGCTGTCTGTACATGGAAGATAAATAAATATTATAGGGGAACTTTATGAACGCAAAAGAACCCAAAACAGTTATTTTTAGAATTTTTGTCTGTTTGTCTGTATATTTGTATGTCTGTATGTCTGTATATCTGTTTGTCTGTACGTTTGTGCACGCTAATCTCATCAACCGCTTAACCGATTGCAATGTGGTTTTCTTTATTGTGTTAAGGTTTACTCCACTTAACATTCAGTGTATATTTCATGTCAATCGGGTTATAAATAAAAAAGTTATATCTCTTTAAAGAATCATACATCATACATCATACATAGACATATAAATCTTAAAATGGGTAAACCTAAACTGGCGTGTGGGCATAATCATAAAAGAGCTTAATGATTAAGGCTATTTTCCACGCCTTAGGCGCGGACTGAATTGTTTTAGTTTCACACGCACGTTTCTGCCTTTCTCGGGTACCTTCTTTTTTTTTATTACGAAGGTACCCGGTCTTTTGGTAGGCTTACATGGGGACATATTGGTCCAACACGCAGAGGCCCTTTGAGACTTTTAATGTAAGGGGATATGGGAACCCCACTGCAGACGATTCACGCCCGCCTTATGTAGAAGAACGGTAATGAACCGCCCGCAATGGGAGCTAAACTATTGGAAAATATGCTAACTACAATTTGGGCTATTGTGTTGGGGGTTAAATGGAACTAAGTAACTTATGCTAAGGATGATGACGGCGTCTGCCATTTCAATATATTATTACCAAAATATTGGCAGACGGTGACTCGCCAACTCACTAGATGGGCCCCATATACAATCGCCATAGGCTCGTAAGCCTGTGAGGCGACAGAGGGCAACACCGGTGTGAGCGACTAGGGGTGTCGAGCGGCAGATGGCGCAAGGAGGCGCTGGAGCGGGGCCAAAGGCCTGCGTCTCGAGAAATCGAGGCGCAGCGGACCCTGCTCCACCAGGAAACCCTGGAGACATGGAAGATGCGACTTGAGCAACCAAAGGGGGGATTCGCCACAATCGCGGCCGTCAGACCGGTCATGGACGAGTGGCTGGAGAGAAGACACGGTGCTCTCTCCTACCGGTTGACACAGATGCTTGCCGGGCACGGTAGCTTCGGTAGGTATCTGTGGCGAAAACACCGGGAAACCACGGCCGAATGTCAGCACTGCGAGGACCGCAGCGATGACACGGCGCTCCACACGCTGGTGGAGTGCACGGCGTGGACACAACAGCGACAGGTCCTCGTAGTGGGTCTGGGCGTGGACACTCTCTCGCTTGAGGCCATGGTGCGAGCCATGCTCTCCAGCGGGAGTAAGTGGGACTGCGCCGCCTCTTTCTGCGAGCAGGTCATGCTCGCAAAGGAGGCGGCGGGCCGGGTGCGGGAGAGAACTCTCCCACCCGAGTTCCGCAGTCGGCGCCGAAACCCCCCATAGACGCGGGATTGCACCCGAACCACCCCCTGGGCGAGGCCGCATTGGCGGCCGTAGGTCTGTTGGGAGTCACGGGACATCCTTCCTGAGGGCTTACCCGGGGCTCTCAACCATAGGCTGTTGGGCGTTACGTGAGGTTTTTTAGTCGGTAAGAGTCCGGCATAGCATCCTAGGAGGATTTTCCCTCACGTTAAAAAAAAAAAAAAAAAAAAAAAAAGGGGTGTCGAGCGGTGCGGCGCCGGTTTCGCCATCGCGGGTCAGACCCGGAGCGGGTTTCCCCGTAGTTATGCCCTTGAAAATGACACTTCCACCCCCGAGCAAAAAGCTCTGGCTTCCTCCCTCTGACCGACCAATCAAGGCAAGCCAGAGTTGCGATTTGCTGTACTTCCGGGAGTAGCGCCCTCCCATTAAATGCTAACCGGTGACAAAGCGCAACAAATCTCTGAGGAATCGGGACCGATGTGTAGCCACGCACATTCAGCTCGCCACAAGCTGCCCTGCGGATGTGTGCTTTTCTATAACCTTGTGAGACTTTTTTTGTTGATCTCAAAAAGCAGACAATTCAAAAAGCAAATCTACTATGCCCTCATAGGGTTGCGTTAATCCCATGAAAAGATAACGACTGTCCACGAGGGGTAATTTTTATTATTATTATATTTAGCTCGATAAGTGATGCCGCCGCCTAATGGACAGCCATAACGACTTTTAGCGATTGGTGGCCACTCTTACAGTCAATAACAAGATTATAGATAGTGTTCCTCAAGTTGGCAGCCTATGATGTGCCTCTTCAAAGTTCGCTTGAAAAACCCAGTGTTCCTACTGTCAGAAGTCTTACGGACTATAAGAGCGACTGAACATTAGGCAGGCGGCGTAAATTTAGCGAGCTTTAAAAACACATAACTTTTCAACAGACGAGCTGCATTATTTTGACCAGGTTTATAATGTGAACAAGTTCATTAATTATGCTTCGAATTTAATGTTTTATTCGACTTCTAGTTTTAAAGTTAACGAGAGGGCGAGGGCTTACCCGGGGCTCCCAACCGTTTGGCTGTTAGGCGTTACGTGAGGGTTTTTAGTCGGTAGGAGTCCGGCATAGCATCCACGAAGGATTTTCCCTCACGTTATAAAAAAAAGTTCTAAAGGTAAGCAAACAATTTTCCAAGGTTATATCATTTATTTAAAAGGCAAACAATTCCCTAGGTATAAAATAAATAAATCGTTGTCAGCACACTTCATTTTACATACGTTGTAATAAGATTTGTGGTCCGAAGCGCACACTGGGTCGTAAACGCCATTACAATTGCAATCTTTTTTACTCTTAGGTGTAGTTACAGGTTCTGTATGTATACCGGCGAGGATTATGTCATTCGGATCTGGTGTTACTGCTATTGTTACCGGAGATTCTTGAGGTACAGGCTCAGCAGCGGCCGGTGGTACTATTGGTACTGGATCATCCCTGAAATACATAGCATAGCTTTTATTCAACTGCCTCGTTGGTCTAGAGGCCGAAATGTGCAACTGCAGATCATGAGGTCGTTGGTTCGATTCCCACTGGAGACAAAAAAATATGTGATCTGTAATGTTTGTCTCAAGAGTCTGGGCATTTCTGTGTATCATAAATATGTATTTAAAAGTATCTAAGTATTACTATCCGTGTACTGATACCCATAACAAAAGCAGAATATTCTTAGCTTACTTTGGAATCGGATAGCGTTGTGTGAAATATGTCCGTGAATATTTATTATTAATTAACTGTTTCCCGCGGCTTCGACCGCGTAGAAGACGTTATCGCTTAACATCATAACCCTGCTTTTGCGCAGTCGATTTAAAAATAGCCTATGTCCTTCCCAGGGCCTCGAACTATCCCTATACAAAATTTCATGTCAATTGCTCTAGCCGTTTAGGCGTTAAAAGCGTAACAAACAGACAGACAGACATACATACAGAGTTACTTTTGCATTTATAATATTAGTATGATACGCCTAAATTTTACCATTACTTTTTATCCCACGCAATAGGCGGGGAGCCCCACGGGGCTAGATTTTCAAGGAAATATTTAACTAATACAAACACTGATGTTTCTAGGCTTTGCTCACAGCAGATTTGTGAAAAAAAGTTGTTAGCCTATATATTGCCGTAGTGAAATGGACACACGCAGGTTTGAAAATTTTCAAGTCGCACATAAGGCCTTGAACGTAGCACGTAGACTATTGTCCTGTTACTGACAACCGGGACCAACGGCTTAATGTGCCTTCTGAAGCATTGAAACCCTGAAATATTTGAAACTAATGTGACGTCATCAGGCTACACCTTAAACTTAAGCGACCGTTATAGGGATACATATATTGTCTGGAATAACACATAGGCTAGTTTTTATCCCGGAAATAAGTTCCTACGGAAAGCGGGAACTGGAACAAACTTTACGCGGGCGAAGCTGCGGGCATCAGCTAGTGTGCCATATTCGGGGCCATCAAGTGCACTACTTGTAAAAGCTTATCTTGTACTTACGGTTGTCTAAGCAAATTTAAAGGATCATTATTATTAGTTCGTAGTTGCGGATAGAAAAACCCGGTCAAGTCTAATTTCTTGGTTGAAGATTGCAAGATCGGTTTCATGGATGGAGGTGCTGCAACTAGCAACACAGCTAGTGCTGCATCTGTGAAAATAATTAAGGCCAGCTAAAATTTTGGATCCATATTTTCGAAATATAATTAAGACTTAAAACAGCCACAATAATATAAGGTTACAAACTTCAAGTCAATAAGACATACATACATACATACATACATACATACATACATACATACATATGGTCACGCCTTTATTCTCGAAGGGGTAGGCAGAGGCATATTATATGCCCACATTTCACCTTTTTAGAATTAGTCCCACGTAATAGGTGATGAGCCGTACTGCCGTGCCCCTTAATTTACTTGTGAAAATCTATTGGTATTGCCGGACTGGACCCCACATGGTTTTTTACTATCACGTCATATATACGTTTAACGTCGGTAGGCAGGGTAACTCCTCGGAAAAGTATCCCAGATTCCAGAATCAGAATCAGAATCATATATTTATTTGTGGTACATAGGTTTTACAAAGTTGTTTGTTAGGTAGTAGGTAGTGTTGTTCCCTGTCAGATTTGTTGCCCCTTGATTTTCGAATAACAGTTATTGATTAAAAATTACAAATTTATACGTCAGAACTGGCTGAATATGAGATTAATGTAAAATATTGAAAAGATTTAGAACTTTAACTTATATCTATATATATGAAGCGCTCGTGGCCCCGCGGACTCAGTGTTCTGTAAACGATCACTGCAGTAAGCAACTTTCACTATGGCCGTGGTGACCATCCATGTGATCACTTTGTGACATTTATTTGAGCGTTTCCGTGCTTCGGAAGGCACGTTAAGCCGTTGGTCCCGGTTGCCAGTAAAATGGTAGTCGTTAAGCCACGTTGAAGGCTTTATTTCAACAGCAGGCAGTCACAACCTGCGCCTGTCCATTTAAACACGACAATATGGCTCACAACGTATTACGTGGGACAAATTATAAAAAGGTGAAATGTGGGTATATAATATGCATCTGCCTACCCCTTCGGGGATAAAGGCGTGATGATGAACTGAACCGAACCGAACTTATATCTATCTATCATAAGTCGAAGGGGCCGGACGGCATAACCGCGGTGGTACTTAAGCGGTGTGGTCCGGAGTTGTATCCGGTACTTACACCATTTTGCACGATCAAGATCGCGCACGTGCACCCTGTGCCCAATAAGGGTGACGGGACCGCTCCAGCCAATTATAGGCCTGTAGCCGTCACCTCCCTCTTATCTAAGGTAATGGAGCGTATAATAATACACAGCTCCTTAGGTACCTTGAGGAACATGAACTGCTCAGTGACCGGCAGTACGGTTTCCGTCACGGTCGCTCGACGGGCGATCTTCTTGTGTACCTCACACACCGCTGGGCGACGGCTATCGAGTGTAAGGGCGAGGCTCTAGCAGTGAGCCTCGACATCTTGAAAGCCTTTGACTGGATCTGGCACCGTGGTCTTCTTACGAAATTGCCCTTCTATGGACTGCCCGATAGTTTATGCGGATGGGTGTCCAGCTTTCTGTCTGGTAGAAGCATCACGGCTGTCGTTGATGGCAACTGTTCTGACTGCATGGCCATAAACGCAAGAGTACCACAAGGCTCAGTGTTGTCCCCCGCTTTGTTTCTGATGCATATCAATGACATGTTGTCTATTGACGGCATTCATTGTTATGCGGACGTACTCTTACCAGAGTGTCCGATTGGGGTGGACAAAATCTTGTCTGATTTAAACCTATCAAGACACACGTTTGTGTATTCACCGCAAAAAAACTCCATTCACTGTGGCACCGCAATTTCAGAGCACATCTCTCACCATCTCTGAAAGTATAGAGATCCTTGGTGTTGACATCTCCAGTGACGTGCAGTTCCGGAGTCACTTGGAGGACAAGGCCAAGCTGGCGTCCCAGAAACTCGGAGTGCTCAGCAGGGCGTGGCAGTACTTTACTGCGGCGCAAGCACTGCTTCTCTATAAGTCGCATGGGCAGCCGCATATGGAGTACTGCTGTCACGTCTGGGCGGGGCATCTGAATACCAGCTTCGTCCATTTGACTCGGTGCAAAGACGAGTTATGAGAGTTGTCAACGATCCCATACTTGCAGGTGGTGTGGAACCTCTTAGTGACAGGAGAGACTTTGCCTCTCTGTGTGTGTTCTACCATCCGCCAAGCCGTAGACAAATGGGAAGTTTTCCTTGAGGTTTTAGCCACTAAGCGTCTGGTTACATCCTCGAGGATTTACACACGTTAAGACTATTTGGCAAATTCCATCCATTCTATTGTCTTCTAGCCTACCTACTGTCTCCACTCCGAATAAGCCTTATAAATAGATTTCTTAATCTAAAACCGACATCTTAGGATCGGCATAGAAAATAACAAATTGAGAACACAATTTTAACACGAAATTTAAATGGGTACTTACGTGACCATAATTTAAGCCAAAATTTGGCCATTCTCAATGAAATTTTCCAGTTCAAAACGCAAATAGTGCAACTAATCTAGCAGCACTAAATTTTTAATCAGCGTTAAGATTAGTCTGCGCTCAATCTCGTCACGAATTATTAAACCTCTACAGGCCCGATCGAAGCCTTTAAATTGAATGTAAAACGGAGCATTAACTGACTTGAATTGTTCTACTTAATTAAAACTATAAATATTGAACAAGACCACTTTCATCATTAGATGGTCCATGTTCTTGCCTGTCACTTTAATGGTATAAAAATAAATCTCACTTTTTGTAAAACATTGTACTTAGGCGGAATAAAAATTGTATGTATCTTACTAAGATGAGACAAGGTAAAATATATCCCACTGAATTTCGAGAGCTTATCCAGGACTCTCGTCTGCCTAAGGATAAGAGTCCTGAGAAAGAGAGAGGGCACCCTGTAGTTGCAGCTGCTGAGATTCGGGCGGCATACGAACGGCTGACCCTAGATTAAAATGCTTGGTGCAGTTGCATTGTTCACAAAAATAGGATGAAGTTAGTTGTAAAAAAAAATGATCACTTCAAAAATAGAATTGTACAGAAGTCAATAATATTTTCATGCTTAATTTCTGAATTAGCTTTCTTTAATTACCTTAATAAGAAAAAAAATCTAAAAAAGGGTCATAAAATGAAAATATGCCGTTATGACTGTAATTAGCGATTAATTAACTTGTAGAAACTTTTGAATCTGATTTCTGTTTTATAATTTCTGTAAAAAATATTTAAATTGGAAATTACATACGCACAGCGTTAAATATGACTAAAAATTCAGTTTTGTTTATCATCTCATTAATATCGAGTAAGTAAAATAATTACGGCAGATAACATTATTAATTCAAATAATTAGGACATAGAAGATATGCCTCCAGAGAAACGAGATTGATTCCAACTTCAATATTATAAAGCTGAAAAGGTTGTTTGTTAGAACGTTAGAATATCAAGAACTGGGTACTTGTAGTAAAATAAAAAAAATAAGTTTTATAGTTCATTTATTTAACCCTTAACCGGATTCGCAAAACAGGGCAACATATTTGGTGTCGGGGGTAAAATGTGACCCCATGTGAATTAACTTCTAAAAATAGGAAAAAAATATTATTTTTCGCTAATTATTTAGTTTTATATTGTAGAACTACTTTTAATCTAAGCAACAAAAAACTTTTGCTACACTTTTAAACAAAAAAGTAACTTATTTTTAAACATTTTATAAGCACTCATTTTTTGACAATATTTTTTAAGAGTCTCGTTTAGTAGTCCAAAATTCTATAAAAATCTAACAATTTTGAAAAAATAACTCTTAATACTATTTTCTTATCGTTTTAACCAATATAGGCATATTGTAAGAGATCAATGAAATAATAATAAAATGACAACATAAACGAAATTACTATGAAACGAGAAAAATTTACACTACAAAATGCTTAGCATTGGTACATATATAATGGTTTTTGCAGTATGTTCTTTGCATAAGAGAACATTATACTACAGTTTTTGGTACACTTTACGTCTTCTCTTTGCTCTCACAAAAGTAACACCTTCCTCTTTTACGGTTGTTTATTTCAGTGTCATCAGTAGGTATTTTTTGTTGTTGGTCTTCTGGTTTGCTGCTGTTTTGGTTTCACGAAGAGTCTCTATATCAGATTTATGGTTCTCGTCTTCCAATAAATGAGCAATTTGATCCTCATTTAAAAACCGAACATGACTATGGTTATATGCTGGAAAAATAAATTAACGTTCTAACTATAGTGCCCACGCAAATAACTATACTTGGTGTAGGGGGTAATTTTTGACCCCAGCAGTGTACGTACCTCTGTTCCCAGTAATGTTAGAGCGACCAACGTCCGACGCCCGCCGCACCCCGCGTCGTAATGAGATTAGCTAGATGCACCGGGTTGTAGGTTATAAAAATGCAAAGTTATGATAAGAAATATGGTGCACTGGGGTAAATTTTGACCCCCGATACCAGTTAAGGGTTAAGAAGGCAATACAATTGTGTAAAATTTTGGGTCTTATTCGCGATGTTCAATAATATTAAAATAACCCTTAAATTTTAACTGATCGTTAATATTAGGTGTCAAGATAATTTTAAACGTTATGTAAATGGCATTGCTGTCTAATTAACTATTAAATCTGACAGCGCTCAGAGTTTCGCAATTTTATATCTACAGTCTACACTTCACCTCTTAAACTTTTCATTAAATTCCGAACAGAATTTAAAATAAATAAATCTCATCCTTTGATGATTACAACAAACTAAACATTCATTAGGTAATGGTGTTGGAGATTATCCCAACACCATTACCTAATGAATGTTTAGTGCAACAGCCAGAGTGAATTTTGTAATAATACCAAGTATTTGCACTCTATGATTCTGAGCTTGAGCCCAACCAAAAGCCAACCATTACTATGGATAAAGAGTCACTAAATACCTGGTGCCAAAGATTTTTTAATAAACAAAAAGACTTAAGGACAGAAAAGAAGCTCAGTAAAGGTCAACTAAAATCCAGATTAAAAAAAGCTTTAAATGATTTGTAAACTTTATTATGTATTGGTATAATTGAAACTAAATATTGTTAATTAATTTGTGAGAAAATGGCAGATGAACCGATGTATTTATGTATGTAAACATAAATGAAATATGAAATTTAAGATATGTATGTGTATTGTGTGTATATTCTGCAAGTATAGATATTGTATTCTAAACCGATTTACATAAAACAAACGCTAAATGTTAACTGGAGCAAACCTCAACGCAATAAAAAAAACCGCATTGCAATCGGTTGAGCGGTTACTGAGATTAGCGTGCACAACCGTACAGACAAACAGATATACAGACATACAGACATACAGACAAACAGACAAACAGACAAAAATTCTAAAAATCATTGTTTTGGGTTCTATTGCGTTCATAAAGCCCCCCTATAATATTTATTTTTATTTATCTTCCATGTACAGACAGCGACCTGTTACGATTTTATTATATGTATTGATTGATATATATATATATATATATATATATATATATGTATTCTTTTAAATGGCTCACAGCTATGTAGTTGTAAGCCATTTATTAAGCAAGGTGTTTTTTATTTTATTAATATTTTAAATTGGAATGCGCTTATTGCCAACAAACTGTTCAGCAGTTTGGCAAGTAACATGTTTGTTAACTATTGTATGTACCTACTTAAGAAATAAAAAAAAAAGCTACACATAAGGCCAAACGATATTCTTGCGATACCGCACCGCTAAAATCAACAGCAGCGCGGTATCCAGTAGCTTCGACGCTGTCTATTTAGATTAGTATAATGTGTTCTTTACAGTAATTTACGTTTATAGAATTTGCGATCCATGCCAGAGATTTTTTTTTATACCACTAAGTTGGCAGACAAGCATACGGCCCACCAGAAGAACCGGTGGTCACCGCAGCCTATGAACGTTCGCAACACCAGAGGCACCACACGCGCGCTAAAAACCTTCTAAGACCCTTCTTGAAGAACCCCCACTTGCACCGACTTTAAAAAATCACAAGGAAATAGTAGTCCCACAATACGGCAGTATAACGCTTAGTTTTGCGGGGCGCCACAATGTTCGGTGGTGCGTTGCGTTACGGTGCGGTGTGGCGCAACGCGGTTATGTGTTTCGGCCCTTAAAACATACAAACGCATAAAAAAACTTTATTTTTTTTCCATATAGAACAGCCTGATGAATTATTTATTCAATTTCAGTGATCATACGCAGCAGTATAAAAGGCACAGAAGTCACTACACCCAAGTTTAGGTTTAAAGACCTTTATGTTTGGGGTTCAATTTACGATCCAATGATGGCGCGACCCAGAGACGATTTACCTCTTCTAGAACAGGTACAACACTGTAGATGCCCCAGAGTATACTTACCGGTATGTGGGACAAACAACGAAAGTTATACCAACGTTTGTAAAATGAACTGTTTGAATGAGCGCCTAGGAAGAATGAATACGAAATTTCAAGTTACGATAAGACATGTGGGTGTCTGTGACAATTACTTTGATCTTTAACCTATTAAGCAGAATTAAAAATAAGAAATAAATCTGTCGTTTTATTTTTAACTAGCGGACGTCACGCGGTTTCACCCGCGTAGTTCCCGTTCCCGTGGGAATACGGGAATAAAATATAGCCTATGTTCACCGCAAGGAGTGTAGCTTCCCAACAGTGAAAGAATTTTTCAAATCGGTCCAGTAGTTTAGGAGCCTATTCGTTACAAACAAACAAACAAATAAACAAACAAAAAAACAAAAAACAAATCTTTCCTCTTTATAATATTAGTATAGATATAGATGATCTACACGCCAAGACTTCTCTTTTGCCTATTGGCATTTGTCGCCGATAGCATAGTAGTCGTTAAGTGGTAAGCCTTATGAGTGGAAGGTACGGTCCATAATCTACTTGAGTTCCGATTCATTCAAACATTTCCGTGGAAGAAATAAGTATAAGTGATGAAATGTGGACATTTAATACACTTTTAAGTAAGGCGTAATAATTAACTTATATTCGTGAGAAAATTTAAGAACCTGAATCGCTTCGGATAGCTGAAAAGACTATGGTGCATGGTGGAGCGAGTTGGTATAAATTATGAGTTCTATCAGACAGAGAGCGGTCAGACGTTTTCCGCGTTCGCATTCTGCATTTGAGCATGCAGTATTGCTCACGTAGTGGGACAGGGCGGAAACTCCATACAAAAATGTAATCACGTAATGTGAATACTTTTTTTTTTTTTTTTACGTGAGGGAAAATCCTCATGGATGTTATGCCGGACTCCTACCGACTAAAAAACCTCACGTAACGCCCAACAGCCTATGGTTGTGAGCCCCGGGTAAGCCCTCGGAAGGATGTCCCATGACTCCCAACAGACCTAGGGCCGCCCCTGCGGCCTCGCCTAGGGGGTGGTTCGGGTGCTATCCCGCGTCTTTTGGGGGTTTCGGGTGTTATCCCGCTTCTAAGGAGGGGGCGTACGTGAGTTCCTCACGTTACGCTGCCGTCATGGGCCTGCTTCTGTAAGGACGGTGAGCGGCTCTCTCATCGTCCTCAGACCTCCGGTCATGGAGGCCGATAGTCCTCGGCGAAGACACGTCGGCGGCGCCCAGGCCGCCGACTGCGGAACTCGGGTGGGAGAGTTCTCTCCCGTACCCGCCCCGCCGCTTCCTTCACGAGCATGACCTGCTCGCAGAAAGAGGCGGCGCAATCCCACTTACTACCGCTGGAGATCATGGCTCGCACCATGGTCTCGAGCGAGAGAGTGTCCACGTCCAGACCCACTACGGGGACCTGTCGCTGTTGCGCCCATGCTGTGCACTCGACCAGCGTGTGGAACGCCGTGTCATCGCTGCGGTCCTCGCAGTGCTGACACTCGGCCGTGGTTTCCCGGTGTCATCGCCACAGATACCTACCGAAGCTACCGTGCCCGGTTAGTATCTGTGACAGCCGGTAGGAGAGAGCACCGTGTCTCCTCTCCAGCCACTCGTCTATGACCGGACTGACGGCCGCGATTGTGGCGAATCCCCCCTTTGGTTGCTCAAGTCGCACCTTCCATGTCTGCACGGTTTCCTGGTGGAGCAGGGACCGCTGGGCCTCGATTTCTCGAGACGCAGGCCTTTGGTCCCGCTCACGTAATGTGAATGCTTGAATCAAGCTTGAATGTTTCCATAGCTAGTGTCCCTAGCATACTCACACACAGAGTATACTAGGGACACTAGCTATGGAAACAAAATATAAGGATCAGAACGCAATCTCATGTATGTAGGTACTTTTTTTTCAAATCTACCCTCGGCTAAGCACACATTATACCAAAGCAATATAGCACAAATTACGTAGGTAGTAATACGTAATGCAACGCAGTGACACTCTCTCAAGTACTGACACGGCAATAGACCCATCAAGTTTGTGGGAGGATGGGGAAGCTTACTCAGTGGGAGGCAGGGAGTTGCCGATCTGTATGTAATACTTTTATATTATCTTTGGTAGTAGTGCACGCTGCAACGTCTCATGTGTGAACAAATCTATGTAATACAACACATAGAACGCAAAGCTGACCACATGAAAGCTTGACCGTGTGGACGCTCTCTGTCTGATAGCACCCTTATTACATTTCAATGTGAAAATATTTGCTTCCCATTAATATTTTAAATGTTTAGTTTTGTGAAAATGTTCGGATGTTCGACATCCGTTTAGTCGTTAGAGCGTGACTGAGTAATCGCGCTATTACGGCTAAACGGATCTTGCTGAAATTTGGTACATGGACAAATTATAATGTAGTCTGGAATAACATTATATGATAATCCAGACTGTGATTTACTAGTACTACTTACAACTACTAGCTACTTTTCGTCCCGGGAATGTATTCCCAAATTCTACGCAGGCGAAGACGCGAGCATCCTTTTAGGCATATAAATAAAAACACGCTTCCAAGAAAGTCATATTGACAACCGGAAACGTTATCAGTAGCAGGTTTCCAAGTTGACAGCCAACGACTAATGTGTCTCTTTATATTTGACTTGAAAAACCCGAAGATATAATAAACGGAGAGAAATAAATAATAAAATAATAAAAATAATCAATCAATATCAATACATATAATAAAATTGTAACAGGTCGCTGTCTGTACATGGAAGATAAATAAGAAAAAATATTATAGGGGGGCTTTATGAACGCAATAGAACCCAAAACAATGTTTTTTAGAATTTTTGTCTGTTTGTCTGTATGTCTGTATGTCTGTATATCTGTTTGTCTGTACGGTTGTGCACGCTAATCTCAGTAACCGCTTAACCGATTGCAATGCGGTTTTTTTTATTGTGTTGAGGTTTGCTCCAGTTAACATTTAGCGTTTGTTTTATGTAAATCGGTTTAGAAATAAAAGAGTTATAACACTTTTAAGAATCAGATATTTTGAAAATTTTAATTGTAGGGGTTTCTTTGAATGTGAGTGAACCTAAACTGGCGTGTTGGCTTAATCATAAAAGAGCTTAATGATTAAGACTATTTTTAAACAATTCAGTCCGCGCCGAAGGCGTGGACTGAATTGTTTTAAAATAGACTTAATCATTAAGCTCTTTTATGATTAAGCAAACAGGGCAGTTTCAGACGCTGATTGATGACTCTGATGAAGAAATACCTTTCCTTTCATACACCTTATGTGACGTAAACGAAGTTGCGGGCTCAGCTAGTAATAAATATGTTCATTGGCAAAGATTTCCAAACGCAAAATTTTTTTGATAATGCAAAATTATAAACAAAATAAACCGTATTTTTGTTCTTTAAATCTAAAAATGTTTTTCTAAAATACTAAGGTGATAGACAAGCTTATCCAAGATCCCTCTAATCATTAGAGGGATCATGGATAAGCTTGTCTAGAGTCTAATGGAAAATGGCACCTGCAGTCTCTGGACTGAGTTGTAGCGCCTCTGGTGTTGAACTGGACAAACTGCTAGTGGGATTCACGTATGGATGGCTCGGTCCCAAAAAACGGAAAATAAAAATTACGTTTGTTGTACGCTTTCGTTTTCTTTTTGCAATTATAACGGCATCGAATTACATCATCTGTGAAAATTTAGCTGTGTAGGTACAGTCTGGTGATACAAAAAACTAGAAAACAAGGACGGTGATGGGGCTGATCAGCTTACTACAGCTTACAGTAGCAGGCCCAAAACCACATAATTATCGTGACGTGAAAGTTTCACGCGTGCCTCTCGCCCCAAGAAGAGGGAGAACACCCGAACAACCCAAAGTCGCGGAATAGCACCTGAACCCCCTAGGTGAGGCCGCAGTGGTAGCTGAAGTCTGTTGGAAATCCTAGGAATATCCTAAAATAAAATAAAATTTATTGTATTAATAAATAATTGTTTAGATTTGACAAAATAGTCGTGACTCTACTGGGGGTTCGGAAATGCTACAGACTGAGAAGAACGCCTCAGTCTGGCTTTTTTCTATATTTATAACCTAATAAGTTTTTTCACGTAGTAAAGAGCAATTTCGTCTCCTTCCGAGGGCTTACCCGGCGCTCCCAACCGTAGGCAGTAGGTAGGGAACGTGTTGGTTTTTAGTCGGTTATAATCCGTCATAGCATCCATGAAGGATTTTCCAAACGTAAATAAAAACCTGGTGTCACACAGATCTACCCAGTAATATCTCTATTACTGGGTAGATCTGTGTGACACCCGTTTTTACCATTTGGGTACGGGATTCTAAAAGAAAATGACTGTTAAGGCATAAATAACATTATTATCCTAATTACTCTCACTAATTACTGCTACACAGAAATATTGTTTTATTGGCACGCTAAACGAATAAAGTTACTAACTACATTTAGCAACACGTATTAGAGATGTAACTAGAAACTATCTAACTATGTCTAAATTAATTTATTATTGTAAGTATGTAGTAAAATATTTTGTTTTTGGAAAGATCGCCTAATAATGCAGGCATACCTTTAGGGGTAGCCAGAGGCATAGTTTATGCCCACTTTTCAGCATAATGATTGTCTAAAATTTAAACAGTGGTCACATCACTTTGTCTGTGGTGAGCCAATTGCTATATTAAATCGAACCTGTGCGTGTTATGAAAACCGTTTTAATATAGCCGGGACGTCTCCATGGGACCTGGAAGCGAGAGCCCTTGCGTCACTGTTTAAAGGGCGCAATGAGGCGCTGGAGCGGGGCCAACGGCTTGTGTCTCGAGATATCGAGGCTCGACGGTGCCAGTTCCACCAGGAAACCGTGCAGACATGGAAAGTGCGACTTGAGCAACCAAAGGGGGGGATTCGTCACAATTACGGCGGTCAGACCGGTCATGGACGAGTGGCAGAACAAGAGACATGGTACTTTCTCCTACTAGTTGTCACAGATACTTACCGGGCACAGGAACTTTGGTAAGTATCTGTGGCGAGTACACTGGGAAACCACGGCCGAGTGCCAGCACTGCGAGGAGCGCAGCAAAGACACGGCGCTCCACACATTGGTGGAGTGCACGGCGTGGGCGCAACGGTGCCACATCCTCGTGGCAGGTCTGGACGTGGAAAATTTCTCGCTGGAGACTATGGTGCGAGCCATAATCTCCAGTGGGAGTAAGTGGGACTGCTGCGGAGTAAGTGGGGATCCGTGACAGGGTACCTGAGAACAGCTAGACGTGCGGGATTCACGCACGACCCCCTAAGAAGCGGGATAACACCCGAAAATCCCTTCCCCCCGTAGGTGAGGCCGCAGTGGTAGCCGTACGTCTATTGGGAGTCCTGGGGTATCCATCAGAGGGCTTACCCGGGACTCCCAACTGGAGGCTGTTAGCAGGACACGTGAGATTTTTTAGTCGATGAGAAGGCCTGCATAACATCCACGCGTAAATAATAAAAAAAAGCGCTGTTTAAAGTTTTCAAGCCACCCATAAGACCTTCAACTATACGACACTAGTCGAGGGACGCTACACATAGTTACATTGTTTCAGGTGTCTATATTAGCACTCGCTAGCTTGCTCATCTCCAATCTTGGAAACGAATTCTACGACTCAGTCAAGACAAGGAGAAACACCGGGTTGGTGATTTAGTGAATAGCTTGGCAAGACCGGTTCGGTCTTTCCAAGTTATTTCCTTTATCAGTCCGGGAGCCTCATACAAAATAAAAGACCGAAAATACTCGTTTATGAAAACATTTGCATGATTGCACCAGTGCCCTCTAATATTTCAAGTCTAATGCGACCTATTTTACAGGGTTCAGGCAAACCTTATTTCAGGATACTTTTTAAATTGAACTTTCTTTTTCAGCTATTATACTGCTCCTCACTGAAATATCTATACCGATCAATGCAAGAAGAAAAACTACTTCCAGAAGAGTAACCTTTGACCCTTCATACTACAAAAACTTCCGAGCCTCGACTGTTAACACTTTAATCAACAGAAACTTACGATCCAGAGATTCTTCAACTCTCGACAGAGTAGCGTTGAAATCATCGAAAGTTAAGCCTTCTCGCCGCGGGTTTTTTATGAGCACGAATCATGATGAACCATCTACGAATATGACAACGACAACTCCTGAACCAAGAACTAGGACCTACCTTCGGTTACTGCCTCCAATACAAATGAGATTGCCTTGTTCTGAGTGTCCGTATGTTTATCTGCCTGTTTGCACGCATTTGAATATTACATACGCGAATCAATGTTTCTTTGCTTGTAAAACACGAAACGATTTCATTGTCAGAAGAGGAGTGTGTATATTCTTTTAAATTTTGAGAATCGGTGTGACTTATTCTGTATTTTTACTTGACGCATCGGTTTCTGCAATGGTTCTCAATAAAATCTACGATAAAATGTATTTACTTATTATATCTTTCTGGGTTTTGTACTTGGAACCGAAAATTGGATTCTTTGTTAGATCAATTTATGGTAGGAATGTAGGCTGTCTAGGCATTATTATTTTTCAGGAATACTTGCTGTATCAACTTATCTATAGGATATTATTTGTAGCTGTAGCCATTACATTTAAAGTTCTAAAGATTCTGAAACAAAAGATTGTATGTGTACCGTCTCGATTTGATTAAGACAAGAAGCTGTGGGACGGTCTCACCCGACTGCCCCTCTAACGTTTATTGTGAAAGTGAAAGTTCAACCCAATTGTCGTTGTCATTTTTGTTTCATTTTAAACTTTGAATAGATGATCAACGTGACCTAATGACGTAATTTAATGCAACAGAGTCACAGACTACAGACACAGGTCTCGCCATAAGCCCCTCTGCAATATATTTTATAAGACTCGTAGATTTTTTTATCACATAAGGCCTTATATAGTGACGGGGTTCCATGTTGAGACAGGTAAGGGTACAAAATGTCGCCACCCCAATTATACATTTTGAGGGTGTTGTAAGAGGCGACTAAGGGGACACTTTCGCAAAAAGATAGACATTGCGTGGAGAAGGAAAACTCGAAATAAAACCCGGTTGTCAGTAAAATGACGCTAATTTGAAGGCCTTATGGGCGGCTTGAAATTTATAATTATATTTTATAATTTATAAAATTTCAACAGTAGGTCGCGGCGACCTGCGCCTGTCCATATCAACACGGCAATAGACTCACCACCTACTACGTGGGACTTAAACTATAACGTGAAATGTAGGCGTATACTATGCCTCTGCCTACCTATTCGGGGATAAAGGCGTGACTATATACATATATGTATGTAAGAGTGTTAGATTCAAATAATAATATTAATGGCGTTTTCGTAGGATACGTCATTATTCCATAGCACACATCCCTCGTAAACCTAACCAGTGCATTTTGTTAGTCGTGGTGTCTCATATTTTTTCGTACAATGCAGCCTCGTAGCAAGGACTTTTTGTGAGAATTAATAAGTGATTCCGTTAATGCATATAATATAAAGATTTACTTTAGAACAATTTTACAAGTGGAAAATCCAAAAAAAAAATTCAGTCAGATTTTTATTTTACACTAGCCCGACAGACGTTGTCCTGCCAAAACTATGAATATGGAAATCGGTATCCCGAGTTCTGAGTTCCCGGTCCCGAGGTTCCGTTCCTGGTTCATTTCCCAGTCCGTCTTTTTGGTCCTGATTCCCATATTGGTGCTTTGAGTTTCAAGAAGCGATCCAAAATCGCAATAGAAACCATTTCTTTGAACAGTTCTAGCCTAGAACAGTTCAGTTTGAACAATTTGCAACAGTTGTTGCAAATTTTCAAATTTTTCACGAAAATTTCATATTTTTTTTTCATAAGAACCTTCTCCTGACAATAACAAACACAACAAAAAAAGAATTAGCGAAATTGGTCCTGCCGTCCACGCGTGATGTCGTGACCAAGGAAATAGGGATTCATTTTAAAATAATAGAATAACAGTATGACGTGTACTATCTACATTCAAAAATTCAGCCTGTCTCTCACAAGAAAGCGGTATTTCAAAACTTCAAATGTCGTCAGCCAGCTGTTTAGCATAGTATTGCGTTTTTAGGTGAGTTTAAATTTTAATATACATTAGGTAAACTGTGTGCAGTCGGAACTAGCGTCAGAATGTAATTTGTAACTTTAACCTGACTACAGCAAA
Source organism: Miltochrista miniata (assembly GCA_933228765.1). Classification (NCBI taxonomy): domain Eukaryota; kingdom Metazoa; phylum Arthropoda; class Insecta; order Lepidoptera; family Erebidae; genus Miltochrista; species Miltochrista miniata. The sequence goes on along the minus strand of OW121773.1, from coordinate 9,386,936 downwards.
GGAATTAGGAAGGGCAATGAACTTAGCAGTATTTTTAGGGTTTCGTAGCCAAATGGCATAAATGGAACCCTTATAGATTCGTCTTGTCTGTCTGTCTGTCCGTCCGTATGTCACAGGCACTTTTCTCCGAAAGTATAAGGCCTATGCTGTTGAAATTTCGTGAGTAGATGTATTCTGTAAACTGCATTAAGATTTTTGTATAAAACTGAAAAAATAGCAGTAAATATTGGGGGTCCCCATACACAGAACTGAAATTCATTTTTTTATTTTTATTTAACCCATACGTGTGGGGTATCTATAGATAGGTCTTTCAAAATGCTATTGAGGTTCCTAACATAAGGGGCGAGTCCAACTCGCACTTGGCCGGTTTTTCTTATTTCTGACTAGCTGTTGCCCACTTCGTACGCGTGAAAACTATGCAATATAAATCTGTGTGTATATTACACACAGATTTATATTGTTCTCTACCGAGCCCGTAAAATATTGAGCGTAATAACATGTAGCCTGTGTGTAAAACCTATCTCTTACTAATATTCCTGCAATGTTTTAGTTGAATTAATCCACCAGCTTACATATTCGATTGCTCTCTGCTTAGCCCCTAGGATAGGTAGCGTAATAAAATATAGCCTATTTGAAGGCCGTACCTTTCATTAATATTTGTGCAAAATTTGAATCAAATCTATTAAGTACTTTTTGAGATCCTTCTGGACAAAGCAAAGCAAACAGACAAAAACATTTCTAACTATATTTCAGCATCAGTATCTTTATGTTGAACACCTAGCGAGTATATTTTTTAAAATATTTCCAATATACCTACAGTTTTGACTTTTCTATCATTTTATACTATTCTGCCCGGTTATGATTGTGTTCCCATGGGAAGCGGGAACGAGTTCCATTAGTTGAGCATCATCTAGTATATTATAGGTAGGTACTTTTGAGTACCTTAAAGTTTAAATTACTCATTAAGTTTAAACTAAAGAAGTATCAATTGTTTAGATACAAAACACCGACCAAGTACAGAACGGATTTACACGGCTTATGAGATACAACCTGGGGATAGACAGACGGACCGCATTTTTTTTAACGTGAGGGAAAATCCATCATGGATGCTATGACGGACTCCTACCGACCAAAAAACCTCACGTAACGCCCAACAGTCTATGTTCTATGGTGGAGCTCCGGGCAAGCTCTCGGAAGACAGGACAGACAGACGGACAGCATAGTTTCAGTATTAGGGTTCTGTTTTTATCCTATAGGTTTGAAACCCTATCCTCTAAATTTGAAACCTAAAAAAGGAAGCTATTCCAGGAGGAACAATATAAAAAAAACTCTGTTTGAAGACGACGGCTAAGGTTCATAAATAATAATTGGTTTTCCATTAACAGACATAATACATACACAAGAGCACTTGTGCACAATCTGTAACGGTCAATTAAATCTGTGCATTACACTGAAATGCATGATTCAGTACAGTTAATAGTTTCTTGAAGTCGTACATAATGTTATGTAAGTGCCTATTGAATTATATAATAACTGACATATATAATTAGGTACTGCTGAAATCTGTGTTCCATTTCTAGAACTCCGTAACCGAAGGGTTAAAAACGGGACCCTATGAGACTTCGTCGTCCATCTGTTTGTCTGTCTGTAGTCCGTAGCTCATGAACAGTAATAGCTAGACACCTAAAATTTTCACAGAATATGGTCTGTTGCCGTTGTAATACGACGAATACTAAAAATAAAAAAAATTAAGAAGGCAGTTATAAAGCAATCGTTTTCTTTTTGTAGTTTTTTAGTCCGGAACTACATGCGCGAGTTCAACGAGGCACAAGTTCATCCCAACAATCAATCAATCAATCAAATCAGCCTATATCAGTCCACTGCTGGACGTAGACCTCTCCCAAATTACAGGTCACCGGAAAATATTCTTTAGTCAACTGTTTTTCGACCAAACGTGCATTCGATCAGTAGTAAAAATACCAAATGTTTGTTCGATAAAAACTCTTTTGGTCAATTGTTCATTCGATCAGTAGTAGAAAGGCCTAATGTTTTTCGGTCACACGTCAAATGATCAAATGAATTTCGGTCACCAGTGGTAAACCCAAGTCGCGGTCTCCACTCCAGAACTCGTTTGCTCCACCTACCATCGGTTCTCCTACAGATATGACCAGCCCACTGCCACTTCAAACTGCATACCTACTCCAAAAGAAGAATTTATTTTAATTTTAAACTAAATAAATAAAATGTATTGTGTTTCACTTGTTACAGATGCAGCTTTTCTTATTTTATTTATCTGTCCAATGAATTTACAGTATAGGGGAAGTTATTTAAATTATATGCGCCTATTTCCACCACTATCAGTTAATAGAGCCTGCAAGGATTGCCCACATTTCTACTTTCCAGTGTGCGTCGATCGTAATTTTACATTGTTAAACAAGTGCTACTTTTTCTGTAGAAATGATACAAATTTACATACATTTAAGAAAGGAAAATGTGTAATATTTTAAAATGATAAATATGAAGTCGTGATGTGTTTTTTTATTTTAACCTTTTCGTCTTCCTTGGGATATCTTTCTGAGGAGTTTTCTGGGGTACCCGACGCTAGTAGTGCCGACAGATAGGTAGATACCGCGTATTTTTTAACCGACTACCAGTAGTGTAGGCTTAGCATCAGTAGGGATTTTTAGACTCATCGACTGGCCTCGTGGTCCAGTGGTTAGTATGCCTGACCGCGGATCACAGGTCTAGGGTTCGATTCCTACCCAGGATATTTTGTCCTTTTACTTTCATTAAGAGATTTCTCTTAGTATAATGAGCGCTTTGATTTGTTCTGTGTCTAGGTGTATCTTTTCTAATTATTATGTATATGTATTTAGAAATACATAAGTATGTTTATCAACAGTCTAGATCACTTAGCACAACCTTATGTTAGCTTAATATGGGGTAGATGATGTTGTATGAGAATTTCCACATATATTTATAATTTTAGTATAAAACAAACAAACAAATTCAAAGGTCGATAGGTTTTTTTTTTGTTTGGGAAAATCCTCATGGATGTTACGCTGGACTCCTACCGACTAAAAAACCTCACGTAACGCCCAACAGCCTATGGTTGGGAGCCCTGGGTAAGCCCTCGGAATGATGTCCCAGGACAAGGTCGATGGGTTAAGCTTATTTTGATCAAGAAGGCAATTCTGACTATGACTCTCTTCTAACGTACTATCAGATGACCGTAGCTGCCCCCACGTGTTAAGAATTTTTCGTAGCTGTTTCCACAGAAATTTATATCCCGGAATATAAAGTTCAACATAGTGTCTTTTAGATGACATTCCTATTTACTAAATAACAATGCAACAAGTGATCACACCTCTTAAAATTGATCTTAGAGTAGGTAACTTCACTTACCTTACGTTTCTAAGCAAGGAGTGTCTATGTGTGTTTCACTACGAGTTTTGGTAAGTGAATGTTTATAAGGAGTAAGGAGTCTCAAGATCATCGGGTGTCAAGCGATTTTTCCTTTAATTTTGCATTTGCTGACTATCAGACGAGGCAACAATGCAGGCATCCTCCATGAGTTTAGAAGTGAGCAGTCACTCCTCTTAAGAAGCCCGAAATAAATCTATGTAAATAATAATGAATCTGCAAAATGTATGTAAGCGCATACCTTCAGAACGGATGGACCGATTTTGCTATTTTTCTTTGTGTTAGTTATAGCCAGGGTAAGGTTCTATTAAAAAATATAGTTTTTTGCGTATCTTTAATCTTTTCATTGGGTTGATACAGCAGAACAAAGTTTACCGGGTCGCCGGTCGCCTTGATATGGCGGAACAAAGTTCGCCGGATCGCCTTGATATGGCGGAACATAGTTCGCCGGGTCATCAGTGCTAGCAGTCAATTAAAACGAACACTCAGCTCCAGGTCCTCGTAAAACTTGAATGCAACTTGGAAGATATTAAAATGAAGAACAAGAAAGTGGGTGAAGTTTTAAAGTCATAAATATCATTTTACCTACATAAGACAATAATAAAAGCAAACTTGTAATATTATCTTTTCCATGTCGTGTAGGCTTTGAGAAATTACATTATATGTTTATATATTATAGACGAATGATGTCGTTAACATAAGCCTTTCATATTCAGCTTAGCATGAAAATTTGAAAGCAGCTTGAATATCAAAGTAAAATTACTACCTTCCAAACACACGGTTGATTCAGTCGAGCGGTAATACACATACACCAAATTTCTGTACTGTAAAGACAAAAGTTACGTAAGGAAGAATATGGACATTCCTTCCTTTAAATATAGTTCAAGGCTTCGACCAAGTTATAGTATAGACGGGCCCACGTCATACTTTACGAGTCACAAAGTGAGCGACTCAAAAAGTGATACTAGTTCACACACAAATATATTGTAGCAACGACACGACATGCACACATACATTTTTTTATCGAATTTAGGATAGAAATTTTACACTTCAGGAACGCACAGGAAGACATCTTGTTTAACGTCTTCAAAACTAATGATGAACGTATGGATGAGCCGGTCTATACTATTACTTGGTTGAAGGTTCAAGGCAGTTCCGCAACTTTTTACAAAGAGCGCTTACTTAACGTACTCCCACAGATTCATTAATATTTACCCACATACACCTATTTTTATAATTTTGTAGCTGGTACTGCTGGTCGTATCACCTAATGACTGACATTGAATATTCTGCCTGTGAATGTAGTTCAGTTGACATTTATAAACAGTCTTTCTTCATAGTTTCATTTGAGAAGCGCATTTACTAATAGCAAATAGACATACCGCTACAAACTCATTGTGTTTAATATAAATAAATAAATATAGAAGAACTTTTTTGCACAGCCTACTGCTAGTTTCTATAGATCTATGTTACTGATTACGACCCTGATATTATATTTAATTTTCTTAATACGTACCCACATTCTTAAATAAATACTATATTGTGTCTTGAAACGGGCGGGAATCTAATTTGAGCCCTCAGCATGGTAGACGTATACACTATGATCCGCTTTTGAGTAAAAAACAAAATAAACACAAAAATACACTCAACAAAATTTATTTTATCTCGTAGGTATATCTATATTAAGACAGACTGAGATGTATTGAAAGTTTGTACGCACTCAGTCGGGAAATATTTTACATGGTCCATTTCTGACATACTTTACATAGTCTTTGGGCTTTCTGCTGTTTACATTCTTACATCTCAGCATGCACTCATTCAAGTAGGTGTTGTTATCAGTACCACAAACCGGAAAGTAAATTCTTGGGCAAGAAGTACAGCCTTTCGTAATTTTTATTTGATCTAATCCAATCATATCTCGAGATTTCATGTTGTAGAATCGCAGTATATTGTAGATTCCATATTCTGGTAAACAAGTCAAAATAAAAAACATTAACGGTTTTTTCTCTTTTCATTTTTGAAATTTATTTATTTTACCCATTTGTAGATCCCTAATATTATGTTATCTTAATGATAGGTATTATGAGAAGGAAAGTTTTGATTGTCTGTTGGTTAACATTGAATATGCTCCGAAACCACTGTACCGAAATGAAAAGTTCTTTCGATGATAGAAAGTTACAATGGCCCCCGTTGACAAAGAGGAAAGGGTAGTGCGCAGTTGAAACCGCGTGAGTTTCGCTAGTCTATACTAATAATAATAATAATATATATTATTTTCCAAAAGGACTGTGACAGTCCTTTTGGAAAATATTTATTTGATAGTTATATTATTAACTCGCTTTGGGGTCGAACTGATGAAAATAGGTGCAGATGCATTTATACAAAGCGAATGCTCGACGCTTATATAGTTAGTGATCAAAGGACTGGCTTCTTTTTTACACAGAGAATAGGCATTGCATAACGTTGAAGTCTTTAGAGGCAGCTTGAAAAGTTTCAACAGCAGGGAAGTTCAGCACTCCATTTTCAAAATGGCATTAAACATTTTGACCCACGGACAAAACTTGGGCCCAAATTTTGTCCCTCATAATAACGTGGGACAAAATGTGGCGACAACATGTAACCGGAATTTGGGTAGTTGTTATGCCTTTTTTCCAGGGAATAAGGTGTAAAGATACAATATACATGTAATGCTTATTTAAAACAAAATATTTAAATACCATCGTCGTTATTATTAACTTCCTCATCCACCATTACTGGAACAACTGAAATGCTGATCATAAACACCAATACTGTGAAAAAATAAATAAAATTTTCTTTGTCAAAATGGTTGGAACTTGTGAATAACAAAATCGGCAGTCTAGATAGGTTTTCATCACGCTACTATTGCAAAATCGTATTGGGATAGATAAAATAGTTTTTGCTATCCATTATACGTTTTTCTATGGCAGTCATTCGCTCATTCGTTCGGGAGGGTAGTTGACATTATTCAACCGTATTAACCGCAAAATAGAAAGAAATTGAAAAGCATCGTTTCCCGTCAGCCGGGAACCGATAAGAGGTAAGAGCACGAGTTTTAAAGCTGAGTCCACGTCATTACATATAAGTAATCTGGCCGACCCTCAGAATTCCGAGCGCTCATTTCGCCGATGATAAATTCAACAAATGGTTGTATGGGCGACTGTTAAAACTCCGAATGGTCATTTCGCCGATGATCAGTTTTACGAATGATTGTATGAAATTGATGTTGGTGTTGGATGGTTATAAAAAAAATAACCACGAAGGCTAAGGCGGGAGCTCCGCTCCGCTTCGCTCCCGCCTTAGCCTTCTAACCTAACCTATCCGAGTCGAGGTGTTAACCATAATAAGTGAATGGTTAACACCCCGACTCAGCGTACCCCGATACAATCATTCGTAAAACTGATCATCGGCGAAATGACCATTCGGAGTTCTAACAGTCGACCATACAACCATTCGTTGAATTTATCATCGGCGAAATGAGCGTTCGGAATTTTGAAGATCGGCCAGGTTATTTCGAAATTATGACGTGGACTGTTTAAAGCTCTAGGCTCTTTTATAACTGTAACTTTCAGTAGGTATATGTTAAAAGAATAAATCATCATAATTTAGGTTTATTAATATATGGCTAGGTAACATGTATAATGTAGTTAACCCTCCCTCTCTCCCCCAAACACAGAGTAGAACGATTAAACGCTAAAACTAAACGACTAAAGTTGGCATTGCTCGGTGTGTCCCATAGGATCATTTTACATCAAAACTAATTCCTTATTTTACTATTAATTTATAGAATTTACATGAATATTTTGTATTATTTTTCCTTTAAATTCATTCCTTATTGAGATGCATTCATTTAAAAAAAATAAATAAATTAATTTAAGATAGGTACGTTGCTTACTTTTCCATATTACAAAAGAAGCAAATTTCTCTTTTATTTATCTTCGAACATATGAATTAAAAGAAAAGATACTTGCCCATAGTAATAAATTCTGTACAATTCATCATTATAATGTTAAACTGATATTCAAAAGAAACAGTGTTCTTTATCGAATTTTGCAAAGTGCATAACAAATGTTCCTTGCAATAATAAAGCAATATTAACCGCAGGTTAATTAACTTTGTATTTCATTTTAACTGGTAACGGCAAATTGAAAACAATATCAATGTAGGTATTTCCGAGTTAAGATGTCATAAATGCAAGCAACATCATTGCTGCGTACACTTTGCAAATATTCATAATAATAAAATAAAATATTAAAATACCAGCTGACCCGCGCAACTTCGTTTGCGCCACATAAGAGAGAGTATTACCTGTTCCCGTCGCATTTACTCCCGTCGCGTTGCGTTTACTCACGTAGCGTCTCGTCGTTAATATTTTCCCCCGTTTTTGAAACATTTACTATTACTGCTCTGCTCCTATTCGTTGTAGCGTGATGCTATATAGCCTATGACACTCCACAATAACGTAGCTTTCTTTTGGTGAAAGAATTTTTAAAATCGGTTCAGTAGATCCCGAGATTACCCCTTACAATTTAACAAACACACAAACTTTACTTCTTTATAATACATATTAGTATAGATTCATAATATTCATAATGCAACAAGTTCGGCTAAGAATAAAAACAAAAATGCATGCTCTTCAATTCTTCATGGATTATAATTTTTTATGAACTCAGTTTGACTCTCTATGTTCGGGTTTTATTGCATCAGTCGTAATCGCAAGTAGAGTCGTTAGTTTCGGCGTTCCACGGTCTCCTAACCATAATAATATTTAGTTTTTTTTACAGTAGTTTTGGCATTGGTATTTTAGACGGTTTATTCCTATACTTGAGATGGGACCTAATTTTTGGCATTCTTGCGGGTGTCAGGTCTATTGCGTGGTATAGAATATAGAACACTTCATGAATCTACGTGTAAGTTTAGGGTGGCCACTTTGTGATGCATCATGATCAGCACTCATAATTATGCAACCGCCCGTAGTGTTCCTCCTATGCCTAACCAGAGTTGGCAAGATTCTATCAACGCTGTTTGGAGAAGCTTTTATGTAATTGGATTTACACGCGAACAATTTGACTGTATAACCATTTTGTTGTGTACAAAACCCGTACAGTTACAAAGAATTGCTGGTTTAAGCTATGGTAAAATAAATAGCCGTAAACCATACATAATGGTCATACCATAATATAGTCACGCTTTTATTCCTTGGGGTAGGCAATATTATATGCTCACGTTTCAACAATATTATTTAGTGGCACTTAATAAGTGGTGAGCCTCGTCGTAGACGGACATGATCTAACTTCGTTATATCAAAAAAAAAAGTCAGATTTGTAGCACACAACATTTTATTTTTACCCTCGATTTAAAACAATGACTGTTTCATCTGGACTATAAGGTGCAATTTCGTTGAAATATTCAAACAAGACCCGTGATCTTCTTTCTCGTTTTACAGTTGCATTAACGTTGTCATCATTACCATTGTACTGAAAGTTGAGCATTGTTAGCTGTGCTAGTTTATCACTTGTCTCAAAATCTGTGTCATTACTGCTGGACAGCCATTTCTCAGGCATAGTGATATTCACAGCGACAGTTCCGATACTATAGCGACGTCTGTAGTTTATACATGGTCCATCTCGTCTGAATTTAGTTCTTGGTCTAGTGCAGTGCATCACACAAGGATTGGAGTATGTAATACCATCATAGGCACATACAGGAGCGTATATCCTTGGACAGTTGCATTGACCTCTTCGCTGTCTGGTCATTTTATGCATATCTATCGGGTTATCATTACCGTCCAAAACTTCGCTAGGTTTTGCGAAATCCAACATGCCGTACATCTCTTTGAGGTCAGTAAAGTTATAAAACTCATACTTAGAACGGCCTTCGGGATAGCCTGTAATAGTTATTAGGTTAATTGTATTATATAATTCAAATATATTTTTATACTAGGTACAAAGTTGTAGACACAGTCAGACAAAGATGTTTCCAATAAAAAATGATCCATGGAAATCGGTTCAGTAAACATGTAACATACTCATCGGAATAAACAGAATTAAGCTAATATAATTAACTATTGTATCATTTTATATATGTATTAACATAAAATATAAAATTTAAATTAAAAATGGCAAAATCACGTGTCTGCCCTTACAATGTTAGTAGTATATTAAATTAGTTCTGAAATAAATCTCAAGGTAAATAACTTGTTTTTCTATTAGACGGTTCGTATCGAGTCTCTGAGAACGGGTGCAACGGCAGATCCAGTGAGCTATTAGCACAGAGCGGAAGAAACTCCATACAAATGATTCATTTTAAATTTTGTCACCTACACTAAAAACACGTTATGTTTGTACCATAGATTTAGAATGTACAAGATAAACAGTGTCAGATAGAAAACGAAACCAAAAAAGAAATATCTATGTGTGAAAATGAATATATGAATATCTATATATGTTATTTAATATCAAATTCACACACTGAACTCGACACCATCGTAGAAAATATTAAATTTTTCATTTGATTCGTAAGATCACTACAGAATATAGTAAAATATGAATGACATATTATCACCACGGGTGCTAGGGTGATAAATTAAGAGTACACAAGTTGCTATCTCTTTTCCTCTCGAGCTATGTGTACTGGTAAATGAGGTCTCCCTCGCACGCTATGTGTATCTATTGAGAGTAGCGAAACATTCTAAATCTATGGTTTGTACAGAGCTTGAATATGTGTGTCACCAAGCAAACGTTTCGTCAAAATACCCTCCCATCTATTAAGAGCTTGCCTGACCCTAACCAAATCGCATGATTCACTGCCGCTACCCCCGCGCCCCTTTGCTACAGATCGCGCGCCATATTCACGCGGCGCCGCCGCCGCGTCAATCGGTGAGGGTGACAGATTACGATAGTAACGCAAGTAGCGGCGGATCACAACGCACTAGCGAACAATGAATAGAATGGAGTAGATATTTGTGTGAATAGTTTTACTCGGTTTTTAGTTTTACTTTTTTTAAAAATTGACCGTATCATACTACTTATAAAAATAGGAGGAGAATTTTTATAAAACTTTAAAATGAACAATTTCGCAATTCACATTTTTTATGTAACTTTAATTATATTTACTCAGCGCACGCAACGTATACTCTCAAAAGGAATAAATTTTCCCGTTTTCGAAACTTTATTCATGGTTGCTCCTATTCGTTGAAGTGTAATGTTATAAACCTTCCTCAACAAACGGACTATCGAGCACCCAAACTCCGAAACATCATTTTGTGGATCACACGAATATTCGGCCCGACCCCAGAATAAAATCAGGGCCTCAGCGCGGCCATCGGTTATACCACCGAATGCACCACCGCATCAAGGCGAATTATGAAGAACGAATAATCCTTTTTTACTGTAAAAGAACAATGATGAAAAAGATACTATCCATATATCTACCTTCACGCCAAATCCCTTGCGGGGTAGGCAGAAAGAACCGAGCGCCACACGGCACGGTCCATACACACCTCACTTGCTTCTTCAACTTTCATTTTTCTTTTCATGCATGCACGTCGGTTCCTTCGGCTTTGACACCACCTTCAACTAACACACGATTAATTTGGTCGTGGTAGGTGTGTCGTGGCCTTCCCCGACTCCTACGTCCATCCACTTTCGCGTTGTATATCTGTTTTGTCATTCTTTCATCACCCATTCGCTCCACATGCCCGAACCATCGTAGCATGTCCTTCCTTACTTAAACACCGACACTCTCTTCCATACCAACTCTCTTTCTTACATCTTCATTCCGAACGCGATCTGCGAGCGTTACTCCGCAGATTTTGCGTAGCGCACGCATCTCGACCGCGTTTATTCTACTTTCATGCGTTTCCTGCCGTACCTAACTCTCGCTTCCATACATTAGCGTAGATATCAGCACCGCACTGTGTACTGCGAGCTGGGCCTTTTGACTTAGGGTTTTGGTACCCAAAAGTTTGCCTAACGCTCCATTCACTCTATTTCCCGCAGTTACCCTCCTTTCTACATCAGTGGTGTACCATCCATCCCTGCTTAATGCACATCCAAGATATACAAACTTATCTACCTGTTCCAGCAATACATCATTTACAGTTATCCTGGCATTCGTTCTGTCCTCTTCTCTTTCGAATACCATCACTTTCGTTTTAGTCGCGTTCAAATGTAAGCCTCTCATTAGACTATCATCTTTCATCGCTGCGACTAGAGACTATAGTTCTGATGGCGATTCGGCTATGAGCACGGCATCATCTGCATACAGCAAACAGTTCTCATTCACAAGTAAGTCACCCATTCGCAATCCAACATCCATCGATCTTACTCTCTTAAGACAATCGTCCAGGTAGAGGACAAACAGCAGGGCCGACAGCACGCAACCCTGTCTGACGCCAATGTTGACGTCAGACCAGGGAGACAGGCTGCCGCCCACCCGCACACATGCCATACATCCCACATATGTAGACTACACGGCACGAAGCAAGCGCACCATCAATCCCAAATCCTGGCAAGATGATGAGATGACACATAATCCAAACACGCTTTCTTCTTTCTTGCTACGCAGGATTAAACCTCTGCATCCCACCAGGCATCACCTATCGAATGTTCATGTCTCTTTGCACTCCCACATGCTTCTTTTGCTCTATCCACTATACTTTCTTTCATAATATTCCAGCATTCATCCACATCTAAGTCGGAAAGGCTCGCGTTTGCAAGCCTTTCACTGACTAAGCCTACATACATACTCCTTACGCTTTCATCCTCCAGTTTTTCACTCTTTATCCTATCAAAGTCTCCGAGAGGGACACGCACTCGCTAGTGCCTCCACTTCTTGAAAAGACTGAATGAAGAAAAAGATACTAATAATAGAATTTTTTTAACGTGAGATAAAATTCATCATGAGTGCTACCGACTAAAAAGCCTCACGTAACGCCCAACAGCCTATGGTTGGGAGCCCCGGGTAAGCCCTCGGAAGGATGTTCCAGGACTTCTAACAGACCTACGGCCACAATTGCGGCCTCGCCCAGGGGGCGGTTCGGGTGCTATACCGCGTCTTTGGGGGGTTTCGGGTGTGATCCCGCTTCTAAGGGCGTGCGTGAATTTTTCACGTCACGCTGCCGTCATGGGCCTGCTTCTGTAAGGACGGTGAGTAGCCCTCTCGCCGTCCTCAGGCCCACGGTCATGGAGGCCGATAGTCCTCGGCGAAGACACGTCGACGGCGCCCAGGCTGCCGACTGCGGAACTTGGGTGGGAGAGTTCTCTCTCGTTCCCGCCCGCCGTCTCTTTCACGAGCATAACCTGCTCGCAGAAAGAGGCGGCGCAGTCCCACTTACTCCCGCTGGAGAGCATGGCTCGCACCATGGTCTCGAGCGAGAGTGTGTCCACGTCCAGACCCACCACGAGGACCTGGCGCTGTTGCGCCCAACAGCATCATCATTCAGTAAAAACTCATTTTTCTTTCATTAGTACCTTCAATAAAATGATTATTCTTTTATGTGAATCAACAAGTATTTTTGAAACAATTTTGTTTTGAAAATATCACCGGCAATTTTATACTATTAAATCGAAAGTCTAAAGACAGTGTTATATTTTACAGATTTTTTTTTAAATACTTACACTGTCTTTTTTGTACTTGAATTAGCCGACTCCATTGTTTTATGTTCCGTGCAATTACTTCCGGCACCGACTCGCCCGCACAGGAGTGCGGGACCAAGACTACTAGGATAGTAGTGGCGGTTTCTGGGTTTTGTATGACATTTTTAGGGTTCCGTAGCCAAATGGCAAAAACGGAACCCTTATAGATTCGTCATGTCTGTCTGTCTGTCTGTTCGTCCGTGTGTCACAGCCACTTTTCTCCGAAACTATAAGGCCTATGCTGGTAAAACTTGGTAAGTAGATGTTTTCTGTGAACCGAATCGAACCGAACCATCAAGATTTTTGTATAAAACGAGAAAAAAAGCAGTTAATTTTGCGGGTCCCCATACTCAGAACTGAAACTCAAAATTTTTATTTTCATCAAACCCATACGTGTGGGGTATCAATAGATAGGTCTCCAAAAATGCTATTGAGGTGTATAACATATTTTTTTTCTAAAGTGAATAGTTTGCGCAAGAGACACTTCCAAAGTGGAAAAATGTGTATGTGTGTGTGTGTGTCCCTCTAACTTCTAAACTAAGAGAATGACAAATCTAAAAAATATATATAATGTGCATTGTGATAAAATCTACCAAAGAAAATTGGTTTGAACGAAATCAAGATGGTCGTTTTTTTATAAACGTCATGTACTGCAATTTTCGCCGAGAAAAATCACTACCACTGCGAACATCAATGAAAGTTACAACGAACTACACGAACTTTTACATTATGTTACTTGCTGCTACGGAACCCTTCATGGGCGAGTTCAACTCGCACTTAGCCGGTTTATTATTATTGTTCCTAGAAAGCGTCCAATTCAATTAGGCAACCTATCGAGCTTGGGGAGGTAAGACAGCAGTCGCTCTCAACTTTGCCAATGGGGATGAAAATTCAATTCATAGCTGCTGCTTCTGGCAGCCAATAAAAGCTGCGTCTGGTTTGAAATATGGTTGGGCTTGAAGGCAACTGGGCAGATGCTAATATGCAGATAAGGTCTGGGCCCCATGAAGATCTTCTAGGCCCAGGCCGACGTCACTTGAAGCAGTGCAGGTGCTGACCAACGAACGAGGTCCTGGTACAGGCATTCCGTAACGCCATTGGGAACTTAGATGATTCTCGGTGGCAACAATATCGAGGAGATAATATGCCAAATCATGCGACCTAGTCCACACAAAAGTAACACCCCAGTTTCTACAAGCCATCGTGAAGAAACTAAGTAAGATAAAGAAAATTTACATCGGATAGTAAACAATCAATACGGTTCTTAGCTTTTTATTTCTCTCGTTCTACGAGCGAAAAACGTTTTTTATGTTCCTTTTTAGTCATTTTTTTGGTCTTTATATTTATAACTTTTATAATTAGTTACATTTATTATTTACACAAATTAAGATTTTAAGCACCTACAGCCATCGCCATTCAAAAGTTTTTTAATCGATCTATCGATGTCGTAATTGAGCATTGTGTGACGCAATCGGGCATAGGTCCGCTTCCTACAAGGCGCGCAGCCAGACTAATCGTAATCGGTAGAGGATAGCGCATACAGATTTCGTGAGGAAAGAAAGAGAGAGAAGGTTTGGAGCGCGTTTAGCGAAATGATATGAAAGCTATAAAACAGATAATTACAGATAAAAAGAAAACTATTATAAATATTAAAAAAACCGACTAGTGTAAATGAAGTTTTTAGTATTGTCTTTCTTATACATTAAAAATAATATCCAAATAATAGATAATTATAGAGATCCAGCCTAAAGTTTAACTAAAACGAGGTGTTTTTAAAAATTAAAAGTATCGAGGTTTTTTTTAGTAATCGTGTTTTCAGGCTAGTAGATCTTTAGTTCATGAACTGAAGTAGCTTGTGTTGTAATGTTAGTTCATCAGACCTCACGAGTCCTGAGATCTAGATCAAGATAATAGCCCATTTGGCGTCATACGTCCTCTTAAGCTATGGCGGGGGTGTGGCACTTGCTCAGAGGGAGGCAGGGAGTTGCCTATCTGTATGTAATACTATTATAATTGGTATTAATCAATCGTGGCCGCAGTTGACTCGTTGTGTTTAGATAGCATTTCATACTTACGGTTTTCCCATACGCCTACCATAAAGTTACCAGGATCGTACGACGGGTCCACAAATACCCAACTCAGAAGATTCTTGGGAGTAGTAGTAGTAGTCTTTCTTCTTCCCCATCCAAAAGCTGTGGAAACAAGAATAGGTATAATACACATAGGTTAGTAAATTATGTATAATAAAGAATATGGGAGAGTAGGATTCGCACGGAGGGTTTCGCATCAAAAAAAGAAACTTGCATGGGAGCCCCCATAAATGTTATATTTTTAAATTAACTTTATATTTTTTTATACCACTAAAATGGCAGACAAGTATAAGGCCCCACCAGATGTACCGGTGGTCACCGCAGCCTATGGACGTTTGCAACACCAGAGGCGCCACACTCGCGCTGCCGACCCTGTAAAAACCTTCTAAGACCCCTTTTGAAGAACCCCGTTGGCGTTTGGGAAAACCGAGGCACGGAGATCATTCCGCAAACCTAAGTGTGCGCGGAAGAAAGCCTCTATCGGATTTTACCGTGCTCGAGCGCTTAGGACGCAATTTTTTGTTTTAGCGGTAACAGAAAATAACCATCTGTGAAAATGTCAATTGTATACTATCACGTTTACTGAGATAATAGGCCTGATGACAGACATATACACAGAGATACGGACAACGTAGTCACAGTGATAGGATCACGCATTTACTCTTTATGTTCGGAACCTTTCCCCATGTCCTAGGGATTCCCCGCCACAAAACAGCTCCGAATATTGATTTTTGTTGGTGGGTTTTCGAGACAGTAATACCTTGTCCTTCCATCTAGCTAGACCTTTGAAAATGCTGTAAAGCGAAACCGGTCAGGTTTATAATAATAAATATTGTGGAATAGTAGAAGTGTCGTTTACAATATATAGCTCCTAATACTTTATATGACTAGAGGACGTCACTCAATTTCATTCGCGTAGCTTCCGTTCCCGTGGGAATACGGGAATAAAATATACCTTGGTTACCCGGGTATAGTGTAGCTTTCCAACTGTGGAAGATTTTTTCTAATACGATTAGTAGTCTCAGAGTATAATCGATGCAAACAAGTCCTGGTACCTCGGTTTTGGGTTACGTGAGGTTTTTTAGTCGGTAGGAGTCCAGCATAGCATCCACGATGGATTTTCCCTCACGTTAAAAAAAATGCATTTATAATGAATCTTAATAATTTTAATACATATAGAAAATGTCTACTCACATAGATATGCAAATAATAACGTAAATGTATACATGAACAACATTATTGCTATTTTAGTAACCTTTTCGTGGTTAGCTCATTAAGGCATGATTATTACAAGAAATTGTAATTTGAGGGCTATGTTAGTCATTAAAGTTTTATTAACTTTTTATCAAATGATTTTGAAAATGTTTTCTTTCTGTACATTTTTTTTTTAATTCCCATACCAAATGCATTACCGTTTTATAGTGGTAAATCCAGAACCATGGGCAGAGTCTTCCATGGTGGATGAAGTCTGTGTTGAAAGCACTGGACTTTTTTTTCCGATAGCGGCTTTCTTCCGCGTACGCTTAGATTGTGGAATGATCTCCCTGCCTCTTAAAAGGGGACTTAGAAGTCCTGTGACATCCTTCTGAGGGCTTACCCGGGGCTCCCAACCATAGGCTGTTGGGCGTTACGTGAGATTTTTTTGTAGGAGTCCTGCATAGCATCCATGATGAATTTTCCCTCACGTTAAAAAAAGTGGACTTAGAAGATTTTTACAGGGTTGTCAGCGCGATTGTGGCGCCTCTGGTGTTGCAAGCGTACATAGGCTGCGGTGACCATCGGTGCATCTGGTGGGGCCGTATGCTTGTCTGCCACTTTGGTGGTATAAAAAAGCTTAGGACTCCCAGCCGTAAGCGAATGGTACAGCACCGTATGGTTTTATTTGGTAAGAGTTCGGCATAGCATTCATTTAGAATTCCTCAAGCAAAAACTTTGTAATTCAATTCAACAGTGCCATTTTATTAGTACCGACCATTAAGAAAAACATAGGTATAAAATCGCATCACGTGTTTACTCGTCACTAGTACCATTAAAACGTATGAAAGAGCGTGTGCATAGAAATAGATGGAAAATTAATATTACAGTCATTTTCAAAACCAATATAATAAACCCCACGAAGAGCCGTGCAGCCAACTACATCCCACAAACTTTAATCAAATGAAAGTTACTAAAAATAGAACTAACTTTGAAGATGTTCTAAATTAGAGAATCACTGAGCCTGAAAATTTCCGATGCACGATGAACATCAACCATTTTAAGTAAGGACTAAACACAAAACAATTTCTGAAAATAGCTATATCTTTGTGATCATTGGTTACTTACTTCCCGTAACTACGACATTTCACACATTATTGGAGTGCTCAGCGTGATCGCAGCAGTGCCAGGTTCTCATGACAAGCCTGGACTTGGACATTCTCTTCCTGGAGATAGTGCGAGCCATCTCCAGCGGGGTGCTTGCAGTATTTACTAGTGTCCGACCGAAACTGGTTTTCCAGCCGAAACCGAAACCGAAACCGAACTTTCGGCCCCAGGGTCAGTTTCGGCCGAAACCGAAACCGAAACCAAAACTCACGTGTTCATATTGAAAAAAAAACAGCCAAGTGCGAGTCGGATTTCCGCATGTTATTAATTTCTCCCAAAATTACGTTTGTTGTGTGGATGTTTTTTTTCTGATTTTAGAAGGTATTTTTTTGTTATAGCAGCAACAGAATAGGGTAGCAGTGTCTCTTCGACTTCGCCAACGCTTTCAACACCTTGCTCTGGAGCTGCGTTTGGAAGGCGCTTATTTACCATGGAATGCCTCCATGCTACTCCTCCGTCGAATTGTCGGTCCCTATCTTTCCGAGAGGGCCATAACTTACGCGAGCTGGCTAGGGCAGGGTCGGCGATATGTGTCGTTCGGTGTTCCATAGGGAACGGTCTTAGGACCGCTTCTGTAGAGCATCGGCTACGATTGGGTGCTGCGTGGTCTTTTGCTCAGAGGTGTCGGCGTAACGTGTTACGACGACACAAGCAACGCACCGAGACGCAGCCCTAAAGCCGCCTAATATCAAGAGGCCTAACGCTCCCTGCAGGAGACTGTACCTTGGGATCGTGCGGAGCATGGCCCTATATGGGGCCCCCGCATGGGCGTAGATCCTGATGACCAGCAATGCGGCTAGATTGCTTAGCCCGCAGAAGGCGACGGCTGTCAGGGTGATAAGGGGATACCGCACGATCTCAGTTAAGGTGGCATGTTTTCTAGCCGGGACCCCTCTATAGGGCCAGGAAGCAAAGGTCCTTGCGTCATTGTTTCAATGGCGCAAGGAGGCGCTGAAGCGGGGCCATAGGCCTCTTCCTGTGAGCAGGTCATGCTCGTGATAGAGACGACGGGGAGGGAGCGGGAGAGAACTCTACCACCTGAGTTCGACAATCTGCGGCGGCGCCCCATACTATCAGCCTCCATGACCGGGGGCCTGAGGACGGTTGCTCACCGTCCTTACAGAAGCAGGTCTTAGACGATAGCGTGACGTGAGAGATAAATGCACGCCCCCTTCCAGAAGCGGGATAACAACTGAACAACCCCCCAAAGACGTGGCCGCAGTATGCAAAATTCCGAGGGCATACTCGAGGCTTCCAACCGTAGGCTGTTAGGTACGATACGCGTGGTTTTTAGTTGGTAGGACTACTGTACAGTGAACATTTTAGGCCTCTATCTGGCACGGTTCTAGCGATACGACCTCGTGACTAATAGACAGACGGACGGCTAGGCCTCAAGTCTCGGTAATAGGGTCCTGCTTTAACCTCTCCGTGCGAGAGTTCGACTCGCACTAGGCCGGTAATTTTTTCAATAGGTGCAGCAAGTTCCACCAGGTACCATCAATTAACGGTATAAATCTTCTCAAGTGTTCATTTTAGAAATATCTCCACCTAAAGATGAGTTTCTTTCTTTTACGTGTGGAATTACACATTGATGCTATTGCTAACTCCTACCGACTAAAACCACACGGTGCCCTGCTTCTAGCTCTTGGCTGGTTTTGGTTACATTCTAGAAGTATATAACTAAAACTGGACACCAGTGAGCCGGACTAGCGCACGTAGAGTTCCGTACAAGAAAAGCGGCAGAAAATCACGTTTGTTGTATGGGAGGCCCCCTTTAATATTATTAATTTTATTTTTCTATTTTTATTATTTGTTGCTATAGCGGCAACAGAAATACTTTATCGGTAAAAATTTTACCTGTCTAACTATCACGGTGCATGAGTTACAGCCCGCTGACAGACAGACAGGCAACCAACGAAGTCAACGGAACCGACAACAAAGGGGTAGGGTTATGTAATGTCCTGAATCACCTTTTTAGGATTCCTTAAAAATTGAATAATTATAAGTGGAAGGTGAGCGAGGACGCGTCTTAAAGTGACCACCCTAAACCTACTCAAATGGGTCGCAAGTCCCAGACACCCTCATAGTGTTTCCCTCTGTACCACGCTATGGACCCGGCGCCCTCACGGTGAATCCATGGAATGCTGAAGAAGCGGTCTCATTGATTGGAAATCCTTTGTAAATTTTCGGTTAGTAACATATTAACTGGTTGGGCTGACCCCAACCACGTCACAAGCAGAGCCAGGCACTCAAAATTCATGAACACGTGAGTTTCGGCCCGGCCGAAAGTTTCGGCCCATTTTGGCCGAAACCGAAACTGCGGCCGAAACTCGATTTTTTGGCCGAAACTGGCCGAAACCGAAACCGAAACCGAAACTTCGGTCGGTCACTAGTATTTACCTAAGCAGGTCCAAGACGACTGGTGTAAAGTGAGAGTGTCACTCTGCTGGGCAAAGGTCTCCTCCTCCCCCCAACTTTCGGTGTAATACCAGTTGACTCTCGACCACTTCTATTACGTCATCTGTCTATCAGCATTGGTGGACGTTGCTTTTATGTTAAAAGGGAATGATGAATTTGGGTTGTAGGCTCCTTTTTATCATCTCTACAATATAAAAGATAACTTTTTGATTAAGCATTATAAACTGTGGAATGAAGGTTAAAGTGTGTACTTACAGTGTAACTTTAAATCAGTTTTTTTTGTATTAAACCTATAATGTTCCTGTGCCCATTTATCTTTTAAAATGAAATTCAATCAACAGTATGATTAAAATGAACTTTATAATTTGTACTAGCTGTTACCCGCGACTTCGTCCGCGTGGAAATTATGTTATAAGCAAAGTTTGAACCGTATTCTATTTGAGCCTCTAGGATAAGTCGTAACCAAAATGTGGGAACAAATTTAGGACATCCTCCAACTTACTCGGGGAGTTATGCGCTAGATGGATTTTTTTAACGTGAGGAAAATCCCACATGAATGTACTATGACTCCCACTGACTAAAAACCACACGTATCCTACCTAACAGCCTACGATTGGGAGCCCCGGGTAAGCCCACTAAAGGATACCTTAGGACTGCGCTAGATGGATAGGAAGAGACCTCATGGTTTTAGTGGGTCCAAGGCCGGTATGACGTACGTGTTTATTAATTAGTCCCTTTAATAATTATAAGAGTAAGTAGTATGGTGAAGCGCGAATACGAAACGTTTGTTAGATTAGGGCCACAGACTGAAAACTTTACGCATAATCGGAAGAGTTGAGACGATAACACTAACGCTAACGGTAGCCAGTAAATGGCAGTCGTTAAACCAAGTTGAAGACCTTATAGATTTAATAATTTTCAAAAGTAGGCAGTACTAACGCCTGTCCATTTCAACACGGCAATGTGGCTCACCACCTATTACGTTACGTGTGACAAATTAAAAAAAGGTAAACATATAATATGACTCGATACCCCTTTGGGGATAAAGGCGTGACCGTATGCATGTACTTATTATGTTTAATTTAATTTATGTACCTATGTCACTGTAGCCAAAGCTCAACATTTTTCAGTAAAGTTGTTTTAAGAATGTTCATTATAAACAACGTTTGTTTGGCGTGTTGGCTTAATCATAAAAGAGCTGCTTAATGGTTATGGCTATTGTAAAATAATTCAGTCCGCGCCGAAGGCGTGGACTGAATTGCTTTAGAATAGACTTAATCTTTAAGCTCTTTTTTTGATTAAGCAAACAGGGCAGTTTCACACGCTGCTTGATGAGTCTGATGAATAAATACCTCTCCTTTCATAGATCTTATGTGACGTATACGAAGTTGCGATGGTTAGCTAGTCTATACATATAATAAAACTGTTGAGGGTCGAGAGTCTACTGAAGCCGAAAATGAAATTACATTTTTCATGTGTGTCTGTCTGTCTATATTCCGAATAAGTATCACGCCGAAGTTACTGAATGGATTTGAATGAAACTTAGTACAATCAGAGCTTATAATCCGAGGAAGGTTCTAGGATACTTTTGATCTCGATATTTTGCGCGGTTCCTTTGGGAGAAGGGATGAAAGACAAAACGGTTTTTTAGTTGTTACTTCTCAATGCGTTTTCGGATTCCAAAATTTTTTTAGTGTTATAAAGGGAATACTGTAAGGAATGTTTCACACAAGTTTCCATGTTAAAGGTTTTCTAGTTCAGGAATTAGAGACATCCCAACTTTTGCAAAACCTAGAATTCAAGGATCCCTTTGAATGTGAGGGTAAATCTAAACTGGCGTGTTGGCTTAATGATAAAAGAGCTTAATGATTAAGGCTATTGTAAAATAATTCAGTCCGCGCCGAAGGCGTTTACTCACGCCCCCCCCTTAAAAGCGGGATCGCACCCGAAACCCCCAAAGACGTGGCATAGCACCCGAACCACCTCCTAGGCGAGGACGCAGTGGCGGCCGTGGGTCTGCTGGGAGTCCTGGGACATCCTTCCGAGGGCTTACCCGGGGCTCCCAACCATAGGCTGTTAGGCGTTACTTAAGGTTTTTTTTAATTGGTAGGAGTCCGGCATAGCATCCACGATGGATTTTCCTTCACGTTATAAAAAAGTATACTACATATTACATGGCTTGTACAATAGTATAGCGTAGCCTGAAATTTGATTTATATTAGTGTGAGCTATGAGATCTAGAAAACTGATAAACTTACTTATTATGTTATATACTAAATGCATATTTAAAAACAAACACGTACTCTAATGAATTTGATTATTGTTCTTTATCAAGCCTATAAATTACTACTACTAATCTTTACAGTTAGGTACTTTTGATTGTTGGCCGTAAATACAAAAACAAATATATTTTGTGTCTGTCAAGCCGTTAGAATAATTATATGAAAGAATATGAAATAAAATTTCATTGACTGCCTCTGTGGCGTAGTCGGTGTAGTGATACTGCCTGTCGCGCCGGAGGGCTTGGTTCGATTTTTGGGTTGTTCCAATTAGTTGTGTGTTCCACAAATGTTTGTTTTGGAGTTTGGGTGTTTTCTATGTATAATATGTATGTATTTAGAATTATATAAGTATCTATGTATATCAGTCGTCTGGATATCGTAGCAAACACAGAATTTAATTTTTCCCTACCGGGCCTCCAAGATAATTAGCGTGATAATATGTAACCGGTGTGTAAAACCAATCTCTTACTAATATTACTGCAACGTTTTAGTTTAATCAATCCACATACTTACATATTTCATTAGCCTCTGCCTAGTCCCTAGGATATGTAGCGTGATAATATATAGCCTATTTAAAGATCCAACCTCTAGATTGCTATTCAAATAAAAGATTAATTAAAATTATTCTTTTATTCTATTTCTGTATTTTGCAAAAATATACAAACAGATTTTAATTGTTCTCAGCCGAGGTCCTAAAAAATTTAGCGTAATAATATGTTGTCTGAGTGTAAAACCTATCTCCTACTAATATTTCTGCTACGTTTTAATTAAATCAATCCAACGGTTTAAACATTTCATTGCTCTCTGCTTAGCCCCTAGGATATGTGGCGTGATAATATATAGCCTATTTTAAGACAACACCCCTGTAATATTTGTGCAAAATTTGAACCAAATCTGTTCAGTACTTTTCGAGATCCTTCCGGACAAAGCAAAGCAAACAGACAAACAGACAAAAAAAAATCTAACTATATTTTCAGCTTCGGTATCTTATGTAGAACACCCGGCGAGTATTTTTTTGTTAATATTTCCAATGTACAGTTTTGGCTTTTCTATCATTTTATTATATGTATAGATTATAATAATATAATCTCGTGTATCCTGTTGTGCTGAAACCTGAAAATCGATTGGGGACTATGTGCTATATAATTCTAAAGTTACGTAAGCCTCATTGGAAACCATCTAAGTCTGAAATAGTACAATGTCGTACCCTGAAGCCATCAGCATGGATTGTATTTACGATTATTAATTATACCGTGCTTGCTGATCAGAATCTGATTTACAGCGTGTCGTTTAGCTATTAAGTGATCTCGCTAATAACCCTTAAACCGCTTATAAGTCATTTATGTAATAAAGATTAGCATCGCCGGTTTTCCTCGCGCCAATGAAACACTGTAGCATGTTTAGGGTTAAGGCGATACAATAAATTACATTCACGTAGCGTTCTATATTTTGGGACGATGAAGGTCGTCGCTTTGAATTCGGAAATTGTGAAATAATGCAAACTTGTGTACTATCGTGTATTATAAGTGACTATGTGTATTTAACCTCTTACTGCATGAATTATGAAGGATGTACAAAAAAAATATTTTTTAAGTAAATAGTCTTTATTTATGTTTGGTTAAAGTCTAAAAACAGGAAAAAAAATTATGTACTTATTATATAAGAAGTTATATAGTGAAGCCATATATGGCTTCCTATGCATTTTTGTAAAATGGACTGAAACCATATATGGCTTCGTATGCACAGTTATTATATTTTGTTTTATGACTTCGAATCTATTGCACGTCATAACTTCATAAACACGTGCCTGACCGACGTGTTTTGACCAATACTTTCGCGTTGCTGGTAATTTCACACACGACATAAAAATAACAATACTAAGAAACTGCTCCATCTCTTTATTTGTAATGCCTGCTGGCTTATTGATATTTTCCTGAACAGATTTTATATCAGACTGCTCTTCAACAATAAATTCAATCATATCATCTGTGAACAAAAATCTAAAAAAATCTGCCGGTGATTCTAATTGCTGTATTGTATCCGGCAAATCTGTGTTTCCCATGAATTGGAAATTATTTTTGTTGTATGGCTCCATTTTGTCAGATTTCCATTGTACCAGGTCTTTTTTTTATATTTTTACTTTTTTATTAGATTGTAATTTCTCTGAAGGTATGTCGTCGTCAGAGCTTTCTGAGTCAGACTCAGGTATGAGGACATGTCTCTTTTTGGGTAAATGAGAAGAGGAAGGTTCGTATTCTGGGTCTGAATCGCTAACAAGGTTGTCATCACTCAAAAAGCCATCACCAGGGATAGGATTTACATGCATACAAACATCCATAAAAGCGAGAAGGATCCATTTCTAAAACAAAAAAAAGATAAGCCTTAGTACATACAAAGCCATATATGACTGACAGTACTATAGCGTGAACGCATACGAAGCCATATTTGGAATTTGCAAAAACTGGCTCAAAAATGTAACATGTAATGTGCATGATTAAAGGAGTATATAATTATTTTATTTGATTTATTCACTCACCGTTTTATATTTGTTTTTCACTAATGTTTTTATTATTCAATTTGTTGCAATTCAACAGCCGGCCGCGCATCAAATAACCTCAAATATTTGATTAACCATAGACTTACCACAGATTAAAAAAATATGTTTCGTTTCACTGAGAAATGATAGACATTATTCAATATTTGTTTTCTATTTTTTATATTTAGATAAACTATAAAAAAATATTAGAAACGGGAAGCCATAAATGGCTTGGCATGCGGTAAGAGGTTAAACGAGATTATAACCGCTGTTTTACGTTTTCATGCTTTGTTACTTGAGGTTTTGTCATATCGATGCATAATGATTGACATTGTTTCTAGTAATTTCCACAAGGTACCTCTTCAATTTGAACAATTTGTAATTCTTTAAATTTATTTAGGTAGGAGATAAAACCATTTAAACAAATTTACGTTAATTTAATTTGATGAGAATATTGGTATTTAAAGCAATGTGATTAACTTGCAAATTTATCTATGCTTATCTGCAAAATATGAAAAGAAAATCCATATGCCTTTTTTCTTTATTTCTATGATACAGTTCTTAATATTTAACAAGTTTGATTCTTTGATATAAAGATCCTTATTAACTTATGCTGTAGAGCTAACGTTAGTAGAGCTAAGGCCTTCATACCAGAACTATCTGTTCCATGGGCCATTTTGCTCTTTTTGACGTGACAACGTCTTATAATTCGATGGAGCCGGCTGCACGCACGAAAAAACATGACGTATGCGGCGTTAACTCGCTCTGTGGCGTTCCATTTTAGGCTGAGTTGTCACGTTCAACTGTCGTCAGTAAACCGACTTTACAGACAACCAATATTTTAAAATAATTATTGCCCTCCCCTCCCCCACCAGACTCACCGACGACCTGAAAGAGGTCGCAGGGGAACAAGACGCTGATGTTTTACAACATCCGTTAAAAAATATTTACCGCGTTTTATTGACAAAAAATACAGAACGTGTGCCTCAAAGTAAGAAGTTAATTTAACCAACTTCTAATAAATTTTTAATACACTCGAGAGCAATGAATCCGGGTCACTTAAAGAATCCTAAAAATCTCGGAAACTAAAAATGCTAGGTTAATGCAATAAATTGTATTTAATAGACAATGTAATACTCCTTAAATGAAGGTATTAAAACTTCTTAGTTATTGTAAAGTTATATCATAAAAAAATCAAATTTGAAAAAGGGCCACTTTCGAAGATGGAACTACGAAATTACAGCATTTGGTGTTGCTTTTGTTTGTAATCTGTCATTTATGTGGGTACATAAACCATGTTGATAGTGCTCTATATTCATTAATCAAGCTGAAATTATGTCGCTTACGCCTGAAGAATGCACCAGAATACTTACAATGCTGGAAACCGGCCGGAGTCAGCGCGATACAGCCAGGACTGTCGGTGTGTCGCTGTCAACAGTACAAAGAGTTCTCCGACGTTACGAAGAAACTGGTTCTAACCTACGCAGACCAGGAACGGGCAGAACCAGGTGTACCACAGCACGAGAAGACCGATACTTGGTGAGTAGTTGGGAATTAGGGTTTCTGGATCAGAGGAGATCCATAAACCGCTAATTCCCAACCATTCAACTATTCAATCTAGTATTCAAATAATTATCTGTCATGCATGATAGACTTTCTGGATCCGTCAACGCTCAATCCCATCTATTCAGTCAGTATGTATGGGTTCGCTAATTCCCAACCATTCAACTATTCAATCTAGTATTCAAATATTTATCTGTCATGCATGATAGACTTTCTGGATCCGTCAACGCCCAATCCCATCTATTCAGTCAGTATGTATGGGTTCGTTAATTCCCAACCATTCAACTATTCAATCTAGTATTCAAATAATTATCTGTCATGCATGATAGACTTTCTGGATCCGTCAACGCCCAATCCCATCTATTCAGTCAGTATGTATGGGTTCTATGATTCTCATTCAAGCTCGGGTTAGGTCTACAAAACCTAGACTATTATCTATTCTAATTATTCGAGTCCATACCGTAAAACCTTTACCATTCAATCATTCAGCCCAGTATTCTAATATCAATTACTATTTGAAATAATGTGAAAGCCAAAAACATTGAACAGATCGTTTAATGAATAAATCGATCATTAAATCACTTCAAGTTTCGGAGATAAAATTAGTCTTTAAGTTATCTATAGCAATATAGGTGATATAACTCAATGGATTATGTGATTGAACTATCGAGAATGGCATGCGCTCAGATTACCTCTCTCAGCTTCATACCTGTATAAGTACTAAAGTATGCCTTTAGTTACATTGTAGCTACACATATTGAGTGAAATAAAAAGACATAGGTATATTTTATAGAACGTTTATTATGAATAATTCTTGATTATTAGAATGTACAAATATATTTATTTAGTATTTAAGTACAAATCTTTATCCAAATATATCCAAAGCCATAACAATAAATTACTAGATATTAGTAGGTAAGTACTTATTATTATGGTTTTGGATCAATTTCGTCCTGAATTTTATTTATTAGTTGCCTGGCACAATTGTATATATCATCATATAAAACAGTTTTAACTACATGTTGCGCACAAACATCCGCATCACACTCACATAACAGTTCTCCTAATTTGGGGGCACTGTGCACATCATATATCTCAATTTTTATTATTTTTATTCCTCGAGTCACCGGTTTTTTTATAAATTGATACATTTTCTGCTCCGAATTTGGTCTCTTATGTGTAAGACCCAACGTTTTTTGCATAGATTTTTGTGGTGGTTGGTTGGCTGGTATAAAATTGAATAATTCTTCACTGTCCTGTAAAGAAACGTTTACTTAAATTACCTTGTACTGAAAAACCATCTGATTATGTACAATTGTAATACGAAATACTACGGCTACTACCACACTCGTCTAGCGGTTAAGGCGTCAGACTTGTGATCAAGACCTTGCGTATTTGTATCACAGTAATTACACTACCAGCTTGGACTTATTTCTAACACATAATATTTAGATTATCTCGCTAGAATACTACTAATTTTCGTACCTATTAATCTTAAAACACTAATAGCGATCCATCTTCAACGTGAGAGTTACCAACCCTTGTATTGCTAGCATCCATTTTCTACAGTTACCAGTTTCTGTTGGATGGTTAGTATTAGCCAACATTTAACTATCTCTTAAAGAAAGATAATATCTTAACTTACCGACATTATGCTGCACTTATAACGCACTGTTCAAGACTATAGCAAATGATGGAATAACATTAAATGTAAGCATAACAATATATTTGTTTGAGAAGTATAGATGTTGGAATGTCGCCATAAATGGATGAAATTGATACCACCCAACATCGCGTCGCGACATGTTAACGAAGTCAATATTATAAATATACCTATTATGTATGATTGTACTTTTATTCATTGTTTTTTTCCATACAACTCGCTGAGAAAATATAACAAGCTTAGTCGCGGTACATTATTAGTATGTCCTCATTCACAATATAGCTATGTCAGCGGTTTTTATTCGTTGACTTCTTAATATTTATCAAAATTTGAACCCATGTCACATACTATCATTAAACACGGGTTTATCTGCATTTATTATATCTCCTAATTTTAAGAAAACCAATCAACACTAACATTTTTCTAAGCATATTTTCGACAAACAGAAGAGAGGATAATAATATTTTATTGTCTACTAGCAAGCTATAAGCTTGTGCTATGCGATCTAGACAACTGATAAACAAACTTATATATTTCTCAATACATAGGTACATAGATAATATACATAGGAAAGACCAAAATTAAGAAAATATACATTCATGGATCACATTAACATTTGTTCCGATCCGGGAATCGAACCAAACACCTCAATGGCAGTCGCATACTACTTACGCAATATAATATTAACATTAAATCATCTCTTTGAGGTTTTGCTTAAAATATAAGGTAAACTACACACTAGGAGCATTGGCGTATATTATATAATTACGAATTTTGCTCTCGCATATGGTAAGTACATATGGTCACATGTTAGTTTTACAGTTCAACGTAAATTTTAATTCAGCGTTTTTCTTTTATCGCTATATTAATTTAGTTTATAATTTATGCAGTTTAGATAGCTTTAATTGAAGAGTTTATGTACTTACCTAATGTAGTAAGTTTGAACTGAATGGCTAAACAAAATAAATATAAATTCGTTTTCAAATGATTTACTCTGAAACAAAGTTGAATACAAACTATTGAACTTGAACAGTCATAGTGAGAATCAACCCTAACCGCAGCGATGTGTAGCAGAGATAAGTAATTCAATATTGTATAAAACACAAATCTATTTGGGTGCAGTATTCTTGACACAGCATTTTAGCAACACGTGGCCAGCACCATATTCGGGATAATATGCGGAGTAAGTAATTCTATATTGTTTAAAAGACAATCGTATTTGGATGCAGGGATCTGACATAGCATTTTAGAAACACGTGCCCGTTACCATATTCGGGATGATATGACGTAGATTTACCATTATTTAAGAGACTGCCTCTCAAAGCTATGTCGCAGATACTCTACCGGAGCTGAAGTGATTACCACAACGAGCTTACGTATACCTGCCTATCGGATCCTGTACCTACAAAATGTAAGTCACTATTATATTATTTATTAATACGTGATTAAAAAGCACTCGTGCTATCATTCAGCAATCCTATTATTTAATCGTTCAACTATTCAATCGTTCCACTATTCAATCGTTATACTATTCAATCGTTCCACTATTCAATCGTTCCACTATTCAATCGTTCCACTATTAATTCATTCTAATTTGCAATCATTCATGATATACATAGTATCTAAATTCTATCAACCTGTTATTCAAATATTTCATATTTTATTGATAGATACTACAAATTATTGTTATAAGTTATTTATATGAATGTCTTTGTTTTCAGGTCCAAACAAATGGCTGACCAATTATTCCCGTCTTCAGACGAGTCAGAAGTTAACATCCCGGTGAAGACCAAGAATAAGAAGCGAAAGTTTGCAGAAAAAGCATCAACCAGCCAGCCTGTGAGCAGTTCAGCTACAGGCAGTCAGCCATCAACTAGTCAACCAACCAGTAAGAAACAGAAGTCGAGGGCTACGATCCGCGATCTCTTCGGAGCCGATAGCGATGATTGCAGCACCCCCACTGGTAAAAATCCTGCACCTATTTATTCATATCTAACACGTAGGTTGGCTAATGGATTCTCGCGTCAAATAGATGAAGGAAAATCTGGAAACTTTTTCATTGAATTAAAAATTTATGATTGTGAGGAAATTGAACGAGTGCCACCAATGAACCGATGGAGACACGCTATAATAACTGTTAAAAATAAAACAAATTTAGATTCAAAGTCCTGGAAGCATTTAAGTGAATTTGTGAAAGAGACAGGGAATGAATTTAAAAATTGTGCAGCCACGTTTATAAACTCTTATCAGTAAATAGGTAAAGAGAAATCTGATTATTCATTAATCATTATATACCTATTG
The DNA here is from genome assembly GCA_933228765.1 of Miltochrista miniata. Classification (NCBI taxonomy): domain Eukaryota; kingdom Metazoa; phylum Arthropoda; class Insecta; order Lepidoptera; family Erebidae; genus Miltochrista; species Miltochrista miniata. The sequence goes on along the minus strand of OW121773.1, from coordinate 9,356,643 downwards.
CTATACACATTAAACTGTATTTAATCCCTAGCATAAGACTACTATGTATATGAATCAGACCATGCATTGTTTCTCTTTTCAGTGCTACCACTCACCTCTTATTCATCAGGCAGTTATATTAATTGTGATAAATGTAAAATTGGAATACCGATTCATGAATACAGATATCATAAACGAACTAATATTCATAAATCTAACTGTTTAATAAAATCGAAATTTGAACATATAGACATAATAGCTACAGCCTTTAAGAACAGAATAATGACATATCGCTTAAACCCATCGAAAGAAGACGAGTACCTCTTCCTAGAGGCGTTCTTAGATGACAAGCGAGATGATGTATACAAAGTAATTGAGTTATCGCTTATTAAACATACTTGTATTAAAGTAAACTTTGAGTTGTTTGCATACTTTGTTTTACCTAAATATGGTGAACAGCAGCAGCAGCTGAAGTCATTTAATACAAAATATGAAGTTTTGTATAAAAGTACTGATTTGAATAATATTTATCTGAATTTAAAAGAGATTTTTAAAATGAAATTAACCGAATTCGAGCACTGTGAATCTGGATGGTCATTTACATTCATTAGTCATTTAGAAATTAATATTAATAAATATTCCCCGATGAGGGGTGGTTCTTATATAGACTTGCCAGCAGTTATTAAAAATACAAAGAGTTGTATAAATATCAAAAATAATGATGAATATTGTTTTTTATGGAGCATCTTAGCAGCATTATATCCAACAAAAAATAATGTTTGTAGAACAAGCTCTTACCCACATTTTAGTTTAGTATTTAATGTAAATGGGATGTCATTCCCACCATCCTCTAAGGACATCAAGTTGTTTGAAATTAATAACAAATATTTAAGTATTAATATCTATGGATTAGATGAATATCATAGAGTAACTGGCCCACTCTATGTAACAAATTTAAAGAAAGATAAACATATTAATTTATTGTATTTTGAGAAAAATAAGAAAGCTCATTATTGTTTAATAAAAAGCCTTTTACGTTTAGTGAGACGTCAAGTATCACGAAGTAAAGGTTCGATGTATTTATGTGAAACATGCCTACAATTTTTTACTAGCCAAATAAAGTTCAACACCCATGCATGTTCAAAAATTATGACATTATTACCAGACAAACACACCAAATTACAGTTTAAACATTTCGAAAGACAACAAAAAATCAACTTTGTAATATATGCTGATTTTGAAAGTCTACTTTATAATTTTAATGAAACAAATGCCAACAAAAATACCATAAAACATAAATTGCATCGACCTTCATGTTTTGCATTTTATGTTTGTTGTTATCATGATAGTAGCCTCAATAAATTTGTTACTTATCGAGGACCTAATTGTGTGCAAGTGTTTGTTCAGAAATTAATTGAAGAAACCAAGTTAATACATGATATTTTAATAACAGAAAAAGCTATGAAACCAATGACTCCTGAACAAATGCATAATTATCGTGATGCAACTACCTGTCATATTTGTAAAAATCTATTATTTAGTGACAAAGTATGTGATCACGATCATATTACAGGAGAATACAGAGGTGCAGCTCATTCGCAATGTAATTTAATGTATAAAGTCTGTTCATTCATACCTGTAATTTTTCATAACTTATCCGGATATGACTCACACATATTTATTAAAGAACTATCAGTTCATGAAGGTGAAATAACGGTAATTCCAAAAACAAAAGAAAAATACTTATCTATTACAAAAATCATTAAAACGGATAAACAGAAGCCTTTGCAAATTAAATTCATAGATTCATTCCAATTCCTCAATACCAGTCTCGATAATCTAAGTAAAAGTTTAATAGATAGTGATTTTATAAATTTACGAGTCCATTTTCCCGATGACTCTAAATTTGAATTAATTAGAAGAAAAGGAATATATCCTTATGAATATATTGATTCATGGAAGAAATATAATGACGTACAACTGCCCACAAAATGTTGTTTTTATAATAGTTTGCAAATGAAGCATATTACTGATAACGAGTATTCACATGCACAGAACATTTGGAATACATTTGCCATTAATAGTCTTGGTGAATATACTGATTTATATTTAAAGTCTGATGTGCTATTATTATGCGATATATTTGAAAACTTTAGAAAAATATGTCTTCAACATTATAATCTAGATCCTGCATATTATGTAAGTTCACCCGGCTTAAGTTGGGATGCTATGCTCCTTTACACTGGTGTACAATTAGAGTTAATTCATGATCTAGAAATGTATAACATGATTGAAAAAGGAATACGCGGTGGATTAGCACAGTGCTCTCATCGGTATGCTCAAGCAAATAATATTTACACACCTAATTTCGATGATTCTAAACCATCGACATATTTGATATATCTCGACTGTAATAATCTTTATGGATATGCTATGATGAAAAAATTACCAATATCAGATTTTGAATTTATGTCAACTTCTGAAATAAATAATTTTTGCTTATCTAATATCCCTGATGATGCTGAATATGGTTACATTTTAGAAGTTGATGTCGCGTACCCTAATTATTTACATAAATTACACAACGATTTGCCTTTCGCTCCAGAAAAATTCATACCCATAGGAGGAAAGACAGAGAAGCTCATTGCAAATTTATATGACAAATACAACTATATTACACATTATGTGTATTTAAAAGAATGTCTAAAAAATGGACTTATTTTAAGAAAAATTCATCGTATACTTAAATTTAAACAAGAAAACTTTTTGAAGGACTATATAGACTTAAATACTCAATTGCGACAAACAGCTACCACATCGTTTGAAAGAGACTTCTTCAAGCTTTTGAACAATTCGATATTTGGTAAAACAATCGAAAATAAACGAAAACAGCTTGACGTAAAATTGGTGAATAGCTGGAATGATGATAATAATAGGACAAATAAAAAAGTAGGTGCAGAAAAACTGATAGCAAAACCAAATTTAAAAAGCGTTTGTGTGTTCAGTGATGATTTTCTTGCAGTTCAAATGAATCCCGAAAAGCTTATTTTAGATAGACCGATTTATATTGGGTTTACTGTACTCGAATATGCTAAACAACATGTATATAATTTCCATTACGATTTTATTAAAAACAAGTATGGTAAAAAAGCCAAATTGTGCTATACAGACACTGATAGTCTATTGTACTTAATACATACGCACGATTTTTATAAAGATATGAAAGATAATATAATACAATTTGATACCAGTAACTTTGACATTAATAATCCTTATTGTATACCTAAGTTACATGATAAGATTCCTGGCTTATTTAAAGATGAGTTGGGTGGTGATGTAATCACTGAGTTTGTTGGCTTGAGAGCAAAACGTTATTGTATTGAGTCAATAAAAGCATGCATTAATAAAGCTAAAGGTGTATCAAAGCCCATTACTAAGAATTTGAGAATGACTGACTATAAGAGAGTTTTATTTCAGAACATTACTTTAAAATGTAAAATGCAAATGATTAAATCAAACAAACATGTAATTTATTCGCAGGAAGTTAATAAAGTAATGTTAAATAGATTAGATGATAAACGACTAGTTCGACCAAATCAAATAGATACATTCTCTTGGGGTCACTGTGATGGCATATGATTGTGTAAATTTATATGGATACGCAATGATTTATGTATATTAGACATTTAATAAATGGTATTATGTTCAATCATTGTTTTTTATTTTTCATATACCTAAGTTACATGATAAGATTCCTGGATTATTTAAAGATGAGTTGGGTGGTGATGTAATCAATGAGTTTGTTGGCTTGAGAGTAAAACTTTATTGTATTGAGTCAATAAAAGCATGCATTAATAAAGCTAAAGGTGTATCAAAGCCCATTACTAAGAATTTGAGAATGACTGACTATAAGAGAGTTTTATTTCAGAACATTACTTTAAAATGTAAAATGCAAATGATTAAATCAAACAAACATGTAATTTATTCGCAGGAAGTTAATAAAGTAATGTTAAATAGATTAGATGATAAACGACTAGTTCGACCAAATCAAATAGATACATTCTCTTGGGGTCACTGTGATGGCATATGATTGTGTAAATTTATATGGATACGCAATGATTTATGTATATTAGACATTTAATAAATGGTATTATGTTCAATATTTGTTTTTTTATTTTTCATTTTAATTTCACCTTGGGTAGGAAATAGTATGAAAAACAAACACGCTATAGAAATAAAACATTTATTAAGTTAATTAAAATTATGAAATACAAAAGTTATTTTTTAAACACCATCGCTTAATACACAATACATTCCTTAAAGCACAATAGTTCTTATGAGCAAAACAATTATACAAAGATAGATCTTTACAGTAAAGATCACTAAGAGTTTCTAAATTAGGAACACTTTTATTTTCGCATATGTCGGAAACATTATTATGACCACATAGCTCTTGAACCCACTTTATTTTCTCACTACCTTTAACAACAACCTTTTTTTCCTTCAAATAGGGTTTGATTATTTTAGAAAATTCTCTGTAATCAATATATCCTTCGCTCCAGCGGTAACCTCTATTCCTTTCAATCCACCAAATGCGTCTTTTTTCTTCATCAGTCAGCGAGGAGAACGGATAAGGAGGTTTTATTAAGAATATATGAGTATATTCCAACGTAGCTATAGCTAATTCCTTGACTATGAAGTTATTATAAAGATCTTTAAAACCTTGAACATCTACTATAATAGTATTTTTGTTCATGATATCTTTCTCACGCTGCTACTTAACGGTTTATACTCGATTATACAGTCGTTCAATATAAGACAATATGCTGAAGTTTGATCTGGTATATCAATGTCACTTTCAATTTCCACTCTGACATCGACAACAGGTCCTGACTTAAGATTATCTGGTTGTCTAGAACAATCTACGACAAATAACGGAGCAATATTTTTAAATTGTTTCTCACTTAATAACGGTTCACCGCGACGACCTCCGTAATACGAGTGTTGGAATCTGGTGTATTGTTCATATATTAAAGCAATTCTGTTATTTGAGAAACTTGAATTTAAATTTTCGTAAGGGAAGTAGGTTGAATTTAGGTATACTCTAACATCTCGAACGTTACAGTGATCAAACTGAGACATATCCAATTTTGAATTATTTTTTCTATTTGTTTGCAGACCAATAATAACAAATCTTGGTTTCTCTATTTGCGATGATGTTTTTATGGACCAAGTATGTTTAGTAGTTTTTGGTAGAGCTGGATATTCATATAAATCCCAATTCCTGAATATCATCTGGAGTGCTCGATCTTTTTCTAACAGTTTTAACATATTTATTTTTTCTTTATCGGATACTTTGACATGTGGTACACGCCATATTATTTTATTTATAATAATATCTTCTACCGTTTCACCATCGTTAAGTTTTAGAGCGTTCAGATTAGTATTACTTCGCAACAATATTAATTCATGTTTGCTGTTTATCACTACTTTCTTGAAATCTTCTGCAAAACCAAGAATGTTACAGAGGGGTATAGAAACAGAAAAGTTACCCCCATTTGTACTATTTATGCCATCGATATTCCAACCCCAAGCATTAGATACTTTAGCCTCGTTTTCATTCATTGATATTAATGATTTCATTGTGGTAGTTATACCAGCGTTTTTTATTTTATCTATTTCCACTCCATTTATCTCATACCTTATATCTTGAAACAAGTAAAGTAAACTATTGTTTGTGAAATGAACGCTACTGACTCTCTCTTTCGAATTTCCACCCTTGTTTACAACAACAGTTCCTTCCAAAAACAAAGTGCTTGCTGATGGTAATATATACAAGTCTTGTTGATTAATAGGTATCCTGATTTCATCGCTTCTATTGAAACTTGTTACGTAAGGCTTGTAAGAGTGAAATTCAATTCCTTCCACAGAGTTGTTGTATGCAGGAGCGGATAAAACATCTAGTATATTCATTTTAACAAACCAATCGCTTTAAGAAATGCTTTATTATTGTTATTCAATTTTATGACCTTTTTGGAGCGACCTCTTATTGGTTTGATAGTTTGAGTAGGACTGTTATTTTTAGTTGGACGAACCACATATTTATTATAATCTATCATTGTTTTCTTCTGATATGTAGATACAACTGCACTTCTTCACCTCGCAAATTTATTAAGTTATTATTTATATTTAACAGCCGTATCTGTATGCAGCTTATATTGGTTTGGTTTATTGGAAAGTAGATTGTGTTTTTAGGAATTTCTATAATCCTGTATCCAGGTGGAACATTAAGTGCAAATTCGTGCAAGATGTGACTGGATTGACCGTTTATATAAGAACCGCTAACTATGTCACATTCAATCCTTATGACAGTCGTAGGCAAAATGTTAACTGGAAACTCTGATACATGATATTTATTTGCTTCTAAGATCTGTTTTTTAAATCCTAATAAACTTCCGAATGTACCTTCTTTAGTAAAATCTATAGTTGATGTACAAAATAACATAGTTTTTAAGGTGTTGTTATTACAATGGAGTTTTATGGATGCATCTTTTATCTCAGTTTTTAAATAGTCACCAATATCTTGCAATTCATAAGTTCCTTCAGGTATCTCAAGAACATTTTTAGAACCATAGTATAATTTATTGTTTGTATTATCAAAATTTGGAATAGAATTATATGTAGAGAAATGTAATAATGCACATTCATACTCCCCAACTAATGGCAACGTGTTTGGATAATAGGTAGATAATACTGATGAGTTTCCAGTTATCGATAAGGTGAGTGACATCTTCCAAATGATGGAAATGAAAGAGTGATATAAAATTTATAGTATTTATTCCAAAAAGTTTGCAAATAACTTAAACACATATGTCCACAAACTATTGTGTTGAATTGTTGATATCTATTATAGTTATAATGAACATCACAGTTCTTAAAATATAGCATTAATTCTCTTGGCGGTTTTAAATCACCAAAGCTATCAAAATATTCACAATAATTGTTTATTTTAACATAAGCTACCCAATGCGTTCCATCATTTCTCGAATTATCTAGGTTAACTATAGCACATTCAATTCGTTTAGGTATTTTTGGTAATTGATCCTTCATATAAACTCCTCGAAAGTAGGGAATACAATAGCCATACTTCTGAATATCGATATTAGTTAAAGCGCGATTAGGTAGCTGATCAATTAGTTTTTTGATGGATTTATAAACAATCTCTGACCTTGCTTATGTGGTTTAATGTATAGACCTTTACCTATTGCTATAGCCTCCATAGTTTTATTATGACGTTCAGTTTCTTGTAATTTTTTCTGACCATGTTTATAATCATTCACAGTTTTTGCAATACCAGCTGCACCACCAGCTAATGCTCCTAAAGCAGATAAACCAGCAAAAATTGGGATTAAAGGTAGAATGCCTCCAGTTTTTGGTATAGGTATCATTCGAGGTACTCGAACTTTTGGAATGCATGGAACTAATTTTCTGGCAACCATATAAGCTATATTTATTAATGACTTATTATCTTTAGGTGAGAGTTTTTTGATTTTTCTTTTTATTTTTCTAACAAAGTTATTAAAAGTCTTAACACCAGCACCAGACTTCAATTTAGCTTTCATAACTTTGTTTACTATCCACGAACTAATCTTTTCCCCTGTTCGAGCATCTTTTGCTTTAAGTCTTTGTTTAGCCATATCTATAAGACGTAAGTCGGCTTTGTGACGGTTAGGTAGGTCTGTGTAGTTTGCGTATGCAATATCGTGATGCATACAAGCTTCGTCTAACTTGTTTACACCTTTATCACCACGTAGTAATCGTTTTGAAAGCTTTGTTCCTGGTCCACAATAGTTATAACCGGGTATGTGTAGTTCGAATGGTAAATGATTAATGATACTGTTTATTAGTCCACCACCTTGCATCGTCCAAAGAATAATGAATATACTTTTAAATTATATACCACTTATATAATTTACTTATTCTACTATTGCAGTCTTATCAATCCAACTGTTCTCTTTGTTATTTAAACCCAACCATTTTACAAACAGTTTGTTTCCTTTCTTTTTTAATACTTTTTCTATCAAATAGACACCAGGGCAGGACGACTTTTGAAGCTCTTGTTCGTAAAAAGTTCCCAATATGACTTGTTTCTGATTATCTTCAATGCGATACGTTATTGGTACAGTGTTATTTATCTTTTTTATAGTAAATAATTCTGTTGACCAGTTAGGAGTGTATCCTTTCTCAAATATATGTTTGTACTTACTAATTCGAACTTTGTCACCAATTATAAACTTTGGACGAGATTTTTGGGTTGCCTTTATCATGAAATTCGTAATATTATTTTTAATGTCCGTTTCATTAAACTTATTGACATTAACAGGTGCAAATTTAATAGTACGATGTTTTGTGTTGTTATATGTCTTCACAACATCGTTCAAGCCACCATCTATCCACTTATAGTGTCCGTTGAAGCTAAAGTATTTGTACAATTTATTTTTAATAGTTTTAATAACTCGTTCTACAATTGAAGCCTTTTTGGTTGAAAATGTAGAGTAGTGATTAATATTATAGTTCTGTAAAAGCTTTTGAAATGTAGAATTATAGAACTCAGTACCCATATCAGTTTGCAGATGAGTTGGTATCCTGTGATTAGTAGAAAGTAATTTTTCAAATGCATGAGAGACATCATGTTTGGATTTAGTTTTTAATGGTTCCACCCAAACGTACTTTGAGAAGCAGTCAATAACTATTAAAATATAGTTATATCCTTTATTAAAGGTTTTTAGGTTTTGCATATCAGCTAAATCTGCTTGCCACAAATCATCAATACCTTTTAAAATTACAGATCGTCGAGGAAAATTTTTTCGTGCTGCTTTATGTATTTCATTGACGATTTGTTGTTTTGTCATTTTAACAAAATTTAAGGTCTATGTTTTTCGATCTTTTAACATAGATTGAATTGCGTCTTGAACTAGTCTATCAACTGCTTTCCTTGTGTAAAATTTGCTTTCCAAATGAGTCTCTATCTCAGACATTATTGTTTTTAAAGCTTTCTCTATGTGGTTTTGAACACTATTTGGAATAGAACTTTGCAATTTTCGTAAGTCATTGATTAGTACACCTTTCAATTCATCTACATATGCTTTATTTACTGCATCGTCTGCATCTTGTGGAGGTTTGACACCTTTTAGCCTCGATGTCTTCAAGTCATAATCTCCATAATCAGATTTTATTAATGCGTTATCATTAAAATCAAGTATTTCCGATATACGCATTCGCTTATGAATATAATGTCCAAATTTGTCTACATTCATATTAAAGGTGTGTTATGTTGAACGGTATATAGTAAAATGACACACATATAATATTAGTTGATTTATTTATTTAATAATTTTGCTTTCACGTAGTTCTTCAATGATAGATATTATTTCATTATCTACTCCTGTGTTACCAGCATCTCGAGAAGCAATTAATAACTTTAATCTATCAACCAATTCATTGGGATCATCCCAATATACAAAATCTGTGTTTTTTTTCCACATTTTTGTTAAAGGTAATCCTTTTCCTACTTTCTGTCTACAACTTGGACTTCTACTTTCTTGATCGAAAAGTGGTTTAATAACTTGCAAATATTTTTGTCCTTTATTACTTTTAATTGGTTTTCTTGAATCGAAATCACGACGATGTGCATTCGTTACAAGTAACATTGCCTTATAATTTTGCTTGTCATGCTCATTAACCAAGCTCAGATCAATGTCTTTTTTTAACAGTAACTCTCGCAACCCAGGTGTACTTTCGTACTTGCGTCCGGCTACAGTAATAACTTTATCCCCAATAGTTATGTTAGAGGAACCCAACATTAACTTTCCACGTTCATTTCTTATACCAAATGGTACATCTGATAGTACTTGTGAAGATAACGACCAAGATGATGCATCTGGATTAGTACCGACTAATGACTGAAATGAAGAGTCCGATGAGGGTTCCGATTCATTACTAGCAATACTGCTATCATCTGTTTCTTTCATATCTTGGTCTTGCGGTACTTGGGGTTCTACTTTTTCCTCCTTTTTTGTTAGAGCTAAGTGGTTATTAGTGTTGGCTATTAAATTGAGAGATTCTGTAACAGGCTTAAAAACTGTATCAAGAGCATACTTATTACTATCTTCAAAATCCTTCATTTTACGTATTTTTTTCTTGACAGCTTCTGTCGCATCAACAATTTGTTTTTTCAATGATTTATCCATTATGTAAAATATGTGGTAATCGAATAAGAACCAATTACAGAATAACAATAAAGTGACTGCAGTCTACTTAAATATTCAAATATCATCTAATAATACAAAAGTGTCAAACGTTTTTCTATAGCAACCGTTGTTTCTAGAACAATCTTTATTAATTACCACATAATCAAAAGGCTCTTTCCATATTAGGGAACACATTTCTCGAAATTTCAACCATGTCATATCGGTGTTAACATGTTCTTCGTAAACATGTTTCAAATTAACTTCATCTTGCTTAAAAAGCACAATTAAGTTAGCATTATCTCTTACAAGTTGTTTAGGTATTTTGGTGTAAGTTTGATTTAAATAAAAACTGTCAATTAATTTATGTCTTCCCATGGCAAAATAATCACGCATATTACTTTGATTTTCACATGCTACATCATCAAAAATAATCACAGAATTAGGTTTTGCATCTGCAACTTTTAAAACGTCATCATTTGCTTGGTATGTCTGGAGAGTGATACCTGGTACTCGTCGCAAAACCTTTTCTAAAAAGATGTACTTTGGTTGAAGTAACGTTTTAGAATATACATAAACATTCTGAAATGTCAATCCATTTTCGTGCAATAGAAGACCAATTAATAAGTTAGTTTTTCCACAATTTGATGGTCCGCATATGATGCAGCGTACTGTATTCGGTAATAATTCTCCATGGCGTAACTTATTTTTTGTTAAATCGTCACAGATTGTATTGACCTGCAACGATTGTGTTTGTTTAACGAATTTCATGTTTGCTATGCAATACTGATCGACTCGTAATGAAAAGATGAATTTATAACATAAATATTTATAACTACAAGTAGTCGAACCAAACTGGTTACAGAAAACCTGTAAGTTATAAAGGAACGAAAGGTGGTGAAAATGCGACTGTAATAAATCGAATTTCAATCGAAAGTCATAAACGCGTTATACGGAGTGAACGGTAAGTCATTTTATGATATTGGGCACGCTAGATCACTTTTGTGACGAAGACGAACGAAGTGAGTCGTAGGAACGATAAAAGTGGTCTAGAATGGCACAAAATAATACACTACTTACATACTGACTGAATAGATGGGATTGGGTGTTAAGGGATCCAGAAAGTCTATCATGATGGATCATTATTAGAATACTAGATTGAATAGTTGAATGGTTGGGAATTAGCGGTTTATGGATCTCCTCTGATCCAGAAACCCTAATTCCCAACTACTTTGGTGAACACCATGCTTTGAAATCGCTTTCTCACAGGAACTGAACTCACCAATCAGTTTCGACGCCTCGGAGGAAGTAACCCAAGTGCATGGACAGTAAGACGTCGGCTTGCTGAATCTAACTTAAAACCCCTTAGACCTGCAAACGGCCCTAAACTGGAGCGTGGGCATCGTATTTCGAGACTAAGGTATGCCCAGAGCCACGTAAATTGGAGTATTGAAGATTGGTCAAAAGTTATGTTCTCCGACGAATCAAAATTTATGCTCTACAAGCACGATGGAAGACACAGAGTGTATCGAAGACCAGGGGAAAGATTCAAGCAAGCATGCATCGAAGAAAAAGTAGCCTACGGTGGTGGGTCTGTACTTGTGTGGGCCGGAATTTCTTCTGAAAGTCGCACAGAGCTGGTGATCATAGAAAACGGCTCTTTAACTAGCGTAAGATATGTGGAAGAAATCCTCAATGATCACGTTGGTCCATTTATGGTCAATTTAGGTGAGGATGCTATATTTATGCATGACAATGCCCGACCTCATACAGGTAGGATTGTGAATGACTACCTTCAAGAGATGAACATTACTCGTACCTATGGAGTGGCCAGCGCGCAGCCCGGATATCAACCCGATCGAGCATGCTTGGGACGAGCTAGGCAGATGCGTAAAACAACGAAACCCTCCCCCAATCACGCTTCGTGAGCTCAAAATTGCTCTCACAGAGGAATGGGAGAATATTCCCCAAAATCGTATAAGGAACTTGGTGTACAGCATGCCAAACCGCGTAAACGCAGTAATGGAAGCACGAGGAGGCAATACGAAGTATTAAAATTCAAGAAAATCGTAATAAAGTTCAAAAATTTCATGTTTCCTATTTTTGTTTTAAGGAGAGATCGGCAGTTTTTTCTTTATGTAATTTTGTGTTAATAAAATGTATGGTGACTCATATTTTTTTTACTTTCATTTAAGGAGTATTACATTGTCTATTAAATACAATTTATTGCATTAACCTATCATTTTTAGTTTCCGAGATTTTTAACATTCTTTAAGTGACCCGGATTCATTGCTCTCGAGTGTATTTAAAGCAATTAGTATGCTAACTTTTTCATAATATTTTATTATAAAGTGAAAAAAGACAACTTGGCCCAGACGGGACTTGAACCCGCAACCTTTGCCTAATCCAGGGCAATGATCTAACCAATTGAGCTAAGGGAGCCGTACTGATACAAGTTGAAATTCTTCACCTTATTGTAACCGCCATTTAAGAGTATGGCACAGAGCCATCTATCGAGCTACTTAGCAACTCTGATATCAATGAACGATATTGCAATCATTTTTATACATTGATTTGATGTCTCCGACTCAATCTATAGATTTTTAATATTTAAAGCAATTAGTATGCTAACTTTTTCATAATATTTTATCATAAAGTGAAAAAAGACAACTTGGCCCAGACGGGACTTGAACCCGCAACCTTTGCCTAATCCAGGGCAATGCTCTAACCAATTGAGCTACGGGAGCCGTACTGATACAAGTTGAAATTCTTCACCTTATTGTAACCGCCATTTAAAAGTATGGCACAGAGCCATCTATCGAGCTACTTAGCAACTCTGAAAGTCCCGTCTGGGCCAAGTTGTCTTTTTTCACTTTATAATAAAACTTCTAATAAATATGATAATTAAAGATATTGCACATTCTACGTTCATTTTTGATTAAACATGCTGGATAAAATTATACATATTAAATAGCTCCTACTTTCTACGTGTTAAGGTTTACTTTTGTTAATCATAATGAAAAAAAAGCTTCTTGTATGTGACATTTATTTTAATTTTATGCTGCACAGCCATTTTATATGGTTGGAATAAATTTTCTGAAACTTTAATATTCTTAAAAGATTGTTTAAGGTACTGGCCTTTATTGCTACAAACATATTATATATAATTATGTTGCATAATCTACTTTAACATTGCAACTTTCTCAATTAGATAATTATAATGTCTTGTAAAATTGTAACATTATTGTAATTGTTCATTTTGTATTTCTTTTTTATTGTTGTTTTTGCCATAATCTGAGCTCTTACTTAATATTATCATGTATACCTCTAAGATCACGAATCACGTCACTCATTTAATGTCTCATAGTTTAGCCATTTCAGATCTAAATGAAGCACTGATACTTAGGCAAGCTGTTGGCCAGACATAGAGAAAAATCTTTTAATTTGACACCCCTGACATTTAATACTAAAAATACAAAATCATAGTACAGATAGGACTAGACTACTTTAAGGAAATACTTGATTTCACAAAACTTTAGCAGTGTATCATTTTACACAATTCCTACATTGCTATTGATTACAAGAAAACTTAGAAGTGGCTTCTTGAAAAGTTTTCAAAGTTCGAAAAAGTTGGAAACTGGAAACTCCATTACAAATTGTAGATCAATTCAGGTCAATATTACTTTCTAACGTGAAAGTACGTGACTAACTACAATAAAGCTTGGCGTAAAAGTTTTGATGATCTTATATGACTATTGGACGAAATTGCAAATGGCGAACGATGTGATTTGCGCTGTAAAAGGAAGCATTAAAATAATAATTCAGGATTTCCACTCAGAGCCCTGTCGATCACGTGACTCTAACGTTTCCCTCATCTTACAATCCCAGGTTCTTCAAGAGGAGCGTGAAGAGGCACTTCACAGGGCCGCCAACTTGAGGACCAATGTCGAAAGTCTTACGGACTGTGAGACTGGCCCCCAATCGCTAGATGCGCCACGGCTTACCATCAGGCTGGTGGCGACGTCAATTTAGCGAGCTAAATATATATACAAAAAAGCTTGTATCATATTTTGATTTAGACAATTGATAAACCATTACCCATTAAACTTCGCTGTCCGCGTGTCTATCACGAGGCTGTGTCTCAGAAAATCTGTTAGTTGGAGAGATGAAATTTTCACGAATAATATATTTCTATGCCGCTATTACATAAATCCATAAAATAGAAAGTTCTATACAAAAGCTTTAGGTTATGCGGGCCAGAAGCAAAATATCTCTACGCTATATTCTCTAAAACCTAACGTTGAACGATAAGAAAAAGAGACAAGAAAGCGTTTCTCGTTTTCATAATCAACGTCTTGTATTACAATAATACATTTTCTTTGATACAAGAAAGTACGGATTTAATGTGATACTTTTTTTGTCTAAAATGTCGCTCTAACAAAAGTAATATAAATTAAATCGTTTTGCAACTATATTAAGTTCGTAAAATTAAGCAACGATTTGATTCAAAATTCATCTGACTTACCATTTTGGATTCAGAACACGATCAAACCCAAAACATCAGAACAAAATATTATTATTCTAAGGCAAATTACAAGCATGCTATGTAACACGATAGAATTTTGCAGCAAACTGACACACAGTCATTTAATCTGGTGATCACAATAAACATTTCACAATTGTTAGTTATTTCTCAGAACACGTCCATATAACCAACTAGCTGATGCCCGCAGCTTCGCTCGCGTAAAATGTATGTTTACCAGTGAACTGCTATTATAGACTGATTTGATTGATTGATAAAAGTAAATACATTTATTGTTAAAAATTACAGAGAAACATAAAATTATTACATATCTATATTTACATTATTACTATCTAAACTAAACCTAAATAAGGCCCCCGTGGCATTGTGCCCAAAAGACTAGCAGCATTCCCCCTTTGAATAGCAATACCTATTCATTGAGCGAGAAAACTGCCAGCCCTTGGGTCACCAGTTGACTCCACAAGGCGCTTTTTCAAATTCTTGAAAAATTTTTGCGCATTGGGACCCCATGAACCTAGGGTCTCGACACCGACTGGATAAAAACGATACGATGAGTCGAGACCTTTATATTTATTAATTTTAATATTTTCAGCCGCTTCCGCTGCTGCACTGGCTTTTAATTTTGTTTTAGGAAGATGGGACGGGGCTAGAGTGTCAACACAAGTTGCATCCCACACCAGGACCCGACCCATCTCCCACGGTATCAAAGTTATACCATCCGGTCTCTTGCCATCGTCCCTGAAAACGCCGTTTGGCTCTAAGAGCGCTGGCACATTGGCGGTGGCAAGAGCACGGCGGATGATGTCGTTCAGCGCAGCGTGGCGTGAGAAGCGGCCTGCGCTCTTTAAACATGAAAGACCATGATGCCCCAAAGTGTCAACGTTAAAACCGCAGGGGCATCGATGTGGAGCGCAAAGCGTGACGCCAAGTCTCAAACCAACTGAAATTCTTAGGATGTCCGGTTCCAAGAAAGTTCCGGTGTTGGCTGTAGGGAAAGCTTTCAACCAAATTGATTGATTGAATATTACCGTGATGCAACTGTAATAGTTTCAACCTCAGGAATATGTAGAGGTAGCCAGAGGTGGTTACCTTTTATAAAAGTAGCAATGGCGTCCCAATCCAATTCCATCACGTTTTTCAATGATATTGACAATATTAAAAAATGTATGTACCTATCTATTTTGTACAAATACTGTAGGAATATTTTTCACAGCGCCGGCGTCGTCTAGCCCAAACCAATCAAATAAACAACCTTAAAAAATGTGTGATCGTTTTATGTGAAAAAAAATATTTAAAATCGAACTGGTTGACTAAGTTTCTGCACTGTGTGTCAGAATTTGATACTGCGGTCGCAACAGCTGCAGATTGCTATGATATGCCGTGACCTACAGCAGTTAGGTACGATTTTATAACAAATCTGAATATGAAACTTTAATTCTAAGGTTTCGTAGTAACAGCAATCATACAAACGGAATTGCTTGATGTTAAAATACAGCATTATTGTACCGTAGAGATGTTTATTATCAAGTACATATTATATCGCACAAAACTGTGTAACACGATACTGGGGATGGTGGCGCAGGTTCTTACACCACGTGAAATAGTGCACTGTATTATGCGGAATTAAGCTAAATAAACAAAAGACGACACCTTACACTACAAGGGGATGCTCGGGTTGCCGCGGAGAGGGTTGGCATCGAATGCAACCCTTTCCGCTCCGCAAAACGGTTAAATACCAACAAATATCATCTTCTATACTTATAATAAAACGGTTGAGGGTCGAGAGTCTGTACATGGAAGATATTTTGAAAATTTTATTTGGAGGGTGTTCTCTAATCGATACTGAAGCCGAAAATGTAATTTAAATTTTTCATGTCTGTCTGTCTGTCTGTATCCCGAATAAGTATCACGCCAAAACTATTGAATCGATTTGAATGATACTTGGCACAATCTGAGCTTATGATCCGAGGAAGGTTTTAGGATACTTTTGACATTTCGGACTAACTTAAAAAGCTAAGTTAAGGAATTTTCACACAACACTATCTGATCCTAAAGTAAGTTTTTTTTTTGGGTATCAACTATTTACTGTTGTATTTCTACCAAATTGAGGGCAACTTTGTTCAAAGCTTAGAACGTAAATTCAGTTACTAACATTTAACCTACATATTTTTATTACAAATCCTCTTCACAAATAAATAAAAACCGGTCAAGTGCAAATCGAACCCGCACACAGAGGGTTCCGTACCAAAAAACGGCAAAAATTTTTTTCAAGTTTTGTATGTTTTATTATTTCATTTTGTCAAGTTATATTGTTGTTATAGCGGCAACAGAAATGCACCATCTGTGTAAATTTCAGCTATCTTGCTATCACGGTTCCCGAGATACAGTCTTGCGACGGACAGACAGACGGACGGCGAAGAGAGAGAGGGAGAGGGTCCCGTATTTACCCTTTTTACCCTTTGTATACGGAACTCAAAAAAATAACTATACGATTTGGTGCAGTCGTAGCAGGCAAGCATACGGCTCACCTGAAGGCCATATTTATTTTTACCTACAGTTTAAAATAAATCTATTTTATAGGTATTATAGAAGTGCTGTGGCCCCGCGGACTCAGTGTTCTGTAAACGATCACTGCAGTAAGCAACATTTACTATGGCCGGTCCTTGGATGGGTGACCACCCATGTGACCACTTTGTGACATTTATTTGAGTGTTTCCGTGCTTCGGAAGGCACGCTAAGCCGTTGGTACCGGTTGTCAGTAAAATGGCAGTCGTTAAGCCAAGTTGAAGGCCTTTATGGGTCTTGAAAAATTTCAACAGCAGGCAGTGACAATCTGCGCCTGTCCATATCAATACGGCAATACGCTTCAACACCTATTATGTGGGACAAAAGTCGTAAAGGTGAAATGTGGGCATATAATCTTATGTTTCTGCCTACCCCTTCGGGGATAGAGGTGTGACTATGTATGTATCTTATAGGTACTGTTCAAAGTTAGCCTTGTAGTATCAATATCTGTTTGTTAATCGCATAATCTGTTGTGTAATCAGTGCACAGCTGGACATCGTTTGTCAACTGCTAGAATTAATTCCTAATCCTCCATTACTAAATTTAATTTGTAGGCTTGCATAAATTATTACCACCTATTTATTAGATAGTTTACATCAGTTCAATTGCTATGAAAGATTAAGATATATAAATTCTAGCTGAAGAGCGCGGCTTCGCCCGCGTGAAATTCACACTCAACTCGTTCCCGCTTCCCGTGGGAACATATTCCTGGAATGAAAAGTAGCCTCTTTGTTATTCCAGACTATAAGCTATCTCTGTACTAAATTTCAGCCCGATCCGTTCAGCCGTTAGAGCGTGATTGAGTAACAAACGTCCAAACATTCATACATCCAATATCTTCACGAACTCTCACAATACAGTTATAATATTAGTAGGATATATTGATTTTATTGGTCTCTACGTAACCTTTAAGATAAGTAGCGTGATAATATAATTTTTTAGCCTATTATAATATGCATTAACTGTTAATATTTGTACAAAATATGAGTTAAATCTATTATAATATTCAATTTAGGAACTTTTTCGTTACAATTGTGTTATTATAAACATAACAAAATAATTGAGGTAAAAACTTTAGAAGAGCAAAATAGTAATCTACAAAACCATACTCAAATCGGTTTTGACATTCAGAATAGAACTCTAGGGAACAGCTAGTAATAGCAACATTGACATTTTGGAGAAGTTTCAAACTAAAGCTATTAGAACTATGTTGCACGTTGTGAGATGCATACAAAACAAATAAGTAGGTAGTATATCTTGCACGATCTGAGGCTTAATATAGAAGAAAGGCGTGCCCGAAGTCTAAAATAATACCTAAAAAAATTAAAAATTAAATATCTTTATTATAATAAGTCACAAAGTGACACTTATGAACGTCGTCGAAATGATTGCTTGTCTGTAAAGTCGGTTGACGGAAGATAATTTAGTTTTAATGTATTTAATCCATAGTAATAACTAGCGGCTGTCCGCGTAGCTCCCTTTCCGTGGGAATACGGGAATAAAATATAGCATATGTCACCCAGGTAGGTGTAGTGTAGCTTCTCAACAGGGAAATAATTTTTCAAATCAGTCCAGTAGTTTTGGAGCCTATTCAATGCAAACAAACAATCAAATCTTTCCTATTTATAATATTAGTACAGATAAAATAAAAAAAACACTACACTCAAAACCATTTCCGGTGAAAGATTAATATCTACCTGCATTTATAAAAGAGAACTCGTCCATTTGTCCTTAATGTCATCATTATGGGAACCCTTCGAGTCCAGTTAACCATAAATTTAAATGAGGGATGACTATCAAAGCTTTGGATTAAGTGTCCTTTGAATGCACACAAAGATTTAAATATGGCAGGTGTAAATTCCGATTTGAATTAAACCAGGTGTAAATTTGAATTTGATTTAACCGATGTACGTCAAAATAGGAAGAGATTCTCAATTCGACTGTATATTTAGACCTTTCACGATTCAATAATCAATCAATATCAATACATTATAATAAAATCGTAACAGGTCGCTGTCTGTACATAGAAGATAAATAAAAAAAAATATTATAGGAAGGCTTCCTGAATGCAATAGAACCCAAAACAATGATCGTTAGAATTTTTGTCTGTTTTTCTGTACGTTCATGCACGCTAATTTCAGCTAACATTCAACCGATTGCAAAGCGGGTTTGTTTATTGCGTTGCGGTTTGCTTCACTTAACATTTAGTGTTTGTTTCATGTCAATCGGTTCATAAATAAAAAGTTATCACATATAAATTCAGCGTACGAAGTCGCGGGCAACAGCTAGTTCTAAATATTGACGAATAAACCGGAAAAGTGCGGGTCGGACTCGTGCACAGAGAGTTACGTACCAAAAACCAGCATATAATCACGTTTGTCGTATGGTAGCCCACCTTAAGGAGACTCGTTTAGAAAATGACGAAAAAGAGGCGTAAATGAAAGCGTTTTTGTCTATTAAGTAGAAGAAAAATTATAGTCACAAATAAATTTTTAATCGAAAAGGTGTGTGTCAAAAGTTGCTTTTGGTGTAAATTATATGTTAATTATATAATATATAATGTGTAAAACAATCATAGAATCAGCCCCAATTTTTTAGATAAATGCATTTTATGACATCAATTTTCATCGATGCTAAAGAAATAAATATGCCAACTTATGAAGAAAATATACACCTATTATTTGGTTTTCTTCGATTTTTAATAAGTATGAGTATTAGCTTGTTACAACTAAAATAAGCTATAATATACCACATTTTTTAGCTTTGTATGGTCAAGGTCGTTAGCCCTACCAACGGCCCCTTTTTTTCAAATTTCACTACCTATTTGTTTTTAAAGCGGTAACAGAACTACATCATCTGTGAAAATTTCAGCTCTCTAGGTATCACGGTTCCTGAGATACAGCCTCGTGACGGACAGACAGACAGACGGGCGGACGGCAAGTTCCATAAATAGGGTCCTGTTTTTACCCTTTGGGTACAGAACCCTAAAAAAACATAATACCTATCCTTATAGTGTTTCGCATTTATAATGTTAGTAGTTTTCTTATCGAGATCTATCTAGAAAATCTAACTTAGTGTGGATTCGACCAAAATCGGAGTAAGACTATGCTAGAGAATAACATATTGTATTTATTATAAAACTAAAGTGATTTTTCATTTTACCAATAACTGACATAAGCATAACGTAACTATGGTATATAAGAATACCGAAGTGAATAATTTACATGGACGATTTCAGCGGTGTACGTGAAAATTTTGTCTGATTTTACATTCTTTCATCATTATTTTAAACCCATTGAATAGCAATACCAAGTATAAGAGAACCCACAAGTTATTTGGAAAAACGTAAACAAACATAATTATAACAAGGATAAATTCAAGGTGTAAAATTATGCCCAAAACAGGAACACTCGTTTTATATCGAGTTTGGTCGAATCCGGCCTTAGTACAATAATAAAATAATTATGGTCCTTATTAAAACGGTTTATAATTAGTTGAATGAAGACGACAAAAAAACTAAAAAGAAATGAATGGAAATTACATTAAGTTTTAAAAGTCACTACTCCATTACGAGACAAGATCAAAAATAGCACGACGAGACGAAAAATCAAAACGTATTATCGTAAATGTACATTTTGGTAAATTAACGGCAACATAAATTACATTAAATACCGGACTGCGACGCCCCTCGGGGTGGCAAATCGAATTTACCATTACCATTGGCTCTTGTCAGTGTAGAAATGCGCAGTCTTATGTCGAATCACTACTAATTTAGTAAAAGTAAGCAAAATATTTGAACAGATTACCAAAACATCTCTAAATAAGCCAAAATGAACTCATACTCTTCCTGGTAACATCATATTATGGGTTGGAGGGGGGTGAGGGGCACAATGATTGTGACAGAAGGGACAGAACCAAGGCTTGCAAGTATAGCCACCATTGATAGGGTGATTGTGGGTGAGATGCCGCACATTTTCGTTAAAAACTATTATACAAGAAGTATATGGGAATTGTAAATAAAATATACTTTTAATCAAAAGAAGTGTTATTTATTATCAATTAAAAATTATACAAATTATAAATCAAACTTAAAAGTCTGGAAAAGCGGCGTCTATCCTACACTCTGTGGGAGAGTTGCGGCACCGCACGAAAATCTCTTCCGTCCATTCAGCTCTGCTGTCATTATCCTTTCTGATGTACTTCCGCAGCATCCTATAAAATAAAATATCGAATAATTTATCAGAACAGAAGTACTAGTCATCTAACTAATAAACGCGTACAAAGACTTACTAAAATCATTCCTAGCAGGCGAAGCCACGGCCAATAATTAGTTTTTTTTTTATACTACTTAGGTGGCAGACACGCTTACGGCCCACCGGAAGGTTGGTAACCGTAGCCTATAGACGTTTGCAACACCAGAGGCGCTACACACGCGCTGCCGACCCGGGCGCAGGTTGTGACGACCCACAGTTGAAATTTTCCAAGCCGCCCGTAAGGCCTTCAACTTGGCTTAACGACTGTCATTTTACTGACAACCGGGACCAACGGCTTATCGTGCCTTCCGAAGCACGGAAACGCTCGTAAATAAATGTTACAAAGTGGTCCACGTGGTGGTCACCCACAGAAATCAGAAAATTTCTGATATCTTAGTGGTCACCCATCCATATCCGGCCATAGTAAATGTTGCTTACTGCAGTGATCGTTTACAGAACCAAAAGCACTAAAGAATCCCAATAAGAAAAGAGTGACGGGGTCCCAGCGTCGATTCAGCGTGAATGTGTGGATGGGCATTATCTCCAATTATTTTTTTTTTTTTTTTTTTTTATACCACTAAGGTGGCAGACAAGCGTACGGCCCACCAGGAGGACTGGTGGTCACCGCAGCCTATGAACGTTTGCAACACCAGAGGCGCCACACTCGCGCTGCCGACCCTGTAAAAACCTTCTTAGACCCCTTTTATTTAATTGGACCTTACTTTCTCCCGGACACTTTAAATGGGAAAACATACGAAAACTTTTTAAGAGGAGACTTAAATGATCTGCTGGATGATCTGCCACTAAACTTAATCAGGGACATGTGGTTCCAGCATGATGGCTGCCCTGCCCATTTCAGAAGAAGTGTCCGAGACTGGCTGGACACAACTTACCCAAATAAATGGATAGGACGAGGTGGGCCGTTGCCATGGCCAGCAAGAAGTCCGGACTTAACCCCCATGGATTTTCATGTGTGGGGGGTTATGAAAAGTCTTGTGTACAGCGAGCCAAATCCAGTTTCGTCTGTGGAAGAATTAAGAGAAAGGATTGTGGACGCAGCCAATCAAATGATGACAACATTGACCACTGGAGTAGTAAAGACTGGTCTCCGTAGAAGGATGCGAAAATGTATTCATAACCGAGGCGGCCATGTTGAACATGAACTGTAGAGTATGAAAAAGTTGTATAAAAACCTTGTTTAATAAATGACATTTCATCTTTTCCTATTGTTTTATTTTACTTTTTAGGGCTAAGTATTAATTTTCTTCTCCACTGTCGCTTTTGAAACTAAGTTTTTTTCAATGAATTTAAATACAACCCTACATTGCTATACGTCGTTAGATAGCTGATGAAATGTAGATATTTTAAAAAACATCTGCCGAACGACTGCAGTAATATTTTTTTTACATATCCCTTAGAGAAAAATAAACTTGTTACTATTTTTTTTATTTTCTTAACTTTCACTTGTCTTCTACGACATGTTCAATTAATTTATGCACTATTTCAATGATTGACGTTTTGGAGCATCTTATTACACATGTCAAAAATAATAAATAAGGCGCCCAAAATAAAAATAAAAAATTTTGTAACCTAAAAATCGGCAATTTTCAATAAAAATATTAAAAGTCGAATATCTCGAACAGGGTTAAGTTTAGGGTAGGGTGTTTCATACATACATACATACATATGGTCACGCCTTTATCCCCGAAGGGGTAGGCAGAGGCATATTATGTGCCCACATTTCACCTTTGTATAATTTTGTCCCACGTAATAGGTGGTGAGCCGTATTGCCGTGTTTAAATGGACAGGCGCAGGTTGTGACTGCCTGCTGTTGAAATAAAGCCTTCAACTTAGCTTAACGACTGCCATTTTACTGGCAACCGGGACCAACGGCTTAACGTGCCTTCCGAAGCACGGAAACGCTCAAATAAATGTCACAAAGTGATCACATGGATCCATGGACCGGCCATAGTGAAAATTGCTTACTGCAGTGATCGTTTACAGAACACTGAGTCCGCGGGGCCACGAATGAGGGTGTTTCATAGTGAAATTAGTCAGAAATAATGAGTACTCCACGCCCTTAACGGATCTAGCACGACTTTTCCTGTAATCCTGTATATATAATTATAGCATATGTATAAGTAATATTATATATATGTCTAAATATAAGTGTTTGTACACAGATACATAATAATTGGTTATATTCAAACGATTCTCCCGTTTTAATTAATGACATAAAATTAAGCGCGGCATCTATCCCTTTTTGGGGAATAGACGCCGCACTGTGTTAATAAGAAAACAAATAAAAAAAAATGAAAAATCATTTGAAAAACATGAAGAACACATGCAAGCTCTACTTTAGAAATAGTTCTTACCTTGATTACTACGTGTATCAATAGCTTTTTTTGATACGTAAGTAGGTACGTCAAAAGTTTCGAACGTTTTTATTCATTAAATTTCGCTTAACCACACGTAACAGGTCCAACGCTGGCAAGAGCTGGACGAGCACTTGGCGGCTCGGTCGTTAGTAGCGAGGGGTTCGAACTAGCGGCGTTCGGTGATTTTGTTTATTCAACGAACGGAAATGTTACTAGTGCGGCATCTCTCCCCATGCGGCATCTCACCCACAATTACCCTATATTAATTAATACTAAGAATAATATTGGACTTTTTTATACCACTAAGGTATACGGCCCATCAGATGAACTGATTGGTCACCGCAGCCTATAGACGCTTGAAACTCCAGAAGCGCCACATTCACGCTGCCGACTCTGGAAAAATCTTACGTAAAACCAAGACAGGGAGGTCATTCCACAACCAAAGCGTGCGTGGAAGAACGCCCTTTCGGATCTAATCAAGACTTGTATGAAAATCTCTCATATGCAAGAAAATCTCATAAAGGCAGACCTTAGAATGAAAACTTCTCCATAATAGCTACTGTGTACTACATTAATTCTATTGTTTAGAAGCGCTCAAAGCTCGCTGTCTCGTATTTCTGTTCCTATTCCATTTTAAGGTGAAGGGTGAGTGACCTTACTATACCACGCTTGTCAGACCATTTCGAGTTCTTCACTTCACTATAATTTTGCCTCCAGACAACAAGTCAACTTGCAAGGAACTACCACTGATAGGTAAATCTCGCTGCCCCCTGAAGCAATCTATGCTTTCCCATCCGACTAAACGTGAATATAGTTAGTAATAACCGTCATTAAAAACACGTTAATCAACGCCTACGTAACTGAATAAAATGTAGTATTATTCATTTTGACATAGTCCATTATTATGATAGACTTGTGGCCTAATAATTGTGATATCAAGAAAATATAAATTTCAAACAATATCATTACTAAAGTGGAGTCATTTTAATAGGTAGCATTTGACAATTCAATTTCACAATCATTTGACAGTCAAATTACCTATGTATTGGTTTATTTTTTGCTCCTTAAATTTACAAAAGAATAAGTAATAATGGGACAGGGATTCGCCTGATGATTTGTAAAATTTACTTATCTTTTAAGTCCGTATATACTTTATCATTCCTCATTCTCATTATGAATATAAAATTGACAGACGTCAAATGTTACCTATTAGAATGAAGCCACTTTATTTGGTGAGTAAAATATAGTGCTGTCACTCGTAGTAATAACTCGTGAGCAGTGTGTTCGATGCAATTAGTTAGCTAAATTATATTGACTCAAATTCAATTATGATGTGTCAGTATCGTGCCTGGATAAATCAATTGCTAGTTATATGACTAGGACAATTTAGTTATATATAGTAGACTTCGCGTGTAGTTCCCGTGTCCGTGGGAATATGGGAATGAAATAATAGTCTATGTCTCCCAGGGATACTGTAGCTTCCCAACAGTGAGATATTTTTTCAAATCGGTTCCGTAGTTTCAAAGTCTATTCGATGCAAGCAAACAAACAATAAAATCTTTCCTCTTTATATCTATCATTAGTATAGATATGTTATGTTCACGCTGAGTTTCTTGCCAGTTCTTCTCAGGTGGGTCGCGTTGTGAACTGGTGGTAGATTTTGATTTATATTCTGGACGTTTTACAAGAGCATCTGTATATGCCTATGTGAAATAAATTTATTTTTCTTTCTTTCTTCTTCTTCTAATACATTCCACAGACAAATCGATACATAAGTAAATAGAAATAGGTACATAAGTAAATAGAAATAGTGTAAAAGACTTAAAAATTCGCCCGCCATTATCTTGCCGACTGTGCGTATATAGAAGTACAAAATCTTCTCTGCTCTTTATGATCTTGTAGGTATACTTATAACTATAACACAATCTACGATCTACTAAATTTTCCGCAGACACCTCTGAAAGTACCTAATTCAATTCAAAATTATTCAAGAATATATTCCATAATTGGCGACATTTTGATTTATTTAATTCTAAAGTATTATTCTATTACAATGGCTGCCGGATCAAGCCTGCAATAAATTATATCTATTCAGATCCAACGTTGTAAATTTAACTTTACGGAAATAATTGAACAAAATAATTTTCCTCGTATAATTTGTACGTGGCTAAATATTTTTGGAGCAATAATATTATTATTTTTTTTACGAAAAAGTTAGCACAGATTTGCGTGTTAGCTTTTTTAAAAATATTTTCAAGTGTAAAAATAAACAATTTTATACCGCTAAGGTGGCAGACAAGCATACGGGGCACTGGATGCATATGTGATGGTCGCCGAACACCAGACGCGCTACACTCGCTCAATTTGCTTTTCCTTTTTATGTTATTTCCGTTTTGACAGATTTTGATTTTGCCAGATTTAACACCCTGACTGAGAGTACCCCGACTCGGATAGGTTAGGTTAGAAGGCTAAGTCGGGAGCAAAGCGGAACGGAGCTACCGCCTCAGCCTTCGTGGTTATTATTTTTTAAAGTACCCATAAATAGAAATAATAATAAATAAATATCTGATGAAATTAAAATCTGTCAAAACGATAATAACCCGTTTTAAGCAAGTGGCGTTTTTTTTTTCACATTTAGATAGATTTATAGGTCCGCCATAGTAGCTGTAAATTAACAGTCAACTACTTTTTGACCTTATTTTTTTCCAGTTCCAGACTAAGATATAATATTGAAAGCATCTGAAAGATTTTTTTTTATCACTAACTAGGCAGCCAAGATGTACCAGTGATCACCGTAGCCTATGGACGTTTGCAACACCAGAGGCGGTACACTCACGCTACCAACCCTGTAAAAACCTTCAAAGACCCCTTTTGAAGAACCCCATACCGTAGGCGTTTGGGAAAACCGAATCGGGGAGATCATTCCACAATATAAGTGTGCACGAAAGAAAACCCCAGTCAGATTTAACAATGCTGGAGCGCTCCGGACGCAACGTGTGAGGATGAACACCCTGTCTGTGGTGAGCGGTGCGATGATAGAATGTAGCCGTAGGCATCATATCAAACAATTCCTTAGTGCACAAACCGTTGTATAGGCGGTAGAACACGCATAAGGAAGCAAAGTCTCTCCTGTCGCCAAGAGGTTCCACACCACCTGCAAGCATGAGATCGTTGATGAGCAGTGTAGAGTGGAGGATTTCAAAATTTTCAACAAATCACTCTCTTCGCGCAAACGAAGTCGTGGTCAATACCCAGCTTCATAGGAATATAAAATTTCACAGACATGATATATATTAAAGGACACTTGCGACTATCTATACTATACTCGCATTTTATTTTCCCACAATGGGATCTTATTTCATTTTTAACGACAAGATACGAAAAAAGGCCATTCAAACCAAATGCTCAGTTCTAGTTTAATAGATTTCACACTTGAGAGCGCATCATAGCCATTTTTCGAAGAACTGTGCCAAAGTTCGCAAAAACTTCTTTATCTTATAGCATCGTAAGAAGAGGGGTTTCAAGTTATAATTGTCATGTTTAATAACGATCAGAAGGTTTTGTCAAGCAGTCTTTGGTCATAATGGACGAAGTTGGACCGAACTTGCTCCATCAATAACTGATAATATAACTTCTTTGAATTTTTTCTTTTTTAAGAGGGACATGAAAACGGAATAGCTCTTATTTCTTTTACAGTATAGATATTAACGGAACAGAGTAGATTGATAGGAAATGAACATGTCGAGAAAATTACTATTTGATTTCCATTCATCATCAATCTTACTAATATTATACTCGTAAATGTGACAGTTTGTGAAAATGTTCGTAAATTTGGATGTTTGTTACTCAATCACGCTCCAAGGGCTGCACAGATCAGGCTGAAGTTTTATTGAAATAGATGTAAATTGTGCTGTTACTCTAGCTAGACTACAATCTATTGTAGGTAGTCTAACTAGTGTAACAGTACAATTTCATCCCGCGTATAATGTTTAAATGGCAAGCGGGAAAAGCCACGAGCGTCTACTAGTTAGTTATATCAGTCAAGCATGTAGTTAGGCACTAGTAATTTAGTAGTGCGTCTTAATTGATTTCCAGTCGAAGTTAGGAATTACTTGATTGGTATCTTTTGATGGATACGTATAGAATATAATTACGTATACACCAGCCCACCATATATCTGTATTTTAATAAGTACAACTTGAAGTGATGTCGTTATTACCCCTTTAAAAAATATACCAACTCATGAACGTGAGTGCGTTAAGCTGTTCTTTTTCACGCGTGGTAATCCTTCGTGGATGCTATGCTGGACTTTTACCGGTTAAAACTACACGGTGTATCAGGATATCTATTAGGTACCTACTGTCAAATTTCAACGGCCAACAGCTAACAGACAGCTATGACTCTCTATCTTGTTACACACTTATATATTCGTACCTACACAAATACATAATAACGAGTAGGCCGAGGCATAATATACGATCACATTTCACCTTATAGTTTTTTGTCCCATTATTTGAAAAGTTGTGGCCCACTATTGAAAATTTTCAAGCGGCTCTCAACTTGGCTTAACTACTGCCATGTGACTGAGACCAGGACCAACGGCTTAAAATGTATTTCAGAAGCATGAACACGCTCGCAAATTGGTCACCTATCCCAGGATCAGTCACAGCAAAAGTAGCTTACTGCAATGTTCGTTTACAGAACTCCAAGACAGCGAGATAGACATACTATAAGCTGTATTCCATAGTCATCTTTCATTTCATTTACTAAACGGAGGGTTGTGGCCAAACACAACCTATTGAGTTCAATATATCAGTGCATTTCAGATCGATGTGGCGGCTCCTTTGAAAGCTACCCTCGTTACTTTATCTCGAAACACATTGAATTTATCCAAGAAAAAGGCTTTTGTTGTGTAGCTATTTAGGTAACAATACAGGATGTTTTCTTGATCAGAGTATTTTTAGAGCTGCTCACTTCTTATATCGTTCATTCTTTGAATCTTCTAGAATCAACGAGATAATGTCAATGTGACAAAGACTATACATTTATCAGTCAAGACTAGGTTAAAGCTCTTCAGAACACTTTCTTTGGTACAGTCAGCTGCAGAGAAAAGTATACAGGGCCGCCCTATAACTTTGTATAGGATTATTGCCTGAAATAAAGATATTTTATTTATTTATTTATTTATTTATAAGGATTGATTTATCTCAGAAAGTCTTTAGTATATTTTTGTGAGGTTTTGTATTGTTACTATAGCAAATTTAATCACAATATTTAAAAGGCTTTTTGAAATAAATCAATCCTTACAAGGTGGCCCTGTATACGTTTCTCTGCAGCTGACTGTACATTCGATTTAATATAAATTTAATTATAGTCACGCCATATAGGAGGCATAATACACGCCCACATTTCCGCTGTTTCCTTTTTGCAAACTGTTATAGATGAGCTTATCGTCGTGTACAAATGGACAGATGCAGATTGTGATTGACCGCTGCCAAACCCACGACCAAACTGTGGTTTAACGTTCCTTTCAAAGCACGGAAACGCTTGCAAATAGATATGTCATAATATTATCATCCATCTGAGGATCATTCACAGCTAAAATTGCTTACCAAAATGAGCGTTTACATGACAATAAATCAGCGAGGCTACGAGCACTTTGATACTGGCAGGAAAGCAATTTTTCTGCGTTCTAGTAACGACTCAACATTTTCCTGTTACCTCAGAACAATTAATAATGTGAATGGCACGCCACTGCAAAGCGACGAGAGCGTGTAGTAATTCAAACCCGAGCGGATCTACGGCTTTTACATTAAACGCCTCTGGCTCCATGTGAATGTACGCCGTATCATATTCAGGTCATATTTTCTACTAAGTTATGTGCCTTCAGAATAGTTTTATTGTTTAATTCATAACAAACAACTATATCGAGGATGTTGTGATTGTTGCTCATGAACTTTGAACGCCACCTATTCAATTTTGTTTACGTAGACCTCTTTTTTACAAAAATAAACGGACCCCTAGTTCCTTCTTATAACATTAGTAATCTACCTGTGAATGTACTCATAAAATTCAACTCAACAACAAAGCTCAAAAAAAAAAATAGCCAATCCAATTTTTTTAAAGTTTTATAATAAAGAATAGCTAGTTAGGGTCGTCTGCTCAGAAGTTTCAAATAGTTTCTTAAGTGGAACAAATAAATTTGATGAAGTGTGGGTGTGTGTTATGGCTTCTTTGAAGGAAATGGACGTAATCGTTTTAGATAAGATAAGATAAGATAATCATTTATTTGCTTTCTTTGTTAGAAGGCATACATTTTTTCTAAACCTACGTAATCTACTATTATTTTAAATGTGAAAGTTTGTATTTTTGTTACCCGTTCACGTTCAAACAGTTTAACGGATCTGGCTGAAATTTGACGAGGATATTTATAGTCCGGAATAAAACAAAGGCTTTTATCCCTAAAATATCATCATCAGATTTCCACGTGAGCGGAGTCGAGGACACCCTATACTAATTTAGAGAGGAAAAATAAAATGTTTGTTTGTTTATTTCTATACATTGAATAGAATCAAACTACTGAACCGATTAGAAAAAATCTTTAGCTGTTGGGAAGCTACGCTATCCCTGGTCGAGATAGGCTATATTTTATTCTTACGGGAACGAGACTTAAGCAGGAAAAACAGCGTGACATCACCTAGTCTTAAATTATAATAAAAAAAACATTGAAAGCAATAAACAAAAATACTGTTCTTAGTCATAAATCATTTCATTCTACGTTTCGTTAAAAACGCATTTCCCTTACATCGTTATTCTTAGTATTATGGAAGCTTATCATCAAATTTAGTTAATTTATTCTTCTTAGTCGAGATTGATGCTGTAAGTAACCTTCGGGCTCTACAGACAATGAAAGTACCTACTTTGAAAATTTGATGTGTTAAGTGTGTTTTAACTACATACTCTTACCAATTTCGATGCTCCGATTGAAATGCGTCATAGATAAGAATATTGACAGCACTTTGCAAATCACCCACTAACTTTTAATTTACAATTTTTCACAACGGACACGGTAATGTTTATGTAAATTATCGACGAAATTACGTGATTTTTCTAGGCGAAAATTGCGATTTATGATGTATTAAAAAAAAACTACCAAATCGATCTCGTTCAAACCAATTTTTGTTCGTAGTTTTTATGACAATGTACATCACATTTTTTTTTAAATTTATTATTCTCTTAGTTTAGAAGTTAGAGGGGGGGGGGGGACACATTTTTCCACTTTGGAAGTGTCTCTTACGTAAACCATTCACTTTAAGAAATCTCAATAGCATTTTTGAATTTTTGAAGACCTATCTTTAGATACACGTACAACAATACGTATGTATGGATGTGATGAAAAAAAAATTTTTGAGTTTCAGTTCGGAGTATGGGGACCCCCAAAATTTACTGCTTTTTTATAGTTTTATATGAAAATCTTAATGCGGTTCACAGAATACATCTACTTACCAAGTTTGAACAGCATAGGCCTTATAGTTTCAGAGAAAAATGGCTGTGACATACGGACGGACAGACAGGCAGACATGACGAATCTATAAGGGTTCCATTTTTTGCCATTCGGCTACGGAACCCTAAAAATGCTATGCAATAGCTTTACCGCGGCAGTCCCCGAGTGTCACCAGTCTTTTTTTTACCATAGTTTAATAAATGTATCTTTAAACACTACTTGCAAAGTTTTAAAATTTGATTTAAAATTAAAAATGGAACCTTTCATAAATGAAAAGAGTAATTAACATTTATACATACACCAAACTTTTATCTATAAAATAATAATATTATAAATAAGGATTCAAAATAGAAATTTATCACAATAATTTCCTTGTTGTTTTCTGCTGTTTATCTTGCATAATTATTTTGGCTAAGTTATTGACATAACCTTTTGACGAACATCCCACAAAATTACTTCACTAAACTTTATTGTTTATTTTAAAATACAAACCTGTTATGTTTGTTAAACAACCAATTCGTTTATCTCAATTTATGAATGAACAAATCCGAAATTGCGAATTTTGGTTCTCGGTTCCGCTTCACATGGAAACTTATTTCTGGGATAAAAAGTAGCCTATGCGTTATTCTAAACAAAATCTATCTCTGCACTATATTACAGCCAGATCCGTTCAGCCATTAGAGCAGAAAGAATGTAAAATGATAGATATAATATAGATCTCTACACTCACAAACTTTCACCACCTTTCACATTTCCAATATTAGTAAGATTTACAATAGTATGAAAATTAAGGTGGAATTTTGAACAGGTGCAAAGAATTTTCTGTAAACAAGTAGTAATTACCAAAATTATAAAGAAAATTACCACTACAACAGCAAATCAGTGCCCCGATCAGAATTTTAATAAAGCAACAGGATAAAATCGTTATGTAAAAGTTTCAAATTATCATGCCTAACACCACGATAAGTAAGGCGTTGTCCAAATTGATGGCGACTACGCGATATCGAATTTGGTTACTGCTATTGACTTCCGAACGTGAGAAACAGAAAGAAATATTTAAAGTCCTTTTTATACTACTTAGGTGGCAGACAAGCTTACGGCGAACGTTGGTAACCGTAGCCTATGGACGTTTGCAACATCATAGGCGTAACAAACGCACTGCCAACCTTAGCTGGTCCGACCAAGTTGTGACTACCCACACTTGAAATTTTTCAAGCCCTTCAACTTTCCTTAAGGACTGTCATTTTACTGACAACCGGGACCAACTGCTTAACGTGCCTTCCAAGCACGTAAACGCTCGCAAAGAAATGTCACAAAGTGGTCACATGGTGATAACCGGCCACAATAAATGTTGCTGAACGTGTTAAAATTGTCGTGCTCCAAAATACATAGAGACAGAAAAGACCTCATCATGATATTCAGTCGGGATCGAACTGCGGATAGCGATCTAGTTGCCTCGGTTGTGAAAATCTCCTGTAATAGAAATTTCGTATAGTGGTCACCGAGGACCATCTATAGCGAGTATTGCTCATATTAATTTTACGTACAAACTACAAGGAGTCCAACCGTAAGAAATGATAGGTCATCACAACGTGTGGTTTTATTTGGTATGAGTCTATCATAGCTTCCATTAAGGATTTCCAAAATAAAAAAATAGGATCGATTTCAGAACCTAAGTCGGCGGGGCTCCGAGCACTTCAATATTTTTTATTGTTCGATGTAATAATACAACATTTCACATAATGACAGCATCGCTGACTTGCGTCCCTGAGCGCGTTAAAACCCTCTTTAACGTCAATATGTTTCAGCTTGAGTTCAAACAAATACAATTTGAAAACTTTCACACATCACGAGAATGACAATTCGAACTTTTCTACGGCATCCGTACAATTTAAACACCAGTTTCAACCATTAAAATTCGTAGAAACTTGCGATGATCGCGCATTCGCGTTTAATTAGAACAACGCCCAACAATAGGGCAAAAGGTGAGGGATAAAATTATGAGGCTTGTTGTTATTTGCAAATTGTTTCCGATTTTGTACCGAAAATTTGCCCCAACTTTAGAATATCTGAGTTGAACATAAATTAATGTACCGAGTTTTGGCTAACTAACGGTGTGCCAGGGGCCGGAGGTTGGAATGAAATGAATGATGACTGGTTTTTGCCTTTCAAATTCAAATTATTAGGACTAATTTCAAACATTGAGTTCAAAGTGATTCAGCGCTTTTGTAGAGTGAAACATTAAAGGAAGGGAATATTATCGTTGCTGATTTAGACGTTAAATTGAGCAAATACAAAAACCGGACAAAGTGTTAGTTTGAATAAACTACCGAAGGTTCCGTACTAATTTTTATTATGTAGATACTTACATATATTATCGTAACTATAAATAGATTAGGAATTGATTCTTTTTGATTATGTATCTACTTTAAATAATGACTATTTTTAATTGTTAAATGTGAAATCGAATGAACAGATGTTTATTTAAAAGTACTTATTTGTAGTACCTATTACTTACGAAATTTCATAAATCAAGGTCAACGGGAAATACCCTATTAATTTTCATTCCCTTGAGAGTGTCATATTAAAAGTTTTTGTTTTATAATGGAAGTAACTCGTCCTGGGACATCCTTTCGAGGGCTTACCCGGTGCTCCCAACCATAGGCAGTTGGGCGGTACCTACGTGAGGTTTTTTAGTCGGTAGGAATCCGGCATAGCATCTATGGCGGATTTTCCTCACGATAAAAAAAATGGAAATAACTACTTTTGCGTTAACCTAGAAATTGGACCTTTTTACAGTTTTAAGTTGTGTAGGCTTGAATATTTATTGTTTTTAAGTTAAGTCGATATATCTCCACGCCTTAGCGAGATAAACGGTATTGACAGACAGACAGATGGACAAGAAAGTGATTTTATAAGGGTTCAGTTTTTCCTTTAGGTACACGGAACCTAAATACGATAATACGATAATTAAGCGATTACAGCGATTACAGCATTACCTACTAGCTGATTGATAAAAGATAAATTAGTTTCAATTTTGCAAACATAATGGAATTTAATGGGAAGGATTTATGGAATTACCCCTTATTCTGGATAACAACATATAAAATAAACCGGCCAAGTGAGAGTTGGACTCGCCCATTAAGGGTTTCGTAGCAGCAAGTAACATAATATAAAAGTTCTTATAGTTCGTTGTAACTTTGATTGATGTTTTAACACGTTCGCAGTGGTAGCGATTTTTCTAACCGAAAATTGCGGTTTATGACGTATTAAAAAAAACTACCAGCTCTATCTCGTTCGAACTAATTTTCGTTGGTAGTTTTTATGGCAATGTACATCATATAATGTTTTTAGATTTATCATTCTCTTAGTTTAGAAGTTAGAGGGGGGGGGGGACACATTTTTCCACTTTGGAAGTGTCTCTTGCGCAAACTATTCTTTTTAGAAAAAAATGATGTTAGGAACCTCAATAGCATTTTTGAAGACCTGTCTATAGATACCCTACACGTATGGGTTTGATGAAAATAAAAATTTTGAGTTTCAGTTCTGAGTATGAGGACCCCCAAAATTTACTGCTTTTTTTCTAGTTTTATATAAGAATCTTAATGCGGTTCACAGAATACATCTAGTTACCGAGTTTCAATGGCATAGGCCTTATAGTTTCGGAGAAAAATGGCTGTGACACACGGACGGACAGACAGACAGACAGACATGACGAATCTATAAGGGTTCCGTTTTTGCCATTTGGCTACGAAACTCTAAAAAACAATATTGTAAAAACTATACCTATTGTAAACTATAATTTAGAATTTTCAGAGGCATTACATACCTTCGATTAATATTTCTTAAAAAGATCTTATTTTGAAAAAATCATAATTATCATGATGGAAAACCTTGCAAAAATAGACAAAGCTGTGTGGCATAGCTAGTATTTCATTATGTATAAGAATGCTTCACCTGAAATTCTTCCATTCTTCACGCGATTGCGCTGCTGTTAAACCTTTTACTTCAGGGTCGTCCATTGATAGTAGTAGGACCTTACCTTTTCCAATACTCCAGTTTACCATATAAATTAAGAAATTCTATAAATATATTAAGCTAGACGACACGTGATGAATGAAATCGAATTACTTAATGATATTCATAGTATGTCAGACGTGACGCGTCTAAAAGGAGTGTTTGAATAATTCAGGGTATGGTGTCGGAAATGCGTGTGTTGTGGCGCGAAAAACCGATATCTAATAGAACAGTCCATTTCCCATTAAAGGTACGTTGATTCCGATCTGTATTTTACTGATAAAATGTTGTCAGTTCATAGTTATATTGGGAGTTATTGTCATCTTAACGTTGTTTGATTTTCTAGCTTAGAAGCGGGATCACACCCGAAACCCCCCAAAGACGCGGAATAGCACCCAAACCACCCCAAGGCGAGGCTGCAGTGGCGGCCGTGGGCCTGTTGGGAGTCCTTCCTAGGGCTTACCCTGGACTCCCAACCATAGGCTGTAGGGCAGGATTTTCCCTGACGTTAAGAAAATAAAAAAAACATAGGTTTCATTTTTTTCGTTAACCCTTTCAGCTAATTTAAATTGCTTTATAGTTAAGAGTGGATCATGTCGATCGTGTAAAGGTTGGCGATCAAACTCGGGCCTTGATTATACCCCTAAGATTACGAATCGCGTGACTCATTGTTGTCTCATAGTTCAGCCATCTCAGACCTACGACCCTAAATGAAGCACAGATACTTAAGTATCTGTGCTTCATTTAGGGTCGTAGGGCAGACATAGGGAAATATCTTTCAAAATGACACCCTTGACATTTAATGCAAAAAAATACAAATCATAGTACAGATAGGACAAAACTACTTCAAGGAAATACTTTATTCCACAAAACTCTAGCAGTGAATCATTTTACACAATTCCCACATTGCTATTGATTACAAGAAAAGTTAGAAGTGGCTTCTTGAAAAGTTTTCAAAGTTCGAAAAAGTTGGAAACTGAAAACTCCATTACATTTTGTGGAACAATCCAGGTCAATATTACTTTCTAACGTAAATGTACGTGACTAACCACAATAAAGCTTGGCGTAAAACTTTTGATGATCTTATACTTATATGACTATTGGACGAAATTACAAATGGCAAACGATGTGATTTGCGCTTTAAAAGGAAGCATTAAAAGAATAATTCAGGATTGCCACTCAGCGCCCTGTCGACCACGTGACTCTAATAAATTTAAGCTTGTATCATATTATGATCAAGACAATTAATCATTTTCATTAGACTTCGCTGTCCGTCTGTCTATCACGAGGATATATCCCAGGAACTCTGTTAGTTGGAGAGCAGAAATTTTCACGAATAATATATGTCTATGCCGCTATAACAAAAATCCATAAAATAGGCAGTTCTATACAAAACATCGCACTTGCAGTTGGTCGGTTTAGGTTATGCGGGCCAGAAGCAAAACAAGAAGCCGTGAGACGGTCTCACCCGACTGCCCCTTTAACGTTTATTGTGAAAGTGAAAGTTCAATCCAACTGACGTTTTCATTTTTGTTTTATTTCAAACTTTGAACAGATGATTCACGTGACCTATTGATGTAATTTAATGCAACAGAGTCACAGACTACAGACACAAGTCTCGCCATAAGCCCCTCTGCACTCTATTTTATAGAGAGGGGCTAATATCTCTACGCTTTTTTTTTTTTTTTTTTTTGTTTAACGTGAGGGAAAATCCTCATGGATGTTATGCCGGACTCCTACCGACTAAAAAACCTCACGTCACGCCCAACAGTCTATGGTTGGGAGCCCCGGGTAAACCCTCGGAAGGATGTCCCAGGACTCCCAACAGACCCACGGCCGCTACTGCGGCCTCGCCCAGGGGGTGGTTCGGGTGCTATCCCGCGTCTTTGGGGGGTTTCGGGTGTGATCCCGCTTCTAAGGGGGGGCGTGCGTGAATTGTCTCACTCACGTCACGCTGCCGTCATGGGCCTGCTTCTGTAAGGACGGTGAGCCGCCCTGTCACCGTCCTCAGGCCTCCGGTCATGGTGGCCGATAGTCCTCGGCGAAGCCACGTCGGCGGCGCCCAGGCCGCCGACTGCGGAACTCGGGTGGGAGAGTTCTCTCCCGTACCCGTCCCGCCGCCTCCTTCACGAGCATGACCTGCTCGCAGAAGGAGGCGGCGCAGTCCCACTTACTCCCGCTGGAGAGCATGGCTCGCACCATGGTCTCGAGCGAGAGAGTGTCCACGTCCAGGTCCAGACCCACTACGAGGACCTGGCGCTGTTGCGCCCACGCCGTGCACTCCACCAGTGTGTGGAGCGCCGTGTCATCGCTGCGGTCCTCGCAGTGCTGACACTCGGCCGTGGATTCCCGGTGTTTCCGCCACAGATACCTTCCGAAGCTACCGTGCCCGGCAAGCATCTGTGTCAACCGGTAGGAGAGAGCACCGTGTCTCCTCTCCAGCCACTCGTCCATGAACGGTCTGACGGCCGCGATTGTGGCGAATCCCCCCTTTGGTTGCTCAAGTCGCACCTTCCATGTCTCCACGGTTTCCTGGTGGAGTAGGGACCGCTGGGTCTGGTCTCGATTTCTCGATAAGCGGGCCTTTGGCCCCGCTCCAGCGCCTCCTTGCGCCATCTGAACAGTGACGCAAGGGCTCTCGCTTCCAGGTCCCATGGAGGGGTCCCGGCCAGGAGACATGCCGCCTCACCGGAGATCGTGCGGTATCCTCTTATCACCCTGACGGCCATCACTCTCTGCGGGCTCAGCAGTCTAGCCACATTGATGGCCGTAATATCTCTACGCTAATGTAGCGTAGAGATATTATATTAGTTTTAGAGAATGCTCTAAAACCTAAAGTTGAACGGTAAGAAAAAGAGTGTGGGCAAGAAAGCTTTTCTCGTTTTCATAATCAACGTTCTATATTACAATGATACATTTATCTTTGATACAAGATAGCACGGATTTGACGTGATACGTTTTTTGTCTAAAATGTCGTTCTAACAAAAATAATAAAAATAAATCGTTTCTGAAATAGGTATATTAAGTTTGTGGAATTCAACAACGATTTAATTCAAAATAATTCATGGGGTCCCAACGCGCATATTTTTACTTTTTAAT
Source organism: Miltochrista miniata (assembly GCA_933228765.1). Classification (NCBI taxonomy): domain Eukaryota; kingdom Metazoa; phylum Arthropoda; class Insecta; order Lepidoptera; family Erebidae; genus Miltochrista; species Miltochrista miniata. The sequence continues at coordinate 9,318,058 of OW121773.1, read as the reverse complement.
TTGAAAAAGCGCCTGATTGATTTGACTGGTGACCCAAGAGCTGGTAGTTATTTCTCCCAGCGAATAGGAATCGCTATTCAAAGAAGGAATGCTGCCAGTGTTTTGGGCACAATGCCACGGGGGCCTTGTTTAGATTTAGTTTTGTTTTATTAACACTTATATAGTAAATAGTTTGCTTAATTTTAATATTATAAATTCAAAATTCATCTGAAATACTATTTTGGATTCAGAACACGACCAAACCCAAAACATTAGAAAAAAAAGACGTGTGGCACTCGGGGACTGCCGCGGTAAAGCTATTACATAGCATTTTTTACCAACTATGCTAGTATAATTATTTCTATATAAGAATACTAGCTGATGCCCGCAGCTTCGCCTGCGTAAAATTTGTTACCGCGGGAAGTTATTCCCGGGATAAAAGGTAGCCTATGTGTTATTCCAGACTATAATGTATCTCCGTACCAAATTTCAGCCCGATCCGTTCAGCGGTTTGAGCGTGAAAGAGTAACAAACATCCACACTCACAAACTTTCGCATTTATAATATTAGTAAGAAGTAAGATTTTAAGGCCTATGTTCAACAAAGTAAAGTACCAAGTGCCTACTTGACTGTGGACATTTGGGCTTTTGGAATTTTGTTTTAGAACTTTTTAAGAAGAACAATTATTTTGTAATAAATTATTTTTATGTAACTTCAACCATTTACGCAGAGGCGCAACGGATACTCTTATAACGATTAAATGTTTTCCGTTTTCGAAACATTCCTCATTGCTGCACCACTCCTATTAATCTTCGCATTATGTTATGTAGCCTATAGCCACTATCAATAAATGTACCTACTTACTATCGAACAGTTTTTGAAAGCCTACCAGTAGTTTCAGTAAGGCTTGCCTTGGTATGATGTGATTCATGGTCCCTTTGCAGCGTGTGTCCAATCCAGCGCAGCAGCTACACTTCCGACGTTTGATCTGTTGGGGTCTCACTGCAGCGTTCCAATAGTCTTACGTTCGTGATGTTCTCGGGCCCATATGTACCGAGGATCCATTGGAGGCAGCGTTTGACGAAGACTTATAGCTGGTAGCTGGTGCGAAATGTCTTTACTTTAGTGACCTTCCATGTCTCGCATCCGTATAGCAGTTAGCAGTACAGTTTTAACGTTTACTTTGTTTTGAGTTTCACTCTTCGTGTCTATTTTCGCAACTGCCTACGGGGCGCAGCTGTGTAAAGGTTATTCTGGCCTTGGCGAGACTCGAAATGATGTAGGGTACTCTTCTATTCCATCAGTTTCTGACACGACACTCCCGAGGTACTTGAATTAGTGCCTCCACCACATCTCTTGCGTCTGTCGATTTTAATTTCAGTCCAGCCATTCGCTGCCTCATCCTGCTCGTTGTCCTGCACGTTGTCCTGCAGACATGCATGACGGATGCATGTCTGCAGGACATCACATCCTGCACGTCCTGCAGACATGATGCAGACATGATGTCCTGTGCCTCAGCAGGCACAGGACATCGGCATCATTAATATCCTCCAGGATATCAGTATAGGCCCCATTCTATGCCGCGCCGATTGTTCTTTGCGGTATTCAGCATTATACCATCTATTTTCTATGGATGGTTGTTAACTATCCTGTTATCTTCATAACGATCCTCTAAGGTAGGTACAGTATGTATTTTCAAAAGAGTTTGTGAACTCTATTTTTAATTTCTTTTTCAGAATATTGATGACATTTGATTGATGTCATTTTATACACGTTACGTCTACTACATTGATACATGTAATAAAATTCGAACACGCCGGTGTTTGTATGTAAATTGTTTATACTGAGGAAAATTCTATACTGAGGAATAGTTTTAACCATTAAGCTCTATTTTGATATAGCATACAGGGCAGATTTACACGCTACTTGATGAGTATGATTAATAAATACCTCTAATTTCATAGACCTTGTGTGACGTAAACAAAGTTGCGAGGGTCAGCTAGTTAAAAGATAAAACAATAGGTTTCTTGATTTCTTGTTTTCACTCTTGGAGGTGATGCAGTTTCTGTTCTGTCAGATCCTATAGAAATTAAAAATAAATTTCATTTAATTGGTTTGGAATTAAATTTTAATAAGTGTGAATTATATATTCATAATAATCACATTAATTCGGAACTCGTTGAAAAATTTAATTCCCTATGTCCGAATATTAAAATTGTTAGCAGAGAGAATCTTTACCTCCTAGGGTCCCCTATATTTGAAGATGCTATTCCCGAGTTAATAGCACAAAAAATTTCAAAATTTGAATCCAATGTAGATCGGCTACATTCTATTAGTTCACATTACGCAATCACAATTCTGAAATTTTGTATGTTTGTTCCCAAATCTATTTATTTGCTTCGCTGTTGTCCTTTTTGGAAACATCAAAGTCATTTATTTTCTATTGATTCGCTAATCAAATCTTCTTTGGAATCAATTCTCAATATACAACTGAGCGAACAATCTTGGTCCCAGGCATCTCTTCCCATTAAATATAGTGGGCTAGGGATCCGCAAAATTTCTAGTGTGGCTTTGCCAGCCTTTTTGTCATCTGTACATGCCACGTCGAGTCTCGTAGGTAAAATTCTGACGAATTGTCTTACAGACTATGAGACGACTGGCCTTACAGATGCCAAGAATGCTTGGCTAATGGCTTGTCCGGGACAAAATTTACCCACCCATCCAAATTTACAACGGAGCTGGGACGACGCTATGTCAAAATTAACCTTTGACTCCTTTTTAAATGCTAGCTTAGGCCCGGATCGGGCCAGATTATTAGCGCTCAGTAGAAAGGAATCCGGTGATTGGTTGAAAGTTTTCCCTACAGCCAATACCGGAACTTTTTTGGAACCGGACATCCTAAGAATTTCAGTTGGTTTGAGACTTGGCGTCACGCTTTGCGCTCCACATCGATGCCCCTGCGGTTTTAACGTTGACACTTTGGGGCATCATGGTCTTTCATGTTTAAAGAGCGCAGGCCGCTTCTCACGCCACGCTGCGCTGAATGACATCATCCGCCGTGCTCTTGCCACCGCCAATGTGCCTGCGCTCTTAGAGCCAAACGGCGTTTTCAGGGACGATGGCAAGAGACCTGATGGTATAACTTTGATACCGTGGGAGATGGGTCGGGTCCTGGTGTGGGATGCAACTTGTGTTGACACTCTAGCCCCGTCCCATCTTCCTAAAACAAAATTAAAAGCCAGTGCAGCAGCGGAAGCGGCTGAAAATATTAAAATTAATAAATATAAGGGTCTCGACTCATCGTATCGTTTTTGTCCAGTCGGTGTCGAGACCCTAGGTCCATGGGGTCCCAATGCGCAAAAATTTTTCAAGAATTTGAAAAAGCGCCTTGTGGAGTCAACTGGTGACCCAAGGGCTGGCAGTTTTCTCGCTCAACGAATAGGCATTGCTATTCAAAGGGGGAATGCTGCTAGTCTTTTGGGCACAATGCCGCGGGGGCCTTATTTAGGTTTAGTTTAGATAGTAATAATGTAAATATAGATATGTAATAATTATGTTTCTCTGTAATTTTTAACAATATATAGGTTTCTTCTTTCTACTTAAAAACTATTTTTACAAATTTTATGGTAATAATAGACATTCTTTGAAATATGCATGTATGGTATTGTTGTGACTTTTATGACACGTTTAAAGTACATAGGTATGGGATAGATGGCGCTCGCGGCTACGTCAGCGTGAAATTTTCTTCCCGCTTCCCATGGGAACGTACTCCCGGGTTTGGTTATCTTTATAGCAGTATTAAGTATATATAAATTAACAAAACAAAAAATGATACTGCATTGGTGATAATAATAATAAAATGTATGTATATAGAGTACTCACTCATTTTCTTTCACTATTTTTCGTGACTTTCTACATTAATAAATGCACTTTGTTTATTTATATTTAAAACACTTTTTACACAAATTATACGAGTACAGTTCACTGTTGTACATATAGATGATGAATACCTATACACCTATAGTCGAATTTTTATTTAGACGAAGTAAATTGACAGCAACTAATGTAATTGACAGCATCGAAATAGTCATTTCACATTAAGAACTCTAAATTCGACCAACACTCTTAATTCAACTTTGGTCGAGTGGTTAAGACGCGGATCGGTACGCAGAAGGCGCAAGATCGATTCTGGGTACAAGCATCAATTTTTGGATTATTTGACATAATAATAATAATATATAACGACTGCAGAGTTCATAATTGACGTAAACAAAAAAATTATGAATTGCTAGACTAGATACACGAACGTGGCCGAAGGTAGCCGAGTGTGACTCGTTTTCGTGACACAATTTCTGGATTCGGTCTCCACGCAAGGCCCGCGATAGAAGCTATGCAATAGCTTAAAAATAATATTATTCAGGCAAATTACAAGCATGCTATATAACACGATAGAATTTTGCAGCAAATTGACACACAGTCATTTAAACTGGTGATCATAACAAACATTTCACAATTGTAAGTTATTTCTCAGAACACGTCCATATAACCAATTGTATTTCAGTCAGCCTAACCTGCATGTGACACACGTGCTCACTTTGGATGAAGTCGAGACTAACAGAGAACTATTATAGACGAATTTGACTGACTGATTGAATATTGTCATGACGCAACAAAAGTAGTTTCGACCTCAGGAGTATGCAGGGGTAGCCAGAGGAGGTTACCTTTTATATAACAATGATATATAAAAAATATAGATACTTTACCAGCACTTAAAAATTGCAACAAAACCACTTCGCCCACCCATTTTGAAGATAATAGTGCTACTCTAATTGATGTAATCTTTACCGATATTGGGTTTCATAGTGTAAATGTGATCCATAGCAGTGACCTTGGCCACCATGCTTTCATTACTTGTGTCACAGTTATTAGAAAAAAAAGGCAAAACCAAGGGTGATATCATACAGACCAGTTAGGGATATTTTAGAAGATTTTTTTAACGTTGACCTTGGGTTGTTGCCGTGGAATACAATATCTTATCCTGACATGTGTAAATGATATGGTTTGTACATTTACATTTTATATAATTTTTTTATTTGATCTGCATGCTCCACAAAAGAGTCGAGTATTTAGAGATCCACCTACACCCTGGATTACTAGCAATATTAGATTAATGTTTAAACTCAGGTATACTGCGAGGGAACGGTACAAGAAGTCTCAGACCGATAGCAGTAGGTCTTATTATCTAGCTTTGAAGAGACAGGCAAAAACAGCGCTTGAAAACGAAAAAAAGTGTATTTTAATGCAAATATTAATAATAATATAGATAATCCAAAATTATTATGGAAAAATTTAAAAACAGAAGTGACACATATTAATAAAAATGACTGTTTGCCTAGTCATTTTAATGATCCTGACAAAATCAACTTGGCCTTTTTGGATATCCCGGGTAATAATAGCGTTAGTATTTCGCAGCTATCATTCTATGAGTTCAATAGGTATTCCCAATCTACTTTTCAATTGCAGACAGTCAATCAAGATGAAATATTAAACATTATAAAAAGTCTCAAGTCCAATGCACAGGGAGTTGATGGAGTTAGTTCCCAGATGCTCACTTTAACTATGCCAGAATCTCTTAGGGCACTGACAGATATAGTTAACAGGTCTATTTTATCATATACTTTCCCGGAGTTGTGGAAGTGTGCCAGTGTTCGGCCAATTCCAAAGGTCAATAATCCAACTACCTTCAAAGATCTTAGGCCCGTGAGCATACTTCCTACCATATCTAAAATATTGGAAAGGGTGGTATGCAATCAATTGGTTGATTACCTGGAAAGTAACAATATAATTCCAGACTTACAATCTGGTTTTAGGAAGGGACGTGGGACTGCAACCGCCCTATCAGATGTGATTGGGAATATTTTGGAGGCAAGAGATAGGGGGGAGGGCTCTATGCTTGCCCTGCTGGATTTTTCTCGCGCTTTTGATGCCATAAGTCCTTCACTTTTGCTTTCTAAGCTGGCATTCTACGGATTTGCATGGGAAACAGTTCAGTGGTTTAACAGTTACCTATTAAATAGATCGCAGTATGTTGAGATCCAACAGGAGGATGGACTGACTCTTAGATCTCTTCCTAGATATGTCCTGAGAGGGGTGCCGCAGGGCTCTATATTGGGACCTATTTTATACATTTTGTATAGTGCTGATATAGTGTCATCATTCCAAAATTGCAAATATCATATGTATGCAGATGATATTCAAGTATTCATATCATTTAAACCTGAGGACATCACTAGCGCTACAAAACAGATTCAGGATGATCTCAATAGGGTGGCACTGTGGTCAGAGAGTAACTCCTTGATCCTTAACCCAGCTAAGTTCAAGTATATGGTGCTTGGAAGTAAGGATCAAATTAGCAAAACATTGGCTGCCAATCCAGTAATTGAGATCCAAGGAAAAAGAATTGAGCGAGTGGAGCTGGCCTGTAACCTGGGACTAACAATGGATCCGGAACTGCACTTTGAAGCCCATGTATCTAATGCAATGCGCAACTGCTTCTATAGACTTAAAGTATTGTTTAAGATAAGGGATTATCTTAGTATTACTGTGAGGAAAAGACTGGTGGATAGTTTGATTATGTCAAAATTGAACTACTGTGATACTGTATATGGGCCATGCTTGCTGGCACGAACAGTACGGCTGATACAGCGTATACAGAATGCATGTACTAGATTCTGTGTCAGTATTCCCAGAAGAAGTCATGTTACTCCGTATATGAATGAGATAAATAAATATATTTATCTCATCTCACCTGTCTTCTAGCTGCCATTTTTAATAAAAAATGGCAGCTAGAAGACAGGTGCACTTGGCAAGTTTGCTATTTGGAATAATAAAATCAAAAAAGCCTAAATACCTGTATGATAGACCAAATTGGAGAGTGGGCTATGCAGGATATATAAGGTCCAAAACTGCTCCACTGTCTGTGCCAAGGCACAGGACTTGTGCCTTCAGAGGAAGCTTCTCTTACTGTGCTACTCGCTGTTGGAATAATATTCCGCCTCCGCTTCGATCCCTGAAATCAAAAAAGTACTTTATTCTTAAACTTAAAAATTACTACATGTTACAACAAAAAATAACATAGTCCTTAAAAACAATGTAAAAATATTTATATTACACTTTACATACTTACATTTTGGAGGTATGTTCCACAGCGAGACAGCGCAGTGGCTGAACTGCATCGGTGAATGACTTCTTCTGGTTTCTTGATATTTAGGTTTGGGTGGGTAGTAGTATAAAATAGTGTAAGGTTTGTTGTGGTGTTTTGGATTCTATGCACTCTTCATTTTAAATTTTAAATTATAGCGTAGTAGAAATGGGGTTGCAATTGTTTTCTTGGTATGTTTTCGTTGGAAAACTTAAATATTGTGCATAAGTGGAGAATATTTTTTTTGGTAATTGTGGGTCTCTACCTCTGTTTTTTTCTTTCTTGCAAAAAATAAAACTTTCAAAAGTAGGTAGGTAATAATCACTGCTGCAATGCACTTTATTGTATTCTCTCACGGGTTATTTGTATTATAAGACGCCGCTCTTGAAACATTTCATGTAAGGAAGCCTTTTTTTATCTCGGGTTTGTGATGGATGACGCCATTTACACGATATCTAAGGTTGTTGATGAAAATCAGCGCTTGGTGTGGAAAATCTCTGCATCACAGCATTATGCTGAGAAACGACCTGCTTTCACGAGTTGCAGTGGCTATCGACTTGGTTTGTTGTAAAGTATGATACTGTATTTACGCCTATTATTGTTCTTGTAAGAGTATTATTTAATGTAGACGGTAAGATTTAAAACTTATGTATAAATAAAACTCTACAAATTTTCTCTACATTTTGAGTGACGTATGTTGACAATATTGACAACTTTTAATGTGACAATGACAAGTTATGTAACACTGTTGACAGTCACAGTCAGTCATACTTTTTTTTTATGTACACTTTTGTTACTGCAGCTGGCAGAAATAAATTGATTTTTCTTTTCTTTTCTTTCTTTCTTTTCAAAAAAGTCAGGCAATTGCCTTACTTTTCATACATGCTACCATAGATAATTTCATAGATATTCTTTTTTTAAATGTATAAAAGATCTGCTGTTTTAAAAGCCGTGATGTTCGTGCATGACGGGTCTAATTATAATACGTCGTTGTTATAAAAGTAGCAATGGCGTCCCAATCGAATTCCATCACGTTTTTCTATGATATTGACAATATTTAAAAATGTATGTAGTGATCTATTTTGTATAAATACTGTAGAACATTTTTAGACAGCGCCGGCGCCGCTGCGCCGTCTGGCCTAAACCAAGCAAATATACAACCTGAAAAAATGTGTGTATCGTTTTATACACACATTTTTTCGGGTTATATACGCAACCCTTAAAGTATAGAGTAGGTTTGTTCCAGGGTTGCTGTTTATCACCAATAGTTTTCAATATAGTAATAAATATTTTAATTGACAGTATTATTACTCATGAGAAGAAGTGGGGATATCGGTTTAAATTAAATGGCAAATATACAGAGTCCATCCTGGCGTTTGCAGACGACCTCGCAATCCTGACTCGCAGCCCAAAGCAGTGCCAAGACCTACTGCGTAAAGTGGATGAATTCTGTACATGGACAGATGGAATGAGGACAAAACCTAGCAAATGCTACACTATCTATGACTGGGTAGGCGGGGTACTAAGTTTACGTCATATGACCCCGGGCTTGCTATAGGCGGGGAAAAAGTTTCTATTATATCGGAAACCGTGCCTTTCAAATTTCTTGGCAGAAAGATAGATAACAGAGGTTGTACTCCAGCTTTGGACGACATAATTGAAAGTTTCATTCTTGACATAAAAAAGGTAGACCAACAACCAATAGGTTACGTCAAGAAAGCACGGATATACGACAACTATTTAACATCACGTCTAAACTGGCCGTTTCTTGTGTACGATATGAGCCAAAACCTTCTCAGAAAATTGGATGCGAATGTTACGAAGACGTTGAAGTCGTGGCTAGGGCTAGCTCAATCGGCCGACCCGTCGGCATTATACAGAGCCTCTAATAACTCGGAATGACGTTTAAGAAGCCGTCGGAACTCTATAAACATCTAAGAGTTACTAAAATGCACGTCTTGGCAAAATCAAGAGACAAAATCGTTCAAACTCTTCCAAAGGATAAAAATATAGCAGAACTTGAGTCACGCCTCCAATTCCACAAGAAATTTATGGTGGGTTCGCAGACTGGTCGAGCGGGGTTGGGTAGTATCCGGAGACAAACAGATAAAGACATTACAAAATCTTTTCTGGAGCAGGATGAGAGCGATGCCTATAAGGTGCACGCGATGAACCTGGAGATGCAGAATGAATGGCTTACTCTGGGCGAATTTTTTATTGCCATGGCCTTGCAGTGGCGTACCTTATTGTACGACTGGTCGCCGGCTTTGCTTAAGTTCTACCTGAACGCGTTTCAATTGACCCTCCTCGACTCAAGTAATCTGGTCAGGTGGGGGAAGCCACAGATAAAACATTTAATGCATGTGGAGAAGCGATTGGAACTGCTAGGCACCTGCTGGTAGGTTGTAGGACGTTACTAGACCGGGGTCATTACTCACGTCGACACGATAGGGTATTGGAAATCATACGTGAGGCTGTCAGTTTGGCGGTAGCGAGAGCGAAAAAGGGATTAACCACAAACAAAAGAAATGACATTGCGTTTGTAAAGGAAGGCTGTTCAAAGAAAGTACCTCAAAAGCCATACTCAATTTTGATGGCTGCCGCCGATTGGACTATACTCTCAGACACGTATGAAAAACACTACAAAATCCCGGAGGATGTATGTCTCGTCATCCAGACCCGACATATTCCTGTTTTAGAGGATACACAGGCGTGCGGTGCTCGTGGAGCTGACGGTGCCGTGGGAGACCAACATACCGAAGGACCACGCCATGAAGACAAATAAATACTTTGACTTGACCAATGAGTTAACCAAAAATGGCTATGTGGTTAAACTCTATGCCGTAGAAGTAGGAGCAAGGGGAATTCCAGCTAAATCCCTGTATAATTTATTTAAGGACCTTAGATTGCCAAGAGCTTCAGTAAGCTCTTTACTAAAACGAGTATCCAAAGCGGCATTGATAGGATCTTACCAAATCTGGTTGGGCAGGGGGGGAACATTGTTGTGACGGTGGAAGGTGATCGTTTATGCGCATAGTAAGGTGGCCACCCTAAACCTCCTCGAATGGGTCGCAAGTCCCAGACGCCGTCGGGGTGTTCCCCCCTGTGCCACGCTATGGACCCGGCGCCCATGCAATCATCAAATAGCAATCCATGGAATGCTAAAAATACGGTCTCTCTACATCGAACCGGTTGGCTGAGTTTCTGCATTGTGTGTAAGAATTTGATACTGCGGTCGCAACAGCTGCAGATTGCTATGATATGCCGTGACCTACAGCAGTTAGGTTCGGATATGCTTCGGATTTTATAACAAATCGGAATATGAAACTTTAATTCTACGGTTTCGTAGTAACAGCAATCATACAAACGGAATTGCTTGTGTTAAAATACAGCACTATTTTACCATAGAGACGTTTATTATCAAACACATGGATCGCACAAACCTGTGAAACACGATACTGGGGACATGAATCGTCCGGTGATATATTTATCAATCAATCAATTCAGCCCATAGCAACCCCTCCTGGACGTAGGGCTCTTCCAATTCACGCTACAACACAGGGTTAATACCCCCCCCCCCCCCCCCTGTGAAGTTTCCCGTATGTCCAAAGTAATGTCAGTAATGTTCCCGGTGATATAAGTAGATTGTATATTGTATTGTTTAATATTCTGGTTAAAATAAAATAAAAATAGGTAATAAAATAATATTCAGAGACATTTTCACACAACACTATCTGATCCCAAAGTAAGTTTTTTTGGGTATCAACTATCTGTATATCTACCAAATTGAAGACCACTTTGCTCAAAGCTTGAAACGTAATTCAATTAATAACATTCAACCTACATATTTTTGATACAAATCCTATCTTCAGAATAACCAACATAAATAAAATACGGACAGGTGCAAATAGGACACGAAGGGTTCCGTACCAATAAACGGCAAAAATCTCGTTTGTTGTATGGGAGCCCGACGCGCCACGCTAGACGCCAGACGAGAGACGGAATATCACCAGTAGTTCTGCCAACAGAACTAATCAACAGAACAGTTGATGGGAATAGTTTACGAAAGTCAGGCGTAAAGCATAGTCTTATAAGTCACAGAACTAATGGGAAAAAAATTACCAGTAGTTCTGCCAACAGAACTAGTCAACAGAACAGATGGAAGTATACGTTAAATATTTATAGTTAATTTTGTCAAGTTGAATTGTTGTTACAGCGGCAACAGAAATACACCATCTGTGAAATTTTCAGCTATCTTACAATCACGGTTCCCGAGATTCAGACTCGCGATGGACAGACAGTCAGGCAGACACACGGACGGCGAATCATGAATATATACCCTTTTTATACGGAACCCAAAAAATCAACTATACATTTTGGTGCAGTCGTTTGGAAGCAATTTTATTATACCACTAAAGCAGCAGGCAAGCACACAGCCATATTTATTTTTTATACAGTTTTAAATGTAGGTATCTGTCTTATAGGTACTGCTCAAAGTTAGGCTTGCAGTATCAAAATCTGTTTGTTAATCGCATAATCTTTTGTGTAATCAGTGCACAGCTGGATATCGTTTGTCAACAGCTAGAATTAATTCCTAATCCTCCATTACTAAATTCAATTTGTAGGCTTGCATAAATTATGACTATACATTAGATAGGGTACGTATTTGAATACCTAAAATTATAATACCTTAAGTTAAATAACCTAAGTTCAAAATACCTAAAATCTAAATACCAAATTGTTTAAAATACCTAAACCACTAATAGCTAAGTACTTAATACCTAAATTTGAAATACCTATTGGACTAATTACCTAATGTTTAAAATGCCTAAAGTTAAAACAACAAAGGTTGATATACCAAATCAGAATGACCGATCTAAAGCAGCCCGCATCCAGCGCTTTAAAAAAAGGGACACTGCCCACCCTGACTCGGATAGGTTAGGTCAGAATTAGTTATTTTTTTTATAACCACACATACAAGGATTTGGAACTTCAGGATTGGAGCAGACAATCCTTGTTTGAGTGGTTATAAACTTCCCTCTCCCTTTTTCTTTAAGCCGTACCACATATTATTTTGTAAGTCAAACAACCATTAGGTATTTTGAACTTAGGTTATTTAACTTTAGGTATATTATAAAATTATACAATATGTCATTAAAATTCATTAAATGATTGATTAAATAACATACAACTACTTACATTATTTGAGATAATTGTTGTTATATTTCATTTGAGTATGTCAAAAAAAAAAAAACTTTAGGTATTATAATTTTAGGTATTCAAATACTTAGCCATTTTAAACTTTCGGTATTTTTAAATTTAGGTCAACCCACCATTACGTATTTAGATTTTAGGTATTTTGAACTTAGGTTATTTAACTTTAGGTATTATAATTTTAGGTATTCAAATACGTACCCATTAGATAATTTACACAATCGCTATGAAAGATTGAGACGTATAAATATAAATTGATTTTATTGGTCTCTAACCTTTATGTAAAATATCGTGATAATTTTATTTTGTAGCTTTTAATATTATTACTGGTAATATGTATTTGTACAAAATATGAGTTAAATCTATTGTAATATTCAACTTAGGAAGGTTTTCGTTACAGTTTTGTAATTATAAACATAGTGAGGAAATCGTAACATCGTTAAAACTTTAAAAGAGCAAAATAGCAATCTACAAAACCATACTCAAATCGGTTTTGACACTCAGCATAGAAGTCTAGGGAACAGCTAGTAATATCAACATTGTCATTCTGGAGAAGATTCAAACTAAAGCTATTAGAACTATGTTGCACATTCTGTGACGCATACAAAACAAATAAATAGGCAGTATATCTTGCGCAGTATTCTTGTCCGATGCTTAAAATAGCAACAAAAATGAAAAATAAAAAAAAACTTTATTTATATGTACAGGACTAACACATATATTATGAACGTTGAAATAATGGCTTCTTCATTTACATTTCCTGCCAGATTTGCAATAAATAGAGTCGGAGGGAAAAAAACCTGGCAATAAAGCTCAGGACTACTCGTTTTCGTTTTCTTTTTGACCACCGGCATAAGGTAATGTTCTAGTTGCAAAATTGACAGGTACTGTAAATCGGTTTTGAATACCTAGAAGAAACAGCGTTGCAAGCATCGATTTAGAAAGTAGCGAAATATTCTAAATCTATTGTTCCAAGTACACAAAATTATGTTTTCCAAAAAATTGTGAGAGTGGTTGCTGGACCTCTTACGACGTTCATCGACATTTTTTTTTTGGTTTGCACAAGAAAGTTTATGTCAGATTGCTGTGTTAAACGGGTTACAAAAAAAAATGTTCGTTGCGGACAAAATTTAATTTTAGTGTATAATCCATAGTAATAATAAAATAAATAAAAGAAACTACACACAAAGCGATTTCCGGTGAAAGATTGATTAAAAGTTTGAAGAAAGTTGTAAATTGTATATTAATTATACATAATGTGTAAAACGATCAAAGAATCAGCCCCAAATTTTTAAATGAATGCATTTTATGACATCAATCGACGCGAAAGAAATAAATATGCCAACATAATATGAAGAAAATATACACCTATGATTTGGTTTTATTCGATTTTGAATAAGTATGAGTATTAGATTGTTACAACTAAAATAAGCTATAAAACTCCACATTTCCTAGCTCGAAGGACGCGTGTTTTGTATGGTCAAGGTCGTTAGCCCTACCAACGGCCTTAATACCCACTTTTTTTCAAATTTTAGTATTTGTTTTTGAAGCGGTAACAGAACTAGCTAAATTGACTGTAAAAATTTCAGCTCTCTAGATATCACGGTTCCTGAGATACAGCCTTGTGACGGACAGACAGACGGGCGGACGGCAAGTCTCATAACTAGGGTCCCGTTTTTGTCCTTTGGGTACAGAACCCTAAAAAAATAAGACGGAAAGCTAAATATCCTTAAAGTGTTTCTCATTCATAATGTTAGTAGTTTTTTTATCGAGATCTATCTTGAAAATCTAACTTAGTATAATAATAATATAATAATTATGGTTCTTAATAAATGGTTTATAATACCTAGTTGAATGAAGACGATGAAAGAACTAAAAAGAAACAAAACTGAAGTTAATTTAAGTACTAAACGTCACTACTCCATTACGAGACAAGATCAAAAATAGCAACAAGACGAAAAATCAAAACGTATTATCGTAAATGTACATTTTGGTAAATTAACAGCAACATTTATCGCTAGATGCGCCACTGCTTTCTTACCATCAGGCTGGTGGCGACGTCAATTTGGCGAGCTGAATATAAAAAAAAAAAAAAAAAATTACATTAAAAACCAGACTGCGGCGCCTCACGGGGTGGCAAATCGAATTTACCATTACCATTGGCTCTTGTCAGTGTAGAAATGCGCAGTCTTATGTCAAATCACTACTAATTTAGTAAAAGTAAGTAAAATATTTGAGCAGGTCACCAAAAAAATCTCAAAATTAAACAAAATTAACTCATGTTCTTCCTAGTAACATCATTCTATATTGTAATGTGGATAAGGCTTTTAAACTCGCACGACTTTATGTGGGTATTGTGCAATCGCTGGCACGAGATGGCGGCGAGAGGTGAGCAAAGTTAGTTGTATACGCGAAAAAAACCCGAAATCTATAATAATGTCACGTGGATGTTTGTAACGTTTTCACTTTTTTCACGCTCTATCGGCTGAATGGATCTGTCGGAAATTCGGTGCAGTGATAAATTATAGTATGGAACAACATAGGATACTTTTATCCCACAACGTAACAATAGGTTCCAATGGGAAGTGGGAGTGGGTGCAAAATACCACGATGGTGGAGCCACGGGCGCCATCGAATATTTTAGATAGGTATAGCATAATATAGTAGGTATATGATGCCGCTCAATTGTTGGATAACCAAGGTGACTTCTAGATAATTGAGAACCACTATCACAGTCCACAAGAGTATTCACAGTGCCTCTTCACATTTCAAGAACCCAGTTGTTGAAGCATGAAGAGGCACATTGCTTGTACGAAAGACACAACCAAGGGTTGACAGTAAGACATCGCCATCAATGCTATCAATAAATCTTAATATTAGAGTTACGCGGGAATCTCTCATACGCAAGACATTCTCTTATATAAAGACCTTAGAATGATAACTTCATAATAGCTACTGTGTACTACATCTCTTGTTTAGAAGCGCTGAAAGCTCGCTGTCTCGTATTTCTGTTCCTATTTCGTCTTCGGGTGAAGGGTAAGTGACCTTACAATACCACGCTTGCCAGACCATTTCGAGTTATTCACATCACCACGATTTTGTCTCCTACTAAACGTGAATATAGTTAGTAATAACCGTCATTAAAAACACGTTAATTAACGCCTACGTAACTGAATACCATATTGTAGAAGTCGACTTGTCTATGACTAGATTTCCAATATAAAAAGGCGCGCAATGTAGTGGACGCCCTTCTTTTCGACGGTCGACCGCTGCAGAGTAAAGAACTACACACCCTGGTGATCAGTGTGATCCATGTGATATCAGTGTCGGCGTGATTGTAAGAATGTTCTAAGTTACTTATTGATTAGATACTTGTGTAATGATTACGTTCAGGGTGTAAAATTTGTTAAATAAAGTGATAGAAATCTGCTTTGTTAATCTCAGTGTATATTTTTTTATTAACATTCCTGGTGATTGCTAACATCAGAAGTGTGATTCTTACCTTATCGCCAACTCACCGAGTCGAACGAGAGGTATCATGAAACATAAGAAACGTAATCATTACAAAGTACCCTCTTTTAGTAAGTTTTGTATGTTTTACGCAATTTTTGTGTGTTTTATCTCGTGTAATTATGCCTAAAACGCATGATTCAGACCGTAAATTGCATAGTTGGATTGCACTGACACCATCGTGAGTGCCACGTGTCGTGTAATCGGCATAGATTTCGAATTTTTCGCTATCTGTCACGAACGGTATTACGGGAATACCGTTCGTAGCCGTCGCCATCTTAGACACCGCCATCGCGGTCTCGGATCCGATCTCGTTCGTTGTTACACGCACGGTTTCGTTCTGAGCGAGATGTTTCTACAACTTGCCATATAGAAAGCGAATTAGTACCGAAAGTTGCAAGCCCGTGAACTTTTCAAACGTCCAGAAACTGTCCTCTGTCACTCTCCTATACAGTAACGGCGATAATCCTACTGCCCGCCCGATCCGGGAGTGCCCAATCAACGCGAGGGGCGCTACAAGCGCTGAGCTACGCGATGTGCGTTGGTGCGCGCTACACGCTGGTCTGCGCGACGCGCGTTGGTGAGCGCTACAAGCGCTAGTCTACACGACGCGCTTTGGTGAGCGCTACAAGCGCTAGTCTACACGACGCGCGTTGGTGAGCGCTACAAGCGCTAGTCTACGCGGCGCGCTGCAAGCTGGTCTACGCGGCGTGCGCTGATGGGCGCTTTACGCGCTAGCCTACACGACGCGCGTTGGTGACCATTACAAGCGCTTGTCTACGCGATGCGCGTTACTGTGCGCTGCACGCGCTAGTCCAAACGACGCGCGTTGGTGAGCGCTACAAGCGCTAGTCTACGCGGCGCGCTGCAAGCTGGTCTAAGCGGCGTGCGCTGATGGGCGCTTTACGCGCTAGCCTACACGACGCGCGTTGGTGACCATTACAAGCGCTTGTCTACGCGATGCGCGTTACTGTGCGCTGCACGCGCTAGTCCAAACGACGCGCGTTGGTGAGCGCTACAAGCGCTAGTCTACGCGGCGCGCTGCAAGCTGGTCTAAGCGGCGTGCGCTGATGGGCGCTTTACGCGCTAGCCTACACGACGCGCGTTGGTGACCACTACAAGCGCTTGTCTACGCGATGCGCGTTACTGTGCGCTGCACGCGCTAGTCCAAACGACGCGCGTTGGTGAGCGCTACAAGCGCTAGCCTACGCGACGCGCTGCACGTTGGTCTGCGCGACGCTCATAGATATGCGCTACACGCGCTAGTCTACGCGATGCGCGTTGATGTGCGCTGCACGCGCCAGTCTACACGACGCGCTGCACGCTGGTCTGCGCGACGCGCATAGATATGCGCTACACGCGCTAGTCCACGCGATGCGCGTTGATGTGCGCTGCACGCGCCAGTCTACACGACGCGCTGCACTCTGGTCTGCGCGACGCGCTTTGATATGCGCTACACGCGCTAGTCTACGCGATGCGCGTTGATGTGCGCTGCACGCGCCAGTCTACACGACGCGCTGCACGCTGGTCTGCGCGACGCGCTTTGATATGCGCTACACGCGCTAGTCTACGCGATGCACGTTGATGTGCGCTGCACGCGCCAGTCTACACGACGCGCTGCACGCTGGTCTGCGCGACGCGCTTTGATATGCGCTACACGCGCTAGTCTACGCGATGCGCGTTGATGTGCGCTGCACGCGCCAGTCTACACGACGCGCTGCACGCTGGTCTGCGCGACGCGCTTTGATATGCGCTACACGCGCTAGTCTACGCGATGCGCGTTGGTGTGCGCTGCACGCGCTCGTCTACGCGACGCGCTGCGCGCTGGTCTGCGCGACGCGAATTGATATACGCTACACGCGCTAGTCTACGCCATGCTCACGGGTGCGTGTTACACGCGCGCCCTCAGCCGCGGTCAGTCAGGTAGTGCCAAGCTTACGAAAGGTAAAGGCCTTATAATTTTCACCTATTCCCTTAAAACTCTTACAGATCCGACAAGTTCTAGATCTTGTAGGATATTTTCGTAGGCATATCCAGAACCGTGCTACAAGGATTGACTGAAAAGTTGATTTGGAGTTCACATCAATAACAAATTAGACAAGGCTTGATACGATGTCTGACGATGACGAGATTGACCAGCGAACCCACAATCAGAACCTCCCACGGACGCAAGTTATG
Organism: Miltochrista miniata; assembly: GCA_933228765.1. Taxonomy (NCBI): domain Eukaryota; kingdom Metazoa; phylum Arthropoda; class Insecta; order Lepidoptera; family Erebidae; genus Miltochrista; species Miltochrista miniata. The sequence goes on along the minus strand of OW121773.1, from coordinate 9,299,976 downwards.
TACGCAGGTTAGTACTTATATAGTAGTATTGACATATGCTGATGATGGGAAGCGTGGGGTAGCATACTCCATTCGGTAAAGTAGTCTTTAGCTGTCGTAAAGGCTTCATAACACTTTTTCTACAACTTTGTTAAGTTACCCTCAACATTTTTGTCATTACTTTATTAGGCTACTCTCAACTTGACAAAACATAAAAATGGTCTGTTCCTTTTTCTGAGAGGCGCCTAATGGTCGATCCGAACACAGGATTCCGCTTTCCAGCAAAGAAAAGGAGTTCTACTGCCACATGCTGATTATCTCAATCAAAATTTTATTGGTCAGGTCAGTAAAATACCAAGGCCTCTTGACTGGACACAAAAAGAATAGACTGCAGAGGAGGGCATGGTTCTGTCACGTGAAGTAGTGTAAGAAAGCGAGTTTTTCGATCAACTTGCGTAAATGTGTTTTACTTAGAACAGGGCGAGCTATACTTAGGGTGTCTCTGAGAGATAACATCCGTAACTATGTTATCTATTAGAGAATCAAAGTGGTCATTGTCAACATGGCTCGCAGAGTAAGTGCATCATAGTGGCCATGGGCTGGCCACATCTGTTGTAGAACCAACGACCTGGACAAGGCCGTAGGAAAGGATGCGGAAGGCGTAGAACCGTGTAAATTGGGAGAGGTCTACATCCAGCAGTGGACTACTGTAGACTGATTTGATTGATGATTGATTGAGAAGTCATAAACTTGTGCTTCTTGAGTTTTTATTTACGAACATAAAACCCAGTTTCCAGTAATACTTATACTTGGATGCATTGGATCCCCAACCGGAATCCGATGATTATAATTTTGTGCACTAGCTAGTTGATGCCTTAAGAATATACATTTGTTTTCTTTTTCAATTCTAGACAGGATGTTGCCGAACGGTTTGGGACGATGACAAATGTAGTGTTCCTTTTCTGTACAGCAACGTTGATTTTACTGTCAAAGGTTTGAGTCTGCTGGTTGTAGGAAATCCGTGAAAGACATGAGGCCAGAGATTTAGGTACTACGTTACACCAAAGATGCACCGCGCAAGCAGACAGGTCCACGTTCGCTCGAACAGTACTCAACGTGATCTGAATCGAGGTCAATTAATTAACCCCCGACGAAAATGCGTGTTGTTGTAGGTGTAACCAGACCTGTGTGTTTGTCTGTGGCATCACAGCTGCCTAACGGATGGGTCACTTTGGATGCGGTTTGTTTTTATTTCAGAACCGAGGTGATTAATGTGTTTCTTAGCTATACATTTTGAACATCATCATTTCCTAGGTGATGAAGGGATTTCTCCTCAGCTTCGCAGGACTGATGGATCTGAAATTTGACGTACTGCTGCTATAATGGTATTTCAGCGATATGGAAGTGTGGAACTTACTGCTGTAATGGGTAGTCTACGGGATGCCCGCATCTTCAGAGGGATGCAGCATTTGCACCAAGATGGGGCTCGTTACAGCGGTCTTAGTATCGAGTTATTGCTGATGAACACTTTAAATATTTGTGTTTAAGTATTTTTGTGGAAGTTACAGCTGACCTTAACGTTGTTAAACGGAGGACGTCTCATTTTTTCCTGGGTCTCATAAAGAGAAACTAAACTACCGTCACACTGATTTGGTCGCTAGTCTGAGATGTGCCATTAGGAGGTTTGCAACTAAACTGTAAAACAAAAAGGTGCAGAAGTCCCTACGACCGGGTTACTGAAGAGTAACTAGGTACAGTAAGGTTCACACGTGGATCGTAATAGAGGTTCACCTCGCGTGTTTAAATGTTAACAATTTGTGTTTTCACAGGTTCAATGTAAAAATGCAAGTTGGACCCCGGTATGGTAGATGGTAGTCCATGCGAGCGCTGCCGAGCGGATGACAGGCTACGTGCGGCCCAGTTTATGGTGGTATGGCAGGACGAATGGTGGCCTGATACCTGCACTGCATTCTTCGAGTGGCGAGTTGACGGTAATATTGACAACATTTACTATGACAGGTTCTTGTATGGGTAACCACCACGTGACCACTTTGTTATTTTGCGAGCGTTTCCGTGCTTCGGAAGGCACATTAAGCCGTTGGTCCCGGTTGCCAGTAAAATGGCAGTCATTAAGCAAAGTCGAAGGCTTTCATGGGCGGCTTAAAATTTTTCAACAGTGGGCAGTCACAACCTGCGCCTGTCCATATCAGCACGGCAATACGACTCAGCACAGCACCTATTACGTGGTACAACATCTATAGGTGAAATGTGGGCATATAATGTGCTTCTGCCTACCCCTTAGAGGATAAAAGGCGTGACCATATGTATGTATGTATGAGTTGTCGGTGTTGACTTAAGTGGCGTGTGCCTGACGGGTGCGTGTCATCTGAACGCAGCCAGTGTTGGTGAAGGAACATAATACGGGATGTTCCATGCTGACATGCTGGGTGCCAGTGTTCTGTATGGGTACAACTTTTGTACATATATGGGTACTAGTTTTATGTATAAGTGTTAGTTTCGTATATAGGACGGACTGCGGGACGTTCTTATTGGCAGACTGCGGGATGCCAACTCCATGTAGAGGACGGACTGCGGGACGTTCCTTTTAGCAAATAGACTGCGGGATATTTGCCCTACGTGGTAGTGTAAAGATAAATATCGGTGTACAGGACGGACTGCGGGACGTTCCTATTGGTATGCCTGTGGGATGCCAATTCCCATGTAGTTGGAGGACGGACTGCGGGACGTTCCTTTTTCGGCAAACAGACTGTGAGATGTTTGCCCTACAATGAATTGGTAGAGTGATGATGAATGGTAAATACATGAATCCAAGTGTGAATGAATCATAAACCTCGTATGAATCAGAAATCCTCACATAGTTTGGCTTTTAATGTGCGTACGTAATCACATTAAATGAATGTGGCGATGTGTGATAAGCTGTGTGCTATTTATCTTAGCTAATGTATTTTGGACTGTACGTTAGAAGGCCTTGAAAGGTTGATGGATACAACAATTAGGTCTTTGTGTTACATTGGCACATAGTAATGACATGTTATTTCTTATTGATTTTAGAAGCCGCCTCGATGGAAGCATCGCAGCTCATGCCGATGAGCGTGTTCAATCCCGAAGCTAGTCCATCTGAACCGATGACTGTTGAGGTTCAGACATCTTATATGCAGTCGAGGACGATGCATGGTCAGGAGAGGCCGTGTAGAAGTCGACTTGTCTATGACTAGATTTCCAATATAAAAAGGCGCGCAATGTAGTGGACGCCCTTCTTTTCGACGGTCGACCGCTGCAGAGTAAAGAACTACACACCCTGGTGATCAGTGTGATCCATGTGATATCAGTGTCGGCGTGATTGTAAGAATGTTCTAAGTTACTTATTGATTAGATACTTGTGTAATGATTACGTTCAGGGTGTAAAATTTGTTAAATAAAGTGATAGAAATCTGCTTTGTTAATCTCAGTGTATATTTTTTTATTAACATTCCTGGTCATTGCTAACAATATAGTATTATTCATTTTGACATAGTCCATTATAATGATAGACTTGTGGCCTAATTTTTGTGATATCAAGAAAATAAAAATTTCAAACAATATCATTACTAAAGTGGAGTCATTTTAATAGGTAGCATTAGAAAATTCAATTTCACAATCACTTGACAATCAAATTACCTATGTATTGGTTTATTTTTTGTTCCTTAACAAAAAGTAAAAATGGGACAGGGATTCGCCTAATGATTTTTAAAATTCAAATATCTTTTAATTTAAGTTCGTATCGATTCATTCACTTTATCATTCATCATTCTCATTATGAATATAAAACTGACAGACGTCAAATGTTACCTATTAAAAACACGCTACTTTATTTGGTGAGTAAAATATAGTGCTGTCACTCGTAGTAATAACTCGTGAGCATTGTGTTCGATGCAATTAGTTAGCTAAATTATATTGACTCAAATTCAATTATGATGTGTCAGTATCGTGCCTGGATAAATCAATTGCTAGATATATGACTAGGACATTTTAGTTATATAATATACTAGCGGATTTTATCTCGTAGTTTCCGTTTCCATGGGAATTTGGGAATAAAATAATAGCCTATCTCTTCCGGGATACTATAGCTTCCCAACAGTGAAATATTTTTTCTATCGGTTCAGTAGTTTCGGAACCTATTTGATACAAACAATAAAAACTTTCCTCGTTATTTTATTAGTATAGATACATTATGTTCACGCCATTGTCACCGTAGAGGTAAGCAGAGAAATACTTATATACCCCACAGACAAATCGATAGCTCGCGGCTTTGCGGGATATTAAAATAGGTCCATAATTCTATAGAAATAGTGTAAAAGACGCCATTATCTTGCCGACTGTGCGTAATAGAAGTACAAAATCTTCTCTGCTCTTTATGATCTTGTATGCTTATAACTATCACACAATCTACGATCTACTAAATTTTCCGCAGACACCTCTGAAAGTAATTCAATTCAAAATTATTCAAGAATATATTCCATAATTGGCGACATTTTGATTTATTTAATTCTAAAGTATTGTTCTATTACAATGGCTGCCGGATCAAGCCTACAGTAAATTATATCTATTCAGATCCAACGTCGTAAATTTAACTTTACGGAAATAATTGAACAAAATAATTTTCCTCGTATAATTTGTACGTGGCTAAATATTTTTGGAGCAATAATAATTATTTTTTAACCGACTTCCAAAAAGGAGGAGGTTCTCAATTCGTCTGTATTTTTTTTTTATGAAAAAGTTAGCACAGATTTGTGTTAGCTTTTTTAAAAATATTTCAATGTTTAAAAAAAAAAATACTGCTAAGGTGGCAGACACGTATACGGGGCACTGGATGCATATGTGGTGGTCACCGTACACCAGACGTGCTACACTCGCTCAATTTGCTTCTCCTTTTTGTGTTGTTTCCGTTTTGACAGATTTTGATTTCGCAAGATTTAACACCCTGACTGAGAGTACCCCGACTCGGATAGGTTAGGTTAGAAGGCTAAGTCGGGAGCAAAGTGGAACGGAGCTACCGCCTTAGCCTTCGTGGTTATTATTTTTTAAAGTACCCAGAAATAGAAATAATAATAAATAAATATCTGCTGAAATTAAAATCTGTCATAACGGTAATAACCCGTTTTAAGCAAGTGGCGTTTTTTTTTTCACTTCTAGATAGATTTATAGGTCCGCCATAGTAGCTGTAAATTAACAGTCAACTACTTTTTGATCTTATTTTTTTTCCAGTTCACAGATGATCTGGAAATAGTTACACCTCTGCACTAGCGGTGTGTTTAGATGTATTGAAAAGCGGAAATGCTCCAACGACTAAGATATAATAGTGGAAGAAAATGTATTTTTTTACCACTAAGCTGGCAGCCAAGGATACGCCCCCCAGATGTACCAGTGGTCACCATAGCCTATGGACGTTTGCAACCCCAGAGGCGCCACACTCGCGCTGCCAACCCTGTAAAAACCTTCTAAGACCCCTTTTGAAGTACCCCATACTGTAGGCGTATGGGAAAACCGAATCGGGGAGATCATTCCACAATCTAAGTGTGCACGAAAGAAAACCCCTGTCAGATCAAACCATGCTCGAGCGCTCCGGACGCAACGTGTGAGGATGAACACCCTGTCTGTGGTGAGCGGTGCGATGATAGAATGTAGTCATAGGCATCATATCAAACAATTCCTTAGTGCACAAACCGTTGTATAGGCGGTAGAACACGTATAAGGAAGCAAAGTCTCTCCTGTAGCGAAGAGGTTCCACACCACCTGCAAGCATGGGATTGTTGATGAGCAAGGTAGAGAGGAGTTAAAATTTTTCATCAAATCGATATTTTCACGCATACGAAGTCGTGGCCAATACCCAGCTGCCTAGAAATATAAAATTTCACAAACATATTAAAGGACACTTGCTACTATCTATACTATACCTACTATGTTTTATTTTCCCACAATGGGGTCATATTTCATTTTTAACGACAAGATACGAAAAAAGGCCATTCAAACCAAATGCTCAGTTCTAGTTTAATAGATTTCACACTTGAGAGCGCATCATAGCCATTTTTACAAGAACTGTGCCAAAGTTCGCAAAAACTTCTTTATCTTATAGCATCGTAAGAAGAGGGGTTTCAAGTTATAATTGTCATGTTTAATAACGATCAGAAGGTTTTGTCAAGCAGTCTTTGGTCATAATGGACGAAGTTGGACCGAACTTGCTCCATCAATAACTGATAATATAACTTCTTTGAATTTTTTTCTTTTTTAAGAGGGACATGAAAACGGAATAGCTCTTATTTCTTTTACAGTATAGATATTAACGGAACAGAGTAGATTGTTAGGAAATGAACATGTCGAGAAAATTACTATTTGATTTCCATTCATCATCAATCTTACTAATATTATGCTCGTAAATGTGACAGTTTGTGTAAATGTTCGAAAATTTGGATGTTTGTTACTCAATCACGCTCTAAGGGCTGAACAGATCAGGCTGAAGTTTTATTAAAATAGATGTAAATTGTTCTGTTACTCAAGCTAGACTACAATCTATTGTAGGTAGTCTAGTTCGAGTAACAGTACAATTTCATCCCGGGTATATATTTCAACTAGCTGATGCCCGCAGCTTCGCCCGCGTAAAATTTGTTCCCATTCCTGCTTCTCGTATTTTATCCCCTTGGAGGTAGAATTTATCAAAATCCTTTCTTAGCGGATGCCTACGTCATAATATCTATCTGCATGCCAAATTTCAGCCCGATCCGTCCAGTAGTTTGGGCTGTGCGTTGATAGATCACTATGTCAGTCAGTCACCTTTGAGTTATAGATATATATTTAGATTGCAAGCGGAAAAGCCGAGGCGTCATCTAGCCAGTTACATTTCAGTCAAGCGTGTATTTAGCACTAGTAATTTAGTAGCGCTTCTGGATTGATTTCCAGTTGAAGTTAGGAATTATCTGATTGGTATCTTTTGATGGATGCGTATGGAATATAATTACGTATACCAGCCCACCACATATCTGTATTTTGATAAGTACAACTTGAAGTGATGTAGTTATTACCCCTTTAAAAAATATACAACTCGTGAACAGAGTTTAATAGTGAAGCTGTTTTTTTTTTCGCGCGTGGTAATCCTTCGTGGTTGCTATGCTCGACTCTTACCGGTTAAAACTGCACGGTGTCCAAGGATATCTATTAGGTACCTATTGTCGAATTTCAACGGCCAACAGCTAACAGACAGCTATGACTCTCTATCTTGTTACACACTTATATATTCGTACCTACACAAATACATAATAACGAGTAGGCCGAGGCATAATATACGATCACATTTCACCTTATAGTTTTTTGTCCCATTATTGAAAATTTTCTAGCGGCTCTCAACTTGGCTTCGCGACTGCCATATGACTGAGACCAGGACCAACGGCTTAAAATGTATTTCAGAAGCACGAACACGCTCGCAAATGTCACAAATTGGTCACCTATCCCAGGATCAGTCATAGCAAAAGTAGCTTACTAAAATGATCGTTTACAGAACACCAAGTCAGCAGGACGGACGTACAATAAGGTGTATTCTATAGTCAACTTTCATTTCATTTACTAAACGGAGGGTTGTGTCCAAACACACAACCTATTGAGTTCAATATATCAGTGCATTTCAGATCGATGTGGCGGCTCCTTTGAAAGCTACCCTCGTTACTTTATCTCGAAACACATTGAATTTATACAAGAAAAAAGGCTTTTGTTGTGTAGCTATTTAGGTAACAATACAGGATGTTTTCTTGATCAGAGTATTTTTAGAGCTGTTTCTTCTTATCTAGTTCATTCTTTGAATCTTCTAGAATCAACGAGATAATGTCAATGTGACAAAGACGATACATTTATCAGTCAAGACTAGGTTAAAGCTCTTCAGAACACTTTCTTTGGTACAGTCAGCTGCAGAGAAAAGTATACAGGGCCGCCCTATAACTTTGTATAGGATTATTGCCTGAAATAAAGATATTTTATTTATTTATTTATTTATTTATAAGGATTGATTTATCTCAGAAAGTCTTTAGTATATTTTTGTGAGATTTTGTATTGTTACTGTAGCGAATTTAATCAGAATATTTAAAAGACTTTTTGAAATAAATCAATCCTTACAAGATGGCCCTGTATACGTTTCTCTGCAGCTGACTGTACATTCGATTTAATATAAATTTAATTATAGTCACGCCATATAGGAGGCATAATACACGCCCACATTTCCGCTGTTTCCTTTTTGCAAACTGTTATAGATGAGCTTATCGTCGTGTACAAATGGACAGATGCAGATTGTGATTGACCGCTGCCAAACCCACGACCAAACTGTGGTTTAACGTTCCTTTCAAAGCACGGAAACGCTTGCAAATAGATATGTCATAATATTATCATCCATCTGAGGATCATTCACAGCTAAAATTGCTTACCAAAGTGAGCGTTTACATGACAAAAAAATCAGCAGAGCTACGAGCCTATAATACTGGCAAGAAAGCAATTTTTCTGCGTTCTAGTAACGACTCAACATTTTCCTGCTACCTCAGAACAATTAATAATGTGAATGGCACGCCGCTGCAAAGCGTCGAGAGCGTGTGGTAATTCAAACCAGGGCGGATCTACGTCTTTTACAATAAACGCCTCTGGTTCTATGCGAATGTACGCCGTATCTTATTCAGGTCATATTTTCTACCAAGTTAAGTCTAACAATTATTTATTTACATGATTGCTATCTAAACTAAACCTAAATAAGGCCCCCGTGGCATTGTGCCCAAAAGACTAGCAGCATTCCCCCTTTGAATAGCAATACCTGTTCGCTGAGCGAGAAAACTGCCAGCCCTTGGGTCACCAGTCGACTCCACAAGGCGCTTTTTCAAATTTTTGAAATATTTTTGCGCATTGGGACCCCATGGACCTAGGGTCGCGACACCGACTGGACAAAAACGATACGAATGAGTCGAGACGCCTAAATTTATTAATTTTAATATTTTCAGCAGCTTCCGCTGCTGCGCTGGCTTTTAATTTTGTTTTAGGAAGATGATGGGACGAGGTAAGAGTGTCAACACACATGTTGCATCCCAGACCAGCACCCGACTCATCTCCTACGGTATTAAAGTTATACCATCTGGTCTCTAGCCATCGTCCCTGAAAACGCCGTTTGGGTCTAGGAGCGCAGGCACATTTGTTTAATTCATAACAAACAACTATATCGAGGATGTTGTGATTGTTGCTCATGAACTTTGAACGCAATTTTGTTTACGTAGAACTCTTTTTTACAAAAATATAACTAGTTGCTTCTTATAACATTAGTACCTAATCTACCAGTGAATGTACTCTTAAAATTCAAGCCTTTTCATAACTGAAACAAACAGCCAATCCAATTCTTTTAAAGATAAGTTTAGAAAGTAAAGAATAGCTTTTTAGAGTCGTCTGCTCAGATATTTCAAATAATTTCGAAGTGAAACAAATAAATTTGGTGAAGTGTGGGCGTGTGTTATAGCTTCTTTGAAGGAAATGGACGTAATCGTTTAAGATAAGATAAGCTAATCATTTATTTGCCTTTATTATGTTTGAGGGCATACATTTTTTCTATACCTACTTAATCTAATATTCTTTGATTATATAAGGTCAAGATGGACGGTCGCTCTACAATCGACATGAACAAAACGGCTTACGATTTCGCAAATGTGTGCGTGCGCCGTCGAGCGGCCAGTGTATTTAGACTGTGCGTCGGCTTTTCTGTGTGCGTAAATAATGAGACCAATTCATGTAACAGTTGCATGAATTTTGTAGCGCCGTTTCTGCGCTTTGACCTTCCATCTAGACTTTATATCTATGCTAATATTATTATAAATGTGAAAGTTTGTATTTTGTTTACTCTTTCACGTTCAATTGGTTAAACGGATCTGGCTGAAATTTGAAAAGAATATATATAGTTTGGAATAAAACAAAGGCTTTTATTCCTGAAATATCATCATCATATTTCCACGTGAGCGGAGTCGAGGACACCGGACTAATCTAGAGAGGGAAAGTAAAATGTTTGTTTGTTTATTTCTATGCATTGAATAGAATCAAACTACTGAACCGGTTTGAAAAAATCTTTAACTTTTAGGAAGCTAAGCTATCCCTGGTTGACATTTGCCATATTTTATTCTTACGGGGACGAGATTTAAGCAGGTAAATCAGCGAGACATCAGCTAGTCTTAAATAATAATAAAAAAAACATTGAAAGCAATAAACAAAAATACTGTTCTTAGTCATAAATCATTTCATTCTAAATTTCTTTAAAACACATTTCCCTACCATCATTATTCTTAGTATTATGGAAGCTTTACAAAAAATTTGGTTAATTTTTTCTTCTTAGTCGAGATTGATGCTGTAAGTAACCTTCAGGCTCTATTGACAATGAAAGTATTTTAATGATTTTATGTGTTCAGTGTGTTTTTAACTGGTGTTAATTTTTCATAGGTAGTTACTTTTTTTGTGTTTCCTTATAGTAGAAAGTCTCGACCTGCGCCTGTCCATTTCTAGCCGGCAATAGGTTTACTACCTATTACGTGGGATACACCAATTGCATACTACACAAGTGTGGGTAAAAATGTAAACGTTTTTAATCCTACTAATATTATAATCCTACTAATATTGTAAATGTGAAAGTTTGTGAAAATGTTTGGATGTTTGTTACTCAATCACGTTCTAATGGCTGAACGTATTGGGCTGAAATTTGGTACAGAGATAGCTTGTAGGAAAATGTTCCCACGGGAAGCAGGAACAGTAAGCAAATTTCACGCGGGTGAAGCCGCGCGCATCAGCTAGTTAAATCATTAAATTATGGTCTTTGAAATACGTAATAAATATTCTGGAACTACTCATACGTGTTGTATCGAACCTGGGTCGGCAAGTCCAAGTCGCTCTTGCCCGATTTTATTTTTCATTTCAAATAACCTTCAGAAAAATGTATTATGCGAGTATTTATTATGGTTGTACTTGTATAATTGGGGCAAAATTCCTTCGAAACAAAATTTCGAAAGAACTTCCGTAACGAAAGGAATTTCATTTTCTCTCTTAATTCATGCTCAACAACTGCTCTTCTGGAATTACCCTATATAGTACGTTTTGGCTGTTTTCATCTTTGGAAATATAATTTGTTTCGAAAAAATTAAGAGGTAGGTGAGTCATTAAAATTGTTGAAAATTTTATGTAGATGACTTTCAATAACCATTTGTTTTATAAAGTCAAAATTTAAAAAAAGGAAAACGTATATCACCAAACACTACAAACTTTAAGGTGCTACAGAGATGTGCTACGCTACGTTGTTATGAATCCGTTGATATCTACCAATCACATTCGTCGGTTCTCATGTAACGTTGACAGTTTGAATTGTCAAATTTTGCGACTGACGAATGTGTTTGGTGAATTTCATCGCATGTATAGTATACATTGGTAGTTCGGGGGACATCCTTCCGAGGGCTTCCCCGGGGCTATCAACCGCAGGCTGTTCGGTAGGATTCGTGTGGTTTTTAGTCCGTAGGGTCCAGCATAACGTTTCTGTGATATTTTTCACGTTAACAAAAAAATGTATATAATACAACGAATAACGCATCCCTAGTGGAAAAGCAACCTTAGAACTTCAAGCTTTGCTAACAAGCGGAAATACGGCTTCAAGTGACGAGAAGTTTTTTCATTAGCTCCATGAGTTCGCTAACTCAGAGCTTTATATGATTCATAATGATTGGGTTTTGTTGTAATCTGTACGAATGAAGTCATAAAAAAAGGAATGATAATATCTGAAATGGGAAAATGGAGCTGATCTTTCAAATATGAAAGATTTTTTTTTATTATACGTATAGGAGTAGTTCATGAATGCTATGGCGGTTTTCTACCAGCTAAAAGCATACGGGCCTGTTTTAATAAGGACAGCAGAGCAGCCCCCATGCGATGCTTTGGCCATCACTGTCTGAGGCGCCTTCGCCGCAGACTGTGAAACTTGAGTGGAAGAGTTCTTTACCGCTCCATCCCCACCACCTCCTCCATGGGCATGACCTGCTCGCAGAAAGACGCGGCGGCATTTGAAGGATTTTTTTTATTTTTACTACGGTGCGGAAGATGGGCATTTTATTTTTTAATATTCAGCACGCCAAATTGACGTCGCCACCAGCCTGATGGACAGCCGTGGCGCATCTAGCGATGAGAGCCACTTCTGGCAGTGGTCCTCAAGTTGGCGGCCCTGCGATGTGCCTCTTCACGCTCCGACAGACATATGGGCATATCAGACTCGTACCGACTGAACCTCACGGTTTCATTTTTGAGTTCCGTACCCGAAGGGTAAAAACGGAGCCCTATTCATGAGACTTTGCTGTCCATCTGTCTGTTTGTCTGTCTGTCTGTCTGTTCGCCATGAGGCTGTATCTCAAGAACCGTGATAGCTAGAGAGCTGAAATTTTCACAGATACTAAAATAAAATACGGGGGGACTAAGCTTGGCTCCCATGCAACAAGCGAGATTATTTGCCGTTTTTTGGTACGGAACCCTAAGTGCGCGAGGCTGGTTTTTTTTATGTCTGTGTGCTTCAAGACCCAAGTAGCGGAGGATGACCCCTAGACAGCCAATTTATGTCAGCTATATGGACCAGCGACTGCGACTTGGACCTTTGTTGTCCTCACCAGTAAGAAGACGAGCACAGAAACACATGGCGCCGCTTCGGGTCTAACCAGGGTTGGACACAGCGCTATGTATTTCTGGCCCAGCAAAGGCAGAACCAGTGTTCTGCTTCTGCTAGCTCAGAAATGGTCCGGCATGGTTATACTTGCAGACTCATGGCGCCCCATGAGCCTGCAAGCCTCGAGGGTTCTACATTTGGAAGATGACTAGCTTAGACTAATAGCAGAGGATGAATGTTAATAAATAATTCTAGCTCTACCAAACTGCAGTTCTAATATTAATCTTAGCGTAACGGATTCACTCTAGAATTCTAAATTGCAATTATGAACTCTAACAAGTTGAATATTCAATGAAGGAGAACTCGTCTAGTCAAAAATCGGTGAATATCAAATCTATTTACTCCAGGAAATTCTATTTTATCTTTACTAATATCATACAGATATCGAACGGTAAAAATTTGAAATAACATCTTTTACATTGATCTTATTATCAATGTAAAAGATGTTATTTCAATTTTATGAACAAATGAAAAGAGATACTTTGAAATTAAATAAGGATCTCGATTCATCGCATCGTTTTCTTCGGGTCAGTATCGAGACCCTAGAATAAGCCCATCGGGACCCCATGGACCTATAGTCCATGGGGTCCCGATGCGTATATTTTTCAAAGATATTGAAAAGCGAATTGTTGAATCGACTGGTGACCCAAGGACTGGCAGTTTTCTCTCTCAGCGAATAGGTATTGCTATTCAAAGAGGGAGTGCTGCTAGTGTTTAGGGCAAAAACCCAGGGGAGCCTTATTTAGGTTTAGATTAGATAGTAATACATACATATAATCACGCATTTTCCCCGAAGGGTAGGCAGAGGCATGGTTTACGCCCACATTTCACCTTATAGTTTTATGTCCCAAATAATAGGTAGTGAGCCTATTTTAGACAGTAATAATGTAAATATATTATGTAATATTTATATTTCACTGTAATTTTAAACAATAATTAGTGTATTTTTTTATGTTATTCCTGTTATAAAACATAGTTATAGACTAAGCGAAGCAGCTATGAAAAATGTTACGGAATGAAAATGCGAGGGTAAGCTCGTTCAAGAATACAGCATTATTAGTGAGTCAGTATTACAAAATTCGCATATCTTGCCTACCCAAAAATATCTACCACCAACTTTCTAAGAGACAATCTATTCAGCGTGTTCAATTGGGGCATGTTTATTTTTAAACACAAAAAACGTCCAAAAACTGACCGTGGCGTAAGATGCCTTGAGGCGTTTAAGCTACGGGCAGTTCCGTGAGGTAAGATTTTTTGGCTTTTTCCATTTACGAGACGTTTCCGTGCTTTTAAAAGCACTTCTGGTCGTTGGTTCTTGGCGCCAATGAGATAGTTCATAGTCATTGAACCAAGTAAAAGGACCTAATGGACGGGTGACGGTTTGAAAATTTCAATATCATGTAGTCACTGCATGTTCCTGTTGTTTTCAACATGGCAATAAGACCAGCGTCACTAGAGTGGTGTTACTCTAGCGCTGCAAAGTATTTTAAATAGTTGCGGCGTTTTACGCAATATGCAAGAACATTTGTGTGATCCATAATTGTTTGTCTCGAGAGTCTGGGTGTAATTTCTATGTAAGTTAAGTATGTATTTAAAGGTATATAACACAAGCAGGTTATTCCTTGCTTACTTTGGGGTCAGATAGAGTTGCGTCAAGATGTCCGTAAATATTTTATTTTATTTAAAACTCTTAGATTTTATCAGTATTGGAACAAAAACGTTCATCTTCCTGAGCGCCAATTATTTTAATTTGTATGCAAAGCTTTAGTGTCAAGTTAGAATGTAAATGAAATATTTGTCTGTTAGATAAGACTTTTTTGTATCAACGTCTAATAAACAAAGATACATCTAATTATGAGTATCATTATATTGAATTCTGCCCCATCAAGAAACAGTTTTATTTCATCGTGAAAAAGAAACTGCTCGAATAATTCGACATATCGACGTTATTAGGTCAAAAGGGTTGGCAGATACCCTCGATATGTTCCCGTTAATGTACAACTGACGAAGATCCCTTTGAACCCTATCTCAACACGACGACCTTTCTAAACACATCTGCCCTAGAGATCAAGGATTTTAAATGTATTGTTCTTAGGTACTATGGACTGTGATACACATACTGTAGGCATAATATGAGTTATAATACAGGCCCCTAGTTCCGGGATCGTATTTGGTTCCATGTATTTTTTTTAAGACGGACAAGGCAGTCACAACCTGGGCCTGTCCATCTCAACACGGAAATATGGCTCACCACCTATAACTTGGGATAAATTTTAGAAAGCTGAAATGTGGGCATTTAATATGCCTCTGCCTACCCTTTCGGGGATAAAGGTATGTATGTAAGAGCAGCTTTTCGGGTAACTCATGACTGTAACTTAACTCCTAATCTGATATTACTATAGATTGATAGAAGTAGCATCTGTACGTGTTTTTACCATAGTTTAATTAATGTATCTTTAAACCATATATTATTTATACTCTCGATTGTCGGCACTTGATGGAACTTGTTGTAATACATTATTGAAACACACACTTGCACTTACATTCCACAATTTAATTTGATTTAACACCTAACCGGTTTCGCTTTATAGCATTCTCAAAGGTATTATTAAATTGTGTATGGGTTAAGGTATGTTAAATCAAATTAAATTGTGGAATGTAAGTGCAAGTGTGTGTTTCAATAATGTATCTTTTTTTTTTTT
Source organism: Miltochrista miniata (assembly GCA_933228765.1). Classification (NCBI taxonomy): domain Eukaryota; kingdom Metazoa; phylum Arthropoda; class Insecta; order Lepidoptera; family Erebidae; genus Miltochrista; species Miltochrista miniata. The sequence continues at coordinate 9,284,547 of OW121773.1, read as the reverse complement.
TTTTTTTTTCTCCTGTTCTATCTTGCGATCGGTTTAATAAACCATTAGCAGATTTGTTGTAAGATAATATTGGCAGGTGAAGTTTGTTCTTCCAATGAAGAATCCACTTCCATTAACTTTATTCCCTTCTATTCTGTCACTGCAAAGTCCCATATATGATTTCGCTTGAGCCTTTTCTTCTCTGGTAGTTTGCTTAGAGCTGAAGCCAAGCTGTTTTCGTGAGCCTCAATTCGGTTTTTGTAATTCTTTATTCTCTGCTTTATTTCTTCCATTACAGAATTTACCTGTAGGTGCTCATGCAATTCCGAGGTTTTGATAAACCATGGAGCGTTTGTAATGGTTTTTAGGGCTTTATTTTGAAAGCGTTGCAGTATTTCCACATTTGAGTTTTTTGCTGAGCCCCACAGTTCGATACCGTAAGACCAGACAGGCTTTAGTACTGCTTTATATATTAGTAGTTTGTTTTCCAGGGATACTGGTGATGATCCTCCCAAGAGCCACTTGAGTTTCCGGAGTTGTATGTTAAGCTCGTCTCGCTTTTTCATTATGTGATATCTCCAGGTTTGAGTTCTGTCAAGGTGCATGCCTAGATATTTTACTGTGACAGCATGTGGAAGTGTATCTTGCCCGAGTCTGACAGAAGGGCAGTCCTGTTTTCTCAATGAGAATGTTATGTGCGTTGATTTGTTAGCACTGGCTTTTATTCTCCATGCTTTCATCCACGCATCCACCCTATTAAGATGTTTTTGAAGCGTTGTTGAAGCCTTAACAGGATCCCTGTCATTGCACAAGACAGCTGTATCATCCGCGTAGGTGGCAGAGAGCACCCCTCTGGTTGTTGGTAGATCTGATGTGTAAATTAAGTACAGAGTTGGGCCTAATACCGAACCCTGGGGTACTCCAGCCTTTACATCATAGAATTTGGAGTATGAGTCATTTATTTTTACTCGAAATATTCTATCTTCTATGTATGACTTCAGAAGGATGTACAAGTTATGTGGAAGTAGCTTTTTCATCTTATACAACAGACCCCGATGCCAGACCTTGTCGAATGCCTGCTGCACGTCCAAGAATACAGCCGAGCAGTACTCTTGACTTTCCAGTGCATCACGTATTTTATTCACAACTCTGTGAACCTGTTCTACAGTTGAGTGTCCCGCTCTGAACCCAAACTGATGTTGTGGTATCATATTGCCATCTCTGAGTATAGCGTTTAATCTCTGTGAAACGACTTTCTCAAACAGCTTAGACATAACAGGCAAGAGGCTTATTGGCCTGTACGATGATACTGAATGTGGAGGTTTTCCAGGCTTCGGGATCATGGTGATTTCCGAGACCTTCCATAGACGTGGAAAATGGCCGGTTCTGAGTATTCCATTAAAGAGCTGTGTAATAAAGACTACAGCTTTTTTAGGTAATTGTCGCAGGATTTCGACTGTTAGTAAGCAATATCCAGGGGCCTTATTTAGTTCTAGACATCGTATAATTTTCCAGATTTCGTTCGGCGAGCAGCTCCTCAATGGCGGACTAAGTTGTAGATCTGACTCGAGGTATTTGTGAATGTCGTCTTCATTAGGTGCGTCTGCAGCGTTAGGAGTGAACACTTCAGCGAGAAAGGATCCGAAGGCTTCAGCTCGTTCTTCGTCTTTTCTAGCCCATTGGCTAGTGTCCAGTTTTAGTGGGTGCTGGGCCATTTGTGGTGCATTTTTGCTAGATTTTACAGTTTTCCAGAGCGAGTATTCATTCCTTGCCGTGGCATCAAGGTTCTCCAACCTGTCCCTCAAGGTTTCGTTTTCTATTTTCTTAATGTATAGTTTCAGATCCGCAGCCGCCCTATTGAAGTCTCGTTTGTCAGAGGGATGACGAGTGTTGTGCCATACTCTCCTTAGTCGCCTTTTTTCCTGAATCATGTGCCTTAAAGTTTTAGGAATATTTTTCTTCTTTGGCTTTACAGATGTTGGTGTACAGAGCCATGCCGCGGTCTGAATAAGATTGGTAATACACAAAGCAGCCTTATCAATATCGTCGTCTGATTTTAGTGCCATTTGTAGGTTTACGTTCGCCTCGAGATATTGTCTGAACTCTTCCCAATCTGTTCTGTTGTTGTAAAGCTTATCTTTGTGTGGTTGTTGTAGAAGGATAGTGCTCACTGTTGCTATCACTGGTGTGTGATCTGAACTGCCATCTAAGCAACCTTTAACACCCAGGTACATATTGGAGAATCCCTTATACACAAAAAAGTCCAATAGGTCCGGTCGCTTGTACTGGTTAGTTGGCCAAGAGGTGGGTTTTCCTGTACTTAGAAAGTGGAGTTTATTTTTGTCTAAGCTCTTTTTCAGTTCTCTACCTCTAGGTGATATTAGTCTTGAGCCCCAGTGAACATTTTTTGCATTCCAGTCCCCTCCACATATAAATCTCTGTCCGAGAGTTCTGAAGAAGGTTGTAAATCTCTCTTCCTTTAGGACGTGTCTAGGTGGGCAATATATGGAGGATAGGGTCAGTGAGCCCAGTTTATCCTGTACCATGATAGTAGTGGCCTGTAGTTCTTTTGTTTTGAATTCCGGCAAGATCACATGCTTGATGTGTTTCTTTATGAGGATTGCTGTCCCAGCATGCGCACTGCCATCAGGGTGAGATGTTGAGTACAAGCAATAGTTTTTTAGTGTACACAAATGGTCTGGTTTTAGATGTGATTCAGAGATCAAAAGCACATCAATATCATGTTGTGTTAGGAATATCTCTACTTCGTGTTTATGCTTTATCAATCCATTCACGTTCCAGGTCGCCACTCGGAGTGTGAACATGTTATCGGACAAGCTTGTTGATGACTGTTGTAAGAAGATTCATCATCATTGACATCTGGTCTAGTAGTTTGTCTAGCTTTTCAGCTTGTTGTGTGAGTAATATTTCTAGTGTCGGTTGAATTTTGACTACCTCCGAATACATTGGTGTGTTTCTATCCTGATCAACATGGTGACTTGGCAGCTTATCAGACTCTTTCGAATTTCGGTCTTTTCCTGATAAACGTTTTGGTGGTAATGGAGCTGTACTTCTATTGCCTATTTTCCTGAGCAGGATTTCTCTGTATACAGCGCAACCTTTGTAGTTTGCAGGATGTGAACCTTCACATAGGGCGCACTTCGCCGGTGTAGTGCGATCTTTTTTTGGACAGTCCGATGTTTTGTGAGCTTCTGCGCATTTCACACAACGATAGGGTCTCATACAATAATTTTTTGAGTGCCCGTATTGTTGGCATCGTTGACATTGAGGTACAGTGTTCCTTCTTTTTGGTTCTTCGATTACAATCGATTGATGATAAATATATTTTATAGCTTTTACTGCAATGTTGTTTGGATTCGGAACTAGGTTGACAAAGAATGTAGAGGTAGGTTTCTTATCAGGTCCAAATTTTACATTTATGATTTCTCCGTATACCTTGTTTTCAGTTTTTTCAATCTCTTCCACTATAGCACTATGTGGAGTTGTGTGATGAAGATTTTTAATCACTAATCGGTAACATCGTTGATCTTTTCTGTTGAATGTATGGCCGATGAGACCTTTTTCTCGAACCAGGCTGATAATTTTCTTATAAGCTTCAACATCTGAGCTGTTGATTTTTAGTTGGTTTCGGTTTATAATTTTGAACATAAAATCTTCTTTATTGGCAACTGTGCTCAGCAGTTCCGACAACTTGTTCACGTCCTCAATCCCATATAAGATGATCGGTGGTGGTTTGCTTGGGCGCTTTTGTTTAATTTCGTTGTCTTCCTCGGTGAGATCTATTTGTAGACCACTGAACTTGTTCGAAGTTTTGACCGCCTCAGGTGAGGGTGAATGTGAGGGCTTCTTACGTTTACGCATGGGGACTCTTTGCCATTCAGGGGGGCAGGATGTATTGGAGGCACAAGCTGATGTTGATGATGTATTTGATGCCTCGGTCGGTTGTTGAATGGATAGTTGTAGGGTTCCTGTGCTTAACGCAGAATTTGTTGGTTTGCTACCTAGGGAGCTACATCTAGGTCTAGCTACAAACAAGCTAGGGTGGAAAGCTTGCTGCACATATTTTTTGCTTCCAGACACATTCACTGCCATGGAAGCCTGGTCGCCTACCTCCATGGAGTCTTCGGTAACAAATTTCTCACTCTCTGGCCCGGATACCAGAGAGCGCCGGGTGTTAGCCGGATCGCATGACAAAATCGCATTCTCATTTTTCGACATTTCATAAATGGGGGGGTTTGGGAAGCAATCTCACAGCACTTTCCCAAGGTACTCCGGCTACTATTTTAGAGGTTATTTAATTCCTCTTGGCCTGTAGGGGCCGTTGAACGGGTTACTTGACCGCCGCCCGTGACTCGGCGTTGTTGCTCGTTTTGCACCACCCGGGGGACACGTGTAGGGTGGGCCTAGGAGAAGGTGGTAAATCCTACGGACGCGAGCAACTCCATCCCCCAATAATGTATCTTTAAACCATGTTTTGCAAAGTTTTTAAAATGGATTTAAAACTTAAAATGAAACCTTTGAAAAATATTAGAAGAGTAATTAGCATTTATACATACACCAAACTTTTGTCTATAAAAAAATTATATTATTAATAAGGATTAAAAATAGAAATTTATCACAATAATTTCCTTGTTGTTTTCAGCTGTTTATCTTGCATAATTATTCAGGCTAAGTTATTGAAGCCTTTTGACGGACATCCCACAAAATTACTTAACTAAACTCAAGTGTTTATCTTTAAATACAAACTTGTTATGACTGTAGGAAATAACCAACTCATCTATCTGAATTTATAAATAAAAATAAACAAATCTGAAATGGCGAATTTTAATCTCGGTTCCGCTTCCCACGGGAACTTATTTCCGGGATAAAAAGTAGCCTGTGCGTTATTAAACTAAACAATAATCTATCTCTGCACTACAATACAGCCAGATCGGTTCAGCCATTAGAGCAGAAAGAATATAAAACATCCAGACATCCTCACATCCAGACCTCTATACTTGCAAACTTTCACCGCCTTTCACATTTCTAATATTTTTAAGATTTACAATACCATAAAAATTAAGGTGGAATATTATAAACAGGTGCAAAGAATTTGCTGTAAACAAGTAGTAATTACCAAAATTAAACAGAAAATTACCACTACAACAGCAAATCAGCGCCCCAATCAGAATTTTAATTAAGCTACAAGAAAAAATCGTTATGTAAAAGTTTTAAATTATCATGCCTAGCACCACGATAAGTAAGGCGTTGTTCCAATTGTAGGCGACTACGCGATATCGAATTTGGTTACTGCTATTGACTGCCAAACGTGAGAACCAGAAAGAAATGTTGAAAGTCCTTTTTATACTACATAGGCAGACAAACTTACGGTCCACCAGAACGTTGGTAATCGTAGCCTATGAACGTTTGCAACATCATAGGCGTTACAAAACTACGCGCTGCCAACTCTAGCTGATCCGACCAAGTTGTGACAAGCCCTTCAACTTTACTTAACGACTGTCATTTTACTGACAACCGGGACCAACTGCTTAACGTGCCTTCCAAGCACGTACACTCTCGTAAAGAAATGTCACAAAGTGGTCACGTGGTGATCGTGGTGATAACCGGCCATAGTAAATGTTGCTGAACGTGTTAAAATTGTCGTGCTCCAAAATACAAAGAGACAGAAAAGACCTCATCAAAATACTCAGTCGGGATCGAACTGCGGATTGCTATCTAGTTGTCTCGGTTGTAAAAATCTCTTATAATAGAAATGTCGCATAGTGGTCACCGAGGCTGGTCCTCGGACACAGCGAGTATTTCTCATATTCATTTTACATACAAACTACAAGGAGTTCAACCGTAGGTAATGATAGGTCACCGCACCTCGTGGTTTTATTTGGTAAGAGTCTATCATAGCTTCCATTAAGGATTTCCAAAATAAAAAAAAGCGGATCGATTCCAGAATCTGAGTCGGCGGGGCTCCGAGCACTTCAATATTTTTTATTGTTCGATGTAATAATACAACTTTTCACATAATGATAGCATCGCTGACTTGCGTCCCTGAGCGCGTTAAAACCCTCTTTAACGTCAATATGTTTCAGCTTGAGTTCAAACAAATACAATTTGAAAACTTTCACACATCACGAGAATGACAATTCGAACTTTTCTACGGCATCCGTACAATTTAAACACCAGTTTCAACCATTAAAATTCGTAGAAACTTGCGATGATCGCGCATTCGCGTTTAATTAGAACAACGCCCAACAATAGGGTAAAAGGTGAGCGGTAAAATTATGAGGCTTGTTGTTATTTGCAAATTGTTTCCGATTTTGTACCGAAAATTTGCCCCAACTTTAGAATATCTGAGTTGAACATAAATTAATGTACCGAGTTTTGGCTAACTAACGGTGTGCCAGAGGCCGGAGGTTGGAATGAAATGAATGATGACTGGTTTTTGCCTTTCAAATTCAAATTATTAGGACTAATTTCAAACATTGAGTTCAAAGTGATTCAGCTCTTTTGTAGAGTGAAACATTAAAGGAAGGGAATATTATCGTAGCTGATTTGGACGTTAAATTGAGCAAATCAAAAAACCGGACAAAGTATTAGTCTGAATGAACTACCGAGATTTTCGTTCTAATTTATATTATGTAGATACTTACATAGTAACTACTAGCTGTAGTCCGCGACTTCGTACGCTGCATTTTCTTTAGATTGATATAACTTTTTTGTTTATCAACCGATTGACATGAAAAAAAAAACTGTTAAGTAACTGAAAAAAAACATGTTAAGTGAAGTAAGCCTCAACTTAATAAAGAAAACTGCATTGCAATCGGTTGAGCGGTTGCTGAGATTAGCGTGCACAAACGTACAGACAAACGGATAGATTACAGTCTGGAATAACACATAGGCTACTTTTTAACGCTGGAATATGTTCCCATGGGTTGCAAAAACAGGAAAAAATTTCTAGCTGGCGGCGCAGTTATCAGCATAAACTATTAAACAGATAGCGATTAAAATTGGCGCATAGGTAGATCAATTCCTTGATTAAAATATACGTACAGTAGGATGCTTTTCGTCTCCATAGTGTGTTCCCTTGGATAGTTAGCATCTCATGGGAACGTATTTCAAGGATAAAATGTTACAATGTGCTGTTCCAGAGTATAGTCTATTCATATTGTTAATGAAATACTGGCTTCTTGTTAACACGCTTTTATTAGCTTCACTTGTAACTATGTATGTAAGAAAATCTTGGAATGTTAATTTGACCCACTTCCCGTCCTTCGATCAGACTGAAATCTTGCACACGCTCTGAGTTCTGATGACAATACATGACTAGCTAAAAAATGTCATTACAAATCCAATATGGCGGCCTCCCCAAAAAGGCGGACTGGCTGTTTGAAATCCACCCCCATGATATGGGTGTCGAATGAAAGGTATTGCTGTCAGGAATACAAAAAAATAGTCACGTGACTTAAATCCAACATGGCGGACAGCCAAGGATATGGATATTAAATGAAAGGGTTGGCTGAATGGGATACGAAATGTTTAGTGCGTGTTAAAAGCGTGTTTATTAGGTTTTTTAAACTATTATATAGCTTATTATCAGTGCAACTTGGCTATTCTCACCGACTCTGAATTAATTTGCAATCTGATTATTATTGTACCTAATTTGATTGTTTGCCATTTTTTTTTAAATTTTGTTTTTTTTTATTTCGATAACATAATTTTGTAGTTTTTAAATATGCCAGGAAAACGAAAATTTTAATTATCTCAATCTTCTAAAAAAGCTCAAGCTATGAAGGTAGGTAGAAATCAGGAGACTTCCCCTAGATCAGAGTTAAGGAAGATTGAGCAAGCAAGGCGTCAAGCGGCTCTCAGAGTAGCTGAAACGCCGGAGCAGGCGCATGATCGTCGTCAATATCATGTTGAATATTTGATCTCTAAACGGGCTGCTGAGACGCAGAAACAATTGCAAGCTTGGCGCGCGGAGCAAGCTGAGCGTCAAGTCAACATGAGGGAAGTCGAAACTCCGACAGCATGTTGAATATTTGACCTCCCAGCGGGCTGCTGAGGAGGTGGAACGATTGCAAGCTCGACGCGCGGAGCAAGCTGAGCGTCAAGCCAGTATGAGGGCAGCCGAAACGCTGGAGCAATCCAACTATCGGCGTCAACAACACGTTGCATATTTAAACTCCCAGTGTGCAGCTGAATCCCTGGAATAATCGCAAGCTCAACGCGCAGAGCAAGCTGAGCGCCAAGCCAGCATGACAGCAGCCGAAACACTTGAGCAAGGCAACCATCAGCGTCAACAGCATGTTGAATATTTAAGCTCCCAGCGGGTGGCTGAGACGCCAGAACAATCGCAAGCTCGACGCCAACAGCGCGCCAATTATGTTGCGTCACAGCAGGCAAGAGAGACTGAGGCGGAAGCAGAAATGCGCAGACGTTCCGTTGCTCAAAGGGTGGCACTGCGGCGTCAAACAATCTCTTTAAATAGGTAGGGCATTTCAAAGAACGCTGCATTTGAGTACTTGAGGAGAGCAGATGAAATAAACGCCTGTCTGAAGGCGTCGCCATTGTGGGCTAAGGTGCAAAAACTTCATCTTACGTGCAACATGCGTGTACAGCTGTTCAATGACCAAGAGTGTGGTGCTTATGCAAGTAAACTGCTAGAAATAGGCGACGGCTGACTAAAAACTGATCCATATTATGGCAAATATCAGTTTACAAATGAATTTTGCCATCCAGTCGCAACAGAAGATGAGCAAATTTTAAATGTTTTTCCAAATTTACAATCTAACATAAAAAACGAAGATTGGTTGTGTGAAAGGGCAGTACTATCGTCAAGAAATGAGTGTGTTTATAAAATAAATAAAATAATATTAGATGCGGTACTCGGAGAGTCAAAAATATACTCCTCCGTCGATACAACGATGACCAATTACGATAGTACTGCCTACCCGGTCGAGTTTCTAAATTCTTTGGAGTTAACTGGTGTTTCTTCCCACATATTAGAACTCAAGGTTGGAACCTCAGTTCTATTAATGCGTAACCAAAAGCAAAATTATGCCACGGCACGAGGCTGCGCATTAAGGAGCAGGGGAGAAATATTATAAAAGCCACTGTATTACTGGATCAGCCAAAGCTGATTGCTTCTTAATTCCCCGCATTCCAATAATTCCCAACAATTTGCCATTCGAGTTCAAAAGGTTGCAATTTCCCCTAAAATTAGCTTTTACAATGACAATGAATAAATCACAGGGTCAAACATTGAAAGTGGCAGGAATTCACCTGGGCACTCCTTGCTTTTCACATGTTCAGCTATATGTTGGCTGTTCAAGAGTATCGAATGCCCAAAACTTACATGTACTGGCTGAAAACGATAGATCGTATAATGTAGTCTACAGATCCGTTTTACCATAAACTTTCTCTATCAACTTTAGTTTGGACAACAAAAGTGATTTACACGTATTTTGCGGCGTTGTTGTTGTTTAAAGATATTCAGGCTTTGTACCCACTGAAATGCCTATTCCTCTTATTCAGAACTAGCTGATCCTCGCAACTGCGTTTACGCCTGCGTATTATACATACTTTTACTCTCCTTTTAATTGACGACCTGAAAATAAATAGAGCACAGGAACCGTCACTTAAATGGCAGGCTTAAGCTACTTTACTTATAATTGAGTGTTTTTTGCATAGACGCATCACAAATCGAACAGTCTCATTATTCTGCAACCCGAGAGAAACACCAAACATGTGGTTCACAAAGAGGTGTTAACAATTCCTTTCATTTAACCACCTATCTATCTAATCTATATTTACAAAATAACTGGCCAGCTCAGTCACCTATCAACACCCTACCGAAATTCTTGAATCCTGAGTCCTGAAATGTTAATGGCCAATCTACCCCTAAAATGTAAGGATTCACTAGAAACCATTCAATCAATTTCTAGCTCTAATGGGATGGGATACACAGGATATAAAAGTTTATCGAAATGTATCCCGGGCGAAGCCGGGGGCCACAGCTAGTGTTATATAAATATCGATCTAGACATTCAAAAAATAAAATTATAATAACTGGTGACTTAAAGATAAATATGTTAAAAAAAAACTAGCAGCTGCTCATAGGTTTAGGGACATTCTAATTAAGTACAATTTGATTTCTCACATATCTGACCCAACAAGAGGTAAGTCTTGTTTGGACTTAATTGTCAGTAATTATTCAAATGGCCTAGGTCAAGTTATTCCATTGCAGTTATCAGACCACAACACAGCACAGGTATTACAGTGGCCAACAGAGCGCAAAACCTCTATACCTAGGTATGTTTACCAATTCAGGAGCTTATACTCCAAGTAAAACATAGACAGATTTAAAGAGTACTTACCGAGTCTAGCATTTTTAGAATGATGATCTAAATTTGACATTTGATGAATTTTATGACTTCTTTTGCCTCCTTTATAAACTATGTTTTCCTATAGTTAGAATAAAAACCAATCTTACCAAAAGAAGCAACTGGTTGACTAGGGGACTTAAACAAAGCTGTAAAAGGAAAAGGGACTTGCGCTTTAAATATTACTTGACCAAGACAGACAAGAGATATAATAAGCTATTTAAAAAATGTATTTGTTCTGCAAAAGCCAACTATAATAGAAACTATGTAGTTAATAGCAAGAATATGTGTCGAGCTACTTGGTCTGTAATTAAGGACGAAACAGGTTACTCACAAAAAAAGTTTAACTACATAGCTAGTATAATCAATAGTAATAACAAGTTGACTTCAAATCCTTTAAATATAGCATCTACCTTCAATGAGCACTTCATCACAACAAGTAACAGACTTGACAATGCGCTTTGTAACACAAACTCCAAAGACAGAGTATGTAACACCATATTTTTAAACCCAGTGAATGAAGAATATGTGTTCAAACTGATTATGTCGCTAGCAAATACTGCAAGTGAGGGTTATGATTCAGTTTGTACAAAGATACTTAAAAGTTGTGCCAATGAGTTACTGCCTATATTAACATGTTCCACCAATTTTAGTTATCAAGTGTGCTACTAGTTTGACTATCCCACTCTCGATCCTATTCGGGCGATCGCTGGAAATGGGTCAGGTGCCCGCTGTCTGGAAGTCGGCATATATAACACCTATTCACAAAAAAGGACCAAAGAATTCGGTGGAAAACTACAGACCAATTTCCAAACTGTGTGTCTTTGCTAAAATCTTGGAGAAAATTATTTATAAACAACTCTACGCGGTTATTAAACACAATTTCATCTCCCAGCAGCATGGTTTCTTGAAAGGCCGGTCCACGTTGTCGAATCTGGTCCTTTGTAGTGATTTTTTGACGGAATCAATGGCTCAACCATCTCAGGTAGATGTTATATATACCGACTACAGCAAATGCTTCGATAGAATACACCATCCAACATTGATGAGAAAGCTTTTGGCAATGGGGATTAGGGGAAACTTGTACAGATGGTTTAAGTCATATGTTGAGAATAGGTGTCAAACTGTTGTATTGAATGGCTACTCATCAAGGGTGACGTTTATTCCATCAGGAGTTCCCCAGGGATCGCTGCTGGGACCCCTTTTATTCAATATCTTCATTAATGATATCTGTTCATGCTTTCTAAACTCAGAAATATTGCTATACGCAGACGATTTGAAAATAATGAAACGGATATCATCTGTTTCTGATGCTGAACTACTGCAGCGGGACCTGGAACGCTTCCAGGAATACTGTAGCCTGAATAAACTGGATCTCAACGTTGCCAAATGCTTCGTGTGTTCCTTCACACGTAAACCCTATCCCATCCTTCACGACTATGAGTTGCTGGGTATGTCTTTATGTCGAGTAGATGCTATCAATGATTTGGGGGTAACGTTTGATGCAAAGCTGCTTTTTGAAAATCACATAAACAACATTGTCGGCAAAGCCTCAAGAGCCTTAGGTTTTGTCATCAGAACATCGACAGACTTTAAAGAAATAAAGACGCTTAAAATCCTCTATTGTTCCTTAGTTCGCAGTCATCTTGAGCATAACTCACAGGTCTGGAATCCGATATACCAGACTTACATAGACAGGATAGAGTGCATTCAAAAGAAGTTCCTTAGATATGTTCAATTTAGATGTAAATGTTTTCAACCTAATTATTACCTTCGATGTAAGAAATTTCACCTTCTTCCACTGCATGAGCGAAGGAAGATTGCAGACTTGTCATATTTGTTCAAAATCATGAATGGATCGGCGGACACACCGGAGTTGGTGAACAAAATTGGTTTGTGGGCACCACCCGTTTTCTTACGAAGACCAAATTTGCTGCACACATCCAGGGCAAGCACAACATACAGACAGAATTCTTTTATTATTAGAGCAAGTCGCACATTTAACGAGACATGTCGGAGTGTTGACATCGATATTTTCAATACTAGCATACTTTCTCTAAAAAGGCTTTTAACTAACCTCTTTTTTGGAGATTCTATATAATTAGATTTATTTGCATTTATATAATAATATAATGAGTATGTGTACGCATTGTATATGTGTAAGTATACAATTTGTCATCTATTGTGTATTAGTGATCGTATTGCTTTTTCTCTGTTTTTCTTTTTTGTTTTTCTTTCTATAAGTGAAAACTTGTAATTGGCCTTCTCATGTTCAACAATATACGCACTTATAATGTGTTCTAGCTGTAAGTTTTCCGTAAATATAAAATAAAAATAAAATAAAATAAATATTTAATTAACCGTTCTTTAAAAACTGGCACCTTTCCTAACAAATTAAAATACTCTGTCGTAAAACCTCTACAAGCGTGGCGACGTGACAGACGTTCGCAACTATAGACCTATCACTATATTGCCAGTTGTTGCTAAACTATTCGAAAAAGTCATGCATGACAAACTGACATCATTCTTCGAAAGGCATAATGTTATTTGTGAAAATCAATATGGTTTTCAAAGGAATAAGTCTACACGGGATGCAGCATACTTAATGGTAAATGACGTTTTGCAGAACACCAATAAAAATAATTTATACACCATGACCCGCGCTTTTGATTTTGTGTCTCACAGACAACTCCTTAACAAGTTGGAACAGTATGGTGTCAGGGGTCCAGCGCTCAATTGGCTACAAACATACTTAAACAGTAGGCTGCAATGTGTTGAGGTGACTCAATTAGACCGCAATAACTGTGTACGGGTGCATAGATCAAATTTCAGTTATAATAGATTTGGTGTACCTCAGGGTAGGGTTCTGGGTCCGTTGTTGTTCTTGGTCTACATTAATGACCTGCCGGAAATCACTCCCCATAAGACCATTCTCTTTGCTGATGACGTATCGGTTATAGTGATCACATACAAAGATAGGACATTAATCCTACCAATCCTACTAATATTATAAATGTGAAAGTTTGTGAAGATGTTTGGATGTTTGTTACTCAATCACGCTCTAACGGCTGAATTGATCTGGCTGAAATTTGGTACAAGGGGTAGAGTATAGTCCGAAATAACACATAGGCTACTTTTATCCCGGAAAAATGTTTCCACGGGAAGCGGGAACGGGAACCAAATTTCACGCATGCTAAGCCGCGCGCATCAGCTAGTTGAACATAAAATGGACATTTGCAACACATTGACATCAATTACAGAATGGCTAAGTAATAATAACTTACAAATAAATTTATTAAAAACAAATATTATGAATTTCAATAATTTTTAAACTATGGACATCGATATTAATTATAACGGACAAACTCTTCTGAATGCTACCAATGTGACATTCCTAGGAATCATTTTAAATAATAAATTTGATTGGAAAGAACACATCGCGAAGGTTAGTAATAAAATTAATGGTTTTTCATTTGATCTCTATAACCTAAGAAGTGTTGCAAGCAGACACACCGCGATTATTGCTTATTTCTCCTATGTCGAGTCTGTATAAAATATCTCTCAATGTACTCCATTTATGCAATAAAGAATTTGAATTTGAATTAGAATTCAAACTATCCTTATTTCAAATTTCATCTCAATCACTCCACCCGTTTAGGCGTGAAAGCGTAACAGACAGACAGACAGAGTTACTTTCGCATTTATAATATTAGTAGGGATTTACAACATGAAATTACTAAAAATTATTTTTGAGATTCGGTGCTAGCAAAATATCAATATAAACCTATGCAATTTTGAGTATGTATTATTTTTTTCAGTTCAGTATTCTTTTGGTCAAGGTTCTATTTAGATATTAAATCATATATATCTAATTTGGGGGTTTTCATCAAAAGTGGATACATATTTATGCAGCACCGTTCAGATACATGTTATTGCCGGAGAAGTTAAATATAACTTAGTGGAATATAAGATGAGTACATCTTATGAATCAACGCGAGAATACATGTTATTGATGCAAACGTGCATACATAGTTTTGTTCCTTTCTTAATGGACATAATTTAATGAAGCAATGAGTGTATATATATTTATGGTGTGAACTCGTGGTTACAATTTTATGCTCTTCACGTTGAGCACTTCGTTTTGGAGCCGAAGGTGTTTACATATTTTAGGAGCCTTGACAATGTATACATATTATTGCTCGTGACTGTACAGTATATATTTCAAAAAGAGTTTGTGAACTCTGTTTAATTTCTTTTTCAGAATATTGATGACATTATAAACACGATATCTACGTCTACAACATAAATTGGGTGTTTGTACGTAAATTGTTTATACTGGAGAAAAATCAATACATATAATAAAATCGTAACAGGTCGCTGTCTGTACATGGAAGATAAATAAGAAAAAATATTATAGGGGGGCTTTATGAACGCAATAGTACCCAAAACAATGATTTTTAGAATTTTTGTCTGTTTGTCTGTATGTCTGTATGTCTGTATGTCTGTATGTCTGTATATCTGTTTGTCTGTACGGTTGTGCACGCTAATCTCTGTAACCGCTCAACCGATTGCAATGCGGTTTTTTTTATTGTGTTGAGGTTTGCTCCAGTTAACATTTAGCGTTTGTTTTATGTAAATCGGTTTAGAAATAAAAGAGTTATAACACTTTTAAGAGTCAGATATTTTGAAAATTTTAACTGTAGGGGTTTCTTTGAATTTGAGTGAACCTAAACTGGCGTGTTGGCTTAATCATAAAAGAGCTTAATGATTAAGACTATTTTTAAACAATTCAGTCCGCGCCGAAGGCGTGGACTGAATGGTTTTAAAATAGACTTAATCATTAAGCTCTTTTATGATTTAGCAAACAGGGCAGTTTCAGACGCTGCTTGATGACTCAGATGAAGAAATACCTTTCCTTTCATACACCTTATGTGACGTAAAGGAAGTTGCGGGCTCAGCTAGTCTAAAATATATTTCCAAGATTTGCAAGATTTATATTTCCACAAAACGGCACGGAAAGGACCACAACGAGTGTCGGGTACTCTTCGACAGGAACATCGCTTTAGAGCTTTCCGAGAGATAACCCACGCGTCCAGCCATCTCCAGGAACCAGCTTCGAGTTCCCCCGAAGGAAATTCTACTCGCACTGCACTATTTGTTTACTATTTCCTATGAAATAGCTATCTTTGAAATATTACACCTACCTAAAGTAATCTTCTGAAAGCGTTGATCACTTTTTAAAGAAAAAATATTTACGATGAAAGTCGAACAATAAGTTAGCATGTGACCCGTATAATGTTCAATCATGGCGACACGAAATTAATTTCATTGAGCAACATTTGATTGTACTATACCTCCTAAAGTATTCATTTAATTTGCATGGTGTTAAGGGAATGAATGATCTTGATGAAATGTTAAATTTAACTAATGAATTTAAATTGAGAAGGATACCTTATTACCGAATATATAAGACAAAATCGCGAAAAAACACGTTTGTTGTATGGAAGCCCCCCTTAAATATTATTATGTTTTTGTTTTTGGTATTTGTTGTTATAGCGGCAACAAAAACACATAATCTGTAAAAATTTCAACACTCTAGCCATCACCGTTAATAAGATACAGCCTCCTGACGGACAGACAGACAGACAGACGGACAGCGAAGTCTCACGAATAGGGTCCCGTTCTTTACCCTTTGGGTACGGAACCCTAAAAACGATAATTAAGCGATTAGAGCATTCACTGAAGCAATTAAAACTACTTGACTCAACTGAGACTGGTGATGAAAACACATCAAAAAACCTGTAGACGGTGAGAGGGTCACTCACCGTCCTTACAGAAGCAGGCCCATGACGGCAGTGGGACGTGAGCAACCCACGCACGCCCCCCCCCCCCCCCCTTAGAAGCGGGATCACACCCGAAACCCCCCTGGGCGCGGCCGCAGTGGCGGCCTAAGGTCTGTTGGGAGTCCTGGGACATCCTTCCGAGGGCTTCCCCGGGGCTACCAACCATAGGCTGTTGGGCGTTACGTGAGGTTTTTTAGTCGGTAGGAGTCCGGCATAACATCCATGAGGATTTTCCTCACGTTGAACAAAAAAAAAAAGCACATCAAAAATGTTGGATTTGGTTTCAATTGTGCCAACATGATAGAATTAATTGGAAGGGATTTATAAAATTACTTCTAAGATGGTAGAAATATTTGAAAACTATTTAGCTGTGATTTATAATTTTCAACAATTATACCTTTTGGATTGATTTTCTCAAAAGTTTTTGCTTGTAAATTAATTTGTCTAACATTTGAAGGAATGTATTTTTTTGAGATCGAATCGGAATTTACGCCACTAATTTTAAAAGTTCGTTTACTGTGCCAAAAATGTGAAAATAGCTGTATCTGTCTGTTACACTTTCACGCTATAGAGATAGTTGGAGTCCCTGGAAATTACATAGGTTAATTTTTAACCGATTACGCAAAAAAGGGTAATAATTTTACGCCATAACGACTTCTACGTGGACGAAGCCGTGGGGAACAGCTAGTTTATTATAATTATCATAATGGAAAACCTTGCAAAAACAGACAAAGCTGTGTGGCATAGCTAGTATTTCATTATGTATAAATTTATGTATTAGAATGCTTCACCTTAAATTCTTTCATTCTTCACGCCTCACGCGATTGCGCTGCTGTTAAACCTTTTACTTCAGGGTCGTCTATTGATAGTTCTAGGACCTTACCTTTTTCAATGCCCGGTTTAACATATAAATTATGAAATTCTATAAATATATTAAGCTTAGACGACACGTGATGAATGAAATCGAAGTACTTAATGATATTCATTGTATGTCAGACGTGACGCGTCTAAAAGGAGTGTATGAATAATTCAGGGTATGGTGTCGGAAATGCGAGTGTTGTGGCGCGAAAAACCGATATCTAATAGAACAGTTCGTTTCCCATTAATGGTACGTTAAATACGATCAGTATTTTGCTGATAAAATTTTGTATGTCCGTCGTTATATTGTGAGTTATTGTTATCTTAACGTTGTTTGATTTGCCAGCTTTTTTTGCTAAAGAAATTTATGACTAGCAAACATAACTTACAATTTTTTCAGCTAATTTAAATTGCTTTATAGTTTTTTTTTAACGTGAAGGAAAATCCTTATGGCATCCATGCCGGACTCCTACCGACTAAAAAACCTCACGTAACTCCCAACAGCCTATGGTTGGGAGCCCCGGGTAAGCCCTCGGAAGAATGTCCCAGGACACAGAAACAGACCCACGGCCGCCACTGCGGCCGTGGATCTGTCTCGGTCTCTAGGCCCTAGGGGGTGGTTCGGGTGCTATCTCACGTCTTTAGGGTGTGATCCCACTTCTTTGCGGGGGCGTGCGTGAATCCCTCACGTCACAACGTCACGACACGTCAGCGGTGTCCAAGCAGCCGACTGCGGAACTCGGGTGGGAGATTTCTCTCCCGTTCCCGCCCCGTCGTCTCTTTCACTAACATGACCTGCTCGCAGACGGTGGCGGCGCAGTCCCACTTACTCCCGCTGGAGATCATGGATCGCACCATGGTCTCGAGCGAGAGTGTCCACGTCCAGACCCACCACGAGGACCTGGCGCTGTTGCTCCCACGCGGTGCACTCCACCAGCGTGTGGAGTTGCTTCATAGTTAAGAGTGGATTATGTCGATGGTGTAAAGGTTGGCGATCAAACTCGGGCCTTGCAAATGCAAGTTCGACAACTTAACCGATAGGCTACCTGCTTGATGATAGTATTTAAAGAAAAAAACTAGCTAAAATTTTTCACTAGCCTCTCGAGAATAGTGAAAAATTACGCGAATATTTTACATATCAGTGGATTTATTACGCGTCCCAAAATAAACAAAAATGCCTCCCCACGCATCTATTATAAAAAATCGATCCTACGTTACTTCAAAGAAAAATTCCTACAGAACGAGCGTGGACAATCAAACAAGAAAGAAAATAATATTTCTTACGTAATCGAAGTTTCGTGGAAGTTTCGCTTCGGAGACTATAATAACCATCTCTTATTGCAGGAATTCTCTGGAGGTTGTTTGAAACGTTCAACACAATGCTCATAATCTATACTAATATTATAAAGAGGAAAGATTTGATTGTTTGTTTGTTTGTTTACATCGAATAGGCTCCGAAACTACTGAACCGATTTTAAAAATTCTTTCACTGTTGGCAAGCTACACTTTTCCCAGTGAACATAGGGTATATTTTATTCCCGTATTCTCACGGGAACGGGAGCTACGCTGGTGAAACTGCGTGACGTCCATTAGTACTATATATAGAGGATTTATTATTATTTGAATCATAAAGTTCTTACAAAACGTTTATTTTTACGTGTGGAAATCCTTTTAATGCCATTTCTTTCCGGCTAAAACCGCACCGTGTCCTACTGTCTGAAGCCCCGGGTAAGCCCTTGGAAGATGTCTAAGTATTAAAAAGTGTGGTGGGAATAAAATTGTGTATGAATTACTAGAACTTCTATATAAATTATAAAGTAGTTATTCGTATTATACGTAGGTATAAACCTTCCTATTGAAGAAGAGAGAAAGCCCCGCGTGGCGACGAAGAGGCCCCGTACGGCAACGGGAAAGTGTACAAAATGTCGCCACCCTATTCATCCCCAGGGTGTCCGTAAGAGGCGACTAAAGGCAACACTTTCACAAAACGATCCTTTGCGTAGAGAAGGATACCTAACTCGAATTGAAACCCGGTTGTCAGCAAGTCTAATGTCTTCGGGCGGCTTGAAAAATGTCATCTGTGGGTCGTCACGGCCTGCGCCTGTCTATTTCAACACGGCAATAGGCTCACTACCTATTACGTGGGACATAAAACTTTAAGGTGAAATGTGGGCGTATACTATGCCTCTGCCTACCTCATCAGGGATAAAGGCGTGACTATATGTATGTATGTGTTTAGTGTAAGAAAATTAACATTTTATACATTCTTGTGGAAGTAAAGTTATAATATCTGTAGTCTAAAGGAAAGTTTACCTACGAGTACATTAAACCATTTGTAGTCATTTCAGAGGTTTGGACTAAAAAATAATACACACATAAATTTTCCTACCTAATACGTTTTCTTGCTTGTCAATCAGAGATATAATTTGACAGTCATTTCATTGAAAAGCTTGATGATTTTGAATCGTTTAGGACGAATCTTTCACTCACTAGCTTGACTTGCTCCGCTCGTTTGCTAATTAATATATGACACTTGAACAGTGTTTTCCAACCTTAAGAAACTAGAAATTCATGAAACTGTTTTAAAAGATTTTCCCTTTTTTTAACGTGAGGGAAAATCCATCATGGATGCTATGCCGATCTCCTACCGACTAAAAAACCTCACGTAATGCCCAACAGCCTATGGTTGGGAGCCCCGGGTAAGCCCTCGGAAGGATATCCCAGGACTCCCAACAGACCCACGGCCACCACTGCGGCCTCGCCCAGGAGGCGGTTCGGGTGCTAAAAGATCTGTCTGCAAGTGCCTATTCAGCTTCATAATTTTTTTTTCTTGCAAATTCCTAACCCAAATCAATAAATTTGAATTATAAAGATAATGGCAAATTTGTAGAACATCACAGTAGGAAGATAAAAATATCAGTTCTCTATCCCAGACTACATTACCTATTCCGAAAGGTTCTAAAGATAGCACATTTTGTAAGAGACACTTTGATGGGTGATCAGAACAATTCATTAACCTTCTTGATAATAGAAAGGTAGGATCAAATTTTCAATCAAAAACAGATACCTACTAAGTTACTGTTTATGATAAATTATGAATTATTTATCAACTTGTGAAATTAAACGATGTTTCAAGATTTAGTACTAACAAACAATTAACCAGGTACTCCCACGCGAAGTCTAAGTACCTACTTTAGACTTTGTGGTGTCATAGTAAAAAGAGAGAAGTAAGTTATCTGCGAACATATCGAGAGCAGTTTGCATGTGTGCGAGTGACTACGGGCGGGGCAAGCACTATTTTATCGAATTGTGTACTGGGCTGCGATTCTAGATAATGCGACGTGAATGCGCGAACGGAAATTCACTGGTGAAACGTCATCAGCCTTATATATAGAAACGGCAAAACAGGTAAATACATATTTGCCGATCGAGCATCTGCACAGTACTGCCTGGAACATCTTAATCTATAGTAAATTTGGTCAAAATGTACGCGTTTTTTTTAGCTTGAAACCACTATGCTTGCACACTTGCAAGTTTGCAACTTTGCGAGCATAGTGCTTCACGTATTTTTGTCTTCCACGATAACTTACTACTCTTTTTTTACTATGGTTGCGTCCTTGTCTGCCAATTGATAGATATTTGGCATTTTGATTTAATGCCTAAATTACCTGGACTTGACAGTTTCGCTCCAGTTTTTTTACATCTTCACCGTAATCAAACTAAGCTGCGAGAAAGCACTCCAACGCCTAAACCACAAGGCCACTGTTACTTGTACTACCAAATAAATCATAATACTTTCTTACAAATTAGCCCACCAAAATATTGCCTAGCGTCTGATGGAAAGCCGCCAGGATATCTACTTAGCAATTGTGGGCCACTCTCGCAGTCTACAAGGATCCCACCCACCTGATTGAAAGCCCTGGCGATATGTAGCAATTGAGGACCTCTCTCAAAGTCTTCATAGCTATTGACAGTGACTCTCAAGGTGTCAGCCCTATGATGTGTCTCTTCACACTCCGCTTGAGGAACCACGGGGTTGTAAAAAAGAAGAGGGCAACTTACACGTGCCCTGGCACAGAGTTTTTTTTTTATTGGGACATCATATCAGTACCCATTACCCGGGGCTCCCAACCATAGGCTTTACAAATATAAAATCAACAAAAATTCTTGAACTAATTCCTATCATAACAACAACAAACAAGAAGCCGTGAGACGATGTCACCCGACTGCCCCTCTAACTTTATTGTGAAAAAGAAAGTTCAATCCGATTGACGTTGTGATTTTTGTTTTATTTCAAACTTTGAACAGATGATCCACGTGACCTAGTGACGTAATTTATTGCAACAGAGTCACAGACTACAGACACAAGTCTCGCCATAAGCTGCTCTGCAATCATTTTATAGAGGGGCTAAAAGAAACATCAGTTTACCCTATCCACCAAACTACTTTTCAGTGAGGTCAAAGAATGTCGGTGTACAAACAGGTCGATATCATTACAAATACTATTTGAAGCAACACATTCGATAAATTGGTGAGAACTGACCAAGATTGGTCTCCATTTTTGGCAAGTGGAATGTCTGGCGATTGCATAATCACTTTTTTTATTTTTTTTTATTTAGCTCGCCAAATTGAAGACGCCGCCACCAGCCTGATGGAAAGCCGTGGCGCATCTAGCGATTGGAGGCCACCTCTGACAGCGGTCCTCAAGTTGGCGGCCCTGTGATGTGCCTCTTCAAGCTCCGCTTCACTTGCCCAGGATTGTAAGAGGAGGGAAACACGTGCGCTGGCAGGTCGTTTCAGGTTTTTATGGTTCGACAGAGAAACGATCTTTTAGATCGTTCAGTTCTAGCGAAGATTCTCTCCACTTCAAAGACTCTCAGAACGGGGCTCGCAGAATCTTACACCCTCAAGAACATCGAGAGAGAGAGAGAGAGTTCAATTTTTTATTGGTGACCCACACTTTAGTTTGTGAGTGTGCGCGCACAATAAGTCTGTCGTCTACACCGCTCCTTATTCTGCCTAATTCAGTTATCTATAATCTCACTAATTCATTTTTATCACCTTCGTATATTATTATAACGTAAATTATTATTAAAAACAAAACATTAAGAAGATATACCAACTAAGATAATTTCAGCCAGTCTCATAAGCCCTAACGGCCTTAAGATGGTAATCTTGGCCGTTGCCAGAACCGATTACCTTAATAGCGTCACCATGATTAAGAATAACGGCTAAGCCGGATTTAACCTAAATGTTATTTTGTATATTGCAGTGTTTATGGGACATTATAATTTGGAAAGTTTCTTTTTAGGGTTTTGTACTTAAAGGGTAAAAACAGGACCCTTTTCATGAGACTACGCTGTAAGTCTGTCTATCTGTCCGTCACGAAGCTGTATCTCAGGAACGAATAGCTAGAGAGCTTAAATTTTCACGTATGATGTATTTTTGTTGCCGCTATAACAACAAATTTAAAAAAAAAATAAAAAGAAAAATTCAGCGGGGCTCCCATACAACAAACCTCAGTTTTTGCCGTTTTAGCTCCTCTCTATAAAATATATTGCAGAGGGGCTTATGGCGAGACTTATGTCTGTTGTTTGTGACTCTGTTGCATTAAACTACGTCACTAGGTCACGTGGATCATCTGTTCAAAATTTGAAATAAAACAAAAATTACAACGTCAATTGGAGTGAACTTTCACAATAAACGTATTAGAGAGGAGCAGTCTGGGCAGTTATTTTGGTAGGGAATCCTCCGTGCACGAGCCTGACTCGCACGTGGCCGGTTTCATCTCTTCTTACTGTAAATACTCGAGAAGAAGTGCTGACTCAGAGTTCTGTATACGATCAATGCAGTAAGCTTTCGCATCGCTAAGGCTGGTTTTCGGATGGGTGGTCACTCTGCGACATGTCACTTGCTAGCATGTAAAGCACGCCAAGCCATTGGTTCCAAATGCCAGTATAATGACGTTGATACAAGTCGAAGATCTGTTAAGGGGCTTGAAAACAGCGGGCTTTCGCAATCTGCGCCTGTCCATTTTATCACGGTTATAGGTAGGTTAACCACCTACTAATGAATGAACCTGAAAATGGAAATGAACAAATATACTATGCCTCTGCTTACCTTCTACAAGATAAAGGCATGCCGATAGTGTATTTATGTGTTTTACTATTGATTATAACATCTTGGTGCAACTTGATATTTTGAATGAAGTAGTTATAGGTACGGTTCTACGCATGGAGCAAATTATTTGCTCCATGCGCTCTACGTCTTCCATATTTTGCAAGAACGAGATCTAATTATTCATGTACCTACCACCTTTTTATCTAAAAAATAATTTGGTAATAGCACAAATTAGAGATAGTACAGATCGAAACCTACAAACTAAATTCGCTGAGGCTATGCACACATAGACAACTCGTTCACAGACACAAGGTCACACATAGATAACTCATTCACAGACACGAGGTGAGGCGATACTGATTTGTGCGCGAGTGTGTGTAGCAGAGGGTCGTTGCGAAAAAAAAAATACATACATGAGTTTTCCATCTGAACTACCTATCTCTAATTTGAGGTAATATAGTCTGAACTCAATCATATTCTATTACATTAAAGTTTTATCTTTAAATCGCTCATACAAAAAGAGCTGTTTTGATAGGCTACCCGCAAGTTAAAATAAGGTCAAACTTTCAATTATCCGTGCTGCCGCAACCGAAATACTGTTGTAGAAAATATTAATGAACCAAACGATTCAGGGAACCAGTTCCTACACTGAAATAAACTGAACTTTATTTAGGTTAATGACCATTCAGGCTTTCAATAGTTTCGAAAACCATTTTTCAATAACATATTTTTCAGAAGGTTGTGTAAATACATTAAAGCGGGGTTTGTAGTAGGTGACGTCCCGAATTTAAGTTTTTGTACTTTATTTAACTTTACTTCCCGTTTTCCCGGGTTCCGAATTTAAGTTTTTGTATTTTATTTCACTTTACTTCCTGTTTTCCCGGGTCCCGAATTTAAGTTTTTGTACTTTATTTAACTTTACTTCACCTACTAACCACCCCGCTTTGTGTAAATACATTAAAGCACCCCGCAGCATTAGGGTTAGTAGGTGAGGTCCCGAATTTAAGTTTTTTCTAATTAGAGTTCGTTCCAGACATAAACCTTTTAGATTTGTAGAGACATTCTTAGCATTTCATGGATTCTCGGTGCGGGTGCCGGGTCCATAACGTGGCACAGTGGGGAACACCTCGACGGTGTCTGGGACTTGCGACCCTTTTAAGTAGGTTTAGGGTGGCCACCTTACTATGCGCATAAACGATCACCTTCCACCGTCAGCAATGTTCCCTCCCCTGCCCAAGCAGATTTTGTAAGATCCTATCAATGCCGCTTTGGATATTCGTTTTAAGAAAGAGCTTACTGAAGCTTTTGGTAATCCAAGGTCTTTAAATAAATTATACGGGGATTTAGCTGGAATTTCCCTTGCTCCTACTTCTACGACATAGAGTTTAACCACATAGCCATTTTTGGTTAACTCATTGGTCATTCCATCCAGATTTTGTTTTAAACAGCTATTCTTCAATCAATCCAGCCCATTGCACTCCTCCGCTACATTTTGAAGGGAAACCTTACATTCTGTACCACGTTGGCTAGACGGGTTGGTGCTTCCCCGTGGCTCCCAACCATAGGCATTAGGTAGGAAACGTGTGGTTTTAAGTCGGTAGGAGTTCGGCATAGCTTCCATATAGGATTTTTCTCACGTTAAAAAATGTCTATATCTATATATATAAAAATGTTGTGTGCGTTTGTGTATCTATTAAAAACTCAAAATTTACTGAATCGATTGAGCTCAAAATTGGACACGATATACAATAGGATTCAGAGATGGTTTTAGGCTACTTTATACACTTTTATCATAACAGCAATAAGAATAAAATAGCTTTAAAAAGTGATTTTACCAATAGATGGCGTTGGTCGTTTTTTTTAAATTATATTCTGCCAGCTTCAGAACAAAATATTATAAACAACCTATTTAGAAGGTACCTACCAGATTGATGTTTTTTAAGAGAAGTTTGATTGCGGCCTCCTTGCATTCAGAATAATAAAAGAGAGTACTTACCTAATAAAGAGGTCATATTTATTATGCATGTTATTTTTGAACTTTTTGGACATTCGGAATTTTGGAGTTTTGGACTTTAGACTTTTGGAATTTTGGAGTTTTAGAGTTATGGAGTTTTAGGACTTTTAGAATTTTAGACTTTGGAGTTATGGACTTTTGGACTTTGGACTTTTGGCCTTTTGGACTATTGGACTTTTGGACTTTTGGACTTTTGGAATTTTGGAGTTTTGTAGTTTTGGAGTTATGGAGTTATGGAGTTTTTGGACTTTTAGAATTTTAGACTTTGGAGTTATGAACTTTTGGACTTTGGACTTTTGACCGTTTGGACTATTGGACTTTTGGACTTTTGGACTTTTGTACTTTTGGAGTTTTCGAGTTTTGGGCGTTTGACATTTTGGACTTTTGGAGTTGGAGTTTTGGAGTTTTAGAGTTTTAGACGTTTGAGTTTTAGAGTTTTATAGTTTTAGAGTTTTAGAGGTTTAGAGGTTTAGAGTTTTAGAGTTTTAGAGCTTTAGAGTTTTAGAGTTTTAGAGTTTTAGAGTTTAGAGTTTTAGAGTTTTAGAGTTTTAGAGTTTTAGAGTTTTAGAGTTTTAGAGTTTTAGAGTTTTAGAGTTTTAGAGTTTTAGAGTTTTAGAGTTTTAGAGTTTTAGAGTTTTAGAGTTTTAGAGTTTTAGAGTTTTAGAGTTTTAGAGTTTTAGACGTTTAGAGCTTTAGAGTTTTAGAGCTTCAGAGTTTTAGAGTTTTAGAGTTTTAGAGTTTTAGAGTTTTAGAGTTTAGAGTTTTAGAGTTTTAAAGTTTTAGAGTTTTAGAGTTTTAGAGTTTTAGAGTCTAGAATTTTAGAGTTTTAGAGTTTTGGAGTTTTGGAGTTTCGTAGTTTTGGAGTTTTGGAGTTTGAGATTTTTGGAGTTTTGGAGTTTTGGAGTTTTAGAGTTTTAGAGTTTTAGAGTTTTAGAGTTTTGGAGTTTTGTAGTTTTGGAGTTTCAGAGTTTGAGATTTTTTGGAGTTTTGGAGTTTTAGAGCTTTAGGGTTTTAGAGTTTTAGAGTTTTAGAGTTCAATAGTTTTAGAGTTTTAGAGTTTTCGAGTTTTAGAGTTTGGGAGTTTTGGAGTTTTGGAGTTTGGGAGTTTGGGAGTTTGGGAGTTTGGGAGTTTTGGAGTTTTGGAGTTTTGGAGTTTGGGAGTTTTGGAGTTTTGGAGTTTTGGAGTTTTGGAGTTTTGGAGTTTTGGAGTTTTGGAGTTTTGGAGTTTTGGAGTTTTGGAGTTTTGGAGTTTTGGAGTTTTGGAGTTTTGGAGTTTTGGAGTTTTGGAGTTTTGGAGTTTTGGAGTTTTGGAGTTTTGGAGTTTTGGAGTTTTGGAGTTTTGGAGTTTTGGAGTTTTGGAGTTTTGGAGTTTTGGAGTTTTGGAGTTTTGGAGTTTTGGAGTTTTGGAGTTTTGGAGTTTTGGAGTTTTGGAGTTTTTGACTTTGGACTTTTGAACTTTTGAACTTTTAGACTACTACTAACTCCTATGTATATTTCATGATATTTCTTTCGAAAAATAAGGTCATGAAGAAGTTTCACTTCTTACGTGTGTACAATAGTACACGCACACATTTTTTTTTTAATGTACCCATCATTTAGTTTGTTACTCATTTCTCATAGGTACATAAAACCACCATAAAAAAGTCACAGCGAAGCGTGGCAGGGTACCGCTAGTATAATATATTTGTTTGAAATTAAGTTTTTAGTCTCTTGCCGTAACTATACAAGCCTGACTTGCCTCTGATCTCCGCAGACACCCCAACGCATTTATTATGTTCTTACCTTTATTTATACATACATACATATGGTCACGCCTTTATCCCCGAAGGGGTAGGCAGAGGCATATTATATGCCCACATTTGACCCTCTTAGAATTTGTCCCACGTAATAGTTGGTGAGCCGTATTGCCGTGTTGAGATGGACAGGCGCAGGTTGTGACTGCCTACTGTTGAATTTTTTCAAGCCGCCTAAAAAGACCTTTAACTTGGCTTAACGACTGTCATTTTACTGACAACCGGGACCAACGGCTTAATGTGCCTTTCGAAGCACGGAAGCGCAAATAAATGTCACAAAGTTGTCACATGGATGGTCACCCATCCAAGGATCGGCCATAGTGAAAGTTGCTTACTGCAGTGATCGTTTACAGAACACTGAGTCCGCGGGGCCACGAGCGCTTCCTTTATTTATAATCTGTGTTATCTATAATCTTCATTAAATTACTGTTATAGCTTCAAATATACTATTTCTAAAGGCGTGAGTATAAAGTTGAAATGACTCGCTTTTGATTAAAATGTATACCTGTGATATTGATTGTTGGATAATGTCGAAATTGCGTGACGCGATGAATATTAGTAAAAAGTGTTCATTATAACACGTAAGAAAACTTTTTCCGTACAAAATATGATTGCGAGAAGTGTTGTAATAGTTAAATTGTGTACGTAATGGTCACACCTTCATCCACGAAGGAGTAGGCAGAGGCATACAATATAAACAAATTTCATTTATTTCATTTTTTACCCACTCGAGTGAACCGTATTGAATTGGACAGGCACAGGTTGTGACTGCTCGCTGTAGAAATTTCCAATCCGCTCATAAGGCCTTCAACTTAAAGTGCCTTCCGAAGCACGACAATCCTTGCATATAGATATGTAACAAAGTCATCACCCATCCAAGTATCAGCTACTGTCATGATCGTTTACAAAACACTGTTCGCTTTGTCACGAGTGCTTCCTCTTCAATAAAATGTATTCAATGAAGCGCCCGTAGCGTCTCTATTTCCATGTTTGGTAAATAATTACTGCGTTTACAGAATACCGAGCTTTTACCACAGAGTTGGTCCTAAGGAGTTATTCCACTTTACTCCACTAAGCCTTTTACTTTGTCAGTTGTAGTGGGGAAAAGCGAACATGAACATTTTTAACATTTTTACTTAGCCCGCACTTTATGTGTTGTTGGTCTATTGGTGGTGCTTCTGCGCTTAAGAAAGCACGTACAGTATTTGATTCCTGTTTATTAGTCTGCTTGCAGTATCTTGTAAGTAGTAAGTATCTTTCCGATCCCGAACAACGCGTGCCGGGCAGAGCTGCCACTGCCACAGTGGAGAGAATCTTCGCCAGAACTGAGCGTTTCAAAAGATCGTTCATCTCTCGAACTATAAAAACCTGGAACGACCTGTTCGCACACGCGT
The DNA here is from genome assembly GCA_933228765.1 of Miltochrista miniata. Taxonomy (NCBI): domain Eukaryota; kingdom Metazoa; phylum Arthropoda; class Insecta; order Lepidoptera; family Erebidae; genus Miltochrista; species Miltochrista miniata. The sequence continues at coordinate 9,256,149 of OW121773.1, read as the reverse complement.
TTCCCTCAGGTTACAATCCCGGGTTCTTCAAGCGGAGCGTGAAGAGGCAATGATAGAGCCGCCAACTTGAGGACCACTGTCAGAAGTCTTACGGACTGTGAGAGTGGCCCCCAATCGCTAGACGCGCCACGGCTTTCTATCTGGCTGGGGACGTCAATTTGGCGAGCTTAATATAAAAAAGAAAAGTAGGTATACTTTTCTTTTTTAACTGGTAAGTTAAAGACCTGACAGGGTGGCTTGAAAATTTCAATAATGTGTTGCCATGCTGCTGTCCTTGTAAGTAGTTAGTTGTTTGACAGTACAGTGGAAAGCGTTGGAGTAATATCTCTGAATTTTTAAACGTCCATTGACTAGTTCCTTACATCCATACCGAATATCCATAAGAAGTGCTCGTGGCCCCGCGGACTCAGTGGTCTGTAAACGATCACTGCAGTGAGCAACTTTCGCTATGGCCAGTCCTTGGTGGTGGACCAGGATGGGTGACCATTCATGTGACCACTTTGTAACATTTATTTGAGCTTTTCCGTGCTTCGTAAGGCACGTTAAGCCGTTGGTCCCGGTTGCCAGTAAAATGACAGTCATTAAGCCAAGTTAAAGGCCTTTTTAGGCGGCTTGAAAACTTTCAACACCATTTAGTCACAACCTGCGCCTGTCCATCTCAACACGGCAATACGGCTCACTACCTATTACGTGGGACAAATTCTAAAAAGGTGAAATGTAGGCATGTAATATGCCTCTGCCTACCCCTTCGGAGGCGTGATGTATGTATGTATGTATTTAGTACATCCATACCTGTGGACGGTTTGCTTGTTTGCCATCCCAGTAGTATAGTTAACCTTTTTAGTTACTGTAATATAACTCGTTTATCTTTATTAATGATAACGAAGGTTTAGTAAAATTAATGATGTGGGTGACCTAAAGGGTTGAATAAAAATCTGCGCTAGTATTGTAAAATTGAGTCTATTTTTAGCTTTCATCTCAATAGAAGAAATGATAAAAACAGACAACAAATGTAAAATACAGAAAGAAAAACCGGCCAAGTGCGAGTTGGACTCGCCCATGAAGGGTTTCGTAGCAGCAAGTAACATAATATAAAAGTTCTTATAGTTCGTTGTAACTTTGATTGATAACGTTCGCAGTGGTAGTGATTTTTCCAACCGAAAATTGCGGTTTATGACGTATTAAAAAAAACTACCAGTTCTATCTCGTTCAAACCAATTTTCGTTGGTAGTTTTTATGGCAATGTACATCATATATTTTTTTTAGATTGATCATTTTCTTAGTTTAGAAGTTAGAGGGGGGGGGGGGGGACACCCGCATTTTTCCACTTTGGAAGTGTCTCTTGCGTAAACTATTCACTTGAGAAAAAAAAAATTAAGGAACCTCAATAGCATTTTTGAAGACCTATCTATAAATACTCCACACGTATGGTATTGATGAAAAAAAAATTTTTGAGTTTCAGTACTGAGTATGGGGACCCCCAAAATTTACTGCTTTTTTTCTTGTTTTATATAAGAATCTTAGTGCGGTTTATAGAATACATATAGTTACCAAGTTTCAATAGCATAGGCCTTATAGTTTCGGAGAAAAGTGGCTGTGACACACGGACGGACAGACAGACAGACAGACATGACGATTCTATAAGGGTTCCGTTTTTGCCATTTGGCTACGAAACCCTAAAAAGGAAACCGGAAAAGTGTGTGCTTTTGTGAAAATTTCAGCTACTTTGTCTCGGCTACTTTATCCTGGGAATGAGTTCCTTTGAAAAGTGGGAACGAGAACAAAATTCCATACGGGTGGAGACGCGAGCATTAGCTAATCCCTACTAATATTATAAATGCGAAAGTAGCTCTGTCTGTCTGTCTGTTACGCTTTCACGCCTAAACGGCTGGAGCGATTGAGATGAAATTTGTTATAAGTATAGTTCGAGGCCCTGGAAAGGTCATAGGCTACGTTTTAACCGACTGCACAAAAGGAGGTTATGATTTCATGTGATAACCGATGATATGCGGTTGAAGCCACGGGGAACAGCTAGTACATCAATAAAGCTTTCTCCTAAGCAAACGGGTTTTCCAAAACCCTTCAATGTATACTGCATATGCATATGCATAACAAAGTTATAATGCTCTTAGTTGTGACGTCATTTACATCGTTTCCCATGGAAATTTTACTTATCTAAGTAAGTAGACTGACTTTTGCTTGGTAACTTGTTAAGCGTTCTTGGTTGTACATTTCTTCATTTTTTAAAATTCTTTTACTGCTATTACGAAGAAAAATATTGTGTATTAAACTCCACCTAGCTCGAACTAAGCTAAAGTAAATCTGGTATGTGATTATACTATATGATCTTTACACATAGGTATTTAAAAATATTTGTCGAATAAAAATATTTTAAAGTAATTATAAACATTCTCAGACAACGTCATCTAACCTATTATGCAAATAAAAGCTTGTGCTATGGAATCTAGACGACTGATAGGCATACCTACCTAGAAATTTCTAAATACATATTTATTACATACACAAAAGGACAATCCCTACTATCCCTACTAGAATTATAAATGTGAAAGTAACTTTGTCTGTCTGTACGTCTGTCTGTCTGTATGTCTGTTACGCTATCACACCTAAACGGCTGAAGTGATTGAGGTGAAATTTGGTATAGGGATAGTTCGAGGCCCTGGGAAGGACATAGGCTACTTTTTAACCGACTGCGCCAAAGTTATAATTTTACGCTATAAAGACTTTTACGCGATAACGACTTCTACGCGGTCGAAGCCGCGGGGAACAGCGAGTATTCAATAAAAATGTTGTGGCATGAATCGAAAGAGGCCTATGTCCAGCCAATGGACTGCTATAGGCTGATTCGATTGCTTAAAACCGACTTCCTCGACACCACAGTCACTACTATTACAGTGTACGGCATCTAACCTGGTAAGGTATTGGAGAAATGGAGGTAAGTTCGCGCGTACACTTAGAGCCAACAAAAACGTGCTTCACTCACTCCAAAAACTGCTCCGCTCATTTCAAAACCACTACTCCACCGAGGTGATAGAAAATTATGGACTACCGAAAATTCTTTTACTGAAATCTACCATCCGCTTCTCATATTTTATAAGTGGGGAAAATAGATAGAAATTTCAAAAATGTTTCAAATATGACGATATAATGTAAGAGAGTAAGCTTCTTTTAGTACTTTACCAGATACTACGCGCTCTCTAAATTGAAATCTTAAACTAAGGTAAGAATAGGGTTGTCAAAAATGTACAAGTGAAGACATTCTTATTTTTATACTATGATATCGTTTTGAAAAACTATTGGTTAAGCTTCAGATTTTGTGGAAGGTTTATATTATTATATTTTTTTAAGCTTTTTATGAAATTCATAGTTATTTATATACTTATACGTCATTTCTATTTAATAAAGTTTCCGTGCTTCGGAAGGCACTTTAAGCACTTGGTCTCGGTTATCAGTATGTTAGCAGTCGTAATGCCAAGTTGAAGGTTTTATGTGTGCTTCAGAACATTTCAGCAGTGAATAGTAACAATTTGCGACAGTCCATTTTCAACACGGCAATAAGCTCACCACTTAGTACGTGAGACAAGAATTACAAGTGAAATATGGGTATTACGAATGCCTCTGCCTACTTCAACCAAGATAAAGGAGTGACAGTATATATTTATGTATACGTCTTAACTTATAATCACAATGCAGTATTCAAAGACAAATTGTATGCTTACGTACGATATAGAGTTTGCTATTTGCGTCTTACGTATGAAATAGTTCAGTGTAATAAATGCTTAGGAGAGCGGAAAATTGGCGATCGAAATTTATCACAGACATGCCTTCATATTTGGCTAGATACGTCTGGAATGTATAAAAATATTGTTTGAAATCTAGGGTGAAAATATACAAACTCCTAGTTCCACACATTCAGTAAACGATAGTTTATATTTATTCATTGCTTAGACGGGTACAAAGTAAATCCTATCCTACTAATATTGTAAATGTGAAAGTTTGTGAAGATGTTTGGATGTTTAGATGTTTGAATTTTTGTTACACAATCACGCTCTAATGGCTAAACGTATTGCGCTGAAATTTGGTACAGAGCTAACTTATAGTCTGGAATAACACATAGGCTTTTCACTTCGGGAACATGTTCCCGCGGGAACGGGTATCGAATTTAATGCGGGCAAAGTTACAAATACATCTAGTTTATAATATATCTAAAGTTTTAACTCAACAATGGGCAGTCCTTGTGCCACTTTTACACAATAGTAAGTACGCTAAGTTGATTATGTACTTTTTAAGGTTTCGTATCCAAAGGGTAAAAATGGGACTCTATTCATGAAACTTCGCTGTCCGTCTATCTGTCTGTCTTTCCGTTTATCTGTCTGTCTGTCTGTCTGTCCGTCATGAGGCTATCTCTCAGGAATCGTGATAGCTAGAGAGCCAAAATTTTTACATATTAGGTACCTATGACGTATTTCTGTTACCACTATGTCAACAAATACTTAAATCGGGAAAAAAGGAGGGATTTAGACGGACCACATACAACAAACGTGATATTTTGCCGTTTTTTGGTACGAAACCCTCTTTGGGCGAGTCTGACTCGCAATTAGCCGTTTTTTTTTTATTCATACTAATTTTGCCATTCAGACACGTATTTGTGAGATGGTTAGCCTTAAAGATTGCCTCATGAATAAAAGCGAAGTTTTTTTATTTATTCGAAGTACTAGAATGGTAACCGAAGAGCATGTATGAAGACACAAATGAAAGTAGAAGAAGCGAAAGTTGTTTGCCTGGATCGTAGCAAGTGGAAAGCCATAGTCTCTGCCTACCCCGTTGGGAGACAGGCGTGATGTTATGTATGTATGTAGAATGGTAATCAAGCTAACGGCCTACTTGATGGTAATGGGTCACCGTAGACTGTGGACGCTTGCAACAACAGAGGTGCTACACTCGCGGTGCCAAGCAATTATAAATTTTAAAGTGTGTGTATTTAGTACCGCTCTACCTACACCATCGGAGCCGTGAACTTAAAGATATGTCTTTAAATCTTGTCATCTAATACTAGTAAATTTAAATAAATTTCTTAAACCCCAAATCTTACTTGTAGCAACCCTATGACAGAATGTGTAGGCAACCAATACCGTAGGAATATTATGCAGTTAATATTGGGCTATTGGGAACTGAGTTTGCTCAGTGGCCAAAAGATTTTTCAGCAGTGTCTAGGTTGTAGGTATCTACTTTATGAATTTTTCATGTAACTTTTACTCTAGTTAGGGTTTCGTAGCCAAATGGCAAAAACGGAACCCTTATAGATTCGTCATGTCTGTCTGTCTGTCTGTCTGTCCGTCTGTGTGTCACAGCCACTTTTCACCGAAACTATAAGGCCTATGTTATTGAAACTTGGTAACTAGATGTATTCTGTGAACCGCATTAAGTTTCTTATATAAAATTTTATTTTATTTATTTATTGTTCAAAACAGCACAGTAACATTCAACATATAAGTATTCCACTCGCTTAAACTTAGTAGGTTTTTGTGCGAGTGGGAGTTGACAATTCTATACAGAGTTTGAAATAACAGTTAAAAACAAAATACAACCATGTTTATGTACAAACAATCGCATCATGCAACGTAAAAGTTTATAAGAAACAGTTAAGATTAAGCAATTAATTTAATTACAATAATAATACAATCGAAGCAAGTACAATGCCGGGCGCGCCTCTTCCCCGACCTTCTGCTATTAGCGTACCGGGATCTATAGCCACCCCGCAAATGCTCGTTCCTACAAGAGGCGCACCCGACGGCAGGCTCACTTCCAATACTACGCGCGATTAGTGCGCTAAAGTGCTCTGCTACGCTCACCCAACGCTGAGGCTGGCGCAAGCGCAGCGTCCGCGTTGTCTATTAGATATTTTTGTAGTACTTTTACATATGGTTTTCCTGACACATATTTTTCAACTATATTCTCTGGTAGGCTATTTAGAATATTTGCTAATATGTAGTTATTTATTCTAGTTCCATATAGATTATTATATCTAGGCAAGCTATATTTCTTTAGATTAGGCAGTTGTCTTAAGTTATCCCTACGTATTTTTACATTCATCTGGCCAACATTCGTGATTTCCTCTCTCATGATAGCCATTTTAATTTTACAATGTATGGGCAATACTTCGCAGTGCTGGAATAATTTGTTATAATTATATTGGTACCTGGATTTAACTTTTTGCGGTACAATAGCTTTTAACAGTCTTAACTGTATTAAGTAAATTCTTTCTATATAGGTTTTGTACGTGCGGCCGTAAGTACTCAAGCCGTAACCAACAATTGAATCTGCTAGTGCTATATATAGCAAGCGTAAAGTTTTATATGGCATTTTATATTTTAATATGTAAAATTTACTTAGTATCGCCCTCAATTTCTTACAGATGTATTCGATATGCGCACTCCAGTTAAATCGATTGTCTATTATAAGACCTAGATACATGTGCTCCGAGACTATGTCTAACGTGGTACACATACCTCCACACCTGCATTTGCAGTTGTTATGCAAGCACTCATGATCGTGGGCCAGAATATATGGCGTGTAGCTGCTCTTATTATGTGAAGATTCTATACACATGAGATTTGTTTTTTGTGCGTTAATTACTAGACCAACGTCGTGCGCCCATTGACACATTCTATTAAAGTTTTCCTGAAGTTTATGCTCAGCAGTTTTAATGTCTTTGTCAGCTACCACAAGACAAGTGTCATCAGCAAACTGGTATACGGAGCCGTGTGCAAATAAGTTGCACATTTGATTTACATATATAATATATTCAATAGGGCCTAAAACTGATCCTTGTGCCGTGCCTTTATCTGTAATTATTCTGCTACTATACGTATCTCCCACCTTTACACTCGTGTATCGATCTTTATGATAATTTTTTAAAAGTTCTAGTAGTGGCCCCCGTATACCAGTCTGCTCCAACCTCTCATATAGCACATTTTATAGGAGCATATCAAATGCTTTGCTAAAATCAACGAAAATAACGAGCACATGCCGTTTTTCATTCAGGTGCTCGTTAATTTCGTTGGTAAATTGACACAATAATTGAGACGTACTCCTTCCTTTTTGGAACCCATATTGTTTGTTGTGTATAATGTTTTGCGAGCGCAAATAATGACTCAGCTGAGCTCCAATATACCTCTCAATTATCTTATCAACACAGGAAAGTATAGTGATTGGACGGTAATTATTACAATCATCGTGCCTACCTTTTTTATAAATAGGGCGCACGACACCTATTTTTAAGTCATCCGGATAAGTAGATGTTTCAATGCAGGTATTTATGAGGTGTGTAATTACTGGTGTTATTTCATTGCTCATATGTTTTATTTCCGTTGCTCTAATTCCGTCTATATTAGTGTTCAGTCGGGAAATAATTTTAAAAGTTTCTTGATTATTAATCTTTTTGATTCTCATCGACATATCCAGCCCTTTTGTGGGGTTGGCTAATGACTCAATTAAAATTTTTCTATCACATGAATTAGAGTTAATATTTAAGTTTTTTTGAAACTCCGCTGGAAACTTGTTCGCCGCGTCGTAATCAGATAAGAAGAAATATTTTTGTATGGTTTCATCAACTGAGTTAACAACCTTCCCACACAATTCATTAATAAGTTGTCATATTTTTTTAGAATTTTGATAATTCTTAATTATTTCTTTTTTATAAAATTCATTTTTAACATAGTTAATATTTTATTAGTTTTATTTCGATATTTATTATAAATTAAAACTAGAAAAAAAGCTGTAAATTTTGGGGGTCCCCATACTCAGAACTGAATCTCAATTTTTTTTTCTCATCAAACCCATACGTGTGGGATATCTATAGATAGGTCTTCAAAAATGCTATTGAGATTTCTAACATCATTTTTTTCTAATGTGTATAGTTTGAGCAAGAGACACTACCAAAGTGGAAAAATGTGTGCCCCCCCCCCCCTCTCTAACTTCTAAACTAAGAGAATGATAAATCTAAAAAGAATATTATGATGTACATTGCCATAAAAACTACCAACGAAAATTGGTTTAAACGAGATAGAGCTAGTAGTTTTTTGCTACGAAACCCTTCATGGGCGAGTCCAGCCCATGAAGGGTTTCGTAGCAGCAAGTAACATAATATAAAATTTCTTATAGTTCGTTGTAACTTTGATGGATGTTTTAACACGATCGCAGGGTAGTGATTTTTCAAACCGAAACTCGCACTTTGCCGGTTTTTTTTTCACAAGATTTTGCATGTTATTACTTTATTATGAATGAAATTGTAGGCGGTAGCAATTTGGATGTTTCTGTGTATTTGTTTTAAACATTTGTTAAACTTCTCACACAACATTTTCTAGCCCAAAATAAGATAATATAAGCTTGTTGATCATTCAAATATTTGGACCATCCGAGAAATCGAAACCGGGCTTGGTCTTTTAGCACCGGCGTAGCAGTCTGTCACAATACCGAATGCGCCACCGAAGCTGTCAAAAATATGTAATATGCATGTATTTATGAATTGTAACTATCCTCAAATATTTCGGACACGTTGTTCGGAATGAACACTCAATGGAGAGACTCGTTGTCCAAGGACACGTGCAGGGCAAAAGGTCTCGCGGCCGGTCACCTACACGTTGGACAGACCTCGTAGGGAATAAGACTCAAACCACCATAATCCAGAGTTCACGAGACGCTGAAGACCGGAATAAGTGGCGACGCATTGCAAAGGCAGCTGTGGCCAATGAAAATACAGCATCATCAACCACGACCACTCTGCCAAGAGTGAACGACTGAGAAGAAATAGGTACATTCCATAGCACAATTTTGGGCTAGAAGGCACTGTGTGAAAATTACCCAACCATCTTACTGATAGGTATTATAGATTCGAAAGTAAGTGAGTGTGGATTTGTGGATGTTTGTTACTCTTTCACGACCTAACGGCTGAACAGGTCTGATTGAAATTAAGTACAAGTAGTAGATGGACTGCAAGGATAGTACATAGATTATAGCCTAAAATAAAACATACGGGAAGCAGGAACGGATACAAATTTTCAATGTGTGTGGATTCGCAAACGTCCTCTTGTTTATAATAATTTATTTATCTAGTTATAGCTACTCACAGTCGGGGAAAACCAAGACTATTCAAGCCTTTTCGACTACGACTGCTCTCGGCGTCTTATTTGCTACTACAGCCACACCACTAAGACCAGGTAATCTATGGACAACTAAGAGGCTCATTCGAATTGTATATTACTAACAAGATTATTTCTATGTACACGACCGTCTAATACCATGTCGGGTACAACGATTGCACGATAATACACGAACGATAATACAATAGAGGAGGAATTTCACACGTAAAAAGAAAGGTAGAAGAATACAGTATTAAAATAACCTCTTATCAGTCAGAGATTTGTTTGGAAAATAAGTCAAAGTTCAAGAACTTAAAAGTTGTGGAAACCAAGTCAAACCAAGGAAACGACGGTTCTTCACGCAGAACGTGAATCAGGAGGCCTTGTGATGTGCCTCGCATCACAAAAGTCTTACGGATAGTGGGAGTGGCCCCTAATTGCTAGATACGCCATGGCTTTCTATCAGGTTGACGACGTCAATAGGTGAGCTAAATATAAAAAAGCGTTCTTGAATATTATACAGTTTATACAATAACAGAAAAAACATTTACTGTACTTCGTGTAAATACATTAATACACATTGTAATTGGACGTTTAAACAAAATAACAATCAGAGTTAATCTATCATTAAACGCCCACGTTGTTTTTAACTATAGAGAATAAAATATGGCTATAAGCTATTATCATCGGTAATATCTAAGTGGAACAAAATACACATTTGAAAACTAAAATAAAAGTTTTGTTTATGCAAAACATTAGTTACCAAAACCAATATAGTTCAAATACAACTGGTATTTTTACCTTTGCCATGATGGCTATTACTATTGTATTAAACTAGAAAAAAATACAACAGAAACACGCTCAAAAATGATCAGCATTACTTAAAGGTAGATAATGTAACGTACCATCGTATTTCACAAAATTTTTACTCTTAATAATTAGTATTTCTTCGACATTTTTTTTCTCAATTGTTAAACTTGCTTTGTCAAATCGTAGGTATTTCTGCAAAATTTTAGAAATCATATAAATCCCTTATTTTTCAAATTGCTTGCCATAGAAAGAAAAGCTAGGACATAAACAAGCAAAAACATAAATTTCTATCTTTAATAATTAAATCGATTACTACATCGAATGCAAGTCAAAAACGTCAATTAGAGAGAGAATTGAAAACGTTACCATCGTTTTTCCCAAAATCTTTAATCTTAATAATGATTTCTCTGAAGTTTTTGTACTGGCAATGTCTAATTGATGGTTATTTTTTGCGAAACCTTAGATATCACATCAATCCTTGTTAGGGTTCTGTAGCCGAATGGCAAAAAACGGAACCCTTATAGATTCGTCATGTCTGTCTGTCTGTCCGTCCGAATGTCACAGCCATTTTTCTCTGAAACAATAAGACCTATGCCTTTGAAACTCGGTAAGTAGATGTATTCTGTAAACTGCATCAAGATTTTTACATAAAACTAGAAAAAAAGCATTAAAATTTGGGGTCTTCATACAGAGAACAGAAACTCAAAAATTTTTTTTTCATCAAGCCCCTACGTGTGGGGTATCTATAGATAGGTCTTCCAAAAATGCTATTGAGGTTTCTTACATCATTTTTTTCTAAACTGAATAGTGGAAAAAGGAGTGTCCCCCCACCCTCAAACTTCTAAAAATCTAAAAAAATAAATCTAAAAAAAAATATATGATGCACATTGTCATAAAAACTACCAACGAAAACTGGTTTGAACTAGATCTAGAAAATCGTTATTTTTTAAAACGTCATAAACCGAATTTTTCGCTTAGAAAAATCACTACTGCAGGGAAGGTGTTAAAACCTCAATCAAAGTTACAACGAACTACAAGAAACTTTATGCTATGGTACTTGCTGCTACAGAACCCTTCATGGGCGAGTCCGACTCGCACTTGGCCGGTGTTTTTTTTCCTTCTTTGGCAAGCAATGTAAGAACAATGCTTTCCAAAGAGGGAAAAGCTAGGTCATAAACACTGAAACATACTTTTATATCTTTTTTATTTACCTATATCTAATATATAAAATTCTCGTGTCACAGTTTTCGTTGCCATACTCCTCCGAAACGGCTTGACCGATTCTCATGAAATTTTGTGAGCATATTGAGTAGGTCTGAGAATCGGCCAACATCTTTTTTCATACCCCTAAGTGACCGGGAATAACATACCACGCGGGCGGAGCCGCGGGCATCAGCTAGTAATGTATATAAGTACGGAATAGCTCAATCCGGTCCCAATGATACTAGACAAATAATTAAAACGAATTATTGAGTAGACATAATACAGTAATTTGATAATAACCTGCAAAGTCAAACATCTACATGAAAATTCAAGTAACAAACAAACAAAACAACGATTTGGCAGTTGTTCCTAGTTACTTTCATCGTCATACAATAGCCAAATATGGAACAAAACGTACCGTCACATGAACCCTTAACCTCATTGCTAACAAGCAGAAACAGAGCTTCCTACATCTCTCTCCACTTAGAACTACAACGCAAACTCAATTAACCAACAACCCATTAGGTTTGGAGCCATAAAGTTTACGTGACAATTTGAAGAACTTGTCTTAGTCATACTATATTTCCAAACTTCTAGAACACGCTGGCAACTACATTAACATGAAATAAGAATTTTTGCCCATAACTATCTTTGCTTTGGATAAGGTATTATTTTTCTGGTAAGCTTTTATCAAGCTAAGGTTTTCGCAGAATATGTCAAAATAACTCGCATCGTCGTCAAAGCAAAGCAATCGCAGGGCAAAGAATATATTTGACTTTTTCATAATATTTTCGCAATTCACTTGGAATGATTGTTGGTAGTGAGAATGGCAACCCCTTTCAAATTATATTTCTTCACCTTACAACTGGGACTAGTGATCAAAGACGAGTATGATGATGGTAGGAAATTTATTAAAATAAAAATTTAAAAGAGAATAGCGTATATTTCGTGGCCACACACTTTAAAGCCTTCTTTGAAACTTTAATTTGTCTTTGTCAGGATCAACTGTTTGTTATTCGTGGCAATAAAAATGTTTTTAGTGGAAAATGTTTATTTGCCGTGTGTTGTGGCGTAATTTGAGAGAAGCATACGTCCTGCAGCGGACTGCTTTATGCTGATTTGATTAATTGATTGATTGATAGTAGAAAATGTATATTTAAATAGAACTAGCTTTTGCCTGAAGCCTACTCAGTACATCGATATACATATTTATTAACATTCGTTTTTCTTAGTAATTCAGCTACTCTTGGCGAAAGTTCATCACTTTTGTAATAAAACCAAAAGACATACAGAATTATGTTAAAATATAGATTATAATTTGCATGCCTGCTTCAGTGAAGTGACTGCATTTGTGAAGGCAGACTCTTTTTCTTTATTAATTCTTGAGGACTTATTCACTAACTGATTATGCCTCCTTAACTAAAGCTGTTAGAGGAGTCTCTTACGCATTCGCAGTCGCGGTCGTTGTTATTTTACTCTTAATAGTTAAAGCTATGGGAACATGTAGCTATTTTGTAAAGCACCACTTGCTTGACATAGCTTGTTCCCGCCTGCAAATGTTGCCGACAAAGTAAAACAGCAAGTAGCTAAAGAAAATCATAAAAGAAATGTAGAGCTTGTTTTTTGCTTTTCAGTTGTATGTTTACTTGGCAGTCGGGTTTTTTGTATTCTAAATAGGTAATTAAGTTTATTTTACTCAGATGTTTTCTTACTTTCGCGAAAAGATCCATTGCGTAGAAAATGAAAACTCAAAATGAAAATTGGTTGTCAGTGAAATGACAAGGCCTTATGGGCGGCTTGAAATATTTCAACTGCGGGTCGCGGTGACCTGCCTTCACCTGTCCATTTCAACACGGCAATGGGCTCGCCATATATTACGTGGGACATAAGGCTCAAAGGTGAAGTGTGGGCGTATACCATGCCTCTGCCTACTGCTTCGGGGATAAAGGCGTGACCATATGTATGTATGTTATCTTACTTAGTACTATGCTAGATATATTCCCGCCACTATTTTTGTATCCATCAAAAACACAGGTCTGCAATTTAAACTCGATACTCTTAATTCGATTTACTCTCACAGTAAATCTTGAAAAACTACCAACGACATTTGCGTTTCACCGAACCAAATTGACAATATGGGAGGCTTTTTACTTTTGTTTCAAAGTTTTGCGGAATGAAACTAGGATCTGTATTTACTATGGTTCTAAGTTTTGTTTAGTTTTAAAAATCTTTAGTCTATGCTTTTTTTTATTTACTGCTCGCTAAATTGACGTTGCCAGCCTGATGGAAAGCCGTGGCGCATAATTTTAGCGATTGGGGGCCACTCTAACAGTCCTACTATCGTTCCTATTACTAGAGATGATCGGTTTACGATTACTGCGTTAAGCATCTTACCGTTACTTTATCCCTTTGGTCTTGGGATATCCTTCTGAGAACTTACCCAGGACTCCCAACCGTAGGCTGTAAGGCAGGATTCGTGAGGTATTTTAGTCGGTAGAAGTCCGGCATCCATGAGGGTTGTCCCTCACGAAAATAAATTAACGGTATCCCTTTGTGGTATTTCCATTTAGGATCAACTAGCTGTTCCCCGCGGCTTCGACCGCGTGGAAGTCGTTATATATACCTATAACCCTCCTTTTGCGCAGTCGGTTAAAAAGTAGCCTATGTCCTTCCCAGGGTCTCGAACTATCTTTATACCGAATTTCATCTCAATCCCTCCAGCTGTTTAGGCGTGAAAGCGTAACAGACAAACACAGTTACTTTCGCATTTATAATATTAGTAGGGAAGTAGGGATACAGTACATGTGAAGCCGTTGATCCCAGGTACCAATTACGTATCCTGGGACCTCCTTTTGAGGGCAAACCCAGGGCTCTCGTCAGTAAATAAAGGACCACTTACGTGGTTGGCAACGAAATCCCAATTTTTTCTGTGAATTTTAATCAATCAATTAATTCTTTTTTGAAATCACTACACCTCCTTGCGATCTTCCTAACGTAATCTGGGCATGGCAACGTAAAGAAAGATCATGCCGAGTTATTTATTTTTATATATTTATATTTATTCACTAGTACAACTTATAATTACTATACACTTTTTACAAAAGAAAAGAAACTATGAATACGTAAAATACAAACAAAAAAAATGAAAAGAAGAAACCGATTTAGGCATCGAAAAATTCTTCCACATCGCTGTCGACCACAACCGTGCCCAAAACGCTGGCGGCATTGCCACGTTGAATGGCAATACTGAGCCGCTGGCCAAAGTACACGCCAGCCTTCTGTACACGGGAACTGTCGACCAAAAGCTTGCATATAGTTCTATACACAAGCTTTGCACTAGGACCCCACGGTCCAAGAGTTTCAACCCCAAACGGCTCAAATAAATAAGACCCAGCAAGATTTATGTATTTGCGCCGTTTGAGGGCCTCAGCAGATGCGGCAGCAGCTCCCGCGCAGCTAGCGGTGCCAGGAACATGAGAAGGCGCAAGGGTGTCCACGCATGTGGCATCCCACACAAGCGGTCTTCCCATCTTCCATGGCACCAATGACATCCCGTCGGGCCTCTTGCCGTCGTCTCGAGCCAAGCCCTTGGGTTCAAGCACTGCTGGCACGCCGGCGGCGGAAAGAGCGCGACGGATGATGTCATTTATACTAGCATGTCGCGGAAAGCGTCCTGCACTTTTATAGCAGGATAGACCGTGGTGACCCAGGTGGTCGACAGTTACTCCGCAGTGACAACGATGTGGAACAATGCAAGAAGTGCCGAGGCGTAAGCAAACAGCGATGCGGAAAGTGCCATTATCTAACAAAGTTCCAATATGGGCTGAGGGCAGCGCATGAAGCCAGAGACCCGATTCCCACTCTCCCACAGCCAGTAGGCGCGCTCGCTCTGCTGCAGTGGACGAAGTCTCAATAAGGTTTTGTTGTACTAACTTGCAAAGCGGCACATCCCACTGTCTCTGGGAAGAGTAGTTGACGGGAAACTCTGTGCTTGGGCAGGTCATTTTCCAGGCATTCAGGGCATCAGATAAATACGTTACTTCAAAGTTAACTAGTGACGAAGGTAAAATTTTCCTAGTTAACTTATCTGTACCGTACACCGATGACAAGAATGCCGGTAAAGTAATACTGGTAATTTTGCGGACGCCGAGACCACCTAGTCGGATAGGTAATGTCGCTTGTGTCCAAGCTCGCTCGTCCAAATTCACGTTTAAAATGTCTATAAGTGTATCCCGGATAATTTCATCAACATTGTCTAAAAGTTTGTGGTGTTTCCAAAGCGGACAAGATCTAAGATAGTATGTTAATTTTGGGGCAAAAGAACAATAACGAAGTATAGTGAATGCGGAATGTAAATTTATTTGGAATAACCGCTGTTTGATATCCCGAAAATTTTGAATTTTTTCACTAGTACACAAATAGTCTGATCCATCAACAGTTGTTTCTTCTACATCTACATACATAATAGTCACGCCTTTATCCCCGAAGGGGTAGGCAGAGGCATAGTACACGCCCACATTTCACCTTATAGTTTTATGTCCCACGTAATAGGTGGTGAGCCTATGGCCTTGTTAAAATGGACAGGTACAGGTCGATGCGACCCGCAGCTGATATTTTTAAAAGGCCGTAAGGCCTTCAACTTGGCTTAACGATTGGCATTTTACTGACAACTGGGTTTTATTTCGAGCTTTCCTTCTCTACGCAATGGATTTTGTTGCGAAAGAGTTTCCTTAGTCACCTTTTACGACACCCTTGTGATGTATAGGGGTGGCGACATTTGGTACTCTTACCCCTCGCAACACCAGACCCCGTCGCTACACGGGGCTTCTAAATCTATTACATAAATTTACAATCTCTTTATACACAAGCAATGAAATCTTTTGAAACTTAATAGGTGTATATTCAAGTTACTCGTGACTCCATGATAACCTCTGAGCTTTGGTTACGTCATTCTAAACATAATTAACCAAGTAATGTGTCGCTTTACCACTTAGACAAGAACAATGTGTTTGAAGAGAAAGTATTAAGTTTAAAGTACCATTCACATTAAGCAAGTTAGATGAGAAAAGTTAGAATAATAGATGGTATATTTCATTTTGGATTTATATTTTTTTATGACTACTAACCATGATGTCAAACAAATTTTACGAAGATTATAAAAACGAAGCGACTGCCGCCCGCGGACTCAGTGTTCTGTAAAACTGCAGTAAGCAACTCTCACTATGGCCGGTCCATGGATGGGTGACCATCCATGTGATCACTTTGTGACATTTATTTGAGCGTTTCCGTGCTTCGAAAGGCACGTTAAGCCGTTGGTCCCGGTTGCCAGTAAAATGGCAGTCGTTAAACTAAGTTGAAGGCTTTATTTCAACAGCAGGCAGTCACAACCTGCGCCTGTCCATTTAAACACGGCAATACGGCTCACCACCTATTACGTGGGACAAATTATACAAAGGTGAAATGTGGGCATATAATATGCCTCTGCCTACCCATTCGGGGATAAAGGCGTGACCATATGTATGTATAAAAACGAAAGTATGTGAGGATGAATAGCATAGAATAATGATAATAATAGATCACGTTTACCAATATGGAATATAGAATGATGTGTGGAGGTCTCGACGTTTTCTACTCTTTTATGCTCTAACGGCTGAACAGATCTAGATATACTGTACTCTGGAATAAAATATAGGCTACTTTTATCCTCAGAATACGTTCCTTTGTGCAGCCAGAATAAGAACAAAATTCCTCGCAACCAAAGTCGCTAGCATCAACTAGTATTATATATAACTGTGATGACAAGCTATATCTGGCTGTTTTGCTTTCAATTTTGCTTTCATTTATAAACCACTGAATTGTTTCTATCAAAATTTGGCACACTGGATAACTTTAGATATGGATACGGGAAAACCTCATCATTACGCTGGACGACCGAGCCGCAGGCATTCTATATGCGAGGTCGCGGTCGCAGCCGAAATCTGCCGGAAACCCTGAGACATCCTGCCGAGGGTTTACCCGGGACTCCAGGCCATAGACTGTTGTAAGGCATCGTGTGGTTTCAGTCGGTAGGAGTTCGGCATACATGTACGATTTCCACATGTAAAAAAATGCAGCTTATTAAGACACGTATTGAACATAACATTACTTGTTTGGGCTGTATTATAATAAAGGTTATATGATTTACTCGTGTTGGTAGACTAAGCTCTAATATAATATTCCACCAACAAAATCCGCCTTATTTATTCACAAATACAATTTTATCTCAATAAGCCTTCACATGTTCAGTTTTAAACTTCACAAAAGCCCTAAATTGTTTGATAAAACATTAATCCTCACTTGTATTAATAAAAGAATAATATCGCGTTCATACCTACACTATTGAACTGCCGAATGTGACCTTAACGAAACCCACTTTCGTGTATACAGGTATTACAGGGCCCTTCTTGAATGGGGCACTTTACACCTAAAAATGACTTCTATTGTCATAAACAACAATACATGATTTATGAGACAACATCATCCTGCTACTACGTAGCGGTTTAATATAGGCAGGTAGCGATTAACTGACTGAGAAACGGTTATAAGGTAGATTTATAGAATATGCCCCACTTATATCAACTCTGTGGCGCAGTCGGTAGTGATACCGCCTGCGGCGCTGGAGGTCGTGGGTTCGATTCCCACCGGAGACAAATATTTGTGTGACCCATAAATGTTTGTCTCAAGAGTCTGGGTATTTCTATGTATAATATTTTAATAATACTTATTACTTTTAAATACATACGTATTTAAAAGTACATAAGTATTAATATCCGTGGTCTGATACCCATAACACAAGCAGGTTATTCCTAGCTTACTTTGGGATCAGATAGCGTTGTGTGAGATGTCCGTGAATATTTATTTATTTATACTGGGTGTTTCTTTTAGGGTGTCAAGCCGCCACTAGCTGGTAGGAGGGTTCCATACCTATCGATTTAACCCCCATGTATGTTCTACGATTTTTTGTAGTTTTCGAGATATAACTTTTTTTTCGTTATTTTTCCACGTGGCTTTAAATAATTACAACTTCTTTTTGATTCGACTTTTCTTGGATATTTTTTTATTATTATAATGCCTATTGATTGCAGTATTTTGGACAAAATAATCTCCTTCCTTACTTTGATACAAGATGTAAAAATTTTTATCGATAATAAAAAAATAAGGAATTATGCAGAACATTATATCTCGAAAACTACAAAAAATCGTAGAACATACACGGGGGTTAAATCGATAGGTATGGAACCCTGCTACAAGCTAGTGGCGGCTTGACACCCTAAAAGAACTATTAAGGTTGCAGTTTTCTTAACGTATACACTTTTGAGTAAAATTTGGGAAATATTTGAAACACGTGTTCATTTATTTTTATTGAAGAGTGTGTATGTTGAACTTGTAAGACTATACCAAATAATGCCGTGTGGCGACGGGCTCCGTGTGGCAACGGGACAGAGTACAAAATGTCGCCACCCCAATTCCTCCCGAGAGTGTCGTAAGATGTGACTAAGGGAACACTTTAGCAAAATTATCCATTGCGTAGAGAAGGAGATCTCAAAATCAAACCCGGTTGGGAGTAAAATGACAATCGTTAAGCCGAGTTGAAGGTCTTATGGGCAGCTTGAGAAATTTCAACTGTGGTTCTTTACGATCTGCGCCTGTTCATTTCAATACGACAAGAGACTCACCACCTATTACGTGGGACATAAAGCTAAAAGATGAAGTAAGGGCGTATACTATGCCTCTGCCTACCCCTTCGGGGGTAAAGGCGTGACTACTATGTTTCGAGGTATGTATAAAATATCCTTTACATTGTTTCTCAGCTCGTAACGTTACGTCCTCAAGGAGGTTCTAACTGTGAACTCTTATAGAGGATGGCTTGCACGTTTTCCTGCGCTGTCAATCTAATTTAAATCTAGTAAGTCATCACAGATAACTCAGTTCTGTATTATATTTTTACATAAATTAAATTTATACTGTTGTTATTGTTTAAAATTTTCTAGATTCAGTGTTTACAGCATTTAGCAATGCCGTGAGATAAAACTGGTCAAGTTCATAAAGAAAATATTGTGAAACATTACAAGTGGTGTTATTCAATATTGTACCAAACATTGAAAATTAAACGCAAACAAATATTATTGTGGACACAATCTCGGATACGTAAATTAGGTATGCAAAAATAGAAAAAAAAATCATGTTGACTGTGGCTCGACGGTATTTTATACAAGGTAAATAGGCACCGATGAAATTTGAAGGATATTTACACGAGGTATCCAAACAGGATAACAATGTTGGGAATAGAAAGTATTTTCCTTCGAAAAAAGTATCTTATTTACTTACGTGACCCTCCATTTATTAGGGTTACAAAACTAAAAAAAGTTTGCATAAAAATAGGATACAACTTGAAGATTAAATTAAGATAATATTTCATACATACAATAATCGTCATCCCAACTACTTAGTGGTGAGCCTGAAAGATACTTACCTACTGTTAATAGATCATTTTACAGAATCTAATTCTGAATCAGCAGGAATATCATCTAAGTACAACATATCTATATAATACATTTTTCCTATGTAAACCAAACCCAAATAAGGCCACCGTGGCATTGTGCCCAAAAGACTAGCAGTATTCCCCCTTTGAATAGCAATACCAATTCGCTGAGCAAGAAAACTGCCAGCCCTTGGGTCACCAGTCAACTCTTCAAAGCGCATCAAAGTTGAATTATGATATACAGTTTTTCAATAAAGTTCGAATGATAAGTGTTCAAAGTCTGATATCGTGAAATTTAAATGTGTTGAAAATACTTACCTGATATATATATTCTTATGCTGTACTTTATTTGTCCTTTTTTGGTTTAATGTATGAAAATCCGTGAGACATCATGTCAGACTCGATGTGACTAAAACCACATGTCCCAGCCTATTTATAGTTTAGCATATTTAAGTAAATATTTACCTCATAGAGATAATTTTATATAAATCCTTCATAATCTAAGATAGTTAATCTGACACTGTTAATATTCGTCACGACTTGACGTGTAAATATTAATGAAGGCTTTTGAATCAAAATTAAGCATTGTCATAAAACTTAGCAAGATTAATCCTTATTTACACACATAATAACGTAAAATAAATGAATCGGTAGAACAGGCTTGATCTAAGAATGTTCAGCGTTTCAGGAATTTTAAGTTTATTCTAAGTAAGACCAGTCTCAGGCTAGTTCTGTGGTGGCAGTGCAGGGAACTAGCCTACTACTACTAACCAGACAGAAATGGTGAATGGTTTTAATCCGTCTGAATTCAAGAATTCTAATACTATATTGATCCTGGAGGGTTAAATCTAAAATTCTAAGAATTCTAGACGTGTTTGACGCTATGCAGAGACGTGCTATCCGAATAATTGGTTGTCCTGAGGTGACGGGAGGCCTCGAACCGCTGGCGCAGCGAAGAACAATAGCGTCTGGCTGCCTTCTACCGAATCACGGCGAATGTTCTTAAGAGCTCTTCAACCTGATTCCACCCTCTCCTTTTCGAACCCGAACAACGAGTGCCGGGCAGAGATGCCACTCATACACAATGGAAAGAATCTTCGCCAGAACAGAGCGTTTCAAAAGATCGTTCCTCTGTCGAACTATAAAAACCTGGAACGACCTGCCCGCACACGTGTTTCCCTCATCTTACAATCCCGGGTTCTTCAAGAGGAGCGTGAAGAGGCACATCACAAGGCCGCCAACTTGAGGACCACTGTCAGAAGTGGCCCCCAATCGCTAGATGCGCCACGGCTTTCCATCAGGCTGGTGGCGAGCTAAACATAAAAAAAACATCATCTTAGCCAATAGCAGTCCACTGCTGGACGTAGGCTTACGCCACAGTACACAGTCCTGTGCCTTTCGCATCCAGTCCCGCCTACGATCATTACCAGGTTGTCGGTTCATCTGTACACTTCGTGTACAGAGTCGCTGTCTCCACTGTTCAACTCGTTTGCTCCATCGGCCATCGGCGTCGGTACTTTTACAGATGTGGCCAGCCCATTGCCACTAAATTCTCAGAATTAGGAAGTATTATTTGTGGATATGTACACGTCTGCACTAGGTGTAGATATTTTGACCCACATGGTGACGGCAATACGGTTGTTGCCCGTATTACGTAGAACTAACGAAATTGCTGACAAAATATAGGTGCTTAATTTAACTGTGTGTAGTTCGTCTTTTGTTTAACATTAAAATAAATATGTTTTAAATCCCAACACTATTAATCTTTATAAATCATTAAAATATGCTAACAAATTCCCGACGGAGCTATTCAAAGAGCCCAACGCTATCACGAATAAATTGCGTATACTATCTAGTCACCTGAGATCTTTAGTTCCTGGGTACATAGACAAGGGTACTCTCAGTGGAAATATCTTTATGTGTAAATTCATATAGTTATAATTACTGAATGCCAAAACCCTTACGGCCGACAGGTCCTGATAATTGAAATAGATAAAATGTACTGCCGAATATTCGAGAAGGATTTCGTGGTGTAGGGATGATCGCATAGATCAATTGATAATGATGGTTAACTAAGTTTTATTTATTACTAGCGGACGTCACGCGGTTTTACTCGCGTAGCGCCCGTTTTGGTAGGAAAACGGAAAGAAAATATCGTCTGTGTCCCGCGGGGATTTTGTAGCTTCCCAACAGTGAAAGCTATAAAATCGGTATAGTAGTTTTGGAACCTATTTGATGTAAACAAACAATTAAATCATTCCCCTTTACTATATTAGTATAGATGGTATAGCAGCAAATTATAAAGGAATAGAAAATTATGATGAGTATTTTATTTTTTCTGACCTGAGCCTGTACATTTCAGCACGGCAATAAGCTCAACACTTTATTTTTTAGGACAAAATTCGGAGAAACGTTAGTGTAAGTATGCCTCTGCCTACCCTCTCGATGGTCGAAGTCATGTTATGTGGAAAACATGACTTCTTAGGGTCGTCACACCAATACAAAATTATATTTTTCTCCTGTCTAGTCCGTATGATAGATTCACTACACATGATCTAAATAAATCCGAACAGTATTTTCCTCTATACGTTTCTAAATAAGAACAGACACAAAAAGAAAATAAATCAAACCCGCTCTTAGTCAGAGACAAATTGCCAGCTCATCACTTGTGAGAACCCTAACAAGTCATTTCCCACAATCAAGTCGGCAAGCCCCGCGGAATATAAAGTAGGTAACCGAGGTACTCTGTTCATTCTCTTTGAAAATACTCGTAGTATGCTTTTGTTTATCGATAACCTGTTTTATAACAATCGCTCAATTCGCTTGTGTTATTAACGTCTTTTAAATTTGATTCTTAACTAGCCTGTCTAATGAGTTTTCCCCAATGCGTTTTCCTTACGAACGATTACTATGGAAAAAATGTTAAGCCAATAATAACTTAAGGTTTTAACTAAAACTACGCTACATTAACTCCTGAACTATTTTGGCTAGAAAAAAATCAGCGATAGTAAGGGTTATTTGTGACAGAATTACAAACATATTTACGAACTTTAACATTTAGTATTTTGATCGAACATCATAATTAAGAGCTGTTACTTCAATTTTCGTCTTGTAATTCTTTAATAAATGAGATTAATTAGCCAAAGTTTATATTATTCTTGAGATTTAAAAGTTTTCCGACTTTGAAATATCGATCAATGGTATTCCGTCTCAGATACGAAGTAAATTTCCATAAACTCGTTAAGTAGTAATTTAAAGAAGTACTTTCTCAGCGGGATCAAATCCTACAAACAGAACGACCTAAGTAATGCCTCTTCTTTGTGTTATATTGTTCAATAAAGCCTTTAAATCTATCTTTCCGCCACATCGTCAGTCGTTTACGATATTTAAGTGTACTTAAATTAAACGAACTGAACTGATTTTAACTTTAACTTGGATTCTGTTTTACGATTTTGTGATAAATTTAACCCGAAGCGATTAAGTTGTAAAAACTTTCGGCACCACGTTACGATCGTAACTTAACTCTGTATCGTTGGTTTACCAATAAATTTGTTGGGAAAAGTTGTAAAATAAATTGTCCGAATTAACTGATCTGGTGGCTTATCTATACAAAACTTTGAATATATTTGCGCAGCACCTAAAACCAAATAATTGTAATGGTTTAAAGTTTTTATAGAGCTTATAGAACGAGAGGCACATCATGGAGTCCTCAAATTTAAAGTTACTCTCAATAGTCAAACAGACTGTGAAATCGGATCGCTAGATGTCTCCATGGCTTTTCATCAGGCGGGGGAGCTTTGCGAACCCAACATAAAAAGTCAGTGTTTTGTATTCGGTCCTGCGTTTAGCAACTTTCGTTATAACTATTTCTGAGATACCCATCAAAATAGCGTGTGTGGCGCTTCCATTTACGAACATTCCGAGCTTTGAAGTACTCCTTAAACAAGTAACCTAGATGAATAAAAGTCTTACGGGTGGCTTAAAAAGCAGGTAGTAACTGTGAATTTCGACTTTAATCTAGTAGGCTCACTATTATAATCAGCTCTAGACAGTTTTAAGTCTAATAAGCTCAACACCTCCACCTGCACCACCAAAAATGCGCGATAGAGTGTTTCAATTTATTTTGTTACGACAGTAAATAAGGATAGGTATTACCTAAAATACCTAGCTGGCAATTTAAGAGTAATCAGTATCATATAGGATATAGGAACATCGCTAGATCCCTATGCACAGAGTTTTCAAAAAACCAATCAGTAAAATATCAAAAACTAATTACTTTTATTTCAAACCCAACTGTAATTGCTACGAGTACGCTGTAGCACTTCATAATTGCTACGACGTAGCTATGTCTACGAACTATGGTTATGTCCAATTTATTAATGCACTGTCACATTGTTAATTAAAACAACAGTTTTGGAATACCCACAGGGAGTTGGGTAAATGGTTATATCGGGTAGCTATTCATTATATTACATTTTAGATGTACCTACATACTAAAATTAAATGTGACTTTACACTACAAATAATTTGCACGAAATTAGAGTCTATTTACTCGTTTGAACAACGGACTTCAATTACCTTATTCTAAATTTTAACCAGATCTATTTTAAGAATAAAGTATATTTTACATTTAATTCAACAATAGTATTTACCCTTGGTAGTTTTTATAGTATAGCATCATAGTACCTTTTGCTGTAATAAACTTTATTGTGAAATTTTGCCCCCTGTTTACAAAGACTAAATACATACATACATACATATCATCACGCCTGTCTCCCATCGGGGTAGGCAGAGACTATGGCTTTCCACTTGCTACGATCCTGGCATACCACTTTCGCTTCTTCTACTTTCATAAGTGCTTTCATGCATGCTCGTCGGTTAAGGGTACTCTTGACCTGGCCTTTTTCCAACAGGTCTTTGATCTGGTCATCATGTGTACGCCGAGGTCGACCCCTACCAGTTTGCCCATTCATTCTCGCCTTATAAATCTGTTTAGTCAGTCTACTTTCATCCATCTTCTCGACATGTCCGAACCAGCTAAGCATCCCTTTTTCAATCTTCGTCACTACATCTTCAGTTATGCCACATTGTTTTCTAATCACGCTATTCCTTTCTTTGTCCATCAATTTCACTCCAGCTATACTTCGCAGACTTCTCATTTCCACAGCATTAACTTTACTTTTATGCTTCTTCTGCCACACCCAACTTTCACTACCATACATAAGTGTAGGGATAAGCACACCCCTATGCACAGCCACCCGTGCCTCCTTAGACACGTTTTGACTGCTCATGAAGGTGTACATCGCCCCATTCACTTGATTACCTGCCAAAACTCTTCTCTCAATATCATAATCACACTTTCCATCTCTTGCAAATTTTGAACCCAAATATACAAATTCTTTCACCTGTTCCACTCTTTGCCCTTCAATAATGATGGGGCAATTCGTCATACGTTCTTCTCTTTCAAACACCATTACTTTGGTCTTGCTTACATTAACTTTCATCCCTTTACTTTTTAGAGCCTCATGCATAATATTCACCATCAACTGCAACTCCTCCGCCGATGAAGCTAAGATCACCTGATCGTCAGCATATAAGAGGCATTTGATGGTCATTTCATTCAGTTTTAATCCATACGTACTCTCTTGCAATTCTTTCAAACAACTGTCCATGTACAGGTTAAACAGCCACGGTGACGCTACACAACCCTGTCTCACACCCCTTTCTATATGAAAGAAGTCCGTGCAAGCACCGTTGATCCTGACACAAGCACTAGAGCCCTCATAAAGAGATTTCAGTGCCCGTATCAAGCTGCTGCTCACCCCGTACATGGACAATGTTGACCATAGCTCATTCCTCACCACTTTATCATAGGCCTTCTCCAGATCTACAAATATGCAATAGACCTTTTGACTCTTCGCCAAAACTTTTTCAGCTATGCATCGTAAGGAGAAGACCTGATCCGTGCATCCCCTTCCTTTCATAAATCCTGCTTGAACATCCCACATTTTTCCTTCACTTTCATCCATCACTCTTTTTATCAACACTTTCGCATACAATTTACCGACAATGCTGAGCAGGCTTATGCCGCGGTAATTTCTGCACTCTTGCTGCGATCCTTTTCCTTTGTACAACGGTACAATGACAGCTTTGGACCACTCCTTTGGTACACTGCCGCTCCGCAAGCAAAGGTTAAAAAGGCGGTACAGCTGGTCAATCACCACGCCACGTCCTGCTTTCAACATCTCAACGGAAACCCTATCAATCCCAGCAGCCTTTCCTAGTTTCATACTGTTCAATGCTTTCATAATTTCTTCCATACTTATCTCGCTTTCATTCCCATTTTCATTCATTTCACAAAAACGAGTTTGCACTTGGGTATCCTCTTTATCAAATAAACTTTCAAAATACTCCTTCCATATTTTTAGCACACACTCTTCTCCTTTAACAAAACTTCCGTCCTGGTTTCTGATATTATTGAGCGACGACGTGGTCTGTTGACCCCTTACCGCTCTTATGGACTTCCAAAAGAATTTTATTTTCTGTTGGAAGTCATCAGATAACCTTTTATCAAATTCATCGCTATCATTCTCCTTCTTTCTTTGTAATACCTCTTTTGCCACACGCTTATACCTTTTATACTCATCTTTGACCATTCTTACATCATCATCCGTTGCCTTCTGCATTCTTTGATTGGCCTTTGCGGCCAGCCAGTCCAACCATGCTTTCTTCTTCTCAGACAACGCTTTTAGGACTTCTGCGCTCATTCTTTTTAACTTACATCCTTGCCTCCTCTTGCTTACACCACACACTTCAATCGCAACTTCCACGAGTCCTTCCCTAACCAGCTTCCATAAATCTTCAACCTCACATACTTCATCTAAATCCTTAAACTTTTTACTCAGTTCGCTTACAAATTCCTCTTTTATATCCGTCACTTGCGAACTCTCAACTTTTATGCGTTCTAGTACACTAACAGGTTCGCGTACACGGTGCCGCCACCGCTGAAACAGACCCCTTACTCGGCTGATAACCAAGAAGTGGTCTGTGTCGATCCCAGCACCGCGGTATGCCCGAGTGTCTAGTACTTTCTTTCTCATCCTTTCGTCTACAATCACAAAGTCAATCATGCTCCTCTGACTTCCTTCTTGTCTCGTAAACAAATGGATTTCTTTGTGGTGAAACAAGGTGTTAGTTACCACAAGGTTCCTCTCCAAACATACTTCAAGCAAACTTTTTGTTTCCAAACTATCCCAATACTCTTTCATATCCATCACGCTTGACTCCAACCCACCCATTAAAATCGCCTAACATAACTATCTTCTCATTTTGTTTACACTTACTCAAAATATCACTCATACTCTCCCAAAATGCCTGCCTCTCACTTTGGACTCGTGAAGCTCGGCGCCACCGCGCATCTTGCGGAGCATAAACTCCTAAAACAAAGATGCGGGTAAGTCCGACCTTCAGCCTCAACCAAAGGAGTCTTGGGCTTACACATTCATATTCTGTTACACATTCATTCATTCTCGCTGACAGTACTACACCAACGCCCTGACACGCTTTCCTGGTTTCAGTCACACCCGACCAGTAGGCTGTGTAGGGTCCATGTCTGGTGGTGTCACATCCTTTCCTCTTTGTCTCATTCACGCACAGAATATCGAGTCGTCTCTCTTTCATCATCTTGCATACTTCCTCAATTTTGTCTATCATACCTCCTCTTACATTCAACGTAGCAAAGTGGCTATCCCCAGTCCACTTTTCGCCTCGATGGGAAACGAGACGTGATGGGTTGCAAACCACATCGCCGCCATTTTGGATTTTATATTTGGTTTTGTCCATTGCGTTCCCACGAAAAGCAAGGGAAAATAAAGTCCACCTAGACAGAGCCCCGCATGTCTAAGTAAGGCTAGCCTTCTTCTGGGGTCGCTCGGCCCCAGGGCAACTGGCACGCTAATACTAGGCTCGCCCCTAGTCACGCAGCACATACGCACGGCAACGTTGGCTTGGCGGAGAGAGGATGGGAAGAGGATGGGATAGGAAAAGGATTAGAGGACAGGAATAGAGTCGAGGTAGGAGAGGAATGAGGATAAGGTATAACATCTATCTAATCCTTCTGTATTTCAAACCTTACAATAACCAGCAGCCAGGACAGTTGTTACATACAATTAATATCTCCACAGTCCGAGCATAAAGTCCACCTAGACAGAGCCACTAATATACTCATTGTTATGTTACTATTTTTGAGCAAGTTGTGACAATTATCGCATTTATAATATTAGTTAGGATAGGAGTGTCCACAGCCCCGAGACAGATGCAGAATGTCCGGACACTGAGACTAGACACCCGTTGGCCGTCGAAACTGTAATTCATTCGAATAGGTTAAGCAATTAATTCAACTATATGAAATTTTAGGTTCGTCCGAAAACGATACAAATACGTATCCGTCCTGAACCGGGAGTCGAAATTTTGAACCCGGGACCGGAACTTATCAACAGGAAAACCACTGCGCCACCGTTACACTGTCAGGCCTCTATTGGGAGTCCTGTGGACATCCTTCCGAGGGCCCACCCGGGGCCCCCAACCGTGGGCTGTTAAGTAGAAAAGGTCTGGTTTAAATATGAAAAAATAAGTAGTTTATTTGTATTACACGGATATCAGGATCTTTCTCGAAATCTATCTAGAGTTTTTTTTTTACAATAACCAGTTAGACTATGATGAGTTTAAAAGATAGACATCAATAAAATAAGGACTTAAAATCTGCAGAAATAAAGATCAGAACCACAAAAATTGCGTGGCTGGATACCGTCATAATTAAGTGGGTAGAATAAGAATAACATACGATTTCGCCCTGTTACACCCGCAGCGT
This sequence comes from Miltochrista miniata, assembly GCA_933228765.1. Classification (NCBI taxonomy): domain Eukaryota; kingdom Metazoa; phylum Arthropoda; class Insecta; order Lepidoptera; family Erebidae; genus Miltochrista; species Miltochrista miniata. The sequence goes on along the minus strand of OW121773.1, from coordinate 9,227,588 downwards.
ATATTGGCAAATCGCTTTAATACATTCCATCACGTATCTACAACAAAGAGAGTACTGAATCAGACCATAACAAAAAATCTAATATAAAATAACTAAAATACTATAAACGCCTAGCTAGTTGCTAAGAGCCAATTGACTCGTTTTGTGACCTTAATCCTAGTAAACAGACGATGTGCTTAACCTAGCATGATGCCTGAATAGGGTTGACAGCGCGGGTGTAGCGCCTCTGGTGTTGCAAACATTCATAGGCTACGGTGACCAGTCCATCAGTTGGTGCCATAAGCTGGTCAGTCACCAGAGTATTTTTGATAAAAAAGCCAGCACGGCCTAATCTAAAAGTTCAGCAATAATACAACTTTTTTCATGGGGTTGTACGTTATGCCTACATCTCCTTTTGACCAGTCATAGAGCGAATTAGGCGTACTGCGAAATAGGCTTACCGAGCGCAAAGGGGTTGGAACGCTATCCTACATTTTCCTTCGTCTTGAGCTCGTTTTTCTAAGTACCACGAGCAGCCAAGTAGCCGTTACTGTGCTTTTTTTTTTTTTTTTGTTTAACGTGAGGGAAAATCCTCATAGGATGTTATGCCGGACTCTTACCGACTAAAAAAACCTCACGCCACGACTAACAGCCTATGGTTGAGAGCCCCGGGTAAGCCCTCAGGAAGCATGTCCCGTGACTCACAACAGACCTACGGCCGCCGCTGCGGCCTCGCCCAGGGGGTGGTTCGGGTGCAATCCCGCGTCTATGGGGGGTTTCGGGTGTGACCCCGCTTCTAAGGGGGGGCGTGCGTGAGTTGCTCACGTCACGCTGCCGTCATGGGCCTGCTTCTGTAAGGACGGTGAGCGGCCCTCTCACCGTCCTCAGACCCCCGGTCATGGAGGCCGATAGTCCTCGGCGAAGACACGTCGGCGGCGCCCAGGGCGCCGACTGCGGAACTCGGATGGGAGAGTTCTCTCCCGCACCCGGCCCGCCGCCTCCTTCGCGAGCATGACCTGCTCGCAGAAAGAGGCGGCGCAGTCCCACTTACTCCCGCTGGAGAGCATGGCTCGCACCATGGCCTCGAGCGAGAGAGTGTCCACGCCCAGACCCACTACGAGGACCTGTCGCTGTTGTGCCCACGCCGTGCACTCCACCAGCGTGTGGAGCGCCGTGTCATCGCTGCGGTCCTCGCAGTGCTGACACTCGGCCGTGGTTTCCCGGTGTTTTCGCCACAGATACCTACCGAAGCTACCGTGTCCGGCAAGCATCTGTGTCAACCGGTAGGAGAGAGCACCGTGTCTTCTCTCCAGCCACTCGTCCATGACCGGTCTGACGGCCGCGATTGTGGCGAATCCCCCCTTTGGTTGCTCAAGTCGCACCTTCCATGTCTCCACGGTTTCCTGGTGGAGCAGGGTCCGCTGGGCCTCGATTTCTCGAGACGTAGGCCTTTGGCCCCGCTCCAGCGCCTCCTTCCGCCATCTGAACAGTGACGCAAGGGCTCTCGCTTCCAGGTCCCATGGAGGGGTCCCGGCTAGGAGACATGCCACCTCACCGGAGATCGTGCGGTATCCTCTTATCACCCTGATGGCCATCACTCTCTGCGGGCTCAGCAGTCTAGCCTCATTGCTGGCCGTCAGGGTCTCCGCCCATACGGGAGCCCCGTACAGGGCCATACTTCGCACGATCCCCAGGCACAGCCTCCTGTAGGGAGCGTTGGGTCTCCTGATGTTGGGCATCAACCGCGCGAGTGCGGCCGATGCTCCCCTCAGTTTTGGGACCAAACTTCGGAAGTGATGTCCGAAGTTCCACCGGCCATCGAGTACGAGCCCCAGATACTTCATCGAGGGCTCGATGCCGATGCTGACGCCCCCTACCTGTAGGCTGGATCCCGCAGGTGGCCCCATCCGAGGTCCGTGGAAGCACAGAGCCTCGGATTTGTGAAGGGCGACCTCGAGACCCAGCCGCCGAATCCGACCCACGACCTGAGCAACCCCTGCCGTGGCCTTAAGTGCTGCGGCACGGTGCGTTGCTCCCCGCGCCGTAACGAGGGTGTCGTCGGCGTAACACGTTACGCCGACCCCTCTGAGCAACGGACCACGCAGCACCCAGTCGTAACCGATGTTCCACAGGAGCGGCCCTAAAACCGATCCCTGTGGAACACCGCACGACACATCTCGCCGACCCGGCCCTAGCCAGCTCGGGTAAGTTATGGCTCTCTCGGAGAGATAAGCCCCGACAACTCGACGGAGGTAGGGAGGCACTCCATGATAGATAAGCGCCTCCCTGACGCAGCTCCAGGGCAAGGTGTTGAATGCGTTGGCGATGTCGAGAGACACCGCCACCACCACCTCACCCTGTGAGACTGCTTCCTCCGTCAGGCCTCTAATGCGCATGATCGCGTCTACGGTGGAGCGTCCCTGACGGAAGCCAAACTGGCTATCCGCCAGATCAGGCCCCACGCGTGAGAGGTGCCCGACGAGGCGTTGTGCAATAATGCGCTCAAGGAGCTTGCACACCTCGTCGAGCAACACGATCGGCCGGTACCCTGATGGGGAATTTGCCGGCCGCCCCGCCTTTCGAATCAAGACCAGTTTCCCTGTCTTCCAGACCTTGGGAAACTGGCCTTTCTCGAGGCATGCGCTAAAGAGCCCAATTAGTCGAGGCCCAAGCTCTTCGAGAGCCAGGACCCACGCTCGGCCTGGAATGCCGTCGGGTCCAGGGGCGGTGTTTCTGCGGGATTTAAGCCGCAGTACAGCCGCCCCTAACTTACCCTCGGTGACTACGGGCACGTCGTTCTCGCTGCCTTCCGCGTTGGGCGCCTGAGACGGAGCCATGCGCGGAGAAATATGTTCCTCCGCTCTCGATGGGAACAAGGAGTCCAGGACCTCCTCCAGCCGCTGCGGCTGGAGACTCTGAGTCAGTGGGGGCGCCTTAGGGCGTAATTTGCCCCTTACCATAAGGTACGGGCGCCCCCACGGGTTCCGCTCCAGAGTCTCCATCAGCTCATCGCGGCCCAGCTTTTTGGACCGCTTGATGGCCGTCTGGAGGGCCCTCTTGGCCTCCTTGTACCCATCGTAGAGCTCCGTCTCTCGGGCTGCCGCATCGTCTGGGCGGCGACGCCTCCGGCGGAACCTGGTGTACCGGCGGCGAGCGGTAACGCACTCCGCGCGCAACTGCGCGATTTCCGGCGTCCACCAGTACACCTGTCCCCTGGCCGGCCTGGGCCTAGCCCTGGGCATCGCCGCATCGCAGATGTGCGACATGGCTCTCCCGAACCACTCCACCTCGGTATCAACATCGGCAGGCCTGTCAGCTGACGGAATCCAGGCCTGCACGATGGCCGCCTCCAGGAGAGCCTCCCGATCAAGGCGATGAAGTGCCCAACGCGGTTCCGGGGGATTCGCAATTGCTGGCGGCAGGTTTGGTGGAGGGGAGACGTCGAACCGAATATATCGGTGATCTGACAACGTCTCCTCCTCCTCCACCACGCGCCATCCCTGGACACGGCGGGCGAGCTCAGGGGTCGCAAACGAAACGTCTATGACCGAGCTGAGCCCCCGCCGCGCCCAGGTTGCGACATTCCCCCGGTTCAGGATGACTAGGCCACGTGTAGTGACCCAGTCCTCCAGTATCCTCCCCCTGCCTCTGGTTTCCCGGGAGCCCCAAGCCTGCGACCAGGCATTGAAGTCTCCCAGGACCAGGACAGGGCGAGGCCGGCATGCAGCGAGGACGACGTCCAGCTCAGGGAGCCATAGCTCGAACTGATGCTGGTCGAGGCTCGGCGAGATGTAGACGGCCACGACAGCCACACCCTCGTATTCCGCCGCGACACAACCCGGACCCCTAGCGATGACCGCCAGGCGCGAGTCGTCCGCGCCGGTCCCCCCAAAGATTGTCGCCAGGCCGTCCAGATCCACCGGGCTTCCCGGGTGAACCCAGTACGGCTCGGCGACGACTGCAATGTTAATGGACCACTGCCTGATGCTCTGGTACAGAAGATCCTGAGCACCAGTGCAGTGGTTCAGGTTCACCTGCAGGATGCGGATATGGGTGTCTATTAATGGACGTCCATCTCCGCACCCTGCCGCGAACGTGCACCCACACCCTCACCCCCCCGTGCGGACGGACGGGGCTTCGGCCTTGAGGCAGCGCAGGACTTACTGCCCGCCCGGTGGTCAGCGTCCTTGCCCTCCGCCACGCATTTGAAACATCGTGGCGGAGCGTGACAGGCAAGGGCCGTGTGACCGGGCTGACTACAGCGGAAGCACCGATCGCCCACGGTGACTTCCGCCGTACACTGCACTCATACATGCCCCACGACCAGGCACCTATAGCACTTGTCTTCGCGGGGCTGCAGGAGATGCACCTGCGCCCTCAGGAAGCCCCCAATAAGGAGGCTCCGTCCGTCCGCCACTTTCTGGGCCGCCGCGACGGGGCAGCTCACGACTGCCGACCCGTGACCGGTGGGCCGTAACGAGGGTGTCGTCGGCGTAACACGTTACGCCGACCCCTCTGAGCAACGGACCACGCAGCACCCAGTCGTAACCGATGTTCCACAGGAGCGGCCCTAAAACCGATCCCTGTGGAACACCGCACGACACATCTCGCCGACCCGGCCCTAGCCAGCTCGGGTAAGTTATGGCTCTCTCGGAGAGATAAGCCCCGACAACTCGACGGAGGTAGGGAGGCACTCCATGATAGATAAGCGCCTCCCTGACGCAGCTCCAGGGCAAGGTGTTGAATGCGTTGGCGATGTCGAGAGACACCGCCACCACCACCTCACCCTGTGAGACTGCTTCCTCCGTCAGGCCTCTAATGCGCATGATCGCGTCTACGGTGGAGCGTCCCTGACGGAAGCCAAACTGGCTATCCGCCAGATCAGGCCCCACGCGTGAGAGGTGCCCGACGAGGCGTTGTGCAATAATGCGCTCAAGGAGCTTGCACACCTCGTCGAGCAACACGATCGGCCGGTACCCTGATGGGGAATTTGCCGGCCGCCCCGCCTTTCGAATCAAGACCAGTTTCCCTGTCTTCCAGACCTTGGGAAACTGGCCTTTCTCGAGGCATGCGCTAAAGAGCCCAATTAGTCGAGGCCCAAGCTCTTCGAGAGCCAGGACCCACGCTCGGCCTGGAATGCCGTCGGGTCCAGGGGCGGTGTTTCTGCGGGATTTAAGCCGCAGTACAGCCGCCCCTAACTTACCCTCGGTGACTACGGGCACGTCGTTCTCGCTGCCTTCCGCGTTGGGCGCCTGAGACGGAGCCATGCGCGGAGAAATATGTTCCTCCGCTCTCGATGGGAACAAGGAGTCCAGGACCTCCTCCAGCCGCTGCGGCTGGAGACTCTGAGTCAGTGGGGGCGCCTTAGGGCGTAATTTGCCCCTTACCATAAGGTACGGGCGCCCCCACGGGTTCCGCTCCAGAGTCTCCATCAGCTCATCGCGGCCCAGCTTTTTGGACCGCTTGATGGCCGTCTGGAGGGCCCTCTTGGCCTCCTTGTACCCATCGTAGAGCTCCGTCTCTCGGGCTGCCGCATCGTCTGGGCGGCGACGCCTCCGGCGGAACCTGGTGTACCGGCGGCGAGCGGTAACGCACTCCGCGCGCAACTGCGCGATTTCCGGCGTCCACCAGTACACCTGTCCCCTGGCCGGCCTGGGCCTAGCCCTGGGCATCGCCGCATCGCAGATGTGCGACATGGCTCTCCCGAACCACTCCACCTCGGTATCAACATCGGCAGGCCTGTCAGCTGACGGAATCCAGGCCTGCACGATGGCCGCCTCCAGGAGAGCCTCCCGATCAAGGCGATGAAGTGCCCAACGCGGTTCCGGGGGATTCGCAATTGCTGGCGGCAGGTTTGGTGGAGGGGAGACGTCGAACCGAATATATCGGTGATCTGACAACGTCTCCTCCTCCTCCACCACGCGCCATCCCTGGACACGGCGGGCGAGCTCAGGGGTCGCAAACGAAACGTCTATGACCGAGCTGAGCCCCCGCCGCGCCCAGGTTGCGACATTCCCCCGGTTCAGGATGACTAGGCCACGTGTAGTGACCCAGTCCTCCAGTATCCTCCCCCTGCCTCTGGTTTCCCGGGAGCCCCAAGCCTGCGACCAGGCATTGAAGTCTCCCAGGACCAGGACAGGGCGAGGCCGGCATGCAGCGAGGACGACGTCCAGCTCAGGGAGCCATAGCTCGAACTGATGCTGGTCGAGGCTCGGCGAGATGTAGACGGCCACGACAGCCACACCCTCGTATTCCGCCGCGACACAACCCGGACCCCTAGCGATGACCGCCAGGCGCGAGTCGTCCGCGCCGGTCCCCCCAAAGATTGTCGCCAGGCCGTCCAGATCCACCGGGCTTCCCGGGTGAACCCAGTACGGCTCGGCGACGACTGCAATGTTAATGGACCACTGCCTGATGCTCTGGTACAGAAGATCCTGAGCACCAGTGCAGTGGTTCAGGTTCACCTGCAGGATGCGGATATGGGTGTCTATTAATGGACGTCCATCTCCGCACCCTGCCGCGAACGTGCACCCACACCCTCACCCCCCCGTGCGGACGGACGGGGCTTCGGCCTTGAGGCAGCGCAGGACTTACTGCCCGCCCGGTGGTCAGCGTCCTTGCCCTCCGCCACGCATTTGAAACATCGTGGCGGAGCGTGACAGGCAAGGGCCGTGTGACCGGGCTGACTACAGCGGAAGCACCGATCGCCCACGGTGACTTCTGCCGTACACTGCACTCATACATGCCCCACGACCAGGCACCTATAGCACTTGTCTTCGCGGGGCTGCAGGAGATGCACCTGCGCCCTCAGGAAGCCCCCAATAAGGAGGCTCCGTCCGTCCGCCACTTTCTGGGCCGCCGCGACGGGGCAGCTCACGACTGCCGACCCGTGACCGGTGGGGCCAAAGCGGATTTCGCCTGACCTCACCTGATCACGGGGACAGCCGCTCGCCTCCACGACGGCGGAGATAAGCTCGTCCGTCGTGGCCGCGTCATCCAGACCCGAAATGCGCAGCGCGGCGCATTTGTTGGGTCTGGACACGCGGACATCGTCCGTATTCAGCGACTCCCGCAGCTTCGCCGCTAAGGCATCCGCTTTGGGGCCGCTGGTGGCGCCGGAGACCTCGAGGAGGCGCGCTCCGGTGCGCGTCACCTTGCACCGGAGCCCCCCCTCAATCTCGAGGGCCTTGAGGTCTACTGAGGCTTTCGCCTGCCTCAGTACCTCGGCGTACCCCACGCCCTTCGCCTTGCCCTCTGTCGTCACCGTAATGACGACGGCAGTGGAGCGAGGAGCGCGGAGCCTCTTCGGCGCCTTCGCCGCGGCGGCCTTTGCCGCTTTAGCGGCAACTTTTGCCGCCTTCTTGGCGGCCTTCGCCGCCTTTTTGGCGGCCTTAGCCACCTTCTTCTTCGCTCCTACTACCTCCCAGACCCCTCTTTTGAGGTAGTCTGAAGTGCAGCAGGAGCACTGGCTGTTGGGGGAGCGGGGTTGCCACTTCCCCCAGGAGCCGTCTTCTTGGGGGCGGAGGGGGCGGAGGCCCTCGGCTTGGGACCAGGAGTCCCGCTGGGTGCAGCCGTCGTTGCATATGACGCACCGACGGGAGCCGCCAGCGGCGGGCGGTATGCCCGGTCCTCAAGGACGCCAAGGCGTCGCTCGATGGCCTCCAGCAGCTGGACCATCGAAGGTGTTGTCTTGGGTGGCGCACGAGGAGCGGGGGTTTTCACACCCCGAGCATCCCCGGCGGCCCCCTGGACCAGCTGCGTAAGCTTGCCGATCTCCTCCCGCATCAGCTGTTGCTGGTTGCGGGAATCGGCAAGCTCCTTCTCCAGGCTCGCAACCCGAGCCCGGAGTTTCCCCTCCTCGCTGGAGACGCTCCTTTCCAGGAGCTCCTCCAGCGCGTTGGCGGCGCCTGTGACCGCATCCGCCACGACCCTCTTCTTTCCCGCTACATTCTTGGCGCCTTTTACGGCGCCAGAAATGCGGGAAAGAGCCGCCAAGATGTTCACCGCCGCCGGCACCTCCGTGACCTTCCCACTTGGCAGTGGGGTCACAATCGCCGGCGGCTCTGCTGCTGTTCTGCTACCCTTCGCTCTGTAGAGGTCGGCTTTCCGACCTCTACCCGCAGTTGTAGCCGCTACCTTTCGAGGAAGGTCCTCCTCGCTGCTGGAAGATTCGGACCCAGGCCGACGGAACAGGCCTTTGCCTGGTCCGCTTGACCTAGGTCTCTTCCGTCCCGCTTCTTCGGCATGGAGACCGAGGGTATCCTCGGTCTCAGTACCCATATCAAGTGCCGACTCCATCTCGGAGCCGGCACGGGTTGACGCGACCTCCGCGTCACTGGGGGTGGTTTTTAGGCACACCCTTGGGCCTGTAGGACTGTGGTGACCCCTCCCATATACCACCTAGGATGAACCCTGGCGGGGGTCGACATGACGGATCATGCCAAGCGATTCCCCGGACACTTTCCGGGTGCGCTCCTGGGTAGTTCCTTTCGAAATATTTACCTCAGTGATGTTGTTTTTTGCGTTTATAGTCCGCCGACTTTTTAGGGTGGGAGTGGGGAAGTTGGGAGAGGATGTGAGGATGGGAATGGTTGGAAGGTGGGAGTGACGCCCTAGGCACTGAGTTCCCCCCAGCGATGCAACAAATAGCCGGGCGTCAGAGCGTGAGTTTCGGGGTAATTTTTTAAAGAGGTTTTCTTCCTCGCAACTCCAAAGAGCCACCGTGCCCGTCTGTTGCCAGACGGGGTTACGGCTCGGCCGAACGGTGGTTCCTATGGAACCGTGTACTTCGCCACTGATCGCTCAGTGGCGAAGTACTCGTCGCCCTGGGAGTTCTCCACTAAGTACGCTCTGCATAACAGAGCGCATGTGGAGAACTCCAAACCGGCCATAAAGGCCCCCCTCCTTGGTGGACTATTGGCCGTGGGCGACGACGTGCGCCTCAGGCGAAGTCCACATCGTCGTCCACGTTACCAGGATGCACCACGTGGAGGTTGTCCTACCCAGCACCCCAGCCGTTACTATGCTTGTTACAAATTGATTTCTATTGAAACTTTTTTAACAAAATTTATGCCTCTTGCCACGATCCACCAAACCGTCCCACTAAAATTCGCCGTACTTATTCACAAACACTATTACATCTCAACAAGCCTTCACATATTCAGTTTTAAACTTCGCAAAAGCCCTAAATTGTTTGATAACAATCCTGACTTGTATTAAAAAGAAAAATAATATCGCGTTCATACCCACACCTATTGTACTGCCGATTGTGACCTTAACGAAACCCACTTTCGTGTATACTAATATTACAGGGCCCTTCTTGAATGGGGCACTTTCCACCTAAAAATGACTTCTATTGTCATAAACAACAATACATGATTTATGAGACAACATCATCCTGCCACTACGTAGCGGTTTTATATAGGCAGGTAGCGATTAACTGACCGAGAAACGATTATAAGGTAGATTTATAGAATATGCCCCACTTATATCAAATTTTGAACTATTAAGGTTGCAGTTTTCCTACTTTATAACCCGAGTACAATTTGGGGAATATTTGAAACACGTGATCATTTATTTTTATTCAAGAGTGTGTATGTTGAGTTTGTAAGACTATAGCAAATAGTGCCGTGTGGTAACGGGTCAGAGTACAAAATGTCGCTTTCATCGCAAAGGTGTCATAATAGGTGACTAAGGGAACACTTTCGCAAAACGATCCATTGCGTAGAGAAGGAAAACTCGAAATGAAACCCGGTTGTCAGTTAAATGACAATCCTTAAGCCGAGTTGAAGGCCTTATGGGCAAGTTGAGAAATTTCAACTATGGTTCGTCACGAACTGCGCGTGTCCATTTAAATACGACAGTGGACTCACTACCTATTACGTCGGACATAAAGCTATAAGGTGAAATGAGGGCGTAAACTAAGCTTCTGCCTACCCCTACGGGGATAAAGGCGTGACGACTATGTATCGAGGTATGTATAAAATATCCTTTACATTGTTCCTCAGCTCGTAACGGTACGTCCTCAAGGAGGTTTACAGTCTAACTGGTTTAACTGTGCACTCTTATAGAGGATGGCTTGCACATTTTCCTGCGCTGTCAATCTAATTTTAAAAAATCTAGTAAGTCACTACAGATAACTCAATTCTGTATTATATTTTTACATAAATTAAATTTATACTGTTGTGATTGCTTAAAATTTTCTAGATTCATTGTTTACAGCATATAGCAATGCCGTGAGATAAAACTGGTCAAGTCATAAAGAAAATATTGTGAAACATTGCAAGTGGTGTTATTCAATATTGTACCAAACATTGGAAATTAAACGCAAACAAATATTATTGCGGACACAATCTCGGATACGTAAATTAGGTATGCAAAAATAGAAAAAAAAATCATGTAGGCTGTGGCTCGACGGTATTTTATACAAGGTAAATAGGCACCGATGAAATTTGAAGGATATTTACACGAGGTATCCAAACAGGATAACAATGTTGGGAATAGAAAGTATTTTCCTTCGAAAAAAGTATCTTATTTACTTACGTGACCCTCCATTTATTAGGGTTACAAAACTAAAAAAAGTTTGCATAAAAATAAGATAGAACTGAAGATTAAATTGAGATATTATTTCAAACATACCATAGTCACGCCTTTATTTCCGATGCAGTAGGCAAAAGCTTAGCTTATTCTCATATTTCACCTGAGTACAGTTTTCTTTCACCGTTCCGTCTAATTGGTGGAGAGTCTGAAAGATGTTTACTGCAGTAATAGTTTACAGAACATTAAATTAGCAGGACTACGAACGCTTCAGATGTTACTCTAAGTTTAATTAATATATAATTTTTTCAACGAAGTAGGTACGAATTATCTACGTTAAAATAAAGTATAAATGATCAAAATCTGATAACGTGATATTTAAATGTGTTGAAAATACTCGTCTGATATTATAATATTAACTGTACCGTACTTTTAAGAGTTCTTTTTTGGTTCAATGTATGAAAATCCGTTAAACTTCATGTCAGACTCGAAGTGAATAAAACCACACGATCCCAGCCTATCTATAGTTTAGCATATTATTTAAGTAAATATTTACCTCATAGAGACTTTAATTTTACCAACCTGTGCCTGTACATTTCAGCACGGCAATAAGCTCAACACTTTATTATTTGGGACAAAATTCGGTGAAACGTTGGTGTAAGTATGCCTCTGCCTATCCTTTCGATGGTCAAAGTCATGTTACGTGGAAAACATGACTTCTTAGGGTCGTTACACCAAAACAAAATTATATTTTTCTCCTGTCTAGTCCGTATGATAGATTCACAACACATGATCTGAATAAATCCTTACAGTATTTTCCTCTATACGTTTCGAAATAAGAACAGACACAAAAAGAAAATAAATCAAACCCATGGTACGTTGTTATCTTAAACAACAGCCAACTAAGAAAACCAGAAAGAATTTAAAAAGCAGAATGCCTGTAACAGAACAATATACAAAATTCTCCTCCTCTTCCATCAAGCCATTGCTAGAAGTAGTAAACTCCGATGCCAGTGTGTTCGTAAAGTATGACCACTTAAATAAACAACTATCACAATTGCAAAAAGTAAACATAGATAGAGATTCAAAATTTGGCCCAAAGACGATGAGGCTTCTGGAAGAAAGAAAATGTCTAATTGAAAACAAGAAAAATAGCAAAGACTACCATACTTTATTATCCACTCTTAGTAAACAGATCAGAGAAAACATAAGAAAGGATAGGGAATCAAGGAGAACGAAAAAGCTTGAAGAAGTGATTCACAAATCAGGGGGAACAAAAAAAGCCTTAAAGGAACTAAGAGAACATGGAAAGGAATGGATAACAAGTCTAAAGAAAAGTAACAGATCTAAACAAGAAACAAACCGATTTGAAATCCAAAAGCTTGCCACAGATTACTACCGAACCCTTTACTCAAATCAAGACCTAGATAAAGTTGTTTTTATGGAAAAACCAACAAACATTGGATTTGACTTTGTTCCACCAATACTAACACAAGAAGTACGGAAAGCAATCATGTCCCAAAAAATGGGAAAAGCTCCAGGACCTGACAACGTACCTAATGAAATGATGAGAGGCACGGCAGAAGAACTAGTCCCGATTTTGACTAAGTTGTTCAACGATATTTTAATCACAGGCACCATTCCGAAACAATGGGAAGAATCCCATATTGTTCTACTGCATAAAAAGGGGAATAAGGATATCATCGGTAACTACAGACCAATAAGCCTCATATCAAATGTGTATAAAGTCTTCGCTAAGGTTATTTTAGAAAGAATCACACAAATCCTGGATGAAAATCAGCCAATCGAACAAGCAGGCTTTAGGAAAAATTACAGCACCATTGACCATATCCACACAATAAAACAAGTACTAGAAAAATACAACGAGTACCAGAAACCCGTTTACATCTCTTTCATTGATTATTCCAAGGCATTTGACAGTCTGAAGCATGAATACATCTGGCAGATCCTAAGAGACCAAGGAGTGGAAAATACATACGTAGAGATAATCAAATCTATTTACAATAACAGCAATAGTCGCATAAGACTGGAATCGAAAGGCGACCCATTTCCTATCCGTCGAGGTGTGAGACAAGGAGATCCGCTGTCTCCCAAACTGTTCAATGCTGTGCTGGAACATAATATATTTTGAGAATTAGATTGGGAAGAGTACGGGTTGAGCATCAATGGTAAACGTTTAAACCATCTGAGATTTGCAGACGATATTGTTGTGTTAGAAGAAGATCCCAAAAAGTTGGAATTCTTAGTGAACAGCCTAGCGTATAATAGTAAAGCAGTGGGACTGGAAATGAATGCAAGTAAAACAAAACTGATGACCAACTCCTCAGAGACGGACATAGAAGTTCATGGAAACAGACTTGAATATGTGAATGAATACTGTTACTTGGGTCAAATTATCTCCCCTGCAGACCTAATGTCCAAAGAGGTGAAGAAAAGAATTGCTTGTGGTTGGAACAAGTATTGGTCTCTGAAAGAAATCATGAAAAACAAAGACATAAACATGCATATAAAGAGAAAAACTTACAATACATGTATTCTGCCTTGCATTACTTATGGTTGTGAAACTTGGTCTCTAACTGACAAGCACAGGAAATTACTAGCAAACTGCCAAAGGGCTATGGAAAGAAGTATGTTAGGGATCAGGCTGAGTGACAAGATCCGAAACTCAGAGATAAGGCAGAAAACCAAAGTTACAGACATAATAACACGAATAGACCATCTCAAGTGGAGCTGGACAGGTCATCTGTTAAGATGCAAGACACGTAAATGGAGTCAACAAGTGACCCTATGGTATCCTAGAGATGGAAACAGAGGAAGAGGGCGCCCAAATACACGATGGCAAGATGAAATCAGTATGACCTTGGGTCCTTACTGGACCAGAGTTGCTGAAGACAGAGCGCAATGGAAAGAGCTGGGGGAGGCCTATGCCAAACGGCACACCGAATTGCGGGATATACTATAATTTAGAACTAGGTACTAATTTTAATTCAGTTTGTTAAACAAAATTCGGAAATAAAGGCTTTATTATTATATATTATAATACTATGTTGCTCCAGGGGGGTCAAATCTAAAATTCTAAGAGTTCTAGATGTGCTTGACGTTATGCAGAGACGTGCTATCCGAATAATCGGTTGTCCTGAGATGACGGGAGGCCTCGAACCGCTGGCGCAGCGAAGAACAATAGCGTCCTTGGCTGCCTTCTACCGAATCACGGCGAATGTTCTGAAGAGCTCTTCAACCTGATTACACCCTCTCCTTTTCGATCCCGAACAACGCGTCTTCTTCTTCTTCTTCGAGTCAATGGCTAATATTAGATACTCTGGCTTCATGTTAGATTTTGTCGGCCCAATACTTGGCCACAGCCACAGCGCTGTCCGTTGCCCTACACAGGTCCTCGGTAGTGCAGGTGGAAGGGCACAGTGGGCAAGAGAGCAAATGCGACATGGACTGGGATGGGGCCCCGCAATCGTAGGGCACTTGAGACATGTCAATATAGCCCCATTTTGCCAAATTTTCCCTGCAACGGCCAACCTGAGTCCGCAGGCGATTTAATGACTTCCAAGTTGGCCACTGGAGAACAACGCGTGCCGGGCAGAGATGCCACTCATACACAGTGGAGAGAATCTTCGCCAGAACAGAGCGTTTCAAAAGATCGTTCCTCTGTCGAACACAAAATTTTGTCAGCAATTTCGTTAGTTCTACGTAATACGGGCAACAACCTTATTGCCGTCTCCATGTGGGCCAAAATATCTAAAGCTAGTGCAGACGTGTGCATATCCAAAAATATTACTTCCTAATTCTGAGAGTTTAGTGGCAATGGGTTCATCTTTTACTGAGTTTAATATTAAAATAAATATGTTTTAAATGCCAACACCATTAATCTTTATAAATCATTAAAATATGCTAACAAATTCCCGACGGAGCTATTCAAAGAGCCCAACGCTATCACGATTAAATTGCGTATACTATCTAGTCACCTGAGATCTTTAGTTTCTGGGTATATAGACAAGGGTATTCTCAGTGGAAATATCTTTATGTGTAAATTCATATACTTATAATTACTGAATGCTAAAACCCTTACGGCCAACAGGTTCTGATAATTTAAATAGATAAAATGTACTACCGAATATTCGAGAAGGGTTTCGTGGTGTAGGCATGACCGCATAGATCAATTGATAAGGGATGGTTAACTAAGTTTTATTTATTACTAGCGGACGTCACGCGGTTTTACTCGCGTAGCGCCCGTTCTGGTAGGAAAATGGAAAGAAAATATCGTGTGTGTCCCTCGGGGATTTTGAAGCTTCCCAACAGTAAAAAAGTTTTTAAAATCGGTTCAGTAGTTTTGGAACCTATTTGAAGTAAACAAACAATTAAATCTTTCGCCCTTTACTATATAAGTATAGATGGTGTAAAATATAAAGGAATTAGAAAATTATGATAATTCTTTAATTTTACTGACCTGTGCCTGTACATTTCAGCACGGCAATAAACTCAACACTATTATTTGGGACAAAATTCGGTGAAACGTTGGTGTAAGAATTTCTCTGCCTACCCTTTCGATGGTCAAAGTCATGTTACGTAGAAAACACGACTTTTTATGGAAGTTACACAAAAATATAATTATATTTTTCTTCTGTTTAGTCCTTAAGATAGATACATGATCTGAATAAATCCGAACAGTATTTTCCTCTATACGTTTCTAAATGAGAACAGACACAAAAAGAAAATAAATCAAACCCGCTCTTAGTCAGAGACAAATTGCTAGCTCATCACTTGTGAGAACCCTAACAAGTCATTTCCCACAATCAAGTCGGCAAGCCCCGCGGAATATAAAGTAGGTAACCGAGGTACTCTGTTCATTCTCTTTGAAATAGTATGCTTTTGTTTATCGATAACCTGTTTTATAAAATTTTTCGCTTGTAGTGGTCTTTTAAATTTGTTTCCCAACTAGCCTGTGTAATGAGTTTTCCCCTTTGCGTTTTCCTTACGAACGATTCCTATGGAAAAAATGTTAAGCCGATAATAACTTAAGGTTCTAGTTAAAACGACGCTACATTAACTCCTGAACTATTTTGGCTAGAAAAAAATCAGCCATAGTAACGGTTATTTGTGACAGAAATACAAACATATTTACGAACTTTAACATTTATTATTTTGATAAGACAAAATATTAAGAGTTGTTATTTCAATTTGCGTCTTGTAATTCTTTAATAAATGAGATTACTTAGCCCAAGTTTATATTATTCTTGGGACTTAAAAGTTTTCCAACTTTGAAACATCGATCAATGGTATTCCGTCTTAGATAAGAAGTAAATTTCCATAAACTCGTTAAGTAGCAATTTAAAGAAGTACTTTCTCAGCGGGATCAAATCCTACAAACAAAACGACCTAAGTAATGCCTCTTCTTTGTGTTGTATTGTTCAATAAAGCCTTTAAATCCATCTTTCCGCCACATCGTCAGTCGTTTACGATATTTAAGTGTACTTAAATTAAACAAACTGAACTGATTCTAACTTCAACTTGGATTGTGTTTTACGATTTTGAAATAAATTTAACCCGAATCGATTAAGTTGTAAAAACTTTTTGCACCACGTTACGATCGTAACTTAACTCTGTATCGTTGGTTTACCAATAAATTTGTTGGGAAAAGTTGTAAAATAAATTGTCCGAATTAACTGATCTGGTGACTTATCTATACAAAACTTTGAATATCCGCACCGCACCTAAAACCCAACAATAATGGTTCAAAATTTTGAAAGAGCTTATAGAACGAGAGGCACATCATGGAGCCCTCAAATTTAAAGTTACTCTCAAAAGTCATACAGACTGTGAAATCGGATCGCTAAATGTCTCCATGGTTTTATATCAGGCGGGGGGCTTTGCAAACCCAACAAAAAAAGTCAGTGTTTTGTAGATGATCCTGCGTTTATCAACTATCGATATGGCTATTTCTGAGATACCCATAAAAAAAGCGTATGTGGCGTTTCCATTTATGAACATTTCCGAGCTTCAAAGTAGGAGTACTTAAACCTAGATGAATGAAGGTCTTACGGATGGCTACAAAAGTAGGTAATAATTGTGAATTTCGACTTTAATCTAGTAGGCTCACTAATATAATCTGCTCTAGTCAGTTTTAACTCTGGTAAGCTTACCACCTCCACCTCCACCACCAAAAATGCGCACCTAAGTAAAAAACGGATCAGTAAAATATCAGAAACTACTAATTACTTTTATTTCAAGCTTAACTATAATTGCTACGCCGTAGCACTAAATAATTGCTACGACTTTGCTATGACTACGATCTATAGTTACGTCCAATTTATTAATGCACTGTCACATTGTTAATTAAAACAACAGTTTTGGAATACCCACAGGGCGTTGGGTAAATGGTGATATCGGGTAGCTATTTAGAATATTATATTTTAGATGTACTAAATTTAAATGTGACTTTACACTGCAAATACTTTCCACTAAATTAGAGTCTATTTACTCTTTTGAATAATGGACTTCAATGACCTTAATCTGAATGCTAGCCAGCTCTATTTTAAATGCAAGTACATTTTATCTACATCTAAATTCAAAAATTGTGTTAAACTTTTGCTGTAATGAAATTTTAGTGGTGAAACTTTCATGTGAAATTTTGACCATTGTTTACTAAGGGTGAGGCCACACTAGGTATAAGTGCGTAGCTGGTTGCTATGAGCCAAGTGACTCGCCTAGTGACACTTAAGCCTAGTATTTACTAGGCTTAAGTTTCACTAGGCGAGTCACTTGGCTCATAGACATAGACGACATGCTTAATAGGGGCTAAATGCCTGAATAGGGTTGGCATGCCGAGTGTAGCACCTCTGATGTTGCAAACTTTCATAGGCTACGGTGACCACAGTCCATCAGTTGGCGCCATAAGCTTGTCAGCCACCAGAGTATTTTTGAAAAAAGCCGCCACGGCCTAATCTAAAGGTTTAGTAATGATTAAACTTTTTTTGGGGTTGAACGTTAAGCCTACTTCTCCTTTTGACTAGTCATAGCGCAAGTTAGGCGTACTGCGAAATAGGCTTACCGAGCGCGCAGGGGTTGGAACGCTATCCCACTTTTTCCTTCGTCTTGAGCTCGTTTTTCTAAGGACTACGAGCAGCCAAGTAGCCGTTACTATGCTTGATACAATTTGATTTCTTTCGAAACTTTTTTAATAAAATTTATGCCTCTTGCCACGTGCCACCAAATCGTCACACTAAAATTCACCGTACTTATTCACAAACACTATTACATCTCAACAAGCCTTCACATATTCAGTTTTAAACTTCGCAAAAGCCCTAAATTGTTTGATAACAATCCTGACTTGTATTAAAAAGAAAAATAATATCGCGTTCATACCCACACCTATTGTACTGCCGATTGTGACCTTAACGAAACCCACTTTCGTGTAAACAAATATTACAGGGCCCTCCTTGAATGGGGCACTTTCCACCTAAAAATGACTTCTATTGTCATAAACAACAATACATGATTTATGAGACAACATCATCCTGCCACTACGTAGCGGTTTTATATAGGCAGGTAGCGATTAACTGACCGAGAAACGATTATAAGGTAGATTTATAGAATATGCCCCACTTAAATCAAATTTTGAACTATAAAGGTTGCAGTTTTCCTACTGTTTAGCCTTATGAGTAGAAATTGGGAAATATTTGAAACACGTGTTCATTTATTTTTATTGAAGAGTGTGTAAGTTGAATTTTTAAGACTAGTAAATAGTGCCGTGTGGCAACGGGACAGAGAACAAAATGTCGCCACCCCAATTAATCGCGAGGGTGTCATAATAGGCGACTAAGGGAACACTTTTGCAAAACGATCCATTGCGTAGAGAAGGAGATCTCAAAATCAAACCCGGTTGTCAGTAAAATGACAATCGTTAAGCCGAGCTGAAGGCCCTATGGGCAGCTTGAGAAATTTCAACTATGGTTCGTCACGATCTGCGCCTGTTCATTTCAATACGACAAGAGACTCACCACCTATTAAGTGGGACATAAAGCTAAAAGATGAAATAAGGGCGTATACTATGCCTCTGCCTACCCCTTCGGGGATAAAGGCGTGACTACTATGTATCGAGGTATGTATGAAATATCCCTCACATTGTTCCTTAGCTCGTAACGTTACGTCCTCAAGGGGGTTTACAGTCTAACTGTGCACTCTTTTAGAGGATGGCTTGCACATTTTGCTGCGCTGTCAATCTAACTTGAATTGAGAGACAACTCAATTCTGGATTATATTTTTACATAAGTAGATTAAATTTGTACTGTTGTTATTGTTTAAAATTTGCTAGATTCAGTGTTTACAGCATTTAGCAATGCCGTGAGATCAAACTGGTCAAGTTCATAAAGAATATTTTGCGAAACATTACAAGTGGTGTTATTCAATATTGTACCAAACATTGAAAATTAAACGCAAACAAATATTATTGTGGACACAGTCTCGGCTACGTAAATTAGGTATGCAAAAATAGAAAAAAAAAACATGTTGGCTGTGGCTCGACGGTATTTTATACAAGGTAAATAGGCACCGATGAAATTTGAAGGATATTTACACGAGGTATCCAAACAGGATAACAATGTTGGGAATAGAAAGTATTTTCCTTCGAAAAAAGTATCTTATTTACTTACGTGACCCTCCATTTATTAGGGTTACAAAACTAAAAAAAGTGTCATAAAAATAGGATACAACTTGAAGATTAAATTGAGACATTATTTCATAAATACAATAATCGTCATCCCAACTACTCAGTGGTGAGCCTGAAAGACTGTTAATAGATCATTTACAGAATCTAACTCTGAATCAGCAGGAATATCATCTAAGTACATATCTATATATTTACATTATTACTATCTAAACTAAACCTAAATAAGGCCCCCGTGGCGTTGTGCCCAAAAGACTAGCAGCATTCCTCCTTTGAATAGCAATACCTATTCGCTGAGCGAGAAAACTGCCAGCCCTTGGGTCACCAGTCGACTTTTCAAGGCGCATCAAAGTTGAATTATGATTATACAGTTTTTCAATAAAGTATAAATGATCCGTGTTCAAAGTCTGATATCGTGATATTTCAATGTGTTGAAAATACTCGCCTGATATCTGTATTCTTTTGCTGTACTTTATTTGTCTTTTTTTTTGGTTTAATGTTTGAAAATCCGTGAGACGTCATGCCAGACTCGAAGCGTCTCAAACCACAGGATTCCAGCCCATATATTATATAGTTTAGCATATTTAAGTAAATATTTACCTCATAGAGATAATTTTATATAAATCCTCCATAATCTAAGATAGTTAATCGAACACTATTATTATTCGTCACGACTAGCGGTGTAAATATTAATCAAGGCTTTTGAACCAAAATTAAACGTCGTCATAAAACTTAGATCGATTAATCCTTACTTACACACATAATAACATAAAATAAATGCATCGGTAGAACACGCTTGATCTAAGAATGTTCAGCGTTTAAGGAATTTAAAGTTTATTCCAAGTAATACCAGTCTCAGGTTAGTTTCGTGGTTGCAGAGCAGGGAACTAGCCTATTACTACTAACTAGGTAGGAGTGGTGAATGGTTTTAATCTGTCTGATTACGAGAATTCTAATACTATATTGCTCCAGGGGGGTCAAATCTAAAATTCTAAGAATTCTAGACGTGCTTGACGTTATGCAGAGACGTGCTATCCGAATAATCGGTTGTCCTGAGGTGACGGGAGGCCTCGAACCGCTGGCGCAGCGAAGAACAACAGCGTCCTTGGCTGCCTTCTACCGAATCACGGCGAATGTTCTGAAGAGCTCTTCAGAACATTCGCCGTGCGAACATTCTAGATGCGCCACGGCTTTCCATCAGACTGGTGTGACGTCGTTTTTTTTCTATGTGGGTAGTTGAGAAATAAAGTAAAGTTAAAATTTGCTCGTCTTTTAAATTGTAAATAAAAATATATTATAGTACTTATATTGATATTAATGCAGATAAAAAACAATTAGAAATATTCACCTACCAGTGAGAGTGTTTTTCCAACAGTTTGCACAACAATTATCTATTGTAAATAGCAGCACTATGGAGCACAATGTACAGGAATCTATGTCCAGTCTGAAGGCAATGTTTTTTGATGGTCTAGCAAAATTTGAAGCAAGGCTGCAGCAGACCGGCTCTGTGTCACCTACAAATATGTCCAGTATTGCGGCAGATTTTAATGTATTCAAGAACTTCATGATGGAATCTTTAAGCTTGCTTCAGCGACAGGTGGACAAGCTTGCCAGTCAGGTTGACAGTCTTGAAATGCATGGGCGGCGTAAAATACTTCTATTTCATGGGCTGGCAGATGACAAGTCGGAGGATACAACAGCTGTAATTGTCAATGCTGTTCAACGGCAACTCGGATTGAGCACCTTTGTCGCTGCGGATGTTAGGCGATGTCACAGAATGGGCCGTCCATCTAATGCCCATAAACCCAGGCCTATTTTGGTAAAATTTGACAAAATTGAACTGAGAGATAAGGTCTGGTTTTCAAAGACGTTGCTGAAGGGTTCTGGTTTGACATTATCAGAGTTTCTCACAAGGGCTCGACACGAGGTTTTTCTAGCTGCTCGTGAACGCTATGGTGTCAAGAAGAGCTGGACAAGGGATGGTCATATTTATGTCATTGATTCGAAGGCTCAGCGTCATCGAGTGGCTACAATGCGGGATCTCGCTAAGATCAGCGATGTCGATGACAAACCAGCTGAAGCTCCTAAAACTGTAACTAGTAAGTCCCGGCGTGCTGTAACTACCAAAAAGTAATTGTTTATTTATCATCGTTGGTGCTACAGTGGTTGAGTAATTGTAAGGACAACAATAGCAGTTCACTACACTTTCCGCTTATCTAACTGTTTATCTCTTTCTTTTTATATAGGTACTGAACGTAGACACTCTTTGCTATTTGTATTTTGTTATTATACGTATCACTTTTCTCTAGTACGATAAGATGAATAATATGTTTTTATCATGAGTACAACTTTTACCGATAAATAATTCACTCACTACCTACAATAATAATGTTTATTGTTGTTCTTGTTGTTGAGAATACAAACAATAACAGCAAATGTCAGTGGGCGGCGAGATTGTGACGGTGACATCTAAAAATGTCAATGTCAATCGATTGTCTGTCACTGGGTGCGTTCCGTTTTGCGTTACATTACTTGTGGTTGTGAACTGTTGTTGAAATTTGTTCTCATTTTTGTTTCTAACAAATTCAGTGATTTATTTATTTTATAATGTTTTGTTCTGTATTATTTTGTTCCATGCCTGTAGCTACGTTTTTCAATACTCAGACACTCAACTGGCGGGTGGATAGACATTCGAACTAATATAACTAATAATATCTTTGTAGTTAAATCTTTCTTATACCTATTATATTATTATTCTATTATACCTATTTATATATATTATTTATATTTTTATACTTATTTTATTATATATCTATGACAGATTTAAGACATGACAGTAATAGTGAAAGTTTTTATCTGGGTTCGAGCCTCTTTAATAGTTTTGTCAGTGTTCCAACACTGGCTGAAACGTTAAATTCTCGGTTTTCTGATGTACCTGAAAGTTTCAATGTAGTCCATTTAAATGCCCAGAGTATTCCCTCCCATTTTTCTGATATGCTGACTTCTTTCGACTGTAAAGACATTCATGCAATTCTTGTTTCAGAGTCCTGGTTCAGGACATATCATTCATCTTCCGCCTTCCCACTTCCAGGTTTTAAATTAATAAGAAATGATCGTGGTGGCGACGAGGTTGGTGGCGGTGTTGCAATTTATATTCGTTCTCAAATTCCTTTTCACGTCCTTGATGTGTCAGCACAGCCACCACCCCCGAATGCTGGGGAGCATCTCTTCCTGGAGGTGGAACTTAATCATTCCAAAGTTTTGTTGGGTGTTTATTACTGCCCATCTTCAAACATTAGTTTCTTTGCATCCTTTGAACGTCTTTTGGAAAAGCATACCCCGTCTTACAGTCACACAGTCATACTAGGGGATTTCAATACCTGTCTCGTAAAAAATGATCCTCGCTCTCTCGCTCGCGCTTCTTCTTTTCGCCGTTTGATTCAATCCTGTAATCTTTCAATTCTTCCCCTGAATGTCACCCACCACTTTCCAGACTGTAGACCATCCCTTATAGACCTTATCTTGGTATCATCAGTGGAGCACGTCATTAAATATGGCCAATGTAATGCGGATGCTTTCTCTCACCACGATCTACTCTTCCTTTCCTATAAACTTCGCCCTCCTAAGGCAAAATGCAAAATACTGCGTAAGCGCAATTTTGGTGCTATGAACCTTGACAGCCTTCGTGGGGATGCTGACAGGGTTGACTGGGACTCATTATTTACATCAGAATCTATTGATGAAAAAATTAGCATTTTTAATAAACATATCATAGAGCTTTATGATAAGCATGCTCCTATCCGAGCGATTAAAATAAAACATATGCCTGCTCCGTGGCTCACTGATGCCATAAAAAAGGTAATGGCCAAGAAAGTTGCAGCAAAATTTAAATATAAATGTCGACCGACTACATGCAACTTTGAAAAATATGTCGAAATACGTAATCACTGCAATAAGGTGTGTAGAAATGCACAACGCCAGCATATTCATGCATCAATTGAAAACGGTGATCCACCTAAAGTGTGGAAATTCCTAAAAAGCATAGGGGTTGGAAAGTCTAAAGAAAATAGTATTCCTAAAAATTTTGACCTCGATGCACTTAACTTGCATTTTTCTTCTTCGTCCGGTTTTGGAGGGACCACCAAGACCAATACACTTAGTCATCTTTCATCACTTCCAACTCCAAATTATCCGAGTTTCTTCTTTGAATCTTTCACTAATAGTGATGTTAAGAAGAGCATAATGGCGATTGCATCAAGTGCAGTGGGTAGTGACTATGTCAGTCGTAACATGATCATACCTATCCTAGATCAAATCCTTCCTGTCTTGACTCACATTTTAAATTTTTCCATTTCTGTGAGCCTTTTTCCATCCGTTTGGAAAGAAGCACAGATTATTCCTCTACCAAAAAAAGGTAACGCATCATGTTTTTCCCACTTCCGTCCTATCTCTATACTACCATTTCTTTCTAAAGTTCTAGAACGCCTTGTCTATAACCAGCTTAACACGTTCCTGTCTACCAACTCTTTGCTAAATCCTTTCCAATCTGGTTTTCGTACTGGACATAGTACTGTAACTGCACTAGTTAATGTTACGGACGACATAAGAATAGGCATGGAGAAGGGCAGCCTCACGGTACTGTCTTTGCTTGATTTCAGTAATGCCTTCAACACTGTGGACTATGATATCCTACTCGGCATACTTCGCTCTCTTAACATATCTCCTATGGTGCTTGATTGGTTTCAAAGTTACCTGATTGGGCGCCGGCAACGTATATGTGTAGAAGATTCTCTTTCTTCTTGGACTAATATTACAGCCGGTGTTCCACAGGGCGGCGTTCTGTCTCCTTTACTCTTTGCTATATTTATAAATTCAATTTCTCAAAAATTAATTTCATCCTACCACCTTTATGCAGATGACTTACAAATATATACACAGGCGCCGTTAAACCAGTTGCACGAAGCAATTGCTGCAATGAACACGGATTTGGATCGCATATGTGAATGGAGCATTAATCATGGGCTTCAAGTTAATCCCTCAAAGACCCAGGTCATTATAGTCGGGAGTTCTTGGATAACGTCACGTATCGACTACACAATTTTGCCACAAGTTATTTTTAATGGTACTCCTATTGGTATAAGCGATGTGGTCAAAAACTTGGGAGTGCATATCGATAGCACATTGTCCTGGGATCATCAGCTACAGGAGGTCGGGCGCAAACTGTTTGCATCTGCAGGATCACTACGTAGATTACGTAGTTTTCTCCCCACAGCCACTAAAATTGCGCTTGCCCACTCTCTTTTGCTCCCAATCCTTGATTATGCAGATGTCAGCTATCTTGATCTCACAGAGGAGCAATTTGACAGGCTTGAGCGCCTTCAAAATGTTTGTATTAGATTCATATTTGGACTACGCAAATATGACCACGTATCTGAATTCAGAAAAAAGCTCAAGTGGCTCCCAATTCGCTTTCGACGGAATACTCACATATTAGCTTTACTATACAATATACTGTTCAATCCTTGTACTCCCCGATATCTCAAAAAACGTTTCACGTTCCTTCATGACAAACATTCGAGATTTTTAAGGTCATCAGAAAATTTGACTCTTTGGATGCCACAGCACTCAACAAATTTCGTGGACAAATCCTTCACTGTACAAGCGATTCGCCTGTGGAATGCTTTGCCAGTATCTATAAGGCGAGCACAATCACTAGTATCTTTCAAGAGTATGCTAATGAATCACTTTTTGTCTATTTCCGACTAGTACCTACTTCGTATTTTCTTCTTAGTATGTATATGTCTCTAAATACGAGTATATGATAAAGTATATCGTGTCTGTATGTATGTTTATGTATTGTATATATTATATAATATGTATGTGTATTTATGTATGTTTATTTATATGTATATAATTATAGTTATGTTGTTGGTATATGTTTGCTTCTAAAATTTGTACACTGCCCCTATCAGCTTCATGTTTTCTATCCATCCAAAGGTTGCCTGGCAGAGATTGCTTTTAGCGATAAGGCCGCCTATTGTACATACGTAGATTAAGATCTTCTTCTTTGAATATGTTCCTTTATGGTGTACAATAAAGAATATTTTATTTTATTTTATTATTCTGATAATTGAAATAGATAAAATGTACTGCCGAATATTCGAGAATGGTCTCGTGGTGTAGGGATGACCGCATAGATCAATTGATAAGGGATGGTTAACTAAGTTTTATTTATCACTAGGAGACGTCACGCGGTTTTACTCACTTAGCTCCTGTTTTAGTAGGAAAACGGAAAGAAAATATCGTGTGTGTCACTCGGGGATTTTGTAGCTTTCCAACAGTGAAAGAGTTTTTAAAATCGTTTCAGTAATTTTGGAACCTATTTGATGTAAATAAACAATTAAATCTTTCGCCCTTTACTATATTAGTATAAATGGTATAGCGGCAAAATATATAGAAATAGAATAATATGATAATTCTTTAATTTTTACTGACCTGTGCCTGTACATTTCAGCACGGCAATAAGCTCAACACTTTATTATTTGGGACAAAATTCGGTGAAATGTTGGTGTATAGTATGCGTCTGCCTCCCCCTTCAACACACAAAGTTGTGTTACGCGGAAAACATTACTTCTTAGGGTCGTTACACGAAAACAAAGTTATATTTTTCTCCTGTCTTGTCCTTATGATAGATTCACTACACATGATCTGAATAAATCCAAACAGTATTTTCTTCTATATGTTTCTAAATAAGAACAGACACAAAAAGAAAATAAATCAAACCCGCTCTTAGTCAGAGACAAATTGCTAGCTCATCACTTGTGAGAACCCTAACAAGTCATTTCCCACAATCAAGTCGGCAAGCCCCACGGAATATAAAGTAGGTAACCGAGGTACTCTGTTCATTCTCTTTGAAATAGTATGCTTTTGTTTATCGATAACCTGTTTTATAACATTTTTAGGGTTTCGTAGCCAAATGGCAAAAACGAAACCCTTATAGATTCGTCATGTCTGTCTGTCTGTCTGTCTGTCCGTCCGTGTGTCACAGTCACTTTTCTCCGAAACTATAAGGCCTATGATATTGAAACTTGGTAACTAGATGTATTCTGTGAACCGCATTACGATTCTTATATATAAAACTAGAAAAAAAAGCAGTAAATTTTATTTTTCATCAAATCCATACGGGGGTATCTATAGATAGATCTTCAAAAATGCTATTGAGGTTCTTAACATCATTTTTTTCTAAAGTGAATAGTTTGCGCAAGAAACACTTCCAAAGTGGAAAAATGTGTGCCCCTCCCCCCTCTAACTTCTAAACTAAGAGAATGATAAATCTAAAAAGAATATATGATGTACATTGCCATAAAAACTACCAACGAAAATTGGTTTGAACGAGATAGAGCCGGTAAATTTGTTTCGTAACTAGCCTGTGTAATGAGTTTTCCCCTATGCGTTTTCCTTACGAACGATTCCTATGGATAAAATGTTAAGCCAATAATAACTTAGGGTTTTAGCTAAAACTACGCTACATTAACTCTTGAACTATTTTGGCTTAAAAAAAATCAGCCATAGTAAGGGTTATTTGTGACGGAAATACAAACATATTTACGAACTTTAACATTTATTATTTTGATCGAACGTCATAATTAAGAGCTGTTACTTCAATTTGCGTCTTGTAATTCTTTAATAAATGAGATTAATTAGCCCAAGTTTGTATTATTCGTGGGACTAAAAAGTTTTCCAACTTTGAAATATTGATCAATGTTATTCCGTCTCAGATACGAAGTAAATTTCCATAAACTCGTTAAGTAGCAATTTAAAGAAGTACTTTCTCAGCGGGATCAAATCCTACAAACAAAACGACCTAAGTAATGTCTCTTCTTTGTGTTATATTGTTCAATAAAGCCTTTAAATCTATCTTTCCGCCACATCGTCAGTCGTTTACGATATTTAAGTGTACTTAAATTAAACGAACTGAACTGATTCTAACTTCAACTTGGATTGTGTTTTACGATTTTGTAATAAATTTAACCCGAAGCGATTAAGTTGTAAAAACTTTCGGCACCACGTTACGATCGTAATTTAACTCTGTATCGTTGATTTACCAATAAATTTGTTGGGAAAAGTTGTAAAATAAATTGTCCGAATTAACTGATCTGGTGGCTTATCTATACAAAACTTTGAATATCCGCACCGCACCTAAAACCCAACAATAATGGTTCAAAATTTTGAAAGAGCTTATAGAACGAGAGGCACATCATGGAGCCCTCAAATTTAAAGTTACTCTCAAAAGTCATACAGACTGTGAAATCGGATCGCTAAATGTCTCCATGGTTTTTTATCAGGCGGGGGGCTTTGCAAACCCAACAAAAAAAGTAAGTGTTTTGTAGATGATCCTGCGTTTAACAACTATCGATATCGCTATTTCTGAGATACCCATAAAAAAAGCGTATGTGGCGTTTCCATTTATGAACATTTCCGAGCTTCAAAGTAGGAGTACTTAAACCTAGATGAATGAAGGTCTTACGGATGGCTACAAAAGTAGGTAATAATTGTGAATTTCGACTTTAATCTAGTAGGCTCACTAATATAATCTGCTCTAGTCAGTTATAACTCTGGTAAGCTTACCACCTCCACCTCCACCACCAAAAATGCGCACCTAAGTAAAAAACGGATCAGTAAAATATCAGAAACTAATAATTACTTTTATTTCAAGCTTAACTATAATTGCTACGCCGTAGCACTTCATAATTGCTACGACTTTGCTATGACTACGATCTATAGTTACGTCCAATTTATTAATGCACTGTCACATTGTTAATTAAAACAACAGTTTTGGAATACCCACAGGGCGTTGGGTAAATGGTGATATCGGGTAGCTATTTAGAATATTATATTTTAGATGTACTAAATTTAAATGTGACTTTACACTGCAAATACTTTCCACTAAATTAGAGTCTATTTACTCGTTTGAATAATGGACTTCAATGACCTTAATCTGAATGCTAGCCAGCTCTATTTTAAATGCAAGTACATTTTATCTACATCTGAATTCAAAAATTGTGTTAAACTTTTGCTGTAATGAAATTTTAGTGGTGAAACTTTGATGTGAAATTTTGACCATTGTTTACTAAGGCTAAGGCCACACTAGGTATAAGTGCGTAGCTGGTTGCTATGAGCCAAGTGACTCACCTAGTGACACTTAAGCCTAGTATTTACTAGGCTTAAGTGTCACTAGGCGAGTCACTTGGCTCATAGACATAGACGACATGCTTAATAGGGGCTAAATGCCTGAATAGGGTTGGCATGCCGAGTGTAGCACCTCTGATGTTGCAAACGTTCACAGGCTACGGTGACCACAGTCCATCAGTTGGCGCCATAAGCTTGTCAGCCACCAGAGTATTTTTGAAAAAAGCCACCACGGCCTAATCTAAAGGTTTAGTAATGATTAAACTTTTTTTGGGGTTGAACGTTAAGCCTACTTCTCCTTTTGACTAGTCATAGCGCAAGTTAGGCGTACTGCGAAATAGGCTTACCGAGCGCATAGGGGTTGGAACGCTATCCCACTTTTTCCTTCGTCTTGAGCTCGTTTTTCTAAGGACTACGAGCAGCCAAGTAGCCGTTACTATGTTTGTTGCAATTTGATTTCTTTTGTAACTTTTTTAACAAAATTTATGCCTCTTGCCACGTGCCATCAAATCGTCCCACTAAAATTCGCCGTACTTATTCACAAACACTATAACATCTCAACAAGCCTTTACATGTATAGTTTTAAACTACACAAAAGCCCTAAATTGTTTGATAAAACATTAATCCTGGCTTGTATTAATAAAAAAATAATATCGCGTTCATACCCACACCATTGTACTGTCGAATGTGACCTTAACGAAACCCACTTTCGTGTATACAAATATGACAGGGCCCTTCTTGAATGGGGCACTTTCCACCTAAAAATGACTTCTATTGTCATAAACAACAATACATGATTTACGAGACAACATCATCCTGCCACTACGTAGCGGTTTTATATAGGCAGGTAGCGATTAACTGACCGAGAAACGATTATAAGGTATATTTATAGAATATGCCCCACTTATATCAAATTTTGAACTATTAAGGTTGCAGTTTTCCTACTGTGTACCCTTATGAGTAAAATTTGTGAAATATTTCAAACACGTGTTCATTTATTTTTATTGAAGAGTGTGTATGTTGAATTTGTAAGACTATAGCAAATAGTGCCGTGTGGCAACGGGTCAGAGTACAAAATGTCGCCAACCCAATTCATCGCGAGGGTGCCATAATGGGCGACTAAGGGAACACTTTCGCAAAACGATCCATTGCGTAGAGAAGGAAAACTCGAAATGAAACCCGGTTGTCAGTAAAATGACAATCGTCAGGCCTAATTGAAGGCCTTAAGGGCAGCTTGAAAATTTTCAACTGTGGTTCGTCACGACTTGCGTTTGTTCATTTCAATACGACAAGAGACTCACCACCTATTACGTGGGAAATAAAGCTGAAAGGTGAAATGATGGCGTATACTATGCTTCTGCCTACCCCTTCGGGGATAAAGGAGTGACTACTATGTATCGAGGTATGTATAAAATATCCTTCACATTGTTCCTCAGCTCGTAACGTTACGTCCTCAAGGGGGTTTACAGTCTAACTGTGCACTCTTATAGAGGATTACTTGCACATTTTGCTGGGCTGTCAATCTAACTTAAAAAAATCTAGTAAGTCATCACAGATAACTCAGTTCTGTATTATATTTTTACATAAATTAAATTTATACTGTTGTTATGGCTTAAAGTTTTCTAGATTCAGTGTTAACAACATTTAGCAATGCCGTGAGACAGAACTGGTCAAGTTCATAAAGAAAATATTGTGAAACATTACAAGTGGTGTTATTCAATATTGTACGAAACATTGAAAATTAAACGCAAACAAATATTATTGTAGACACAATCTCGGATACGTAAATTAGGTATGCAAAAATAGAAAAAAAAATCATGTTGGCTGTGGCTCGACGGTATTTTATACAAGGTAAATAGGATGAAATTTGAAGGATATTTACACGAGGTATCCAAACAGGATAACAATGTTGGGAATAGAAAGTATTTTCCTTCGAAAAAATTATCTTATTTACTTACGTGACCCTCCATTTATTAGGGTTGCAAAACTAAAAAAAGTTTGCATAAAAATAGGATAGAACTTGAAGCTTAAATTGAGATCATATTTCATACATACAATAATCGTCTAGTGGTGAGACTGAAAGATACTTACCTTGGAGGGGATTGGTTAAACCGCGAAGCCGAGCAAACTTGAACATTCCTCTGACCCAAGCCTCTTATGTCCTGCAAATCATAGGAAATCCTGTATGTAGACCTGTTATTGACTAGTACTACTGAAGAATTAAGAAATTAAGGGACTTACCGTCACGAAGGTTTCCTTTACCTACTTGGGTGCACCCAATTCCTGAGATTCTTGACCGTAGACCAGAACTTCACAATCTCCTTAAGATTTAGAAATACAGAACGAGGGCTAATTGACTATCACCAGCAAGTTTTCGACTTATTTTTCGCACATCAAGAGCGTCGCGAGTTCGTACGTTCAACGCGGCGGCCATAACAACTTTTTTTTAGTTCTACCGCGCTCCACTAGTTTATAACGCGCGGCGCGGCTATTAGGGTTTTGAGACTTTGAGTGGCGGGAAGATTTAAATTTGGAATAAATGAGAATTATAGTAGTGATGTCGTAACATACCTACTGTTGGATCATTTACAGAATCTAACTCTGAATCAGCAGGAATATCATCTAAGTACAAATTTATTTACATTACTAGCTGTTACCCGCGACTTCGTCCGCGTGGAAATTATGTTATAAGCAAAGTATAAACCGTATTATATTTGAGCCTCTAGGATAAGTCGTAACCAAAATGTGGGAACAAATTTAGGACATCCTCCAACTTACCTGGGGAGTTATGCGCTAGATGGATTTTTTTAACGTGAGGAAAATCACACATGAATGTACTATGACTCCCACTGACTAAAAACCACACGTATCCCACCTAACGGCCTACGATTGGGAGCCCCGGGCAAGCCCACTAAAGGATACATTAGGACTGCGCTAGATGGATAGGAAGAGACCTCATGGTTTTAGTGGGTCCAAGGCCGGTATGACGTACGTGTTTATTAATTAGCCCCTTTAATAATTATAAGAGTAAGTAGTATGGCGAAGCGCGAATACGAAACGTTTGTTAGATTAGGGCCACAGACTGAAAACTTTACGCATAATCGGAAGAGTTGAGACGATAACACTAACGCTAACGGTAGCCAGTAAATGGCAGTCGTTAAACCAAGTTGAAGACCTTATAGATTTAATAATTTTCAAAAGTAGGCAGTACTAACGCCTGTCCATTTCAACGCGGCAATGCGGCTCACCACCTATTACGTTACGTGGGACAAATTAAAAAAAGGTAAACATATAATATGACTCGATACCCCTTTGGAGATAAAGGCGTGACCGTATGCATGTACTTATTATGTTCAAGGTGATTTAATTTATGTACCTATGTCACTGTAGCCAAAGCTCAACATTTTTCAGTAAAGTTGTTTAAAGAATGTTCATTATAAACAACGTTTGTGTGGCGTGTTGGCTTAATCATAAAAGAGCTGCTTAATGGTTATGGCTATTGTAAAATAATTGCTTTAGAATAGACTTAATCTTTAAGCTCTTTTTTGATTAAGCAAACAGGGCAGTTTCACACGCTGCTTGATGAGTCTGATGAAGAAATACCTCTCCTTTCATAGATATTATGTGACGTATACGAAGTTGCGATGGTTAGCTAGTCTATACATATAATAAAACTGTTGAGGGTCGAGAGTCTCCTGAAGCCGAAAATGAAATTACGTTTTTCATGTGTGTCTGTCTGTCTGTATTCCGAGTAAGTATCACGCCGAAGTTACTGAATGCATTTGAATGAAACTAAGTACAATCAGAGCTTATAATCCGAGGAAGGTTCTAGGATACTTTTGATCTCGATATTTTGCGCGGTTCCTTTGGGAGAAGGGATGAAAGACAAAACGGTTTTTTAGTTGTTACTTCTCAATGCGTTTTCGGATTCCAAAATTTTTTTTTTTAGTGTTATAAAGGGAATACTGTAAGGAATGTTTCACACAAGTTTCCATGTTAAAGGTTTTCTAGTTCAGGAATTAGAGACATCCCAACTTTTGCAAAACCTAGAATTCAAGGATCCCTTTGAATGTGAGGGTAAATCTAAACTGGCGTGTTGGCTTAATGATAAAACAGCTTAATGATTAAGGCTATTGTAAAATAATTCAGTCCGCGCCGAAGGCGTTTACTCACGCCCCCCCCCCCCTTTAAAAGCGGGATCGCACCCGAAACCTCAAAGACGTGGCATAGCACCCGAACCACCTCCTAGGCGAGGACACAGTGGCGGCCGTGGGTCTGCTGGGAATCCTGGGACATCCTTCTGAGGGCTTACCCGGGGCTCCCAACCATAGGCTCTTAGGCGTTACTTAAGGTTTTTTTTAATTGGTAGGAGTCCGGCATAGCATCCAGGATGGATTTTCCTTCACGTTATAAAAAAGTATACTACATATTACATGGCTTGTACAATAGTATAGCGTAGCCTGAAATTTGATTTATATTAGTGTGAGCTATGAGATCTAGAAAACTGATAAACTTACTTATTATGTTATATACTAAATGCATATTTAAAAACAAACACGTACTCTAATGAATTTGATTATTGTTCTTTATCAAGCCTATAAATTACTACTACTAATCTTTACAGTTAGGTACTTTTGATTGTTGCCCGTAAATACATAAACAAATATATTTTGTGTCTGTCAAGCCGTTAGAATAATTATATGAAAGAATATGAAATAAAATTTCATTGACTGCCTCTGTGGCGTAGTCGGTGTAGTGATACTGCCTGTCGCGCCGGAGGGCTTGGTTCGATTTTTGGGTTGTTCCAATTAGTTGTGTGTTCCACAAATGTTTGTTTCGGAGTTTGGGTGTTTTCTATGTTTAATATGTATGTATTTAGAATTATATAAGTATGTATATCAGTCGTCTGGATATCGTAGCAAACACAGAATTTAATTTTTCCCTACCGGGCCTCCAAGATATTTAGCGTGATAATATGTAACCGGTGTGTAAAATCAATCTCTTACTAATATTACTGCAACGTTTTAGTTTAATCAATCCACATACTTACATATTTCATTAGCCTCTGCCTAGTCCCTAGGATATGTAGCGTGATAATACATACATACATACATACATATAATCACGCTTGTCTCCCATCGGGGTAAGCAGAGACTATGGCTTTCCACTTGCTACGATCCTGACATACAACTTTCGCTTCTTCTACTTTCATAACTGTTTTCATACACGCTCGCCGGTTAAGGGTACTCTTGACCTTGCCTTTTTCCAGAACGTCTCTGATTTGATCGGCATGCGTACGCCGAGGTTTACCCCTACCAGTTTGCCCATTCATTCTCGCCTCATAAATCTGCTTTGTCAGTCTATTCTCATCCATTCTTTCCACGTGTCCAAACCATCTAAGCATCCCTTTTTCGATCTTAGTCACTACATCTTCTGTTATACCACATTTTTCCCTTATCACGCTATTTCTTTTTTTGTCCATTAAAGTCACTCCAGCTATACTTCGCAGACTTCTCATTTCCACTGCATTAATTTTGCTTTCATGCTTCTTCTGCCATACCCAACTTTCACTACCATACATAAGTGTAGGGATGAGCACTCCCCTATGTACAGCCAACCTGGCCTTCTCAGACACATTTTGACTGCTCATAAAGGTGTACATAGCCCCATTCACTTGATTTCCTGCCAAAACTCTTCGCTCAATATCCTGGTCACACTATCCATCCCTTACAAATTTGGAACCCAAGTATACAAATTCTTTCACCTGTTCCACTCTTTGCCCTTCAATGAAGATTGAGCAATTCGTCATACTTTCTTCTCTTTCAAAAACCATAACTTTCGTCTTGTTTACATTTACTTTCATTCCTCTACTTTTTAGAGCCTCATTCATACTATTAACCATCAGCTGCAATTCCTCCGCTGATGATGCTAATATCACCTGATCATCAGCGTATAGGAGGCATTTGACGGTCAGTTCATTCATTTTTAAACCATACATACTCTCTTGCAGTGCTTTCAGACAACTATCCATGTATAGATTAAACAGCCACGGAGACGCTACACAGCCCTGTCTCACACCCTTTTCAATGTGAAAGAAGTCCGTGCAGGCCCCGTTGATCCTGACACAAGCACTAGAACCCTCATAGAGAGACCTCAGTGCCCGTATCAAGTTGCTGTTCACTCCATACATGGACAATATTGACCACAGTTCATTCCTCACCACTCTGTCATAGGCCTTTTCCAAGTCCACGAATATGCAATAGACCTTTTGACTTTTAGCCAAAACTTTCTCAGCTACGCATCGTAAGGAAAAGACCTGATCCGTACATCCCCTTCTTTTCATAAATCCTGCTTGCACATCCCACATTTTTCCTTCAGTTTCATTCATCACTCTTTTTATCAACACTTTTGCATACAATTTGCCAACGATGCTGAGCAAGCTTATGCCGCGGTAGTTTTTGCACTCTTGCTGCGACCCTTTTCCTTTGTAAAGCGGCACAATGACAGCTTTACACCATTCTGCTGGTACTCTGCCACTTCGCCAACAAAAGTTAAAAAGGCGGTACAGCTGGCAAGCTACCACGCCATGTCCAGCTTTCAGCATTTCGACAGAAATCCGATCTATTCCAGCAGCCTTTCCTACTTTCATACAATTCAACGCTTCCACTATTTCTCCCATACTTAACTCGCGATAACTCTATACTGAACTCGTGATAATATTTAAAGCCTATTTAAAGATCCAACCTTTTCTGTATTTTGCAAAAATATACAAACAGATTTTCATTGTTCTCTGCCGAGGTCCTAAAAAAATTAGCGTAATAATATGTTGTCTGAGTGTAAAACCTATCTCCTACTAATATTCCTGCTGCGTTTTAATTAAATCAATCCAACGGTTTAAACATTTCATTGCTCTCTGCTTAGCCCCTAGGATATGTGGCGTGATAATATATAGCCTATTTTAAGACCACACCCCTAAGTAATATTTGTGCAAAATTTGAACCTAATCTGTTCAGTACTTTTCGAGATCCTTCCGGACAAAGCAAAGCAAACAGACAAACAGACAAACAAACAAAAAAAATTCTAACTATATTTTCAGCTTCGGTATCTTATGTAGAACACCCGGCGAGCATTTTTTTGTTAATATATCCAATGTACAGTTTTGGCTTTTCTATCATTTTATTATATGTATAGATTACTATCTAAAATAAACCTAAATAAGGCCCCCGTGGCATTGTGCCCAAAACACTAGCAGTATTCCCCCTTTGAATAGCAATAGCAATTCGCTGAGCGAGAAAACTGCCAGTCCTTGGGTCATCAGTCAACTCTTCAAGGCGCATAAAAGTTGAATTATGATAAACAGTTTTTCAATAAAGTATGAATGATCAGTGTTCTAAGTCTGATATCGTGATATTTAATTGTGTTGAAAATACTCGCCTCATATTTATATATCCTTTTGCTGTACTTTATTTGTCCTTTTTTGGTTTAATGTTTGAAAATCCGTGGGGCGTCATGTAAGACTCAAAGCGTCTCAAACCACAGGATCCCAGCCTGTCTATAGTTTAGCATAGTTAAGTAAATATTTACCTCATAGAGATAATTTTATATAAATCCTCCATAATCTAAGATAGTTCATCTGACACTGTTATTATTCGTCACGACTTGAGATGTAAATATTAATCAAGGCATTTGAAGCAAAATTAAGCGTTGTCATGAAACTTAGCTAGATTAATCCTTATTTACACACATAAGAACGTCAAATAAATGCATCGTTGGAACAGGCTTGATCTAAGAATGTTCAGCGTTTCAGGAATTTCAAGTTTATTCCAAGTAATACCAGTCTCAGGCTAGTTCCATGGTTACAGATCAGAGAACTAGCCTATCTAACCAGATAGGAGCGGTGTATGCTTTTGATCCGTCTGAATTCGAGATTTCTAATATATTGCTTGCTCCAGGTGATGAAATCTAGGCTTCTCAGAATTTGGAAGTAGTGGTTGTAGATGTGTACACGTCTGTACTAGCTGTAAGTATTTTGACCCAGCTTACAGAACCGATTAATTTTCTTCTGAGGGCCTGGTGACGGTTGTTGCCCGTATTACGTAGAACTCACGAATTTACTGAAAAAGTTTAGGTGCTTAATTCAACTGTGCTTACCACCCTATAAGAATCTTTGTATGTTCTGTTAACAAATATGTTTTAAAATCCCAACACTATTAATTTTTATAAATCATTAAAATATGCTAACAAATTCCCGACGGAGCTATTCAAATAGCTCAACGCTATCACGAATAAATTGCGTATACTATCTAGTCACCTGAGATCTTTAGTTTCTGGGTATATAGACAAGGGTATTCTCAGTGGAAATATCTTTATGTGTAAATTCATATACTTATAATTACTGAATGCTAAAACCCTTACGGCCGACAGGTTCTGATAATTGAAATAGATAAAATGTACTGCCGAATATTCGAGAAGGGTTTCGTGGTGTAGGGATGACCGCATAGATCAATTGATAAGGGATGGTTAACTAAGTTTTATTTATTACTAGGGGACGTCACGCGGTTTTATTAGTAGGAAAGCGTAGCTCCTGTATTAGTGGGAAAACGGAAAGAAAATTATCGTGTGTGTCACTCGGGGATTTTGAAACTTCCCAACAGTTAAAGAGTTTTTAAAATCGGTTCAGTAGTTTTGGAACCTATTTGATGTAAACAAACAATTTAATCTTTCGTCCTTTACTATATTAGTATAGACGGTGCAAAATATAAAGGAATTAGAAAATTATGATAAGTCTTTAATTTTACCAACCTGTGCCTGTACATTTCAGCACGGCAATAAGCTCAACACTTTATTATTTGGGACAAAATTCGGTGAAACGTTGGTGTATAGTATGTCTCTGCCTACCCCTTCGACACACAAAGTTGTGTTACATGGAAAACATAACTTCTTAGGGTCGTTACACCAAAACAAAATTATATTTTTCTCCTGTCTAGTCCCTATGATAGATACATGATCTGAATAAATCCGAACAGTATTTTCCTCTATACGTTTCTAAATAAGAACAGACACAAAAAGAAAATAAATCAAACCCGCTCTTAGTCAGAGACAAACTGCCAGCTCATCACTTGTGAGAACCCTAACAAGTCATTTCCCACAATCAAGTCGGCAAGCCCCGCGGAATATAAAGTAGGTAACCGAGGTACTCTGTTCATTCTCTTTGAAATAGTATGCTTCTGTTTATCGATAATCTGCTTTATTACATTTTTTTGTAATAATGTTTTTTTGCGTCGTATAATTTTTTTTTCATTCGCCAGTGTGGTGAAGTTTTCCCGAAGGAACGATTAATATGGATAAGAT
The DNA here is from genome assembly GCA_933228765.1 of Miltochrista miniata. NCBI lineage: Eukaryota > Metazoa > Arthropoda > Insecta > Lepidoptera > Erebidae > Miltochrista > Miltochrista miniata. Next base: position 9,189,838 of record OW121773.1, on the reverse strand, counting down.
GTTCACCCAAAATTAAGGGTTCAGCTACTTAATTATACCATATTAATTATTGAACTATTTTGACTACAATAATAAATAAGAAATACATTTATTTTAAAATATATTCTACAGATTAATTACAGGTCAAATAAAGCAAAAAGAAGTGTCAACTTTCATGTTTTATGCGTGATTGAAAGTGAACTGCTAATTTGTTTGTAAGTCACAAACAAATTAGCACTTCACTTTATCATTCATTATTCACTTTATCATTCATTATCATAGTAGAACATAAAAGTTATAATTTCAATTTGCGCGACAGTATTGTAGTCCTTTAATTAATGAGATTACTAAACCCAAGTTTGTATTATTCTTGGGACTTAAAAGTTTTCCGACTTTGAAATATCAATCAAAATGGTATTCCGTCTCAGATACGAAGTAAATTTCCATAAACTGGTTAAGTAGCAATTTAAAGAAGTACTTTCTCAGCGGGATCAAATCCTACAAACTAAACGACCTAAGTAATGTCTTTTCTTTGTGTTATATTGTTCAATAAAGCCTTTAAATCCATCTTTCCGCCACATCGTCAGTCGTTTACGATATTTAAGTGTACTTAAATTAAACGAACTGAACTGATTCTAACTTCAACTTGGATTGTGTTTTACGATTTTGTAATAAATTTAACCCGAAGCGATTAAGTTGTAAAAACTTTCGGCACCACGTTACGATCGTAACTTAACTCTGTATCGTTGGTTTACCAATAAATTTGTTGGGAAAAGTTGTAAAATAAATTGTCCGAATTAACTGATCTGGTGGCTTATCTATACAAAACTTTGAATATATTTGCTCCGCACCTAAAACCCAATAATTGTAATGGTTTAAAATTTTGAAAGAGCTTATAGAACGAGAGGCACATCATGGAGCCCTCAAATTTAAAGTTACTCTCAATAGTCATACAGACTGTGAAATCAGATCGCTGGATGTCTCCATGGTTTTTCATCAGGCGGGGGGCTTTGCGAACCCAACATAAAAAGTCAGTGTTTTGTAGACGATCCTGCGTTTATCAACTATCGATATGACTATTTCTGAGATACCCATCAAAATAGCGTATGTGGCGCTTCCATTTATGAACTTTTTACGAGCTTCGAAGTACTCCTTAAACGAGTAACCTAGATGAATGAAGGTCTTAGACATAGGTTACACGCTCAGTGTGGCGTCAGTTCAGTCCATCAGTTTGGTCCGGCTAAGACTGATGCCAGAATGATGGATGAAAAACACGGTTACACGCTCAGTCTAGACTGACAGCAGACTGATAAAACTTACGTTAGTCACCATTCGTAAAGTGAAGACGACAGTCAAGTGAGTCACCTGATTCTGTCTAGCTATGGATATTTTGAAGAAAAAAAGAGCCTGTGCTATAATAATTATCGCTTTACTGCTAGAGAAACGCGTAATAGAGAAGCGATGGATGAAACACTGGCTACAAAAAAAAAATAACAAAAAAAACCGACTTCAAACAAAAACTAAAAATTGAAAAATAAAAGCACAACGTAATAGGTAGTAAATTTAGATTTATCAGATATTATTTAATGTAATACTGAATCGGCGCCAAGTAAAACTAGGTTTAGGTAGTTATTATTAATCTCTCATAGAAATATTGGCACCGACTTCAGTATTACAATCAATAATATCTGATAAATCTAAATTTACTACCTATCACTTTGTGCTAAGTTAATATTATTTTTCAATTTTTAGTTTTTGTTTGAAGTCGGTTTTTTTTTGTTAATTTTTTTTTTCATTATTTTCAGTGACGGGTAGACTGAAATTATAACAGTCTAGGGGTAATGTTCTTCCCAATACAAATTAATCAAGCCCAAACACAAGGTAGCTGCTTTAAATCGTTAAGGAATTCCCTCGATTCGAGGGATTTCTTCGATTTCTCGGACTATTCCCAGTATCCCCCGAATGCTATCCCCCGATCGGGGGAAACTGGGAACAAAAAATTCCCATTTTCCCCCGAAATATTATTTAAATTATAAATCCATTTTGGGAACTAACAAAAAAAAAATTACCACGAAGGCTAGGGCGGGAGCTCAGCTCCGCTTCGCTCCCGCCGTAGGGGGTCGTCCATTAATCGCGTGAGGTTTTTTTGGGCATTTTTGGGACCCCCCTTCCCCCTTGGTGATACTTGGTGAGGTTTCAGACTACCCCTCCCACCCCTGGGCCGAATCACGTGTATTTTTAGATTTTTTAGTAACTACAAAGATTTTTTAAATTTTATAGAAGTCCCTATTGTATTATCTATAGTAACTACAAAGATTTTTTAAATTTTATAGAAGTCTATATTGTAGGGTCGGCAGCGTGAGAGTGGCGACTCTGGTGTTGCAGACATTCATAGGCGGTGACCGTCAGTGGGCCATATGATTGTCTGCCACCTTAGTGGTATAAAAAAAATTAAGGTTGAATTTCCATGCGATCATTATGCTTTTGGTCACGACTATCCATTTTCAAGTGGGCAAAGCGGCGTTTCTTTTTGGTCACGGGGGAATGCGATTGGGCACCGTAATCCCAGCTGCGGGGGCAGCCGAGACGGTGTATGGGGCTCCCGATCCCGTAAAGGGACCGCCCTATCCACTAAATCCCGCGGTGTTCCTCCTCATCCTATAGCCGGGCCGAAGGATATCCAAAGATTATTCACGTCAGCCCGGCCGGGGGCTCCCCGCACTTCCGGGGCTCTCCCGGGGAGCAAGATGGGCGGCTCCCCTGGAGCTCCCTGAGCAGCTAACAAAAACCCAAGTCCGCATCGCACCGCTCTCTAGCGCCTCTGGAAGCAGAGAGGGTAGATTAGATAGCGGTCGTGCGGGTGGGCGCTGAAGGCATCTCCGGAACACGGAAAGGGGCTTTCCCCCTAATGATCATCGGTGGATGGGGTCCCACGACATGCGCCCACCAGTGGACACTGCTGCGTGCTAGTCTAGCATACATAACTTTTAATAAGGCTATAGATAGTCGAAAATCTGTACATCGAATATATTTGATAATTCTTTTCTAAGATTTTTTTACTGGATATTCTATGTAACTTCCACATTACGTCCGATACTAAAGCTAAAATTGTTTATTTTTTGTATGTCTTTCTGTATCACGCCATAACTATAGTACCATTTTAAATAATAGATACTGACATAATTTGAGATTATTATAGATCGGATTGATGCCGATATTCTGCGCGGTTCTTTTGGGAGACACGATGAAAGACCTTTTGAACCTCACGTGATCAATGGACGACCCCTTTATTTTATTAGGTGTGAAAGTGTTTCTTTTATTGAATTTTGATTTTTGTGTTTTATGATCAACGCATAGGTATTCCGATTTCAATTAATTTCTGATGTTAGAAAGAAATTAAGTGCTTTATGAATGATTCCATACAAGTTGTAATACTGTAGATTTTGTTGTTCGGAAATTAGAGAGATCCCAAATTCAGGGTTGTAAAGGTTTTGTTCAAAATAAATACACGTGATATCTCACATCACCCCCCACCACCCTAGTGATGTTTCGTGATTTTTGTCAGACCCTCTCCCCCCCCCCTTTTGAACCTCACGTGATTATTGGACGACCCCTTAGCCTTCTAACCTAACCTATCCGAGGCGAGGTTTTAACCATAATAAGTGAATGGTTAACACCCCGACTCAGAGTACCCCGACTCGGATAGGTTAGGTTAGAAGGCTAAGGCGGGAGCGAAGCGGAGCGAAGCTCCCGCCTTAGTCTTCGTGGTTATTTTTTTTTTTGTTTGGTTTGTTCCCAAAATGGCTCAAGTTTATTTCATTACCACCAATAGGCGAGTAGCGCGATTTTAGTTCCCAAAATGGATTTGTAATTTAAATAATATTTCGGGGGAAAATGGGAATTTTTTGTTCCCAGTTTCCCCCGATTATGAATTCGGGGGATACTGGGAATAGTCCGATTTCTCCAGGATCCCAGCATCAGATTCTGACTTCCTGTACATGGGACCAAAAGGGAAGCCCCAGCTTTCAAATAAAAAGAATCATCAAAATCGGTTAACTCTTTCAAGCGATTTGCCGGTAACAAATATTAAAAAAAATACAGACGAATTGAGAACCTCCTCCTTTTTTGGAAGTCGGTTAAAAAGAGAACATTACACGCATCTAAATTTATTAAATGAAATACGACAACAGGGTGAAGAAGAACACTTTCAAAATAGGGGGTGATGCGGGAGGCGGCGGCAGCGCTTCGTCGTTTGGCACGTCTTGCTCCATTGCGTCGCGGACGGTGACTGACTGACACGAGAATGATTCGAGCGGTTACACGATCAGTCTGGCATCAGTCTGCTGTCATTCACAACAGAATGATGAAAATATTTAAAATATTTAATTTTTGTCATTCTGGACCATCAGTCCGTCAGTCAACCGGTTAGACGATAATTCCACCGTCATTCTGAGCAGACTGATGGACTGAACTGACGCCAGATTGAGCGTGTAACCCATGACTTACGGGTGGCTTAAAAAGCAGGTAGTAACTGTGAATTTCGACTTTAATCTAGTAGGCTCACGATTATAATCTGCTCTAGTCAGTTTTAAGTCTAATAAGCTCAACACCTCCACCTGCACCACCAAAAATGAGCGATAGAGTGTTATTGCAAAACATCAATAACTTAAAATGTATTTTGTTACGACAGTAAATAAGGCTAGGTATTACCTAAAATGCCTAGCTGGCAATTTAAGAGTAATCAGTATCATGTAGGATATAGGAACATCGCTAGATCCCTATGCACAGAGTTTTCAAAAAACCAATCAGTATAATATCATAAACTAATTACTTTTATTTCAAACCCAACTGTAATTGCTACGAGTACGCTGTAGCACTTCATAATTGCTACGACGTAGCTATGTCTACGAACTATAGTTATGTCCAATTTATTAATGCACTGTCACATTGTTAATTAAAACAACAGTTTTGGAATACCCACAGGGAGTTGGGGAAATGGTTATATCGGGTAGCTATTCATTATATTACATTTTAGATGTACCTACATACTAAAATTAAATGTGACTTAACACTACAAATACTTTGCACGAAATTAGAGTCTTATTTACTCGTTTGAATAATGAACTTTAATGACCTTGTTCTAAATTTTAGCCAGATCTATTTTAAGTTTAAAGTATATTTTACATTTAATTCAAAAATAGTGTTTACCTTTGTTTGTTTTTATAGTACAGTATAATAGTACTCTTTGCTGTAATAATGCATTTGCTTTAATGTGAAATTTTGACCCCAGTTTAAAAAACTAAAGCTATACTATAAACGCCTAGCTAGTTGCTAAGAGCCAACTGACTCGTTTAGTGACCTTAATCCTAGTAAACAGACGATGTGCTTAACCTAGCATGATGGCTAAATAGGGTTGACAGCGCGCGTGTAGCGCTTCTGGTGTTGCAAGCGTTCATACGCTGCGGTGATCACCGTCCATCAGTAGGAGCTGTAAACTTGTCAGCCACCTAAACAGTATATTTTAAAATACTGGTTTCCCCACTTTCTTGGAGTTAGTTGGAGTGCTATCCCACTTTCCTTCGCTCTAAACTCGTTTTTCTAAGAACTACTTGTAGCCCAGTAGCCGCTACTAAGCTTGTTCCAGTTTCATTGCTTTTGAAACGTTTTTTTTTTACAAAATTTGTGTCTCTTTATTTAACCTTGATGTAGAACAATAGAACTTCCGTATTTGTTCACAAAAAACCGGCCAAGTGTAAGCTGAATTTGCGTATTGAGGGTTCCCTACCAAAAAATTGGCGAAAAATCACGTTGATTGTATGGGAGCTGAGATACAGCCTATATCAAAAGCAGCAGCTCTTATTTGGAATTGGGTTGAGAATAACCCTGGACACTTGACAGGGAAGTACCAGTACCTAATAGGATTCCATTTTTACAATTTGGGTACACAACCCTAAAAAAATATCGCATACTGTCACCTTGAAGTCAATAGCAGTGAGCCAATTCATGCTAAAAATATGTACTTATATGCCGTGACCTACAAAATTGCAATCGATTCATTCAATCACGAACAGTGTTCGAAGAATGACAATCAATCAAAAGGCGATGTTTGCCGCATTCTTTCCGTTGCGTTACATTTGTATTTGTATCTCTTTCTAACTGACGTATTGTATACATTATATTTTGGTGTCTGATGTCATATGAGTATGTAGTATATCTAATACTAGCTGACCCGCGCAACTTCGTTTACGTGATAAATGAAGAACCGCTCGACCGATTTTGTGCAAAGTTCACATAAACCATCTACTAAATAGTCCGAACAAAGCATAAACATTTGGTTTGGATAGGTGAGCCCGTTCTTGAGTTATAAAATTACAACGAAAAGTGGCATTGATTTTTATAGATATAGATATAAAATTCTCGTGTCACAGTTTTCGTTGCCACACTCCTCCGAAACGGCTTGACCGATTCTCATGAAATTTTGTGAGCACATTGAGTATGTCTGAGAATCGGCCAACATCTATTTTTTATACCCCTAAGTGACCGGGAACAACATTCCACGCGGGCGGAGCCGCGGGCAGCAGCTAGTAATATATAATATCTTTGGCACTGCTTGCAGTAGATTTGACAACCAATAATCAATTTATTTTAAATATTTTAATACTGAGTAAATTTTGATGTATTTTTACTTTTGTACGAAGCAAATAAAACCCTCAAGGTTTACTTACTTTGTTAAAAAAACATACAGACAAATTAAAAACCTCCTCCTTTTTTGAAGTCGGGTAAAAATACATAAACAAATAACCAAATTCTCGACACAGTGTACTGTCTTCAATTCGCATTCGATATTTGAGCAGCTCTTGAACAAACGAGGGCCATTTCTTATATGATAGAATTTATTTATTACGAAGCGTTTGACGCTTGCACTGTTAGGTATCCATTTTCCTAAACGAAGAGTAAAAATATAACAATTATGAGCATTAATGGTTAAATAGGTACCTTAAATACCTTATTGCTACATACCTACGCCTTTATGCCTCATCTTTTAAAATTTTCTGTAGAACTCAAACATAATATTCAACATTACAAGTTTACGAGCTGTATTACAAAATATTTCTTGAACTTTAAGAAACATTTAAACGTTAGAGAAGGCTGAAATTAGCACGTCGGAAAAAATAAATATGCAAAACAAATGTTAATACTACTGCACCCATTTTTAGGAATTTCGAATCGGACTAAAAGACTCAGTAGTCCGATGATTTATAATAATCTGCACCATCGGACTACTGAGCCGGAAAAGTCTCAGTAGTTCGATCATCGGACTATTCAATCGGACTACTGATACTAGGGGGATATTTTTGTGTAATGTTTAAAATTCTTCTATATTATTATTATGAATGTGAAAAATTGTGAAGATGTTTAGATGTTTGTTACTCAGTCACGGTCTAACGGCTAAACGGGTCTGGCTGAAATTTAGAACAAGTAAGGTCTGGAATAATATCTGTGTCTTTGTAAATGCCATGAGGAGAAACCGGTCAGGTTTTTCCCTACTAATATTATAATTGCGAAAGTAACTCTGTCTGTCTGTTATATTTTCACGCTTAACCGCTGATGCTTAATTTTGATGAAATTTGGTATAAAGATAGTTTGAGTCCAAGGGAAGGACTCTCTTTTTAACTGACCGCGCAGTCGCAGCCCAGCAAACGAACCAACAAGGAACGGGGGATTCACGACTCAATAGAGATAGCACACAAGTTCTCTCTGAAATATTTTGGGAACAGAATCCCACTTGAGCGAAGCCACGAGCATTTGCTAATATTTATAATAATGCGTAACTTTAGCTCGTTTATCCTGAAATTATTTAACTAATCCTATCCAAATATTGGAATAGGTTTCCTAGTCTATTCAATACCTGCCGTGATCCTAGAGTGCCTAGAGGCTTTTTGAGTTAGGTAGTAGTTTATTTTCATGTGATTTGAATTTAAACCATGTATAACATGAAGCCGTGAGACGGTCTCACGCAACTGCCCCTCTGTGCAAGTGAAAGTTCACTCCGATTGGCGTGTTTTAGTTTTATTACAAACTTTGAACAGATGATCCACGTGGCCTAGTGACGTAATATAATGCAACAGAGACACAGACTAAAACAGATAGACAAAGTCTCGCCATAAGCCCCTCTGCAATTTATTTTATAGAGAGGGGCTAAAACTTAGGCCAGTGTTCTGTTCTAACTTCAAAGCGAGGTGGTTCAATTAAAGTGTACATACCTTAAAAAACATCTCCACCTATCTTGAACACCTTTAATTACTTTATTATCATTGGATCGCTCTAAAGTTGAGTGAGAGAAAATATCTACCACATTAAGTCCACATATTATGTACGAATCAATGTATACTGTATTTCAATAGCTTTGCATTAAAATGTAAAGAAACACATTTGATCCAATATATCCATAGTTACTTGCAATTGAGTATTTACCCTGATTATATTCCAGTATCCAGGAGTCATACAGTGTTCTTACAATCATTTCGAAACCAAATAACTTCTTTATGACAGTTTATTTTCATTTAAAATACCAACTCAGGATAGCAAAAACTTCAATGATTTGTCATACTATATTTTTCTACTCATCTGTCTTAGACAACGATTGTCAAAACATGACATGTTTACATTATTGCCAGATCGGGTAGGATTGGACTATATAAAGTTTTCAAATATAATAAAATAAATACCATTACAGTTAGACATTGCTAAAATTGAGATCTATAAAGAGTACTATATCTACTTTCAGATTGTCCAAGACAATGTCTATTTCTAAACCACTGGGTCAAACAGATAATAAAATCAAAACTAGAATCCTTACTAATATTCTCTACTGACAGTAAAGGGTTGAAACCACAAACAGGTACTATTTAACTTAAATAACTAGCAGTACAACAGATTATAGTATCAAAGGCTCACTACAGCTAACGAACCACACTCCAATTGTACAATACGATTATGTTGACAGAATAAATATTTACTTGTAATCGCATTTCAAATACTAAGAAGTGGATTTGTGTTTTGATGGAATACTGTATTAGATGTATTAGTATGGTTTGTTCAATAGACTTAAGGACATTTTTTTTTAACATGAGGAAAATCTACATCGATGCTATGCCGGACTCCTACCGACTAAAAACCACACGTATCCTACCGATTAACCTACGGTTGGAAGCCCCGTAGCCCTCGGAAGGATACCCCAGAACTCCAAAGGGCTTAAGGACACTGGCAAAAGTCTTGCGGACCAGGAGAAAGGCCCTCGAAATGCCACCATGGCTTAACCACGTAGGCGGGAAATCATTTCGGAAAATTAAAAATATTCAGAAACAGTTTATAATAAAATAACCGATGCCCGCGGCTCCACCCAAGTAGATGTCGGTTATGTATGGCGACCAAAGGAATAATGGATTTACGGAGATCCAACCTTGAGTATTCTATTTTTGTTCATATCTCCGCTTTTACGATTGCGATGAAATAAATTTAACAGTCTGGCCCACATTTTACTAATAAACCGGGGTATTAACGATTTTGAAAGTTATGAGATATCGTCATTTGAATGTTATCAATGTCGTTGAGGTCATCCGGGATGTCCTAGGACACAGATATATACTTATCGCATCCTCGCGCCCTACACAACAGATACCTACCTATTATTGACTACGCTGACGCTTACTATTTAGACGCCACCGAGGAGCTTCTAGATAAACTAGAGAGGTTGCAAAATTTAGGGTACACCTCATGCAGTAGAACTTTTTAAGTAATAATTTTATATTGCATAACAACTAATAGCATAAACCTCTTTTCGCAGAATATCGTTTGGCATAAACTCATTTAGCATACATTGAAACCCATAAATTTGTAAGTCAGAATCATCTGTACGCATAATTTTTATATCCATAATAATCACAATGTATAATCATCACATCGCAGGAAGTTCAAAACCAGATTCATCTTTTGGTATATATTTCTTATCCATAACTATTTAAACCCAAAATATTACATATCATATGATTTACTTAAAAGTCTGAATTCATTGCATTAAAAAAAATAACCACGAAGGCTAAGGCGGGAGCTCCGCACCGCTTAATTAACCTTCTAACCTAACCTATCCAAGTCGGGGTACTCTCGAGTCGGGATGTTACTTTTGGAATATATTTTTTTGCGAAACAAATCATTTGGTAAATGTATATTTGACTAAATAAAAATTGAGCAAGTAAAAAGTTGCCAAATGAATATTTGACGAAGTGATTAAAATGCGAAATGTAAATTTGCTAAAGATTCTTATGGGAAATGAAACGCTGCAAAAATCTGTACTCTAAATGAACGTTATGCTAAATGAAGTTATACAAAATTTTAACTATGCCAAAGGTAATTAAGCCAAATAAAATTCTACTATCTTAAATGTATGCCATTCTAAATTCGGTCATAAGCACATTATGCCTAAAAATATTAATGTCAAATATTTTTTATGCCTAATAAATGATCGATTAAAGAAGTTTCTGCGAAGTGAGTTATCCCAAATAGGTTTCGGAGTATCAAGTTTCTACCAAATAGACGGCACCCAAAATTTATGTATACGCTTCATATTCAATCTCAGAAAGTATGATCACGTTTCCCATTTTCGCAAAGAACTCAAGTGGCTCCCTATCCGTCTTCGCCAGAACACTCGGATTCTCAATCTCCTTTTCAATATCCTTTACAATCCATCTTCACCCTCCTATCTGCGGGAGCGGTTCTCATTTGCACGCTCTCCCGACGATCCCTGCAGGACTAACCTCCGCCTTCTTCTCAAACTTCCTAGACACACAACCGATTTCTATTCTTATTCCTTTACTGTGCATGCGGTCAGATTGTGGAACTCATTACCACCTAACATCAGAGACAGTAAAACTATCTCTACCTTTAGAAGGAAAGACCGTGAATATTATATATCTACACTATAAACCTATTTATGTATTTATTAAGTTTATGTAAGTATATTTTATGTTATCTATACCGTATTTATATTATTACATATTTATATATTTGTACCTATCAATGACATATTGAGATTTATATACTTTTCCTTTTATTAATTTTGTATGTATGTTAATTTAGTTCTAACCTATTCCTTTATTTACACACTTTTGAACGTTCTTTTTCCTTCTTGTTCTCCTTTCACCGGTCTGCTGGTAGATATTTCTTATAGAAATAAGCAGTACCATTGTACCTATATCTCTGTATATTGTTTTTTGTTTTATTTCTTGTGTGTACATAAATAAATAATTAAAATAAATAAATAAACTTAACTTTTGTTAAAAAAAACATACATACATACATAGATATCATCACTCCTGTTTTTCATCGGGTTAGGCAGAGGCTATGGCTTTCCACTTGCTACGATGCTGGCATACCACTTTCGCTTCTTCTACTTTCATAAGTGCTTTCATACACGCTCGCCGGTTAAGGGTACTCTTGACTTGGCCTTTTTCCAGCAGGTCATCAATTTGGTAATTTCGTTGCCATGCGTAAGCCGAGGGTGACCTCTACCAGCTTGCCCATTCATTCTCGCCTTATAGATCTGGTTAGTCAGTCTATTATCATCCATCCTCTCAACATGTCCAAACCATCTAAGCATCCCTTTTTCTATCTTTGTCACTACATCTTCAGTTATACCACATTGTTTTTTCATCACGCTATTCCTTTCTTTGTCCATCAATTTCACTCCAGCTATACTTCGCAGAATTCTCATTTCCACTGCATTAATTTTACTTTCATGCTTCTACTGCCACACCCAACTTTTACTGCCATACATAAGTGTGGGGATAAGCACACCCCTATGCATAGCCTCTCTGGCCTTCTTAGACACGTTTTGACTGCTCATAAAGGTATGCATCGCCCCATTCACTTGATTTCCTGCCAAAACTCTTCTCTTGTTAAAATATAATGAAACACTAACATAATTAACCCAAGAATTCTTTCTTTATCTTCATTGTACACACAACCAATTTACATTTTTATAAGAGTACAAATATAATTTGCACTATAAATTGCAATGACTTAAAAATAACCTATTTTCATTCTGAAACCAACAACAAAACATGGTATTCATTACAAGAACAATTTTCGGAGCAAACTACATTTAAACGGTCGACTAACGAGAATTTGATTGCAGATGATGCTCACTAATTGTACCTTGTTAGAGTGCAATTGAAATACGGTCTTCCTGTTTGAGGCGGTACTGGAAATAGGTATTGCTAATGCAGGTCTAGAATAATTGCAATGGGTTTTGAACGCAGCCTGGCTTATTGGTAAAATGATAATTAATGAGGAGTCCAGTGACTTGTAGTTTGGTGGACGAAGGCTGGTTTAAGGCTGGATTTAGTATCGCGCTGACCGTCGGCGCTGACAGCTGACACTAAATCCAGCCTTAGAGTCGCGCTGACCGTTGGCGCTACCAGCAAGAGTAAAGTGTATGAACTTCTAGGAAGCATTTTAGAAGAAACCATAGCTATCACGCGTGCGCTGGTCAGCGCTGACGGGTCAGCGGCCGAACGCGTCGCGCGTCGGCGCCGCGTAGCTGTCTGCGCTGACCAACGCACGCGCTGATAGCTACGCGTTATTCCAAAATGCTTGCTACGAGTTCATACATTTCGGCCGTCAGCGCCGACGGTCAGCACGTGCAGTCAGCGCAACACTTAATTCAGCCGAAAAGCTACTTAAGTATATAATAATTTAATGTAAAAAATTATCGGATTTGAGCGAGGAACACACAGTATAGGGTTCTCTAAAAGGGGTCTTAGAAAAGTTTGACTTGGTGTTGCAAACGTTCAAAGGCAGCGGTGACCACCAGTCTTTCTGGTGGGCCTTAAGCTTATCTGCCACCTTAGTGGTATAAAAAAAAAGTTTGTGATTTCGTTAGCATACTAAATGCTTTTCAAAATCATCTTTAATACTAAAACATTCTCAAAAACCTCAATTTTTAAGGTTCCGTACCCACGATGTAAAACGTATACCTACAAGGTAAAACATTTTACTTTACTTTTCGCTTAGTGTCTCTTTGATGGGACCTCTTTTAAAATATAAAGTGACTTATTACGAAAGATAATATTTTAGTATTAAATACAGATCGGCAACTCCCTGTCGCGCCACAGCTGTCAGTAGAGTTGACGTGCGCGTTGACGGACAATTTGCTTACATTTTATTAATCACACGCACACATTCAAGCTGGAGTTTCCTCCCTGTGGTATTACTGAAACCAAAGTCAGAAGAATAACTATAGTGCATAGTTTCCTATGGCCGCAAATTTACATACTCACTACAAAGGATTTGGTCCTTGTTTCCGTCCTGCCCTTAATATAGACCTCAGCCCTATTAGTTCAGTTGAACGATTCTGTTGACAAAACTTGTACACGCTTTGTAGGATTTGAATAAAGGAATACGTCCGGTCTAGATAGAGGCACAAACATCCTCTAGGGTTTTAGTTTCAATCAGTTTCAGCACTTCAGATAAGAAGGACTTTTTGATATCTATGCAGTATAATTATAATGACATACCTATATACAGCTGTGCATAGATGTCAATATGACATATGACAATGTTATTTACAGAAAATATTTGTTTATTTGTAATCAATAAGCTGTTTTCTTTAACGTGAGGGAAAATCCTCATGGATGCCATACCGGACTTCAACCGACTAAAAAACCTCCCTACTAGCCTAAGCTACGGTTGGAAGTCCTCGATAAGATAGCCCAGGACTCCCAACAGACCTACGGCTACTACTGCAGCCTCACCTAGGGGGGTTCGGGTGCTACCCCGCGTCTTTAGGGGTTTTTCGGATGTTATCTCATTTCTCATTAGGGGGGGCGTGCGTGAATCCCTCACGTCACGCTGTCATCTGGGGCCTGCTTCTGTGAGGACGCTGGGCAGCCCCCTCACCGTCCTCAGGCCCCCAAATCAATAAGCTCTGAAACTACTGAACCGGCTTAAATTCTTTTACCATTAGTAAGCCCAACTATTCTGGAGTAATTTATAGACTGTACAGTGATAATAAATGTCATGAAATATTACATACTCGTATTTTCATACAATACCTACTAAAAATATAGGTACGTATCAGACACCAGGAAAGCCGCGGGACACAGCTAGTCTTACATAGGAAAGAAATAAAACAAGTAGACTTGGCACATTAAATTCAAAATTATGATTTATTCTTAAATTCAAATGACAGATAATTACAATTTCTTATTAATCACTTACAAGAGTTTAATATTATATTTATTTACATTAAACATTATTGTTCTCGATTGGTATACGTTTTATCTTTTTATATAATTTATCAATTGTAATAAACGCCACACATAAACCAGGATTTCAGCTGTAGATGTTTCATACACAAAGTAACAAACATAAATATATAAGATAGAATTTCCCAAAAATTTCGAGGCTTAAAGTGGTAACAAAACCAGAAGTCTGAAATGAAACACGATTCTAATACTTCTGAATTTGTTACCATTCTCAGCTTAAAAAACTTTTGCGTATAATAAATTCTTGTTTGAGTACAAGACTATGAATAACTCCCAAGAATTCGAAATAGAAGAAAATACAAATATATTTATATGAATCAAAACCATAGAGCAAGGCGACCAGTACAAGGGGTAGAAATAGCATGTTTGTTTTATGCATATCTGTCTCTCATGTTGAGGAGGAAATCTTATTCATATACAAAATCAAAGCAATACAAAAGCAAAGGGCGCTGTCACTATGTATGCATAACTTACACAAAATAATTTATACAATAGACTTATCACTTCAGACATACAGATATTATTATTTCTAATATCATTTGAAGTACTCATTGACAGAGAGGACAGTGTCCGGGTGGTGCTTTGCCTCCGTTGCTGTTTCCAATCAAAAAATGTCAAAACAAATGAAACCATGGACCCGGTTTCATTGCTTTTTGACAGTTTGAGGTTAGAATTTGACTAAATTTAGGTTAGAAACCGCAACTGCCAACCACAGTGCGACCTCAGGCTTAAACTATCGACAAAACTTTCTCAACAAAAGCTAAAACATTTTCTTAGAAAGTCAAACCGATTTAGAAGATCTTTTTCTGTCGAACTATGAAAACTGGAAAATTTCCTGCCTGCGCACGTGTTTCCCTCGTCTTGGGATCAACCCTGGGATCTTGAACTTGAAGCCACTTGAAGACCACAGTCACAAGTGGAATGGACTGAGAGAGTGAACTTCAATCGCTAGAAATCCCCATGGTGTTCCATAAAGCAGGCAGCGTCAATTTGGCGATTTTAATAAAAAAAGCCCTTAATACTTGAGAGTAGCGAAAAATCCTAAATCTATGTTAATACTTATTTTGGCGGATGACATTTAGAGATTGACAGAAAACAAATTACATTCATTTTCCTTAAAAATATAATCTTGTTCATCAAAGTCTTGATCTTTGTAAAACCATTACTCCCTTGAGATCATAACTAAGTGCTTTGTTTGAATACGAAATATTTTTATTTGAATATAATCGTAATTTGAACATGACAAGTTGCTCAGCAGGGACGTTTTTTACATTTCTGCGGTGGTTCATTCAAGCTCCCAAATGTTTTGGGTGGGTTCTTGCAGTGAAGATAATTATATGTGGTTAGGACGTGTCAGAGGAAGGTTCTTAGCCACTCAAACGGAAGTGGGTATAAATTGCTGACCATAAACCAATGGTAGAAATGTAGGAATTTGAACTGCTTCATGCCGGTTTCCGAACCAAGCTATTTTTGGGGTTGACTTCTTAAAATTAAGATCAGATAACATAATAAAGTTATAGGTTTTGGTGTTAAAAAACTGAATCTTTGTATCAAAATTTATCTCTTTTCGTAGACTTTTTTATCATGTGGAAATCTACTCAAACCGACTAAAGTCACCCTATCCATCCCTAACTTTTCGTCTAGAACCGAGGGCCCTGGGGGCAATTCTCAGGAATTATTTCAGATCAAATTTTTCCATCTGCTTTCTGTTTGAAATGCCGAAATTGTAGTAACGATATCAACATTTTTTTTTACAAAAGCTGGAATTTTCTTTTTGTTAGTTTTGACTGTTTGTCACAAGTTAGGAAGTCTAACTATTTTGCCTTCCTGTGACCACTGTAGCGTAAAATTAGTTGTTTTAAGCTCCGTACGAAGTCACCTAAGAGCATAATATAAGTTTTCCAGTCCAACTAGACTGAACAATGTGAATAATGTGGTCTTAAGTTGTTTAAAACTTAAATAGACCTTTGTATTCCCTGTTCCTAAGCTGATATGAGTAGTCTTATGTATACTATTGTGAATTATCTGGTATTTATAAAATGAAGTCACTTCTTTCCGAGTTTAGTTTCTATATTTTTTAATTTAAAAATTATAATCATAACAGCAAATCGTCGTTGCGCCTTACAAGTTCCATATGTGCATTTTTTCGATTTTTGCATATTGATGATCTCCGTGTAAATCTACACATGCTAGTAACCGTTGAATGCCGCATGAAACCCGAGTTGCCAATCTCCCGAACAGTCGATTGCTTTGGCAACCATGGCGGCCAACTTTTTTCGTTTGGTTCTCCTCGCACATTTTTCGATATCTATGGCTGTATGGTCGCGGGTCTAAGTCTTTCTGTATAAATTAATGTGTAGAATTGGTTATGGTACTGAATGAGATAGCTTGCCGAGTGAATGTAATGAAAAAAAAAGTCGAAATCACGATTTGATCGCTGTCATTATTTATTGTTTGTTTGGCACCGTTCCTAGAAAGTATTAATACGATTAATTTTTGAATATTTTCGTTTATTCTGTTTCAAATATTGTTGTTTTGCATTTAAAAGTATCCTGTCATGTTGTTTAACAGCTGTGACAAATATTTTCAGTGTAATTCGAAGTTAAATTTGTAAAATTTGATAAAATAACACGCGAAGGTCACCATTATTTTTTGTTGTTGTTTTTGTTGTGCAGTGCTCGTATTTAACCGATATTTGTTGAGATTTTCTCAATAGAAACTATAATCTTTTGTCAAAATACCATTTAACATTTACTCTTATTTCCCCAAAGCGGTGCAATTGCACCGCGCATTTTTTTGCGCCATTCCGTCAACACCCAAGCGGTGCAATTGCACCGCACCTCCCCAAGCGACTTTAAACTTAAATTTAGCGTGCTTACGTTCTACTTTTCTATGAACAAGTTTGATTGTATGTGTTCTATGGAACATTTCCTTGTTATTTGAATGACATCTATTGTCCGATATTGTTTACAAAAATCGAACAGTTGAAGTTGAGAGTGGAGTGCGCATGGACGGCGTGCGTTTGTGTAGTACGTGTGTGTTTCATGTTTTTATTATAAATAATGTGTTTGCATTATTATTTATTATTATACGCAGTAATATAAACAATATATCAATAATCTTTATGTATCTTTATGTTTTTTTTGTGGAGTGCATGTGTACCAAGTGCGTGTGTGCGTGTGTGTTTTGTGTTGTTATAATAAATAATGTATTTGCATTATTATTTATTATTATATACATGAAAATAAACAATATATCAATCAACCTGTTGCAGTTCGCAGAATCGTAAAACATGGTCTGGTAAGTGAGAAATTAATTTTTATTCGAAACTGGTAAGATGACGTCACGATTGCATCATCCGCTTTTTACCTGCTCGTCATGACCAATTTTCGATATATTTTTTTATTGGAATGCAGGGTTTAGAAAGGTTAACATATGAATAATCTATGTGAAAATCAATAATAAAAATGGGGGGTTTTTTTTTTAATAATTTAAGATTACATAGCCTCGATATCCCCAAAATAAACAAAAAAATAAACAAATAAATAGGCAGCAATATTTTATTTTATTTTCAGAGATTTTATATCTACAGATTATTATTTTTTTGGTGAAAGTGAATTTTTGATGTGTATATTTTGTAAATAAAATAATTTATGTCAGAAAACTGCTTTTTATTTTGAATTACATGGTAAAATCTGAGAGTACTCCTTCATTTTCCCCATACTAATTTTCGGCCAAATATCATAAATCCATTACACATGGGGTGTTCTCGGCTTTAGTGTAGTTATTTTCGTCAGTTATCCAGCATGATGAAACAGTAAGTATTTATGTAGTACGACTCCTGTAAAAGAAATAAGGATATATTGTGTGACGTCCGGCGTGCAGCCGCCGTTCCCGCCGAAGGCGTGGGCACCGCCTATGGATACGCCGGCGTGACCACGCCACCGGCGGGATTGAGCGGGTAAAATCCTTTGTGTAATATTTAGCTTAGAACCAATTTTGCAAAATTCCGTATGTGTTTTAAGCTTTGGAAAAAAACGTTATGTGCACACACGCACATATGGAATATGCGATCTTGCCAATATCGCGCAGAAAACATGATAAATATGTAACATTATGGCGACAAACATGGTCTAATGTGACGTTAACCATCATTTTAATTAGTATTGAAAAAAAAAGCGAGTCGAAATTCGTAAGTAATGTACTTTTTGTTTATTTATTATCATTATTTGATAAGTTTTGTTATGGATAGACTCCTACCCACAATATAGGGACCACTTTCCGGTCTTACATGCAAGTGGTGCTCCTGCTGATTAACGGATGAGGTCATGACAAAGAGAAAAACAAACAAATTAAAACACTACGCACTACTTAGCCGTCTGGTCAACGTCGTATAATAAGGCCCAAACCCTACCAATATGAAAGCTTATAAAAATAAACGGCCCACAGTTCCCTGCACTTGCGCTGTTCCGGTCGCGGTAGCGGTCGAAACAATGGCGGAAGGGAAGTGCAAAGAATTTACGGGCTTAGACAGACTACCATTCACGATTGATCCTGGCTCCATATAACGGCGCACTTTAGGTACACTCCATAGCTGAACGAAAATCTCATCAAACTCGAGGTAGAACTGAGTCGCAAAGAAATAGCTACTAGACTTGTGCGAGGTCGGAATGAAGGGTATCTTCACTTACGCACTACAATCAAGGAACACTAGAACACGCCAACCCCACACCAGATGAAATGCTCTATTTTTAGCAAAGTGATGGAAGGACCTCCGTCGGTGGTGTCGATTTTATGGTGAAAACTTACCTCATTAGCAGTGGTGTGGAAGTCAGCAGTGTATCAGCTCGGATAGCATATTATATACTGGAACTCATCGACAGGAACTCCCTGAATGTGATACAGGTGATTGCCACTACCTCGAGAAGCACGAAAGAGGCAATCGAGGCTGTGTATGAAGACATAGCGAAGATATCACAAGGCACTGCCAACTACAATGTTAATATAGGATTTTCAACGCCAAACCGTAGGGTACAAGGTCGCGGCAAAACCGTGATACGGAATGACTGAGGCACATACCTACTTGTTGATTTTCACTCCAATCTCAGGGTCACTTCTTGGTGAATTCTTTCTTTAATATGAAGCCCCATAGAAAGTAGATTTGGTGAAGCCCCGACAAAGTCACAATTAATGAGAAAGTCTTTATCATAACGGACAAAAGTGATGACTTTGTGTTTGTCAGGTGGTTTAATGCCGGTTGTGATCACTGACTTGTCCCAGTATTTTCAGAAAGAGCCCAGGTAATAAAGCCTGTTCTTCGACCTACTATGCTCCACATAGAATTGGGATCCGAAAGGTTTTAATTGAAACTTAGAAATCGTTTCGATTTGCTAGAAACCACTGACAACGATAAAACCGACACTGTGGTAAAAATGTTACAACAAGTGCTCGAAGATTTTTGTCCAGCAATGGCAAAAAATGTGTTCAAAGCTCGAGACTCTGGAAATTATGAAGATTAGACAGGAAATGAGACCTACGCAGAGACCTATGCAGTATTCATCAGAACGGTTTGGCCTTAACGTCAAAATTCTAAAGCTGATAAGACACGACCTCAGACGTAATAACACCAGTGTTTTCGAGGCTACGATTGAGTAGAACAGGGGCACTAAGGTCTGTACCCAACAGTTCAACAGCAGCAAACAGCCACAGGTAGCAAAATTGTACCCTCAATGTTAATTTCATTAATATTCTCGAAGAAATGGACTGCTTTTACAGATATCTATAATTATCACGGATTAATTAGCGTAGAAATGATGGCCACAGGGATCCATTAACGCACCAATGTCCCAGATATCGATCAGAGCGAAGTCAGCGCGGCTCTCGAGCAACTCAAAAATAATAAATCCCCTTGAGAGGACGGAATTAATAAACGACACCTTAAATTTGGTGAGACTCAGGTCCTTAAAGTGTATTAAATTGCATTCTCCGGCTGGAACAGACGGCTAAAGCGGAGAGAGGGAGTGTGGTGACTCTGATCTTAAAAAAAGGTGACAAGACCTGCCCCATGTCACTTGTGCGCGAGCCATGTTTACAAGTTGTTCTCGAGAATAGTGTCACGAATTGCCTCACCGTAAAGAAACGACGTAGCAGGGACTAATCCTAGTCGAAAGATTTAGGCTTGTGTTTGCCCAGGAGTCTACTTACCTTGAAACCTGATTTGAAACGATGTTATTCGTCAGAATGGGAACATCCAAAAATTCCGAAATATGTTTTTCCGAATTTCAATATTCCGATGTTCAAAATTCCGAAGATAGATAAGCCTAAGAAACAAAGCTCCGAATATTCAAAAGGACGATATTCATTTATCCGAAAGTCATAAGTACGAATTTTTATTTTTCCTAATTTCATTAGTACGAATAATCAAAAGACCGGACTGTTATTTTCCCGAAAAACATTATTCAGAATTTCAAATAATATCCGAAATTGCACTATTTACGTTTTTTAATAAAGTACGGTCAAGTCTAACAACCGAAGATATCATTTCCAAGTGAGTGGAAGGCAAACGACAAAACAAAAAAATAACCACGATGGCTAAGGCCAGAGCTCCGCTCCGCTTCGCTTTCGCCTTAGCCTTCTAACCTAACCTATACGAGTCGAGGTATTAACCATAATAAGTGAATGGTTAACACCCCGACTCAGAGTACCCCGACTTGGATAGGTTAGGTTAGCCTTCGTGGTTTTTTTTGTTTTGTCGTTTGCCTTTACTCACTTGGAAATAATATTTTCGGTACTTAGACTTGACTATACTTTATTAAAAAAACGGGTGGAACCGGGAACATAAATAATCGTCTTTAATGATAAGTTTTCGAGTTAAAACAGGAACGGGTGGAAACGACATTACCCCTTAGTATTTATGATATTTCGGATTTTTGATAATCGGAGTTCGTATTTATAATATGGCGGATTTTTAATGATTCGGAATTCGACGATAAGAATAGGCATAAAACTGACCACGGTTTCTACAGACATAAGATCGTACGTAATTATTCAAAAGTTTAAGCTCTATCTATTTTGTTCTGCACTCTGCATTGGACTAGTGTAAGTGGATTAAGGACTTTATAGAGGAGTTTATACTGTGACTTTTAGGTTTTTTAACATACTTTTAATTTAACTTTTACGATTAACACCAGAAGTTTTAATTAATACTAATACATTACAAAAAGACCGACTAATAATTGTGAAAATGTAAGTAGTACACTGAATGTTTAATACCGAAATGTCACATATTAGACTAGTTTTTGAGAAAACAGTGTTAACATTATCCCTCATGTGCATGAAAATTGCACATGAATAATTTGCATGCGCAGTGCCAAAACAGGTATGTGCAGATTTACAGAAAAAAATAATTAAATCTTCAAATATATGCAACATTGCATTTCAAATATATATCTAACATATGTAAAAAAAAATGTTCATAATACTGCATTTACAGATTTTTGATTACTTACACACTTTTTGAAAAAACATGTTTTTTTGAGTTTTCCAAAACCTTGTAAAAATCACATCTGGAACTTGTCAGGCGCAACGACGAAATGTCTTAGAATTCAGAAAATGCTCTAGACGATAACATTATGGTTGCCTGTGAAGTAATTTTTGACGAAGATTTTTTTGTGTTTATATTCAAAAAATGTGATACTTGTTCGACAAATTTTATTATTATATTTATGTGGATATATTAATTTCAGTGATTAAAAGACAAGTATTTAATCACTGAAATTAATGTATTAATAATATTAAATGAAAACCACATTGAGGCTACCTCGATAACGAGGCAAGCAAACTGAAAGTCAACCAAATCCCCACACATAATAATATATTATATTTTCCGGGCATCCATCATTATGAACCCAAGAAGCAGAAAAACTATTTCCAGTTCATTTCTTTTATTATTATCATAAGTTAACTACGATACACGCCTAAGTAAACGAGCACAAAACGAAATAATCCGACCTTCCCTCATTTCGGCTCAGCATTTTGTCAAAGCGACCGGGCACGTTCGTAAACGATCTTAATGTATTGTGCTGGACCCTATTATACTGAACGACTAGCTATCAACATGAACATTTTTTCGGTCGCTTAGATATTGCTTTTATTCCATAACCTTTTAGTTCATTTGCTTTTTGTTACGATGTTAGTTAGATAACGTCAATTTTGTTTTTTTAGAGTTCCGTATCCTAAGGATAAAAACGAGATTCTATTCATGAGACTTTGCCGTCCTTCTATCTGTCTGTTCGTCACGAGGCTGTATCTCAGGAATAGCTAGAGAAGACAATATCACGATAACTAACGTTAAAATAACTCTTAGATAGAATCAATCTTTTGCTAAATGACTTAAAGCATTATTGTAACACGTCTTGAGGAATGAATAAGATGATTAAAAAATAACGAAAACAGGTGCGGATGAAAACTTTTGTTATAAATTGTATATTATTTATACATAATGTGCAAAATGATCATCAAATCAGTCCCAAACTTTTAGTTGAATTCATTTTATGACTGCAATTTTTATCGACACGCAAGAAAAAAATATGCCAAAAAACAAGAAAAAATTATCGAATGAATGAACTAGTACACTAGTTATTTGTTTTTTATTCGATTTTGAAGAAGTATGAGTATAAACTTATTACAACTAAAACAAACTACATATATTTTATTATACTAGTTGGTTTAACTACAGGTATTACATTTCCTAGTTTGAAGGACGCGTGTTTTGTATGATCAAAGTTGTTAACCCTATCAACGGCCTTACGTTAATAGTTATTCTGTAGCCTCCAGCACTTCAATTACCTATTAGAAGGAATTTTACTTGAAGAATCACTTCCAAATTAGAGACTAGCAAAATTTCTAAAGCCGAAATTATTATCCAGGTCATAGTTATCAGACTTATGTATAGCTGTTGTAGTTGTGGTCTGTTAAATACCGTACATTGGGGTATAAAGTTGGCTACCCGTATTTGAGTAAGTAATCGTATTACACAGTTTGTAATACTATTAGTTGCTACCCGTATTTTGTACACTGCTTAGAAGTTGGATTAACAATAATTCTTGTGTTCTAGAAATTTAATACCAACTAATAAAGATTGTTGAAGATGGGATTAATTACGCCAAAAGAACCTAGGTTACTTTACTTTTTTATCATAATACCTATAACTTTTCCTATATTCCGAACCTGACCCGAAAACCTGACCCGGTCGCGGGTTAGGTTAGGAACTTGAAAAAAAATGTAATATTTGTTCCGAACGTAACCCTCTTCTTCCTAACCTGACCCAACGTCTCGTTCCTATCATAACCCGCAGGCTGATTACGTATAAAACAGCGATCAGCGATAATCGCGCAATTATTGCGCAATCATCGCACGATTTATCGCTGGTGGCGGAAAAAAAGGTATTACGTTAAATTCTATAGCGAATCGTTTGCTAATCGCTACGTCGCACTTATCACTACGAAACTAGCGCCATAAACAATTACGTGGCGATCACTGAAAACTGGGAACTGTCACATCTGTTGGGCATTTCATTAGTGTGTGTGTGTGCTGAGAGACCACTTTTATTTTTTCGGATTTTTGCAGTTTAACTAACAATAGTGCATAGTAGAATTTGCGAAAATATTTGTAAAGCTTAGTGATCGGTTAGAAAGCGCGTCCGAACACGTGCTCGCAGCGCTATTGTTAGTTAAACTGCAAAAATCCGCAAAAAATGAAAGTGGTCTCTCAGTACACACATACACTAATAAAATATCGAAATCGCTGCCTGGAGGTTGTCAAAAACGATACGTAATACGAAATTATCGCCAGATCGCTGCCGCAGTATAGCACAAATGCACTTTTTAATTTACTGATTGTCCTACAGAGGCAGCACCGTCGCTAGTTGGCTATGGCAAAACGATGGTTGATACGTAATACGAAACAGTCAACAAACAGCGATAATCGCGCGATTTCCGCGAGATTATCGCTATCGCTTGCCTATTGTAACATACGTAATAAGCCTGCCGAATTGCGCAGATTGGTCATTCTCTGTAATCTTTCTCAAATTAAAAAGTACATATGTTACAAATCAGTATATATAATATTTACTATTTTGTGATAATTAACAGAACGATTAATTCAACCATAATAAATGAATGGTTAACACCCCGATTTTTTTTGTTTTATCGACGTGTTCTTATTTTACATTATTTCGATTTATTAACATTTACGATTTTACGATTTTTACATTTTTCGATTACAGAGAATGACCAATCTGCGCAATTCGGGTTATGATAGGAACGAGACGTCGGGTCAGGTTAGGAAGAGGGTTACGTTCGGAACAAATATTACATTTTATTTCAAGTTCCTAACCTAACCCGCGACCGGGTCAGGTTTTCGGGTCAGGTTCGGAATAATCGTAACTTTTTAATCATATTATGAACGCGACCAGTATAAGGGGAGTAGTTAAAGTGTGTTTGCTCTATACATATATCTGTCTGTCATATGTTACGGGGGGAAATCGTTTTCATATAGACTACGACACGACTATGAAACTTACACAAAACAATTCTGAAACACAAAATCAAAACAATACTCTCATAATTTCAGACACACACTCTTTATTTGGAGTATGTAATATGGCTCCTCCCCTCCCGATCAAAGACCAAAGTCCAAAAACAGCCTACAGGTTTTCTCTTTATACTGTGACTAGCGGAATAATATTAGTATAGATAATAATTCGTGTTGTTCTATGTTCAAATTCCACCCAGCCTCAGTTACCTTAGACAGCAACGATCTTGCCACATAATGCAAGTAGCAAGACTGCTCTAAAATCTTTTACCGAAGCTAGCCTCTTCAATGTCGAGTCATTGTAAGAATTTTTTTCTTGAAAAGTACGAAGATGGAACTTCTTACGTTAATAACCCACGCTTTTACTTACGTCAGCCACTTCTAGTGTTTACAAGTACTTTAAAGGATAATTACATGATATATTATACGGTTCAAAATACTCTGAGTTTCCAGTATTAACAACAAATGTAATTTTTTATGCTTCTTTAACTGTATAACAGTCGTTTATCTCTTTCTTTCAAAAGTAAAACTTTAGCTTTGCAGCAAAGTTATATAAAATTTTGAGGGATCTCTTTAATTATAAGTTTTAAGTATCATTTACACTACAACAATTATCAATTTTACAGTAGCCCACTGTAAGATTGAAAATTGTTTTCACTGTTTCTTTAGTTTTAAGTGTATATCGACGGGCGTTGTACCATGATTCTGAATCGCGCTAATAAGATTCTTGTGTGGGTTATATAGTCGCGAATGATAAAATTAAATTTGTTCCTTACTTGAATACAGTGTTTCATTAAGCACGGTATTCCTTCCTGCGATTTTTGGGATTGCGGTCCATTTGGTCCATCGGCCGGATACTGATGACCAGTAATAAAATCACCGCCAGAGTATAAGTGTGTTCGTGTTCAAATGGACCGCAATCCCAAAAATCGCTAGAAGGAATAGGGTGCTTAATGAAACACTGTATTCAAGTGAGGAACAAATTTGATTTTATCGTTCGCGACTATATAACCCACACAAGAATCTTAATAGCGCGATTCAGAATCATGGTACAACAAGTCGCGACTATATAAAACCCATACAAAAACCTTAATAGCGCGATTCAGAATCATGGTACAACGCCTGTCGATATACACTTAAAACTAAACATTCCGCCCACCATGGTGTGAATTCATCCGAGCCATTGTATTTATCTGTCAACATTGAGATTATAAATTCACCATGCTGGAAGTAAATCATCCTCCCTCACTAATACTTAGACCTAAGCGAGCTGTTTTCCAGAAGTTGAAATTTTACGAATTCTAAAGGACTCATGCCCTAAGACGAGTTATACCAGGATCTAGTGTGTGACTACTACTTGATTGCCAACTATCTATAGTTGGCAAGTACGAACTACGAACGTATTCCATCGGTTAGGATGGTTACTCACTCACATGAGAGAATGACTGAGGAGACAGTTCAGGCGTGTATTTTACAATACCTAAAGTGTCTTAAACTTCTATGAGAAGTTTTGAGAGTAGCACTACGCCACACAATTTCAAGCGTGTTAATGAGACCACGTTGAATTGAGCCACCTTAGGTGCATGCCGCTCGACTGACATGAATAATACCGTTCTAATCTGCTAACATTGCGTTGATCCTTGCAATTCGACTACGTTGCCATGGTTTGTATTAACGCATCTTGGAAAATCAGAAGTACAAAAATTGTGTAAATTTTCTCAATAATGGATTTGTTCAGTTGGTTGTCTAGAATTTCGTCGTCCACCTAATAACCGTAGCGTTGAATGAGAATCTTAGCAATTGTCACAATATGAGCAAACCAACCGAGTGGGTCAAATATTTAAGCGAAATCTTAACAATTGTTGTTCAGGAGTAGAAATGGCGGGAGTTAAAGACTGATCCGATTCATGTTTTTCGTCTTTAGATGCTATAGCATGGAAACACACTGACCTTGACGTCAATGGCTTATTCAGAATTTCACCTGAGAGAATCCATTCAAGTTTGGTGTTTTGTGCCACCGTTGTACCCGGTGGACCTTTGACCAAACCGTCCAACAAGACCTTGCCGACCACACGAGTACTTAAAAGTAAGTCAATTTTACCAGGAGTATGGTAAGTTGGATCGGCTAGCTCTAAGGACGAGAATGTTGAAAGTGCCTGAACTATATTACGTTCAGGCAGACGTGAAGTCAGTTTATTCAATACATATGCATCGACATCTAAACTAAAAGTGGAATCTAGGCGTGATTGCTACATGAATTGAACTATCCATCTAGAGGGCATCGACGAGTCCTCATCATCGCCTATTCTGACTTTGTCGGTGTACGCAGGTGTTTTTTAAGGCCAAGCATCTTTACTGCAGTTTCTGCAATGAAAGAGACCTGTGAGCCCTGATCTATTAGAGCTCGCAAAGCGATAGAAGTACCTGTCCTGGATTTCACATTAACCAAGGCTGTAGCTAGCAGTCCCTGGTTATGAACGTCTGCAAAGAGACAAATATTTCTGGTGCACTCGCCTTGATTCGAAGTAGCTGCAGCTGCAACTACGACGGTCTGGTCTACTGAGTCATCATTTGACTTTGTTAATTGTTCGATTTGTTTGGGGTGAAGTTGCGTGTGATGTTTCTTTTAACAGAGTTGGCATCTAGTGCATACGGTAATAGAAAATACATACGGCAATAGACGGCAATAGAAAACTGTATGATTTTTATTTAAACAATTAAAGCACAAACCATTGGTTCGGACAAACTCACGGCGATCATCTACAGTCATTTTAGAGAATTGTTTACAATAACACAGCTTGTGACTTTCTGAACACAAAACACATGTTTTTGAAGCAATATGGAATGATTTAGCAGAATTATTATGACTATTGGTTACAATTTTTTGATTGGACTTATCATCTATATTCTCCAAAGAGTGAAATCTACACTCTAAGAACTGCTTGAACTGTTGAAAGGTTGGCAAACTCTCCAAAGAACTGATTTCTCGTTCCCACAATTTGCGTCTCTCTCGATATCTAATTTTGCACTGACGAGAAAAATAACTGTGAGTACTTTGAACTATTTATTAACTCAGTAGTAGTGTTGAACTCTTAAGCAAATTAGTTAGTTTATTTCTAGCACTCGTTAAACAAACTTTAAGTTTATTAAGTGTAACTCTTCCACAACGCGCGGTACATTCTCAGTCAACTTACATTATGTCTGTACATAGGAAACCTTCATATTTGTTATTCATTTACGTTACAAACATTCTATATTAATGACAATACAATAAGTTTACATTTGAGGCTTCCAAATACAAAACATCCTGAGTGTTTTGAAGCAAACAATGATCACAAACATCCCTTCCAATTTCGGGAATGAAATGTTTTTTCGTATATTTTAATGGCGTATTGAGTGTATTCATTATCTTTTTATGAGAACTTTTTTTACGTGTGTAAATATTCATGGATGCTCTGTCGGACTCCTAACGACTAAACCACTTGATGCTCTTTTATCTGCCTACGGCCGGAGCCCCTCCGGCTCCGATTCATAAAAGCCCGAGTACGCACTCAGAAGAATATCCTCAGGGCTCCTGACACCACCGCCCTGACACGAGACTGAATTGTTATCTCCTGATTTTTTTTAAAACAATATTTTGATATATTTTTTTCGGGAACACCCAAAAATTCCGAAATATGTTTATCCGAATTTCAATATTCCGATGTTCAAAATTCCGAAGATTATAATTCCTAAGAAACAAAGCTCCGAATATTCAAAAGGACGATATTCATTTATCCGAAAGTCATAAGTACGAATTTTTATGTTTCCTAATTTCATTGGTACGAATAATCAAAAGACCGGACTGTTATTTTCCCGAAAAACATTATTCCGAATTTCAAATAATCGAAAATTCACTGTTAAAGTTTTTTTAATAAAGTACGGTCAAGTCTAACTACCGAAGATATTATTTCCAAGTGAGTGGAAGGCATACGACAAAACAAAAAAAAAACTACGATGGCTAAGGCCGGAGCTCCGCTCCGCTTCGCTTTCGCCTTAGCCTTCTAACCTCACCTATCCGAGTCGAGGTGTTTACCATAATAAGTGAATGGTTAACACCCCGACTCAGAGTACCCCGACTCGGATAGGTTAGGTTAGAAGGCTAAGGCGGGAGCGAAGCGGAGCGGAGCTCCCGCCTTAGCCTTCGTGGTTATTTTTTTTGTGTGTTGTCGTTTGCCTTCCACTCACTTGGAAATAATATTTTCTGTAGTTAGTCTTGACTATAGTTTATTAAAAAAACGGGTGGAATCGGAAACATAAATAATCGTCTTTAATGATAAGTTTTCGGGTTAAAACAGCAACGGGTGGAAACGACATTCACCCTTCGTATTTATGATATTTCGGATTTTTGATAATCGGAGTTCGTATTTATAATATGGCGGATTTTCAATGATTCGGAATTCAACGGTTCGGTGTCTTGAAATTCGGCATTCTGACAGTCGGAATTGTAAACATTCGGAATTAAAAAATTATGACTTTTAATAAAAAGGATTTATGAAACATCGGATTTTTGACTTTCGGGATTTCGAATCATTCGGACTTATGAAATTCGGAATTGTGAAATTCGTGATTGTGACTTTCGGAATTAAGTTTTTCGTATTAATGTAGTGTACCCATTTTTTTCATTTTGCGTGTTGGTCATTCTTTGTTTTGAACATTCTGCGTATTGTACATTTTGCATTTGTTCATTATGGGATTTGTACATTTTGTGTGTTGTAGTCATTTAGCATTTTGCTGATTATGCTCCGAAGGAGCCAGTTTGTTGCATAAAACCACCTCAGTATTTACTTTTTTAGTTACTGCTGTCAGAAATGACATTTTAAATTTCACCTTCTTTTTAACTGACACAATATCAATTCAAGTTGAATTCCATCACAATGTTCTATAATACTCGTCGGTTAACTGCGGTTGGCGGTTGCAGTTTCTAACGTTAAAACCAATGAAAACTCGGTTTCATTAGTTTTTGACATTTCGAGGCTAGAAACCGCAACCGCCAACCGCAGTGCAGCTTAGCCTACGAGTACATAAATTCTGACACATGCACACATTATGTTTGAACACTTACATACATCTGCCATCTGTTAGCAAATACTTTTTATCTTTGAGTAATTTTCATCATCCACCGAGCCTTCTTCCAACCCAGTTGTTTTTTCCATCCAGTCTAACTGTGATGCGTCTGAACTTCGATTTAAAAAAAAAAACCTGCCATCTGACCTCCACAATCATTTGGCGATGTCAAAGTTATTAGACTAAATTATAATTGAACAAGTTGTTTTTTTTATACTTTTGTGTTGAATTTAAATTAATAAAATCAAATGAATACATTATAAAATCTACAGCTGAATCCACTCATCAGATAATACTGTTGATACCAACTTAATTACAGTAATAGAAAAACATGACATAATAATAAAATTTATCCAACGCCTAGTGATGTCCGATGAGTATCTTCAAACAAATGAGGACAATGAGGGCGTGAATGAAGGCATGGATCTGTTGAGTGACGGCTGACGAATTGTTTCCGTGTTGCATAGCTGCGGGCGTTTCACCTAAGGACAAAAGTGTTATAGATTAGTTTACTCTCCTTCATTTCTATCTTTTTTTAATGTTCCATATCTCATAAGGAAAAATGGAACCCTAATATGATCAATTTGTTGTCCGTTCGTTGTATGTCCGTAAGGACGGGTATGCGGACGGATAAACGGATGTACGAAAGTCTCGGTGAGCGAATCCGACTTGCAGGTGTCCGGCTTTTTCATAGTTTAAATTAGATTTACATTATGTACATTTCTGTCGCTGAGTGTTCATACAGAAACACATTTAAGGTCTTATTTGGTACATGCAATAAGTACTGTCAGAGTATTGATCGTGGTACATATATACATACATATGGTGACACCTTTATCCCCGAAAGGGTAGGCAGAGGCATATTATATGCCCACATTTCACCTTTTTAGAATTTGTACCACGTAATAGGTGGTGAACCGTATTGCCTTGTCGAGATGGACAGGCGCAGGTTGTGACTGCCTACTGTTGAAACTTTTCAAGCCACCTATAAAGGCCTTCAACTTGGTTAACGACTGCCATTTTACGGGCAACCAGAACGAATTGCATAACGTGCCTTTCGAAGCACGAAAACGCTCAAATAAATGTAACAAAGTGGTCACCTGGATGGTCACCCATCCAAGGACTGACCATACTGAAAGTTGCTTACTGCAGTTATCGTTTACAGAACACTGAGTCCGCGAGGCCACGAGCGCTTCCTTACAGAAACACATAAGGGTCTTATTTGGTATATGAAATAAGTACAGTCACAGTATTGGACATTGTGTCGTGCCTTTTTCTATCAGATTGTACAAATTTTAATCTTCATGAATACTGGGTGTTTCTTTTAGGGTGTCAAGCCGCCACTAGCTGGTAGCAGGGTTCCATACCTATCGATTTAACCCCCATGTATGTTCTACGATTTTTTGTAGTTTTCGAGATATAATTTTTTTCGTTATTTTTCCACGTGGCTTTAAATAATTACAACTTCTTTTTGGTTCGACTTTTCTTGGATATTTTTTTATTATTATAATGCCTATTGATTGCAGTATTATGGACAAAATAATCTCCTTCCTAACTTTGATACAAGATGTAAAAATTTTAATCGATAATAAAAAAATTGGGAATTATGCAGAACATTATATCTCGAAAACTACAAAAAATCGTAGAACATACATGGGGGATAAATCGATAGGTATGGAACCCTGCTACCAGCTAGTGGCGGCTTGACACCCTAAAAGAAACACAGTGTATAATACCAGACTTGAACCGACAAAAATCACACGATCCCTACATGCCACCAAGTGCCTGTTATTCAGTCAATAATGGATATAAATTACCAATAATTATTCTATTGCTTATTTGAATACAAGGTTACCCTACGCAAAAATAGGTTGGCTATTTACGGCTTTACTAAATCCGTATTGACGATTATTGGACCACAGGGTATAAAGGACAAGGTCAATATGCCAGTTGACAGTTTTATGTGATTATTTTAAGTAGAAATATTGACGTGGAAAGACGGTTAAAGCTTTTCGTACGAACTGAAGGAAATTGTGGCTTAATACATTTTACACCCTCTATAAAAGATTTAGATGTAACGAGCTTAAGTCAGTAATTTCGAAGGTTTACAGGCACAGAAATATGGTAATTGTGTCATCCTTATTGCCGAAGTACATCATTAAATTGAAATATAGAAATTAAACTTTTAAAATGAAGAAGCACAATGAACATTTTGAAAAATACGGAGCGCACCCTGTTCTGTTAAAAACTATTAACCAATTCTTAAAAATAAGTATTTCTACGGTAAATAGCTAATCATAAATTATGTGAAACTGAAAGGTGTGAAATTGTGTTATGTACCAACTACACGATAGTAGGTACTCTAGGCCGGGGATAAAGAAGTCTCATAGTATTTTTACGTGTGAAAAAAGAAGCCCCCAAACTCGATATCAGTGATAGCTATAGGTTCTATGCCAGACTCTTACCGATTACAACCCCACGGCGCCATACCTTTCCAAACGTCTTGAGCCTCAAGGTTATCCCCACGATAAGTATTCCCTACGGAGTAAAGTAAACAATTCCTATTACATCCAAATTCTTATTTCTCCTCACCTTTCTCAAGGGTATAATAACAACCGCAATTACTGTAAAGTAACTAAATACCTCATTTCAAACCAACAAAATTTTAAAGTGTCATCAAAAATGGTATTTTTTTATTTTGTTTGCAGACTCTTCTTTCCAGAGAATTAAGACCTTTATACAAAATCCAATTACAACGGAAAGGGACTTGTTTCTGTGAATGTATTCTATCTCGAAAATGTCATTTCACCTTTTGTCTATTACATTATATTCATTAGCCTTTGTCTCGGCGTCTCCTAAATTTTGTGAAGGACTTGAATTAGAAATAAAATTATGTTTGTAAGATGAATTTTGTCATTCACTATTTACACTGAACATTTATTAATGAAGTTTAAAAGATTTGGGTTGAGGGCTATTAAGTAAATTGTTTAAAGTTTTTTCGGCAAAGTTTTCGGGTAGAAGGTAATGGATTTCGATTTATTTTTAATTGGATATATTGAAATGAAAAAGTTGTAGGCAATGAAAGTTTTATCAACATTTTAATTTTCTTACTAAAATAAGAATGGTAATCGATTTACCCACATTTAATCATATTGAAACTTTTCACAAGTAAATTGAAATCTTTTCAATGTTCTCCTCTAATCTTTAAGCCAGTTAAAGTAATAACTACTTACGGGAATTCAATCTGAGATTACTTCAAGATAGAAAATTGAAATGGCATCTCTTTTGAAATTGTGATTACGTACTTTGCTATCAAATACAAAATCCTTATTGGACTCTTAATATATTTATATGACCATAGCTATTTCAGATGGTAGTTTATTCTTAGCCTTTCTCCGTTGCTTTTAAACTATATTTAAATTTAAAGTCTTGATTCAAACATCCGTCGAATTGTCGGGGCTTATCTCTCCGAGAGAGCCATAACTTACCCGAGCTGGCTAGGGCCGGGTCGGCGAGATGTGTCGTGCGGTGTTCCACAGGGATCGGTTTTAGGGCCGCTCCTGTGGAACATCGGTTACGACTGGGTGCTGCGTGGTCAGTTGCTCAGAGGGGTCGGCGTAACGTGTTACGCCGACGACACCCTCGTTACGGCGCGGGGAGCAACGCACCGTGCCGCAGCACTTAAGGCCACGGCAGGGGTTGCTCAGGTCGTGGGTCGGATTCGGCGGCTGGGTCTCGAGGTCGCCCTTCACAAATCCGAGGCTCTGTGCTTCCACGGACCTCGGATGGGGCCACCTGCGGGATCCAGCCTACAGGTAGGGGGCGTCAGCATCGGCATCGAGCCCTCGATGAAGTATCTGGGGCTCGTACTCGATGGCCGGTGGAACTTCGGACATCACTTCCGAAGTTTGGTCCCAAAACTGAGAGGAGCATCGGCCGCACTCGCGCGGCTGATGCCCAACATCAGGGGACCCAACGCTCCCTACAGGAGGCTGTACCTGGGGATCGTGCGAAGCATGGCCCTGTACGGGGCTCCCGTATGGGCGGAGACCCTGACGGCCAGCAATGAGGCTAGACTGCTGAGCCCGCAGAGAATGATGGCCGTCAGGGTGATAAGAGGATACCGCACGATCTCCGGTGAGGCGGCATGTCTCCTAGTCGGGACCCCTCCATGGGACCTGGAAGCGAGAGCCCTTGCGTCACTGTTCAGATGGCGCAAGGAGGCGCTGGAGCGGGGCCAAAGGCCTGCGTCTCGAGAAATCGAGGCCCAGCGGACCCTGCTCCACCAGGAAACCGTGGAGACATGGAAGGTGCGACTTGAGCAACCAAAGGGGGGATTCGCCACAATCGCGGCCGTCAGACCGGTCATGGACGAGTGGCTGGAGAGAAGACACGGTGCTCTCTCCTACCGGTTGACACAGATGCTTGCCGGGCACGGTAGCTTCGGTAGGTATCTGTGGCGAAAACACCGGGAAACCACGGCCGAGTGTCAGCACTGCGAGGACCGCAGCGATGACACAGCGCTCCACACGCTGGTGGAGTGCACGGCGTGGGCACAACAGCGACAGGTCCTCGTAGTGGGTCTGGGCGTGGACACTCTCTCGCTCGAGTCCATGGTGCGAGCCATGCTCTCCAGCGGGAGTAAGTGGGACTGCGCCGCCTCTTTCTGCGAGCAGGTTATGCTCGCGAAGGAGGCGGCGTGCCGGGTACGGGAGAGAACTCTCCCACCCGAGTTCCGCAGTCGGCGCCCTGGGCGCCGCCGACGTGTCTTCGCTGAAGACTATCGGCCTCCATGACCGGGGGTCTGAGGACGGTGAGAGGGCCGCTCACCGTCCTTACAGAAGCAGGCCCATGACGGCAGCGTGACGTGAGCAACTCACGCACGCCCCCCCTTAGAAGCGGGGTCACACCCGAAACCCCCCATAGACGCGGGATTACACCCGAACCACCCCCTGGGCGAGGCCGCAGCGGCGGCCGTATGTCTGTTGGGAGTCACGGGACATCCTTCCTGAGGGCTTACCCGGGGCTCCCAACCATAGGCTGTTAGGCGTGGCGTGAGGTTTTTTTTAGTCGGTAAGAGTCCAGCATGACATCCTATGAGGATTTTCCCTCACGTTAAACAAAAAAAAAAAAAAAAAAAAAGTCTTGATTCAAACATTTTAGTTTTAAGGGTTTCGTACTTATAGGGCAAAAATGGGATCCAAATTCATAAGACTTCGCAGTCCGTCTATCTGTCTGTCTGTGTATCTCTCTGTTCGTCACGAGGCTGTATTTCAGGAACCGTGATAGCTAGAGAGTTGAAATTTTCACAGACGATGTATTTCTGTTGCCTCAATAACAAAAACTACTAAAATAAAAAAGGGGGGATTAAGGGGGGATCCCATACAAGAAACGTGGTTTTTGCTGTTATTTGGTACGGAACCCTCTGTGCGCGTGTCCGACTCGCACTTGTCATTGAGACTAGATTACAGCTGATATTGTTACTTAGTAAGGCCGCTAGAATCAAAGCTTTGACCATTAGGCAGCAGACGAAGATAAGGTTGACTTGTTCACCTTAGCTCACCTGACCTTGGTACTTACACAGGTATTATAAGCTAATTCTCAACCTACTATCGGAAAGCATCTTTAAGAGCCCACCAGACGCCAAATTGTAGATAGCAGATATACATTTTAGCGTGCAAGAAAGAGCGAGATGCGATCGGTTTTTGTGCGATTTTAAAAAAATAAATTAATTATAAAAAAAACATAACCAATATGAAAAAAATGTTCTAGTGCAAATGAAGATTTTACAATTGCCTTTCTTATAAATATTTTATATTATAAAAAAAACTTATAACATACGAGATCTAGCTTAAAATTTCACAATATCGAGGTATTTTCAACACAAAAATCTATCGAGGATTTCATCAGTAATCGTGTTTCGAGCCTAGAGCGTTTTTAGTTCATGCACTGAAGTTGTATGTGTTCAAATTTTAATTCAGTAGACCTCACGAGTCCTGAGATCTAGATCAAAGTAATAGTCTATTTGGCGTCATATGGACTCTTAGGAATTGAGAGGTGGTTCTGAAGACATTACAGAGTAATATTGAAGCAGCATACATTTATACAATTCTCACAAAGACTTATCAGGAAGTGGTCACATTCATACACAGTGTACGAACTTGCCAACAATTTCAGTTAGTACAAGCTCGACCTGTCAGCTCCTGCGGGTAGATGCCCAAGGGGACTTCCCTGCTTTGAAGAAGGTTCTTTTGATATTGTGTTATTTTTGTAAAAAGGTATAAACAAAACGGAATGAGTGTAACATGTTTTGTTTGCTAATGATCTAACAAGAAACATATAAGTACTTTAGACTTATTTCTAAGGTTTGAAAATAAATAATGAAGGGCTTAGAGTTTATAATACATGATTATTGGATATTAAAAAATACAAAAATAACAATACTCATTAATAACTTCAAAACGTTAAAATCATCGGCTGTTACCCAATAACAATTTAATGAGAAGGAAGCAGATTCCAAATATAAATTATAATAGAACGTTGAAATAATAAATTTATTAAAAAGTAGACCTTGAAAAGCAAATGGACTTGGTTTAATACTGAGAATAATGGTTAAACTCGCAGGCAATTGTTAATCTTTTTTTTTATACTACTTAGGTGGCAGACAAGCTTACGGCCCACCGGAAGGTTGGTAACCGTAGCCTATAGACGTTTGCAACACCAGAGGCGTTACACACGCGCTGCCGAC
Organism: Miltochrista miniata; assembly: GCA_933228765.1. Lineage (NCBI taxonomy): Eukaryota > Metazoa > Arthropoda > Insecta > Lepidoptera > Erebidae > Miltochrista > Miltochrista miniata. The sequence continues at coordinate 9,153,088 of OW121773.1, read as the reverse complement.
CCAGCGCAGGTTGTGACGACCCACAGTTGAAATTTTTCAAGCCGCCCGTAAGGCCTTCAACTTGGCTTAACGACTGTCATTTTACTGACAACCGGGACCAACGGCTTATCGTGCCTTCCGAAGCACGGAAACGCTCGTAAATAAATGTCACAAAGTGGTCCACGTGGTGGTCACCCATTCATATTCGGCCATAGTAAATGTTGCTTACTGCAGTGATCGTTTACAGAACACTGAGTCCGCGGGGCCACGAGCGCTTAATCTTGCATGTAATTAACCCATTCCATAGCTTATTGATACTTAAATAAATAATTAGACCTTAAGTTTTTTTTTTGAGAATGATACTACTAACAAGCATCAGTAATGTTGACCTTACCTGTTAGTTCGTTCTGAGTAGTTATATGCAAAAAAAGCCTAAATTATTTTTGAAGATGTTAATTTAAATAACCGGCATTATGCCACTACCTGTAAGTCCGTTCTTCTATAATAAAGAATAAAAATGAAAAACACATTTGTTTCGCCTAATCCTAATAAGTAGGCACTTACGAAATGTCACGAATACAAATCAAAGTTAGTACCAACAGTTCGAAACGCAGCCCGCTTGAGAAGAACTGGCAAAAAACCCGGCGGGCTTTTTAGTGCTTTATTTACAGTCATATTTTTCTTTTATTAAAACTGAGATATACGTACTCTGTACTACATGAACGGTGACTGATGCAGCTTTGGCGTTAGCAGGCACACAGGTGTAGTTCCCGGCGTGACGTGGCTCTGCCTTGTTGATAATTAGCTCGCTTGTTTGACGACCGTTTTGGACGCTCACGCCATCTATAGGGATAAAAAGAAAACTATTAAACATTTTCATATCATACAATTGTATAACTCACATAAGGGAAACTTCTCAATTAAACTTGAACGTAAAACTGAGCCAATTAATACTGACGTAGTGAGTGTGGTGTGTCGCCGGCCTTATCCTTCGTTGTAACTATAACGGAGGGTAGTTCGACAAGAAGCTACTTCATGGTTTTTGTCGATCCTCGCCTCAGTCAAACCGCGACCATCGGCGCTGCAACGTGCCCGAAATGTCGGTGTGTAAAATATAAGTAAATGTATTTCGCGTGAAGTCCCGTGTTCTATAAGAATGAACTTCTCAATTACACAGACCGAACCTGTGAAAACTTTTGATCGCGCTTCTAAAGAAGTTTTTTTGCGGAATTTCGTAAGACCAAAAGTATTTACTTTAAATGCGTTCAATTTCTTCAAAATACAAAATACATTAATACTCATCTGATATGAGCTTTCCTCTTAATATTTTACAATTCATTTGTAAACCCATTTCTAACGTTCAATTTATGCATATACCTACTTGAGAATTGTAGCAAAATTGATATTATTCAAGGTAATTTAATTTTATAAAAAAAGAAAAAGTGATAGTTTGATTGTCGAGCTATTCAAACCAGATGAACATAATCTTCTTCATCTTGAACATCACAACATGGAGCCTGAGGTTTGTTTTGATTGGCTACTAGGAAGCAGTAGTGATTTCGCATTTTTTATGTGAAACATCTGCAGCCGAGGGGTAAACTGATTTTTGAGGTGCCGACACGAGAAAAAGACACTGTGATCCTTTCGCGACGCCACCATCTGCCAGAGTTAGATTTATGAATGAGGAATTAGAAACCTATTTTGGATTTTGAAAATCGAATATTGGATTTTTACAAAATGATTTTGTTGTTTCATGTTGGATGTCCTGTGATGGCTCACATAATATTTTATTTTCTATAATTTTGATACTCTTATACACGGTTGATCATTATAACTTAAAGGTTAAAGGAAAATAGTAATTTACCTAAACGTGTAAATTTCTATTGCAGTGAACACAGTGTTGCCAGGTTTATTTCACATCGAAGCCAATTTGTAAGCTTGTCCGTGTCTCCCGGGCAAACTATAATATGTAGGTCAATCCCTGCAGGTGGGAATTTCTCTCAACTACAATGTTCGGTCTAATACGTGGAACATCCTTCTAATGATATTACACAGGGAGCTCGGCGCCAAACAGTTAATAAAGCCCTGTGTGGTTTTTATCACTTCGAATCCTACATGAAAAGGCCTGTCGAATTTTCAATTTTTTTATTGTTAAAGTTACAGAGAAACATAATTATTAAATATCTATATATTTACATTATTACTAACTAAACTAAACCTAAATAAGACCCCCGTGGCATTGTGCCCAAAATACTAGCAGCATTCTCCGTTTGAATAGCAATACCTATTCACTGAGCGAAAATATCGTTGATATTTATAAAAAAAATCGAATTATATATGTGTACAATAAATGAATATATAAATAAATGGCTTCCCAGAGAATATTTCAGAATAATTACACGATAAGACAACACCTCAATCAATCTAATCGACCCATCGCAGTCCATGCTGGGCGTACGCCAATCTTTTTTCATTAGCCTTACAGTGCCACTCTAGCCATAGGATTTGGTACAGGGTTTTTTATTAATGTGAGGGAAAATTCTTCATGGATGCTATGCCGGACTCCTACTGACTAAAAAACCTCACGTACTGCTCGTTCGCTCCAAGTTTGCCGCTCGGCTCCATACTAAAGTCTAATTTTTAATTAGACGAAGTAAATTGACAGCAACTAATGTCACTTCTTCATACAATGTTGCTTATTTTCTATGACGAAGTGACATTAGCTACTGTCAATTTACTTCTTCTAATTAAAAAATCGGGTATACGCCTCTACGCTAGCGGCAAACTTAGAGCGAACGGGTAGTAAGAGTAACGCCCAACAGCCGGTTGGGTTGGAGGTTGGGAGCCCCGGGTAAGCCCTTGGAAGGATGTCCCAGGACATATGGTACAGGGTACTTGCACCAAATAACACTGATTGAGCATGTACAGCTCTATTCTACTCTATTCGCTGAAAAAAATCATTGAGCCATTTTGCTCAAAAAAATGTCCAATAAAAATTAAAACAACGATATTTTTAGATTGTTAGCACCTCTCTATAAAATAGATTGCAGAGGGGCTTATGGCGAGACTTGTGTCTGTAGTCTGTGACTCTGTAGCATTAAACTACGTCACTAAGTCACGTGGATCATCTGTTCAAAGTTTGAAATAAATCAAAAATAAATAAATAAATAAATATTGTTTTAAATTGTTGTGCTCTTGACCCCGTGTAATGTTTTTTGGTTTATGGGTTATACCCTAAAACACAAACTTCCGATAAAAGAAGGTGAAAATGTATAAAATTGCAGCTGATATCATCAGGGAAATAAAGTTCCATATTACTTTTCTTTTCGAACTCGGTCGACTAACAAAGTACAGCACCCAAGGGATTACTGAAGCTTATAGCTTTCTAAAGATTCTTCGTAAAAATGACGTAGTGCCTTGTAAGAGTAATAGTTGTTGTGTTGGCAAATCGGTAGTGTGTCGTAAAAATATACAGTCGATCGATGGTTATGACATTAATAAAAAGAAGGAAAGATTGTTTTATATTAGTAGGGTAGCTCACGAATATAAGCTTACAGCTAAGGAACTTATGGAAACCTTGGATAATCAGAAGTGATTTGTTTTATTTTTGCGGAAGAGTAAAGTAATGATGGGAACAAGTAAATAAGGTATTTTTATAATGATTACGCAATCCGTTTTTGAACAGATTTACTAGTAGGGAATAGTTTAAAATGTTTTTAACCGACTTTAAAAAAAGAAGGAGGTTCTCAATTCGTCTCTATGTTTTTTTTAAGTATGTTAAGCGATATTTCCGTCAATTATAGACGAATTTCCAAATTAATTTTTTTGTTGAATAGGTTTTACTTCTGAGGTGGCCCCATTTTCACTAGGTCAGGATCTGATGATGGGATCCAGGAGAAAACGAGGGCAACCACCGAAATTTGTAGGGACAACTAGTGCGCTTGTTAACTTTTTAGTTAAGTGCTTTAATGTTCTACACTTAAATGAAGGTCTGGAGTCGTCCTGATGATATAGTCGAAATACAGTCGAGGGCATTCCTTAACAATTTACAGCAGTTACCTTGTATTTGGGCTTGATTGATTTGTATTGATGAGAACTTTACACCAAGATTGATAGATCCAACTTCAAAAAAAAAAGAAAGTTCTCAATGTTTTATGTATGTTCACCGATATTTCCGTCAATTATAGACAAATTTCAAATCTGATTTTTGTTGGATAGAGTTATATTGAATAAAATCTGATAAATAAAATACATATTACTTTGTAGTAAGTAAATATTATTTTTTAGGATTTGCTTGAAGTCGGTTCTAGGTATTTTTTATTAATTTTTTCACGTTTATGTATCAGCAAAAAAATCATTCATAATTTTTGTATATAATGTAATTTTTTGTGAAAAACTTTCTTCAGAAGGGATCTGAAAATGTTCTTACAGGGTCGGCAGCGCGAATATTGCGCTTCTGTTGTTGGAAACGTACATAGGCTATGGTGACTACATTCCATCAGGTGATGTTGACGTCGCCACCAGCTTGATGGTAAGCCGTGGCGCATCTAGCGATTGGGGGCCAGTCTCACAGTCCTTAAGACTTTCCACAGTGGTCCTCAAGTTGGCGGCCCTGTGATGTGCCTCTTCACGCTCCTCTTGAAGAACCCGGGATTGTAAGATAAGGGAAAAATGTGTGCGGGCAGGTCGTTCCATGTTTTTATAACTCGACAGAGGAACAATCTTTTGAAACGCTCGTCTACTAAGCTTCTTCGAAAAGAAAGCAAGTATCGGATCTCATTTCAGCTACATGGTACCTAAAAAGTTTAATCTGTAGTACAAGTGCTATACTTACTTAAATCGTAATTGATCATCCTATTTTCGAAATACCAGAACACGTATGATGGTGGCTCGGTAGACTTCTTCACAACACACAGCAGCCTTAGCATCGATCCTTCATGAATTATCTTCTCTGATTCTCCGGCTATCTCTGCGTACGCCGCTGTTAAAAAAAGACATGTACGTGATTCACAGGTCACCTTTTGACTTTTTAAGGCTTGTATATTCGAAAAAGACTCATCTTGAGGTGAACTTTATACTAGGAAATATTCTTTGATTTGATCTGATAAAACTATATTATTGTAATTTATTAGATACTCTTGCTTTTTTAACGGTTCAAAACACGATTAGGAAAATTTTGATCGATCGAAATTGCTCTCGAAAAGTAGTAAAGTAATGTGCATTTCGTAAATAAATAAATTAGTTTAATCCTCATAAAAACTTGTCATAAAATAGATATAGGTCTTTAGAACAATATTTTACGGCCAAATTTTTTATTGAAATTCCTCAGATTTTATAACAGTAATATTAGAGACCGTATTCTTAGCATTCCATGGATTCTCCGTGCGGGCGCCGGGTCCATAGCGTGGCACAGGGGGGAACACCCCGACGGCGTCTGGGACTTGCGACCCATTCGAGTAGGTTTAGGGTGGCCACCTTACTATGCGCATAAACGATCACCTTCCACCGTCAACAATGTTCCCCCCCCCCCCCCTGCCCAACCAGATTTGGTAAGATCCTATCAATGCCGCTTTGGATACGCGTTTTAGTAAAGAGCTTACTGAAGCTCTTGGCAATCCAAGGTCCTTAAATAAATTATACAGGGATTTAGCTGGAATTCCCCTTGCTCCTTCCTTCTACGGCATAGAGTTTAACCACATAGCCATTTTTGGTTAACTCATTGGTTAAGTCAAAGTATTTATTTGTCTTCGTGGCGTGGTCCTTCGGTATGTTGGTCTCCCACGGCACCGTCAGCTCCACGAGCACCGCATGCCTGTGTATCCTCGAAAACAGGAATATGTCGGGTCTGGATGACGAGGCACATACGTCATACATCCTCCGGGATTTTGTAGTGTTTTCATACGTGTCTGAGAGTATAGTCCAATCGGCGGCAGCCATCAAAATTGAGTATGGCTTTTGAGGTACTTTCTTTGAACAGCCTTCCTTTACAAACGCAATGTCAGTTCTATTGTTTGTGGTTTATCCCTTTTTCGCTCTCGCTACCGCCAAACTGACAGCCTCACGTATGATTTCCAATACCCTATTGTGTCGGCGTGAGTAATGACCCCGGTCTAGTAACGTCCTACAACCTGCCAGCAGGTGCCTTGCAGTTCCAATCGCTTCTCCACATGCATTACATGTTTTATCTGTGGCTTTCCCCCACCTGACCAGATTATTTTGGTCAGGGAGGGTCAATTGAAACGCGTTCAGGTAGAACATAAGCAAAGCCGGCGACCAGTCGTACAATAAGGTACGCCACTGCAAGGCCATGGGAATACAAAATTCGCCCAGAGTAAGCCATTCATTCTGCATCTCTGGAGAACCTGGGTTCATCGCATGCACCTTATTGGCATCGCTCTCATCCTGCTCCAGAAAAGATTTTGTAATGTCTTTATCTGTTTGTCTCCGGATACTACCCAACCCCGCTCGACCAGTCTGCGAACCCACCATGAATTTCTTGTGGAATTGGAGGCGTGACTCAAGTTCTGCTGTATTTTTATCCTTTGGAAGAGTTTGAACGATTTTGTCTCTTGATTTTGCCAAGACGTGCATTTTAGTAACTCTTAGATGTTTATAGAGTTCCGACGGCTTCTTGAACGTCATTCCGAAGTTATTAGAGGCTCTGTATAATGCCGACGGGTCGGCCAATTGAGCTAGCCCTAGCCACGACTTCAACGTCTTCGTAACATTCACATCCAATTTTCTGAGAAGGTTTTGGCTCATATCGTACACAAGAAACGGCCAGTTTAGACGTGATGTTAAATAGTTGTCGTATATCCATGCTTTCTTGACGTTTTCTATTGGTTGTTGGTCTACCTTTTTTATGTCAACAATGAAACTTTCAATTATGTCATAAAAAGCTGGAGTACAACCTCTGTTATCTATCTTTCTGCCAAGAAATTTGAAAGGCACGGTTTCCGATATAATAGAAACTTTTTCCCCGCCTATAGCAAGCCCGGGGTCATACGACGTAAACTTAGTACCCCGCCTACCGAGACATAGACAGTAGCATTTGCTAGGTTTTGTCCTCATTCCATCTGTCCATGTACAGAATTCATCCACTTTACGCAGTAGGTCTTGGCACTGCTTTGGGCTGCGAGCTATTAGAATCGAATGAAATCCGGCAAAAAAATAAGCTGCAATCCTTCAAATTGCCTTAGGATTTGTCAAGGTCGAATACGGAAGCCTTAAATGAGAAATTATCTTATTGTATCAAGTCATAACCTGATATATAGAGCAATGAAGACGTGGAACCTTTTTATTTCCTTTTGGAGATCGGAGGATCCGACAGCTTTTCTGCTGCCCATTTCGTCCAAAGCAAAATAAAAAACTTGAAACCTTCAGTCATCCTTCAGAAAAATATCCGCAGTCAATTTGCAGCGTATGGCCTAATGGATTCAGCCATAAACAGGACATTTTTCAAGTTAATTATCAATATACAAATGCATTAATATACACATGCACAAAGAAAATAAAGCTCATTCGTAAGTTAATCAATATCTAGTTAGATGTTAAACTACGAATGAACAGGTGAACGTTTCTCTACTGTATAGAGCTCAATTTGCGCGTGGGTCAGCATCGCGCAAACGTTCCTAAGCTACAGTAGTCAACCGTCAGGGTAAGTGCTAGTCAACCACTTTAGTAGTAGGTACAGAAAAAAGTGGGTACTTAAAACTTGATGTATGAATTGCAATAATAAAGTAACCATTTGCAACACAATATAGGAAAATAAAAATTTACCTAATTGTAAACTTTTTTTTTATATTTAGCTCGCCAAATTGACACCAGCATGATGGAAAGCCGTGGCGCATCTAGCGATTGGGGGCCACTTCTGACAGTGGTCCTCAAGTTAGCGGCCCTGTGATGTGCCTCTTCACCCTCCTCTTGAAAACATGTTTATAATCTGATCCAAAATAAAAAAAGATCCCAAAACATTTACAATAAATTATCGAAAGACATCTTACCAACGAGAACAAGTTTGAAAAAAATACTGGTAGGTGGGTGCGTCGGAACCTGGCACTCGTAGTACCCAGCGTCTGCTGACGTGGCGAATCTTATGTGAAACGCCCAGTCCTGGTAACAATAAATCACGTTAGGGTTGGAAAGAAAATCTGTTCCGTAAGAACGTTCGTGAATTAGATTTTATTTAGTAGGTTAGGCATCGAACTATTTTGAGAACTTATCTCGGTTAATATTATGAAAAAATATATATATAGTATGTTTGTTTTATAAATTTGTGAGTGTTTGATTTTGATGTATAATGTACAATCTCTCGTTTCGGTAGGCCTAGGGTAATTTTTGCTCTGCTTTGTCGGTCGTAGGCAAATGACAGGACACCGTGATGTGGATTTCATAGGTAGGATTTCGGCATGGCATCTATGAAGATTTCCATAAGTGAAATAGGAACAGAAGAAGTAGGTAGTCTTGACTCTTTATTGCTGATTCGTATTTAAAACATTGTTTAACTAATTTAAAGTTACATCACCCTTAAGGTGACTATGCTACGATATAATCGCTATAATAACTACCTAATCACACATCTTAAAATCATTAACAATGAACTCGTTCACAATCAGATAAACTACTTTAATAAGGTAGAATAGCTTTCCCCCCAAAGACGCGGGATAGCACCCAAACTACCCCCTAGGCGAGGCCGCAGTGGTAGCCGTTGGTCTGTTGGGAGTCCTGGGACATCCTTCTGAGGGCTTACCCTGGACTCTCAACCATAGACTGTTGGGCGTTACGTGAGGTATTTTAGTCGGTAGGAGTCCAGCATAGCATCGATGATGGATTTTCCCTCACGTTAAAAAAAAGGTTGAATGGCTGAGTTTGTGAGAATGACTCCCAATTTGCTATCCTAATATATAGCACAATATAGTTTAGCGTAGTCTGAAGTCACTACTTTACAGACGGGCGACGTATAAAAGCGCGTGGGCAACCCAAATGGGTACGTCGTTAATTTGGCCATTCTGAATAGTCTAATCACATTTTGATAATGAACCTAGATTACATTCAGATTTATTAACCCCCGACGGAAACCTGAACGGGGTGTTATAAGTTTGACGTGTGTGTGTGTGTGTGTGTGTGTGTGTGTGTGTGTGTGTGTGTGTGTGTGTGTGTGTGTGTATGTGTGTGTGTGTGTGTGTGTGTGTGTGTGTGTGTGTGTGTGTTTGTAAGTCTGTCTGTGGCATCGTAGCTCCCAAACGGATGAACCGATTTTGATTCTGTATCTTTTGTTTGAAAGATGGGTTAGGGGAGAGTGTTCTTAGCTATGTTTTATTTAAAGATCATTCTTTGAATTATAAGGTAGACCCACTTAGTCCCTTTTATGGGATCAAATTAAATTTTCACGGTTGGTCTCTCGAGTTTTCGAGAAACCCTTAATCAAATAAAATGTAAATTTGGTTCTTGGAATGAACCAAAGCATGTTTATTTTCAAAATTAAGGTTAAAAATAAACATAGTAGTTAATAAAATTAGTCATTGCTGGAACTCAGTACCCCTTTCTATACGAACAGAACAAACATTTCATCCTTTTAAACTAATATTTAACATTTTATGAAGAAATAATCTGATTATGATGTTTCCCAGACTGTTGTTTCAGGCATTTCTAATCCCTAAGGCATTCAGTTTCTATGAAGACTTTAAATTAATTGTCATTTTAATCCTGATCCTGATGTGTGGATGGATGTACCTATGGATGTTTGTTACTCTTTCAGGTCTATCAGCTGAAATTATTTGCTCAGCCTATCAAAGCATACAACACCAAATGCTGAAGAGAAGGCTGCCGTTTCAATTGAATCAGGACAGAATGATTGTAAACGTAGCAAAAAGCTCAGTAGAATCACAATTTTGACACAACATAGTTTTTTTATTTCAAGGAGAAGAAATTATAGGTATTTTATTTTATTTATTTTATTTTAGCTACGAAACTGCCGAATCGTGTCGAAGTCTTATAGTGGCGTTGACCTTGTAGTGAGCTACGATTACTATTCTATTCTGATAGGTCCTCTACATTCACACGAGAATCTCGCCGAGAACTTCTATTGGATCCACATTCGGAAAACAAGGTGAGAACACGGTAAGAAGTTGTGAAGAATATATTCGTCACAACTTCTCACCTTTTCACATGAGAAAAGAATGTGGATATGCCTTATAAATATTATGAATCATAATCCACATTCTTTTCTTGTATTCTTGCGGTATTCCCGTGTGAATGAGGAGCGCGCATGAAACTATAAAAATTGCAAATTTGAATTCCTGGTGATATAAACTTTCATAGTCTGAGCAATGATTTCAATCAGGTGGGCTATGTAATTACCAATACTGTGTATTTACAGAGTTTTTTTTTGATTTTTCTTTTCTACTTCATTAACCCATCTATACTTATAATAAATTTGTAGAAGTGAAAATTCTGTTCATTCAAAATATCAAAAAAATAAATAGCAGGGGGTGTTACTAGACCGACACCGAACCCAAAAATGTGATTAAAAAAATTTTGTCTGTCTGTCTGTCTGTCTGTTTGTTCAGGCATCATGCAAAAACTACCGGTTCGATTACGATGAAACTTGGTATAATTATTCTTTAATAGCCTGGGCACAACACTGGGTACTTTTTATCCCGGAAAAGTATGTAGAATTCAAACCAAAATTAATTTTGCGGTTCGATCCCTAGACCCAAAGTTATTATCAATTATTGCTTAATGGTACGATGTATGATGTATGATTAATAAACGTTTAATGGTACGATGATGAAACTAAGCATAAGCGTTGTTTGTTACAATTTGAAAAAAAATAATTTTAACATTTTTGCAAATTCCACCTCCAAAGGTATAAAAAAGGAGGGTAAAGTTTGTATGGGACAACGGGATTCCTTGGTCCGATCTACTTAAAATTTAACTTATAGCATTATTAACATAATTGATGGAAGACGTGTTTCGTATTTTATTGAAATTTATACTAAAACGAGCTAAAAAGGGAATGTACCTAAATTATTTTGGGGCTAATTTTCTCCGGAGTTGATATCAATACTCCTTAAATACTCTTACTTTATACTTAAATTACTTTTAATTTTGACACATAATTTGTGAAAGTTCAATACAATTGACGTTTTCATTTATGTTTTATTTCAAACTTCAAACAGATGATTTTACTACATAGCAATAAAGTTAAATAAAAAGGGCTATTTTGGTATAATATTAACCAAATATGCTTTATGGAAGTATTATTGCTAATTTATTCAAATTTAGTGTGACAAAAATACATTTGTGAAAAGAAGAAGAAAATTCTAAGCTGGCTTCAGGTAGTATCCACTGGTCCATAAAATAACACCGCATGTTACCATCTACGCTCAATCCTTACGACAAAGATTGTCAGCAGACTGATCATGGAAGGCATGAACTTTATTCTACATATAGTGCTGACTGCATTCTGTCAGGAAACAGACTCACTAAGTCTTTGTAAAATACGGGAATGGCCTCTACGTAGACTACATTCGACAGGACTGAAAAGAGTCATTATAATGAACATGAACGCTCAGCTGATGAAATTTACATTGCTGTTATGTTACCAGGTCTTGGTTGGACCATCTGTATTAGGAGGACAAAGCTTGCAGTAGTTCGGTTTGTCCAAACGTCGTAGGCTGGGACTACCTGAAGAAGGACCTAAGTTACGATGTCAATTGCTAACAAGAGAAGTCGTGTCAAGTAGTAGTTTAGCCATTGAATTAAGAAATGTATTTAATAAATAATACTTAGCTCATATTATTATGCATTATGAATTTGTTAATCAGAAATCTATCTAACTAGGTATTATTATAAATGCGAATGTTTGCGAGGGCGGATGTTTGTTACTCTTCCATGCTGTAACGGCTGAACGGATCTGGCTGAAATTTGGTGCCTACATAGATAATATGTTATTGTCTAGGAACAAAATTTCACGTAGGCGAAGCTGCGGGCATCAGCTAGTAATAATTAAATGAGACAGTCTTGAGTCCTAAAATTCTCAACAGGTATAATCGAGTGCTTTTACCATATATCTACATACATACATACATACATATGGTCAGGCCTTTATCCCCGAAGGTGAAATAAGTGCATAAAATATGCCACTGCCTACCCCAGGCAGTGGCATATTTTCTGCCTATATTTCACCTTTTTAGAATTTGTCCCACGTAATAGGTGGTGAGCCGTATTGCCGTGTTGAGATGGATAGACGCAGGATGTGCCTTCCAAAGCACGAAAACGCTCAAATAAATGTCACAAAGTGGTCACATGGATGGTCACTCATCCAAGGACTGGCTATAGTGAAAGTTGCTTACTTCAGTAATCGTTTACAGAACACTGAGTTCGCGAGGCCACGAGCACTTACTTACCAAGTCTATCGAAAATGAATGGTCAAAAAGTAGTAGCAAGTTTTTTTGTTTGGTGGAAAACTTTTCTTAAGAACTTCACCTGACCTTACAATAAAATGGACAGTTGAATGCAAAGCAATTAAAACTACCCTTTAACGGCTTCGTGGAGCTAAGAAGTAAAAAGACCTTGTAACCCAAACCAGCATTAATCGTAAAATGTGTCGAACCATGTCTATTGTTTAGAACCCCAGCTTTTAAATTACATTTCATTTGTAATCATACAAAACAAGGCCAGTCCGTTTGAAATTGAAATGCCAAGTAATCACTCGTAAACTTAGAATAGATAAACAAAAACAAACACCAATAATTCTCAGATAGAATTCCCAGAGATTTACCTAAACAAATCTTAAACAATTTTCGAGTTCAATTCGAATCCACTGAACTGTGTTTTAATCAGTAATTTAAACAATACAAATACAAGTACCTACAGAAGACTCCGGCAACAAACCACGAGGAACAATTTGAAGGAATTTGACAATAATGGTTCTTCTTAAACGTAAATTCTCTCTTGTGTTAAAACAACAGTATTGTTCACTTTGTTTACTGTCCATCGGTGTACATCTTGTTTTTCACAATGTATCAATGTTTATAAAATTAAAATACTTATTATATTAATTTTCTTTAATTTGTTTAAGTTTATCGTGGCAAGCAATGTCGGTTTTCTGACGGTAACGTACATCTACTACGGTAAGAATAACTGCACAATTAATTAGAATTCCATAATAAAGATAGAGGAGTAGGGAAGCGGTCTGCAGGCTCGAGAGATTCCATGACGGCAGCGTAACCCCCCTTAGAAGCGGGATTATACCGAAATCTCCCAAAGACGCGGGATAGCACCCGAACGGTAGGCGAGGCGGCAGTGGTAACCGAGGTTTTATAATCGGTAGGAGTCCGGCATAGCATCCATGATGGATTTTACCTCACGTCAAAAAAAAAGGCTAGAGAGATTGAACTCCAGACACAATTACGATTAACGCTGGGATGATGATGAAGGCAAAGTTACCTTTCTTGTGCTCTCGCAAGGCAAAATCCGAAACTTTTATATAGGTCTACTCACGCACCGTTTACCCCAGGGGACTGCATCGAGGGCGAATCGGAGCAATGTCGTTTCAGAAGTAATTAATTGTTACCTGAGTAAGGGGCGTTTTTATTGTGGTAGAATGACTGGCCACGAGATTTTCTGACCGTAAGGCGCGGTGTCCACTATACCGGTTTCAAGAGAGAAGGTTTGTTTTGATAATCCTCTTGGATCTAAGATGTGGAAATAACAAACTCTGATTTTTTTTTTCTGCATCTGGCTCGGCAAATTGACGCCGCCGAAATGATGGAAAGCTATAGCGATATCTGGTCATTGGGGGCCACCCTCACAGTTAATAAGACTTCTGACGGTGTTACTCAAGTTGGCGACTTTGCGATATGCCTCTTCAGGCATTGCTCAAAAAAAACAAATTGTAAGAGGAGGAAAACACGGGCGCGGGCATGTCGTTCCAAGTTTTTATAGTTCGACAAAGAAAAGATCTTTTAAATTGCTCAATTCTGGCAAAGATTCCTCTGTGTAAAAGTGGTACCTCTGTTCTCCATTTTGATCGCAGTGTTTGCGATCAAAATGAAGAGGGAGGCACACTCGTCGCGATATATTCCAGAGAAAGTAGCCAATGACGCTATGGTTTCCAAAACACATCTTTCTCCTCTTCGCTTTGATGGATACCGTACCTAAAACGCGCCCTTGCTGACTCCGCTCATTTTGTAGGATTGGAACATTGGGTTAATCCGTTTGTGGGTGATTGCCAATCGGCGTGCACGAATTATAGTAGGACCCATGCATTTTATTTAAGTATTTTTTTCAGTCATATTGTTTCTGTAATTATAGGCTGTGAGGGTCAGAGCAATAATTATCATACCATACCGATCCTTTAAAAACTGTCCTGTGTATAACTCCACCTCTCAATGTTCTTACAGTCAATTACAATAAAATGTACTAGTTTAATCTTACAAAATGATGTATCCTGCAAATGCCATAATGAACTAAACAAAGCTTGTGACAAACATGGTATCCACCGAACTTGACAGTAACATGTATTGATTGCTATGCATGCTATTTTTTTATTTATTTCAAAGTTAACTATCTCGGTCAACTTTAAAATAAAAAAAACATGTATTGAGATACATAACTATTGCTTATATGCATACGTGTTACTGTAAAGTTTTGTGGATACCATGTTTGGTTAGTTCATTATGGCACTCGCAGGGTACATCATTTTGTAAGATTAAACTAGTGTATTTCACTGTAGTTGGTTGTAAAAAAATGGCATTCTAATGTGTTTATTAAAATTATCTCGATCCGAATAAAATCAATATGCCTCATATTCATGCAACTGTAGGATCTTTTACCGTCCAACAGTATACGCTTCTTGAAAAAGGAGAGACTTTTGAGATTCAAAACTGGTAGGATATCTCAAAATTAAGAGTCAAATGACACTTTTAAATTCCATCATATGGCTACGATTCAGTTAACAATTCAATTTAATTCTTTATTTTTGCACAACACACACACAACGTCATCATTCAAATATAAATGAAATCCTAACGTTATTTCTTCAACAACATAAAAAAGTAACAAAAACAGGCAGTTCTCGAAAATTCAACTCATTATTTTAGTCCAAAGAATGCGAGGTGGAAAATTCAAATGCGTGTAGGTAGCTTTTGAAATGGCAGGAGCGAGATCGACGTATGAAGATTAATTTAATCGCGAATGTACTTGTACTCGTACACTCAGGGTTGTCAAGTATGCTTGTACGTCACGTTTATTAAATGAGAGGTAGGAGTATAAAAACTGTTTGTGTAAGGCCTTAAATTAGATTTAAGCGACGAGCGGGGCGACGATAACAGCGACGAGAGCGCATCGCCAGTGTACAACAAAGTAATGGACTGCGGAAACGATCAACCTACTTGACAAGACTCATGTGTACATACACGTGCAAAGAAAACACGCACACTGAAGCTAATTTCATTCACATTTCAGCAGACTTGACTCACGTCGTTTGACCGTCTCCTGAAGCCATAAGGCAATTTCGTACAAACAAAAACAAACTGACCGCGCTACGCACCCCGCCACGCACACTCTGACCAAATGTTTACATTTGATCAAAGTTTGAACGGCGAGGTTAGTTCTGCTTCTTTTAAATTTGATTCTTTCCTTTAAAATTTTGGTTTATTCGAAGTTGCCTACTCTTTTATAGGTACTCTGTCGCTGCGCTCTCACCGCAGTCGCCGTTGCCACGCCGCCATTGCCGCCCCGCTTGTCGCTGTTATCCTGTTTGAGGCCTAAAGGATGTGAGATAATGAATATAATCAGAGTGAATGGAGGTGTGTGCAAGTAATTATGTACTCGGATGACAATGATATGCGCTAATCTGGTTGGGTGCTGAATTTGAAATTGTTTTGGGGTTCATTTTCTTTATTTGTATTTTTATCTAGACTGTAAAGATCATTTGAGGTTATTCATTGTTATGGTTGTGTAAATTTTACGTGAAATGAAATGGGCGTAGATACACTCCAAAAGTAGAGAGTTACTTTACGTGAGCTAAGGCTTATGACATTTGAATAAGAAAATCGGTAAGTAGCCAGATCGTTACCTTGGGAGTCCTGGGGTGTAGAGAGTCCTGGAGTATCCTTCCGAGGGCTTACCCGGGGCTCCCAACCATAGACTGGGAGTCCGACATAGCATCCCTGTAGGATTTCCCTCAAGTTAAAAAGTCAGATCGTTAAACAAAATTATATTACATCGTTGTTCCAATATCCAAAATATTCAAAGTATGTTATGATTGTATTGTAAAGAACTTGAAATATTCACGACTATGTGCGACCTACTGAGTTCCAGTTGTATTATTTTAGTCTAGACAATCCCATTTTTTTTTGTCGGAGAAGTTCTAAATTGTTTATTTATGCACTGAAATATTAATACGTCGGAATTTTGAGAGTAAATTTCGCAGGAACTCTCTACAGCTCTCTGTATAGCTAGAACTCTCACATCTATAATAAAATTGTATGAATACGTTGGTTTTTTTGGGAATTATTTCAAACCTAGTTAGTAAGAATGTATTCTTTATGCGATATGAGGTGTAAAATAATACAATTTTCTGTGATAGGTATTTCCATAATAGGAACAATGATTTTCGTAAGTGTTTTTTAAAATCGGATACTACAGGTTGTTCAATCTCTGAACATAAATATTTCTCTTTTGTATCACTAGATGGCGCTAGTCGGTATTCTAAATCGCACTAGTGTTTTTATTACTGTTTTTACATAGGTATATTGTGTTTTGTTATTCAATAGCTATAATAAACTGAACCTTACTACCGAACTATTGCCGTTTTATTAGTAAACCAAGTGTTTAACTAACTTTTTTACTGTGGGTAGGCGAAGGAAAAAGTTGAAGTTTTTATCGCTCCACAAATAATTAATTGTTTTTATTATTATATCTACAAATTTTCTACTTACATGATACCTAAATACTGCTAAGAGGTCAATCTGCCAGATTTATTAGTATCCTGTTAAGAATTCCATAGTCAAACACAGACACATCACTTCACTATGGATGCTATGCAAAGCACCCTGCATCAACTAAAAGACAGTCTCAACAAGAGGATGGAAGAGTTTGAGACACGGCAAGAGCAGCTGACTCCTAATAAAGCGGTGAGTGCAAGTTCATTAGCCACTGAATTCGCTGCATTCAGAGTGTTTGTAAAACAATCTCTGAAACTGCTTCAACAGCAGATTGAAGCATTATCAAGGGTAATGGATGCCACAGAGACTCAGAGACGACGTAAGATCCTGCTTTTGCATGGTGTTGATGAAGTACAGGATGAGGATCCCAAAAATACTCTAGCCAGTATAGTCAAACATCGACTCAATATTCCTGACTTTTGTGCCAGCCATGTAAGCAGCTGCCAACGACTAGGTCGTCCCACATCCAATAAGAAGCCTAGGCCCCTGTTGTTCAAGCTTCATGATGTAGCATTGCGGGATAAACTGTGGTTTTCCAAGACAAAGTTGAAGGGCACAGGGATAACAATGTCTGAATTTCTCACGAAGAACAGGCATGATCTGTTTATGGCGGCCCGCGAAAAGCTAGGTGTCACCAAAAGCTGGACCAAAGACGGATCCGTCTATGTGCTGGCGGCAGACAACGTGAGGAGGCGTGTCGACACTCTTGCTGAACTCATTATTGCTTGTGACGTGCCAGCTAAGACCACGGCCGCCACTTCAAAGGCAGCCGTAACGAAGACCAAACGCACTGTTGCCTCAAAAGTGAAGTGATCAGTAAGTAACATTGCGCGGTCCAGGTTGATTCATGCTATCTAACATCCTAATTAGTATTTACTTAGTTGAGACTATATTTTGCTTTTCTTGTCAACATGACTGTGCTGTAATTAATATCCGCATATTGTCTGGCTAGAACTGGTTTAATCTATTGTTTGTTAAATTGACTTTCACTTTTGTTTGATATCATCTTTCAATTTCAATTCAATTACACTCATTTCGTAACCTGTCCACAGACTTACAAACCTATCACAATAGCAAATCAAGTAAATTATTATTCTGTCATGTCAGTCATTGTCATGTGTCATCTCATCCGATTGTATTTTTTTAATTTATACTTTGCTCAAGGTAGACGCTAAGGTTATAAAACCATACTGCCAACAGTACTTCAGTTTGTAGTTTTTTTTTCTTTTAATTTTTTTTTCTTTATCTACAACAAATAGAATAGTAAGGTATAGTGACGTGGAGATGCCTGGACTGTGCAATATTTCAATATTGCATTTTTTTTTATTGTGTATGTTTGAATAATGTTTATTCTTTTTTTTTTTCTTCTCCCTCTTCTTTTTGATGTTGATAAAACTCAACCGGCAGATGGATCTTAGGATCTTATTCAAATTTGCATTTACATTGTTATATATTTATTTTTATAAATTAATCTATTATTGTATTTATTTATTTAGACATAATATTAATATACATTCGTTTATTTGTCATTTTTATAATATTTATGTTGAACTTTAGTACTGGCACAGCTTGTCGTGACAATTATGTTTCTGCTAGCAGTTCCCAAGATAAACCCTCACTGGCCAATTTTCTCTCCTCTAGATTCTCCGATGTTCCTGAGAATTTTAAGGTTGTGCACATAAATGCCCAAAGTGTTCCGGCTCATTTCACCGATATGCTGGCTTCATTTGACTGTACGCATTTACATGCCCTGCTCATCTCTGAAACATGGTTCAAACCTTGTCTCCTTTCAACGGCTTATACTCTGCCGGGGTTCAGCCTCATCCGACATGATCGCGGGCCTGACGGTTATGGTGGGGTGGCGATTTACTTACGCAATCACTTTTCTTACACTATCATTGATTCCTCTCCTCAGCCACCGCCACGACTAGCTGGTGAGCATTTATTCATTGAGGTTGAACTTCTCCACACTAAGTTACTCCTGGGAGTCTATTATGGTCCTTCTTCTAACATCAACTTCTTTACTTCTTTCGAAATACTCCTAGAAACCTTTATCCCTAATTACAGTCAAACCATAATCATGGGTGATTTCAACACTTGTCTTCTCAAAAATGACACTCGCTCTTCTACCTTCCAATCTATTATACAATCTTGTAATCTCTCAATCAATGCTACACATCACTGTCCAAATCACCCCCCTAGTTTACTTTATCTAATTATTGTTTCATCTCTCGATAGAGTAGTAAGGCATGGTCAGCGAACGGCTGATGAGTTTTCTTTCCATGACCTGATATTTCTATCTTATCGCCTTCGAACTCCTAAACCTAAACCAAAATTTCTCTTTCACCGCAATTTTGGTCGTATAAATTTCAAGGAATTGCGCAGCGATGCTAAAATTGACTGGACACCGTTATTCTCTTCCGTCTGCATAGATGAGAAAATACATTTTTTAACATCCCATTTAATTTCGCTTTATGATGTCCACGCACCGGTTCGCAGAATTAAAGTTAAACACAAGCCGTCGCCTTGGCTAACCACTGAAATCAAAGCGCTCATCACAAAAAAAGCTACAGCCAAGTCCAAGTACAAGAGACGGCCTACGGCCTCTAACTGGGAAAAGTATGTTCTGATTAGAAATCATTGCAGTAAGGTGTGTAGGAATGCGCAACGCCAACATATCCACAACTCTGTCCAAGACGGAGATCCAGCAAAGGTCTGGAAATTTCTAAGATCTCTGGGAGTTGGTAAATCTCGTCAAGATTCTGTTCCTCAAAGTAATAACTTAAATTCACTCAATAAATTTTTCACTGCTGTCTCCAACTTTAATATGGAAACCAAAACAAATACGCTTAATCATCTTTCAACTATATCCACTCCCGATTGTGCTCCATTCGTTTTTAATCAATTCACTACTTGTGATGTTAAGAAGAGTATATTGTCCATCAGTTCAAATGCTGTAGGTACCGACTGTCTAAGCCGCAAAATGATCATTCCTATTATTGATGAAATCCTTCCCATCCTCTGTCATAGCCTGAACTTCTCCATATCCCATGGCATCTTTCCAATGGCTTGGAAAGATGCACTAATCATTCCTATTCCCAAAAAATCCAACCCTTCCTCGTTTTCTGACTATCGCCCTATCTCTATCCTGCCATTCCTGTCTAAGGTTCTGGAACGACTGGTTCACACTCAGCTTACTAATTTCCTTTCCCAAAACCAACTGTTAAACCCTCTCCAATCAGGGTTTCGGGCTGGACACAGTACTACCACGACCTTACTTCATATAACAAAGGACATAAGAGCGGGTATGGAGAAGGGTAAGCTGACAGTTTTAGCTCTGCTAGACTTCAGCAATGCCTTTAATACGGTAGATTTTGATATCTTGCTCGGTACTTTATGCTCACTTAATATATCTCCAATGGTGATTGATTGGTTTCGTAGTTACCTGATTAGCCGTCGGCAGCGTATTAGTATCGAAGATACCCTTTCTTCTTGGTGTAATACGTATGCTGGGGTGCCACAGGGTGGCGTTTTGTCTCCTCTTCTCTTCACGGTTTTTATAAACTCCATCACTAAGAACTAATGTTCTTCCTACCACCTATACGCAGATGATCTCCAAATTTATTCCCAAGCCTCACTGGACACCTTAAGTGTAGCTGTTGGCAATATTAATGCGGACATGGACATCATTTGCAGATGGAGTGAATCTTTTGGAGTGAAGGTGAATCCGATCAAGACTCAGGCCATAATAGTCGGCAGCCCGTGGATGATTTCTAGACTAGATTGGACACTAAGTCCAAAAGTTGTATGTAATGGAACACCTATAGCGTACAGTAAAACTGTCAAAAATCTAGGGGTACTAATGGACTCGTGTTTGTCTTGGGGTCCTCAATTGCAGGATTTAAGACGCAAAATATTTGTGGCATCGGGGTCCATGCGCAGACTGAGAAATTTTCTCCCAATTACGACTAAAATTGCGCTTGTTCAATCACTTCTATTTCCTATACTTGATTATGCCGATGTCAGCTATCTAGATCTCACTGAAGACCAACTAAATAAACTTGAGAGACTCCAGAATTACTGCATACGATTCATATTTGGACTACGCAAATATGATCACATCCTACTAATATTATAAATGTGAAAGTTTGTGAAGATGTTTGGATGTTTAGATGTTTGGATGTTTGTTACTCAATCACGCTCTAACGGCTGAATGGATCTGGCTGAAAATTGGTACAGGGATAGAGTTTATTCCGGAATAACACATAGGCTACTTTTTATACCGGGAAAATGTTCCTACGGGAAGCGAGAACGGGAACCACATTTCACGCGGGCGAAGCCGCGCGCATCAGCTAGTCTCTGAATATCGTAAAAGACTCAAGTGGTTACCTATCCGCCTTCGCCGGAATGCGCATATCCTATCCCTATTACATAGTATTCTTTTTAACCCTGTCACTCCATCTTACCCAAAGAGATGCTTTAATTTTTTGAAGGCCTCTCACTCCAGTAATTTGCGATCATCGAGGAATATGAGGTTAGAAATGCCTGGCCACTTGACTAATTTTATGGATAAATCATTTACTATTCAAGCGGTCCGCTTGTGGAATGCACTGCCAGTGACATTCCGACTTGCACAATCGTCACACAGTTTCAAGACATGTTCGGGATTATTATCTCCGTGCTAATGAATGCATGTAAATTGAATGTCTCCTAAAATACCATAGTATTATAATTATTTCAGTATTTATTACTAATAGTATAAATATTTTATGATGACAAGCTTATTTATGTATGTTCCAACTAATATAAATGTGTGTATTATAGTATATGTTATTTATTTAGAGTATATGTTATGTATGATAGGTATATGTATATATATATATATATATATATTATATGACTGTATATAGAGAGAAATCAGACTCCATCCTAGGTTGCCTGTAAGAGATTGCCTTGTGCGATAAGGCCGCCAATTGTCATACCAGTATGTTTAATTTATATGTAAATTCAAATGTATTTCTGGTGTACAATAAAGAATTTTTATGTTCTCAGGAGGTTACTTTGAACATCTGTACACAGGTCTAAATGTAGCTTGGTCTAGTACAAAAAGGAACTTCGTTCGGTACAGACTAAACGGAAAATCGCAAATACGACTGAATGTCGTATAACCGATAATTTTCCATAGCCGAAAGTACTGATACACCAATAGACTTTTGTATTTTATCTTAACAAAAAAAAGAGAATTTTCTGACAGGAAAAATCACATCGCAACAAACCTTGTAAAAACAAACCATACATTACATTTATCAAAACAATTCTTACGAAAAACATAAATATTTAACAAAAGATGAGACCATGAAATACGAAACGTACAGGCAATTTCGGCTTACAATATTAATGTACACAAGGATGTGTACACACATATATAAACATTAACATATATATGTGTATATGTTACTGTTTTGTCTCAAGAAAATTGCTGCCGTAATGCCTCAGGCGTTTTCTACGAGCCAACCTTTGGGGCAACAAGGAGATAAAAGTGTCATGGTGTGTTCAACAGACTTTCTGTTTTAGGTAGGGATATTTTTTAATCAGTTTACTTTACTTCTGTGTCCTCATACTTATAGAATTCGGGACTTCACGCGAAACACTTATTGGGACTTACATTCACCGACGTTTCGGGCACGTTGCACTGCCCGTGGTTGCGGTTGGACTGAGGCGAGATTCGACAAAAACCACGAAGTTATTTCTTGTCGAACTACCCTCCGTTATTATTACAACGCAGGATAAGGCCGGCGACACACCACACTCACTACGTTAGTTTTAATTGGCACAGTTTAACGTCCAAGTTTATTAATCACTGAATTCCACGTCCCGGAAGAAATTTTTATGTCACCTAATTTCAATGGCTTCACGCACCATACGTGGATAATAATGGCGATCAGTAGAGAGGACTTTGTTAGTGTTTCATCTCAAGTACATTGCTGCCGTAATGCCTGAAGCGTTTTTACGAGCCAACCTTTGGGGTGACAAGGAGATAAAAGTGTCATGGTGTGTTCAACAGACTATCTGACAACAGATTTTTTTTTCTTTCATTAGTTTGGACTTTATTTTACCTTCATCGAATAATTGTTGCCACACGTAAAAAAAACATTTAAGAATCCATTGTAGTTTTCTTTTTTAACGTGAGGGAAAATCCATCAAGGATGCTATGCCGGACTCCTACCGACAAAAAAAACCTCACGTACCGCCCAACAGCCTATGTTTGGGAGCCCCGGGTAAGCCCTCGGAAGGATGTCCCAGGACTAGCCTAGGGGGTGGTTCAGGTGCTATCCCGGGTCCTTGGGGGGATTCGGGTGTGATCCCGCTTCTAAGGGGGGGAGTGCGTGAATCTCTCACGTCACGCTGCCGTCTTGGGCCTGCTTCTGTAAGGACGGTAAGCAGCCCTCTCAACGGCTTCAGGCCCTCGGTCATGGAGGCTGATAGTCTTCAGCGAAGACACGTCGGCGGTGCCCAAGGCGCTGACTGCAGAGCTCGGGTGGGAGAGTTCTCTCCCGTTCCCGCCCCGCCATGAGCCACCTCTTTCACGAGCATGACCTGCTCGCAGAAAGAGGCGGCGCAGTCCCACTTACTGCCGCTGGAGATCATGGCTTGCACCATGGTCTCGAAATCCATTGCAGTTATAGGTTTTTTATATGCAGTAGTTTCGACACACAATCGATTTCACTATGTGAATGATTTCGCATCTCGCTGACCTTTAAAAAACCATTTAAAGCTAAAATTTTGGACAAAAATACTATTCAAATCAGTTTTTTCAGGGTCAGCAACACGAGTAGTAGTGGTACTTCTAGAACGCAAATTGAATTGTAAGGTGGGCCGGGCCGTGTATTTTATTTTAGTAGGTCGGATTAAGATATTAATATATTAATACACAAACCATTTTTATAAATTTGCTACTTACATTTGACACTAATTTAAGAATTTGTAATTCTTTGAGACAGGTGAAACAGTAAATTAAGTCATAAGACGATTATAAAAGCGTTTCAAGAACAGAACGATCATTAAATTGTCTTTTATTGCTTTCAAATAATATTATATACTATTTGAAAGCACTAAACCATAGAGCTATTATAATCAAGTGCTTTTCAAGTGTAATCAAAATTAGGTAGAAGTTTTAAAGTTTCGTACAGTTTAATATAATAATACTCACCTAAAGTCACCTTTATTACATAAGGGCCTATACGCGATTATTCCCAGTTGTTCCGTTGAAGTAGTTCCGTGGCGGAACTAGTGAGACTTTTTTTCCCAGTTGTCCCGCGGAACAAAGCATCAATAATTCAGTTCCCATTAGTTCCGCGGAACAAAGTAGAAATGAAATACTAATAAATGCATTCCCAGTAGTTCCGCGGAACAAAGCATAAATTAAAAACTAATAAATTAAGTCCCAGTAGTCCCGCGGGAGAAAGCATCTCATACGAATATTTTATGTTCCCATTAGTTCTCTGCGGTGTCTTACGGCTATTTTCTCATACAATTAAAAACAAATGAAGATCGACAAAACAAATGAAGATTGACGAAACAAACGAAGATCGACGAAACAAATGAAGATCAATGAAACAAATGAAGATCAACAAAACAAAATATGACGTTTTAAAAACAAATGACGGTTGGAAAAACAAATGACGATTGCAAAAACATATGCAGATCAATAAAACAAAATACTATAAGCAAGTTGATAAGGTCAAAAGTTTCTTGCAGCCATATTTTTTAAAGTTAAATGCGATAACCATTCAAAAAATAGGTGCAAGCAATTCTCGACCTTATGAATATGCATAATATTTATTTATTTATTTTTATATTCGTGATCTGTGATGTCTATAAACGCCTAAAAGCACATTTTTAGGGAAGTGTCATTAAGGTCGAGAATTGCTTGCAGTGATTTTTTTGAATGGTTATAGCATCTAGATTACAAAAAAGGTCCATGCCAATTTCGACCTTATGAGCATGCAAAATATCTATTTATTTTTTTATATATTCGTGATCTGTGATATCTATAAACGCCTAAAAGCACATTTTTAAATAGGTGCTATTAAGATCAAGAATCGCTTGCACCTATTTTTTTTAATACTAATCGCATTTTGATTACAAAAAATGACTGCAAGTAACTTTTAACCTTATCAACTTGCTTATAGTCTTTTGTTTTATTGATCTGCATAATGTTTTTTCGATCGTTATTTGTTTTCCAACTGTCATTTGTTTTGCTGACCTTCATTTGTTTCGGCGATCTTCATTTGCTTTTGTCGATCTTCATTTGTTTTTGTAGATCTTTATTTGTTTTGAAAAATATTTAACTACTTTATACTTTTAAACTAGATGTTCTTCGTATAATGGATCTTTTTATTCATATTTTTTCATATTCATTTAATCATTTCGTTTTCCACTCGCATGTCCTAAAAGATCCACATTCATAAAAAATAAAAATACTTTAAGGTATTAAAGTGGTCATAATATAATGTCCATAAAGATCCATGATAGTTCCGCTACGGAACTATTGGGAATAGAAAAGTCTCACTAGTTCCGCCACGGAACTACTGAGAATAGAAAAGTCTCACTAGTTCCGCCACGGAACTACTGAGAATAGAAAAGTCTCACTAGTTCCGCCACGGAACTACTGAGAATAAAAATGTCCCAGTAGTTCCGCACCACGGAACTACTGGGAAAAAAAAGTCTCACTAGTTCCGCCACGGAACTATTGGGACAAAAAGTCTCACTAGTTCCGTGGCGGAACAACTGCCGCGGAACTACTGGGAATGAAGGCCTATACGTTCGTGTTCAAATGACGTTAAATGCCTGCGACAGTTTTTATAACTTTGACGTATATCGATTCGTCCGTCCCCATTCGGAGACAGGTGCGACTGTCATATAAATAATTTAAGATAAGTAGAATGAACAGGGTCAGTATAAATTCTCTGATAATAAAAAAGGGTCGCTGAGAATCTGAGAGCATTAAAACTTGACGTTCTGTGCATATTGGTTTAAAAATTCTATGTCTAGAACACTGACTTTTTGGTCTAAGTCTATCAATCACAGCTTTATCATTATCTTTAATACTATATTACACTATCTTCACGCCAAATCACTTGCAGGGTAGGCAGAAAGAACCGAGCGCCACACGGCACGGTCTATACACACCTAACTTGCTTCTTCAACTTTCATTTTTCTTTTCATGCATGCACGTCGGTCCCTTCAGCTCTTGACACCACCTTCTGCTAACACACGACTAATTTGGTCGTGGTAGGTGTGTCGTGGCCTTTCCTGACTCCTACGTCCATCCACTTTTCGTATCTGTTTTGCCATTATTTCATCTTCTATGCACTTCACATGCCCAAACTATCGTAGCATGCCCTTGCTAACGTTAACACCGACACTCTCTTATCATATCTTAAATGATTCTATTCTTTTTACGTGAGCGAAAATCCTACATGGATGCTATACCGGACTCCTACCGACTAAGAAAACCTTACGTATCCTGCCTAACAGCCTAAGGCTGGGAGCCCCGGGTAAACCCTCGGAAGGATACCCCAGGACAACTTTAGCACCTGCATGTAAATTATGTCGTAGCTTCGTGTATTTTGCACAATATGAGTATTCATGAGCATTTTCTTGGTTAAAACTAGTGGTTTTTGAGAATGTAACACAAAATGAAACACTTCAATGATTCTTGTAAATTCATTGAATATAGGTTAGTACAGATACGTTTAGAAAATTAATTTGGAACTCATTTTATTCAAATAGTTTAAGAACATTCAGAAAGCAATTAGGTGAAATATTTTACTTCACTAGCGGTTCCCACTGGATACTTCAAACAATATTAGCTCTAAATTCAGTTTTCAAATTAAATTCATATATCTATTTTTTACGCGTTGAAATTATCATGAATGTTATGACGTACTCCTACTGGCTACATTTAAATGGTGCCGAACAACTGCCTACGGAATGTACTGTTATACCCAGCCAATGTATCGGGTTCCCCAGCATCCCTGGATTGCTGAACTAGCATAAGGGCTCTGACACACAGTCCATTCACGCCGGCTGATCCTCAGTTCGCTCTCAATCTCGGTAACTGTCGGAACTCCTACACCCCACTGTATCTAGTACTAGGTACGTCTAATTTAAGTCAGTTTTCCTATTAAATAATCGTGACGTATAAAAGTGTTTTTTTTAACTGTTTCTAGAGTCTCGTGTAACACTACGGAAGGTTCGTATTGGTCACACGTTATAGGTGATGAGCTTAATGCCTTTTTGGCATGGACAGAGAATGGTTGTAGCTATAGGCAGCTACAACCTTTCTCCCAACTTTTCTCCCAACTTCATTTAACGGCTGCCATGTTACTGGTAGCAAGAAACATACCTTTAGAAGCACAGAAATATAATTTACGGTAAGGATCAAAATATTTTTGATGAATGATTTAACCCAAGAAAACTATCTGAACAGACATTATTTAAACCTCATCAAAGTCCGAACATTGGAATAAATATCGGCTTAATTCATATTAAGCCTCGAAATAGCAGAATAATTGTTTTTCTTAGATTAAATAGTTAAATTTATGCAAAAGGAATATATCAAAGTCCAGATTCTGAAGTAAAGCAGTTAAGATTAGCAGGACTCGAAAAATTACCAAGCCGAAACAAAACAGTAGATTTATTGTCTACTGATTCTGAAAGTCATTGCCAAGAACTTCGAAATAAAAGCCAAGTTTATCTACAGTTGAAAAACAATAGTCATTTCAAAAAAAGGCTTTCGATAAATCAACCAAATTGAACCCCAGAGTGATAAGTGACTAAGAATGAAATCGAAACTTTAATATTAAAGTGAGTTTATACAACTACCTACGTAAAATTGTAGCATGAATTGATGAAGGCTTTTAATATTTTAACCGGTAGAAGGATTAAGTAATTATTGTTTTTTCGACCAAACAGTAATTTATCATAGTTTACCTATGTGGTCGGATCAAATTGTAATGGCTGACAAATTACCCGTTGTTTAATTTTTGTAATGTATCCGTCTATTTTTAAATTATAAATTACAAAGTGACGTATTGCGTTAGGCTGTTTGACAATGACTAGTGAACACGTTTACGTAAGACATTTATCAAATGAAATGGTCGGTTTTAATTTTTTTGTCCTTTAGTTTTAGTTGAACAGCTAATTAACACTTCACAAATCATACTGGTAAAATACGTTACACTACTACTGTACCTATTCCTTTTTTGTGTTTTTAACGTGAGGAAAATCCTACAGGGATGCTATGACTCCTACCAACTTAAAATCACACGCATCCTACCTAACAGCCTAAGGTTGGGAGCCTAGAGTAAATCCTCGGAAGGATGTCCCCAAGACTCCTATCAGGTCGCTGTACCTACTTCTTTGAGGATGGAATGTAAAACTGTTATGAAACTCTTAGCCAACATTCCATGGATCCACCGTGTGTTACAGAAAGAACAACACTGTGTGGGTGTCATTTTCTTCATAGATGCACCTACATGGTGCCTTGCCCCGGGTAAGCCCTCGAAAGGATAATGCCAGGGTTCCCGACAGACTTTCTTAACCACCGCGGACTCTCGCTTTGGGTTTTGGTTTTATCTCACTTTCTTTGTTATTCCGTTTCTTTAGGGAGGGGATACTATCCCTCTTCTTTGGGGGGTAAAAAGAGACACCACTGTCTTGGCCTGCTTCTGTACTTCTGTAAAAACAGCGAGCAGCTAGCACGCCGTTCTCAGGCCTCGGTTATGAAGGCCGGTAGTCGTAGCCTGCGGCAACCTCGTCGTCGATTACAGAACTATAGAGGGAGAATTCTCTCCCGCTCGCTCGCCACGAGCCTTGTGCATTTATATAGGTTCAGGGTGATTGGTGTAAAACTGTAAGTATGTATTTTGGATGTAAAACGTCACACTTTGTTTATACATATTCCCTTCACGCTCTCAAATATTATGTCACTTTATAACATTTGTTAACACATCGCTTGACCGATTTTCTAAAAGTATTGACTTTCCCATGTTGCCATGTAAATTTTCCAAATTTTATTCCTTCACAAGAGAATTGGCATGTTATCAGAAAAGAATCACCCTAACACTTTTATTGGACGAACAATCGAAGTGTTTTCCATTTGAAGATTGGTTGAATTTACTGTTATTTTTATGTACGAATATCTCAATGTTTGTATTTCGTTCTGATTATTGTAGAACTACAGACAGATGACGCTTATCGAGCAAGAAATTGAAGTAAAGAAATCAAATAGGTACTAAATCTAAAGGTGAATACTATGACACAGCAGTGCTAAACTAATCGTTAAAGTATTCACACGTAACAAGTGATTACTTATCTATACTAATATTATAAAGAGGAAAGATTTGATTGTTTGTTTGTTTGTAACGAATAGGATCCGGAACTACTGGACTGATTTGAAAATTTCTTTCACCCTTGGGAAGCTGCACTCTTCGCGGTGAACTATATTTTATTTCCGTATTCCCACTGGAACGGGAACTATGCGGGTGAAACCCCGTGACGTCCGCTAGTCTCGAATAATGCCGCCATATTAGGTTTTTGCTGGCATTAATCACGTATTCACTTCTAGAGAGTCTACACATAATTCACTTTTGGATTTAGAATTCGCTTTCATGGCCTTTCTTGTTC
This sequence comes from Miltochrista miniata, assembly GCA_933228765.1. NCBI lineage: Eukaryota > Metazoa > Arthropoda > Insecta > Lepidoptera > Erebidae > Miltochrista > Miltochrista miniata. The sequence goes on along the minus strand of OW121773.1, from coordinate 9,123,461 downwards.
CATAAACGTAACTTTCTTTTAGTTTTATTATCTGAGATATATCATACACCTTTTTTTGTACTACCTATATTGTTTTAAAACATAAAATAATCTTACCTTAACGTGCCGGCCATGCGCTGATAGGAACCGGCTATCTGCACTATATGTAATGAGGCCAACTGATAGCAACGTGTAGTCCCTTCTTCGTATCCACGTCACCTGCACGCAAAGCACTAATTTCAGACAATTATCTTAGAGTATTCTATTCGCTATACCTACTTAGAGTAAACCTATGTAAATTCTGTTCAGCTTACTATCTTACTAAAATTATAAATGCTGAAGTCTGAGTGTAGATGTTTGAATGTTCGGTTGTTTGTTACTCTTTCACGCTCTATCGGTTGAACGCATCTAGTTAAAATTTGGTACAGGGATAGACTGATTATAGTCTGGAATAACTTATAGGCGTATTCATTCCAGACATATATTATTATCTGGAATATCTCGAGAATAAGCACCGATGGGAAGCGGGAACGGAAACAAAATTTCACACGCAGTTTTTTCAGCAACACGGCCAATTGTTTCCAAGCTTTTGAACACTTAAAACTGTTGCTATGTTATTATAATAACTTTACTAATCGAATCAGCAATCTAAGTGACATATAATTTTCTTAAATTTACATGTTTCAAGCCATAAAGGTCAAAAGTAATAAAACACAGGCATTAAATTCATTACCATAAAATAACTAAAAAGAAATAAGTATAGTAATTTCGTTACATACGTGGCATTTACGCAGATTGATTGTTTCGTAGCCACCAATTTTAATAATATAGTAGTTTGGTGAATGCCAACGTTATACTAGTAGGTATAGCTTTAACAAAACTGAATTATTTTTTACAGAACTTTGAAAAGGGTCTTAGAAAGTTCTTTCCGGGTTGGCAGCACGAGTGTATCGGCTCTGGTGTTGCAAACTTTCCTAGGCTACGGTGACAACAGTCCATCACGTGGGCCATAAGCTTGCCTGCCACTTTAGTAATAGTTAAAAGAACAAAAACAACTTTTGTTGTACTGTATAAGTAATTTTGCAAAGTTACTTTTGTGATGCGTGAATTTTAATAAAAGTTGATTTTGATCCTGAATCGTTTTTTACGCCAGTCTTAGTTTCGAAGTTCTTGAGATCGATGGGTGAAGTTCTCAAGTTTGTCGTGATAATTAAAAACGAACTTTTTCGAATAAGCTGTTTCAAGGTTAAGAATTTTTTTCAGAATAGAGATGCCTGGAAATCATTAGATTGATCTAGTCGAGTAACTGTATTCAGGTTTTTCTAGCGTATTATGTTGTCCTCATAATAATATACTATACAGTGGGCTGTGATAGGTTGATTTGATTGATTGCTTGATCTACATTGTTATTACGTTTACAATGTGTCATTCAAGTTTTAGTTATAACTATCGAAATCAAACTTACACAATGCTTAACAATTTGATATAATAGAGGAGAAAACTCAAGAATTGTGAGGTATTTTTAATTTACTACCCTCCAGTCAGGCCATAAATAAGTAACATTCCTATTTTAATCGCAACAAATATTCAGAACCCAAGAATCTTTGGCAGCAACAACTAAAGACAAACTATGTGGCAACTATTCAACCGTGGGTCGAATACTTTCCTAGTTAGATGGCTTCAACTTCCAACGAGAAATCAAGTTATGCTTGGCCTTCTTGGGTAAAGTAAATTTTGAAATTGAAAAGAAATATTCAAAGTAACAAGCTTTGATAAGCTTCGCTTGAACATAATATTACATTTGAAGATTATTTTGAAACTGTCTCAGGAAAAAAGAAAATACAAAAATTTAATAAACTAGACAACTCATTTGTACCACAATCTTTAGTTATAATTTTCAAATGTTTAAAGAAATATTTTTGAGTCTGTTGAAGCGTTCAGTTTGGTGTAAAACATTTAACACAGCTTTTAGCGTTTTTTACTACTGTTGATCCTATTATGGATAACGTTAGTGACATTTCCAGTGACAAGATTCCATGCTTCAAAGTTTTTGACCAGGTTTCAATAGAAGGTAGCTCGAGCATTTTCCTGCACATTTTAACAGAATTTTACTTTAGTATATACAATAAAATATTTGCTTAAATATTAAGTAGGCATGTAACAGTATCAATGAAATTTTCGACCACATTTTTACTATTTTCATGATTTCCTATAATAAAGTAAGCTCTTGAAAAAATTATAATAACATAAACAAGAGAAATGCAACAGAAAGCAAATGAAAGGAAAGGAAGGAAAGTTTTTAATGAAGAAGAAAACATAACATAAATAATTGAGTTTGACAACAAAGATGATGCGGAAAAGGGTTCTCAATTCGACTGAATGTTTATAAAGTTTGTTGAAAATTAGAAACAAAATAATTTTCACCTTTATAGAAGCAACTTTCGTAAAGGCAGAAAGGCACAACACATGTATGCAAAATGGTTATGAATCTTTCAGTACAAGTTTTTGTAATTCGCTCGTAAAGAGAACAACAAACATTTTCGTTGGAGTTTCAGAATCATTCGAAGAAGTTACGAGCAAAGTTATTTGTGTTAGCTCGTGGTTGTGTACCTAAGTAACTTTTAAAGAAATTCCACCCATTTTAAAATGTTTTTGTAAATTAACCGAGATTTCTGTAGAAAAACTTCTTTAATATCAACGTTGGATTTTAGCAAACGGGATTGAACAATTAGAACTCTACAACAGTTATTATAAGAACCTTGCTGTCGTCTTTATCTTAATGTACATACGGGTACGAATTGTGAGTAAATTTAATGCCTTTTTAGAAGTAGAAGAACCTACACTACGATCTTTGCTTCTCAGATTGATCTATGCTGGTAACTGATTAGGTATGTATTAATTTATTTAGGTGAAATTTGGCTAAGCATTACTATGCCAACTATCTTATATGTAATCTCATTAGTCGCTTGTTATTGGTATTCTCTTAACCCTTCTTGTACCAAATTTTTGCCAGATCTGTTAATTGATAGAAGGTAAACGAGTAACGAACACCCAAACATCTTCACGTCACATAATTTAACCATTAAGTGAGATAGTAAAGATAATCAAAATGTTTCGAAATTGAACTAATACTAAACTTGTTATTCATAAAATAAAAATATTACTTACTGTGTTTTCAGTTATATCGCTAACTTCACAATGCAGTATTGCTGTAGTTCCTATTTGAGCTGTTACTGTAGTACAGTTACCAGTTATAAATATACCAGATTTTACACCTTTTCCTGCTACCTTATTTACAACTGAAGTCGACGAATCTCTGTACATTTTCTTAGATTTACTCATCGACTTGCTTAGTGATGTTTCATCTAACTCTTCCATAATTTCTTTTTCTGTTATTATATTAAGTTTAGAGTGTCTCCCTCTACTAATAATAACTTCTTCAATAATATTATCTACGTTATGTACATCTTCATTATATTCTTTATCTACTAGTGCTGTTAATCGAAAAGGCTTAGGGACTTTTGGATGTGTTGTTGGAACATATTCTGTTGATGTGGTGACATCAGTAGCATCTTCTTCTTTTGTAGTAGTGTAAGTTACTGTTGTTGGTGTGGGTGATGTAGTAGTCGTTCTCCGTCGGTGACCTAAAATAGAAAAAACAAATATCAATATTTAAGAAACTATGGCTGTGATAAAATGACTGGCTATGTCAAGGAAATATTGGAGTAATACCATATTGTAATAACATTGAAGTAAATGAAGAACTTGCACAGGAGTGTGGTCAATTCGCAAATACAGATCACATTCATGCACAAGAACTCACACACACAAAATAATTATAGATGCAGAGTCGTAGAAATTGCTTCATTTTGTAAGTGATTAGGATTTTTTATAATATACCTGGACTTCAAATTTCAATGCAAAGGTTGTTTTAATGGGGCCTTCAATGAATTGTTTTAAGAGCAGTATAAAACACAGATAAGTATTTATATATTACGTTACTATAATGATCAAAACCGTTGTAAGCACATGTTTCATCTATTTTACTCATTGCTGTTAAAAAAATAAATTATCAAACCACCCATTTTACTCATCAAAAATGTAGCTGAGGTTGTATTAAAAATGTATTTTTGGCTGTCAAAGTGATGCAAGTATTGAAAAAATTTTATCGGATTAAATTTATATTAACATGAATGTTTATTAATGAATGGTTTATTTTTAAAACAGTCCAGCTACAACGTAAACGAATTTTACTACGAACCTGAAATGGACATTTAGAAAATAAACTTTACTTAATACAAGATTCAAACAACAAATTGGATTTAATTGGCACATTTGCATAAAAAGGCTCTGCTGACAACGACCAGCAGTAATTAGACTGGTTATATTGACTTTAAATTGGTTAGGTTCCAAAGTTTAAACTGAATTATGCGAGTTGTCTGATTTCAAGAAGTTTTTATTATCAAAGTTTTATGATAACTCATTATTTTATGCAAAATTGTTTAGTTCACGCCTAAAAAAATGTTGATTTCTGATTTGTTTTTCCATGAAATTAGCAGAAAGCAAGGTAGTAGCATGATTTCTTAAGATGATAGTTTTAGATTTGGCGATTGTCATAAGCTTCTTTTCAACCAGGCTAAACCTCGTGTCACTGTGGCAAATGCTCTTACTCCTCTGGAAAAACAGCAAAACTGCGAGCTTCTTTAGGTAAGTATTAATAAAAATTGAAATACTTTTATGTGTATGTTAAAGGCCTCACATAAATTCAAAGTTGCTGAATTGATAGAAAGCCTAACTTACTTATCAGCCAACTTTTTGAGTTAAACCTAATATTCTTATCGACAGCCTCGTTATTATAATATGTGAGTTCCATTACTATTCACTACTATAATGTAGTGTTACAGATAATGGTCGTTAGTAATCATATTATATCCTAATTTGTAAAATCAAAGTCCCACTTCAAACCTAATTCTATTAAGCTGTATGTTATGTACAGTTGATTTCCAAAACTTGGTCTTTGTATAATACTTAGACTATTTGTATCAAATTGTTTTTTAAATAATTATATTTTTTTAAATTAAATTTATTTTAATGACGAAACAGATTACCCGTAGGTAGCCGTAAGTCTGTTGGGAGTCCTGGAATATATAATAGATACGTGAGAATTTTTAGTCGGTAGGAGTCCGGCATAGCATATCCATAAGAATTGTCCTAACGTTAAAAATAATACGTTATTATAAAAGATCACTGCGATAGTCATTCTACGCTGTGGTCTGTCGTGGTACGGATGACTGTTTGTAGTTTTTTCATTTATGAGCATTTTTGTGTTTTGAAAAGTGAAGGGAATGAACCCGGCGGCCAATATTACTTCTAACATTACAGCTACGCAATTAATTCCATATAAAGATTCATAATGAATTGCTATAACGATATAGGAATAAATGATTTTCTTTTCAAGAAATACAGTGAGTAAGACTAAAAGGACTGAACACGGTATGAACGTACCTATAAAAAGAAACAAAACGAAACATGACTAAGAAAATTTATAAAAGGGGCCAGGTCAGGTATCTACAAAGTACCTACTTGTAAGCAATCAGCGTGTTTGAAATAAAAGAAAACATCAAGCATCCTAGTAATTAACAAAATCAAACCGTATCTCATTTAATTTGTAATTTTTTTCAGAAAAACTAAACCTACAAGCGTTATAAGTAAGTACATTAAAGGCAAAATAGGATTCTGCGGTAGGTAGTCATTAAGTGGCTGGTAATTCAAAACCTTTTATTTCAACCAAAATAATTCTACATAAATTAGGCGTTCTGCTCCAGAGAAATATTTTGGCCATGTGTCCAATTAGATAAGGACCAAGTTGAGTTAATCTCTCACCAAAATTGCTGTGTAAAGATATTTTCATTTTGTAGTGTGGTATTTTGTTTTATTACAAAATTTGCAGACGCTCTCGCCTGCCATGAAATTATACATAATCAACTTTCCGTAGAATTACTTCATTCAGGGATTAAAACTTTATGAAAAGTGTATTTATTTTTAATCTAACTTAACTTATATTCATCCATTCACGTAACTTGCATTCATTTATGCCATAACTGGCTGATGCTCGCGGATTTGTCCGCGTGAAATTTGGTTCCCGTTCCTGCTTCCCATGGAAACATATTCCCGGGATGAAATGTAGCCCATGAGTCATTCAAGACTATAATCTATCCCGGTTCCAAATTTCATCCCGATCCTATCAACCTTTAGAGCGTGATTGAGTAACAAAAATCCAAACATCTTCACAATCTTTCACATTTATAATATTACTAGCTGATGCCTGCAGCTTCGCCCGCGTAAAATGTTGTTCCCTCGGGAACTTATTCCCGGGATCAAACATAGCCTATGTGTTATTCCAGACTATAAAGTATCTCTGTACCAAATTTCAGCCCAATGCGTTAAGCGGGTTGAGCATGAAAGAATACAAACATCCACTTTCACAAACTTTCGCATTTATAATATTAGTAAGAAGTAGGAAGCAGGATAGGAAAGTAGGATGTAGGTTCAACTGTTGAACCTACATTACGGCTTAAATGAACAGTTGGCCACAGAAAATTACTGTATTGTAGGGACAATACCTAGGTCCAAAATACAACTGGAAATATTTTAATAAGTAGAGGGGTCGATAGACTAATGTTATAAAATAGGTCCTATCCAAATAATGTCCAATGTACCTCTGTCTACATCTTTAGCAAAAGCTATGACGATAAAATTATGACATTCACTAAATAACAACACATTTATTATTTACAATTCACAAATTAAAATGAAACCCAATAAAGTGAAATTTACACAAACACGAACAGGGTTAAACACAATCGAGGCTTTGCAGGCTAAGAAATTAACGATCTACAAACACATAGTATACATGATATACTTCTGTATACATCTATTGCTGGTCTTACAGGTCGTATGGGTAGATCAATATAATGCAACGGCCGTATGGTTAAACAGCCTTGAGTAACTTAACACAGATTGTGTAGTGTTACCTTGTTTGTCGTATAGCGGATTTATGTACAGTTCTGCACCAGTGTGTTCGATATAATTTTGTTAACATTCTCACACAAAATCATCTAGCCCGAATCAAGCTAATTTAAACTTGTGCTGAGGGATCTCTAGACGACTGTTTTATACTTACGACTAAATACATACATAGAAGAGCTCGCGGCCCCGCGGACTCAGTGTTCTGTAAACGATCACTGCAGTAAGCAACTTTCACTATGGCCGGTCCATGGATGGGTGACCATCCATGTGATCACTTTGTGACATTTATTTGAGCGTTTCCGTGCTTCGGAAGGCACGTTAAGCCATTGGTCCCGGTTTCCAGTAAAATGGCAGTCGTTAAGCCAAGTTGAAGGCTTTATTTCAACAGCAGGCGGTCACAACCTGCGCCTGTCCATTTAAACACGGCAATACGGCTCACAACGTATTACGTGGGACAAATTATAAAAAGGTGAAATGTGGGTACATAATATGCCTCTGCCTACCCCTTCGGGGATAAAGGCGTGATGATGAACCTGAACATACATAGAAAATACCCAAACTCCGAAGCAAACTTTTGTGGGTCACACAAATATTTGGACCGACCCGAATACCGAATGCGTCATCGAGGCAGTGAATATATAAAAAAAAAATGCTTGTACATTGTTAAAATACTACAACCTATATTTAAAGTTTATACAAAATATCATGCTCATACATTTACGCCTGAAATGAGCCCACTAGCTTTCCCGTTATGTAAAAGATCACGAAGATGCCTGATTTGAGGAGCGTTTGTTAAATTTCCATGTAAGAACATTCTGTACTTCGAAAAGCACTTTCAGCTCTTAACAGAGTAGTCGCTAAACCAGTATAATACGTTAAAATAAGATTGAAAAATTTTAACAACAGGTAGCAGCAACAGTTTATCCCAGTTCCGTTTCATCACGGCAATAGAGCCTATAGCGCAAGTGTAAAATCTCTGCACTTCAATTTTTCATAGTTAAGGCAGGACATCGTCTGGCGGGTCAGCTAGTAATTAATATTTTGTATGAACCAACTTTGTATCTTCTCTATATGAGACAAATATCTCACATAATATACGAGTAAGCCTAATACAGTTCATTACGTTCAAAAAGTTCTGTAGGGAGAATGATAGGTCAGCAATTAAGCGCTAATGACTTTCCTCGTGTTCGGAGTATTTAATAAACACTAGGGAACGCCCGCAGCTGCGCCTATGTAAAAACGTGTTTTCCCGCGAGAATAATATTATGATTTTCCGGAACAAAAGTAGCGTAGAATCTTTAATCAATTTTAAGCGAGGCTTGATAGCTTAGTGCTCAAAGTAAAGCGCGCTGCGGTGTACAGCCACAAAAGCGAGGAGAATTGTTTTTAGGGTTCCTTGCCGAATGGATAAATACGGGGCTCATCCATCCGTCTGTCTGTATGTCCGTCACGAAACTGTATCTCAGGAACCGTGATAGCCAGAGAGCTGAAATTTTATCGAATGTATGACGGGTGCTATCCCGCGTCTATCGTAGACGCAGTTACGAAGTAAACTGCTTAACTAATGAATGTTATTTGGGTGTCTTACTTATACTATATATACTATTACTATAATAATATTATAAAGAGGAATGATTTGATTGTTTGTTTGTTTGCATCGAATAGGCTCCGGAACTACTGAACCGATTTGAAAAATTCTTTCACTGTTGGGAAGCTACACTCTTTGCGGTGAACATAGGCTATATTTTATTCCCGTATTTCCACGGGAACAGGAACTACGCGGGTGAAACCGCGTGACGTCCGCTAGTTTCGTTATATTACATTGACCTCGGCCTAATATGTGTGGTAGCCTATGAATGCATAATAATATCATCACACCTATCATCCCCGAAGAGGTAGGCGACATGATAGCATCTTCACAAAATCTATATCCTCTACCCCATTCCAGTAATAAACAAAAACTAGGTGATAATAAAAGTAGGGGAGGGGGTAGTAAAAACTAGGTATTGGGTGTGAAACGTATTAAAATGATTACTGAGCACTTCAAAAAATTGAGCGAGTACAATAAAAACATAGCCACCTTTTGTATACTCATTGTATTTACGGTTCAAAGTGTGGAAGCATTTCAAGTATGAAGTAAAATTTGCCCCGTTCCAGATGAGTAGAAAACGTAAAACATAAATAATTTAAGCAGAGACTCGTGCAAGCTGATATATACCTACATATATACATAAGAAATGCCTCTGTCCTTGAATTCGTAGACAGAGGCATGCAAACGCCCACATTTCATTCGTATTTTTGTCTCACCTAACAGGGGGTGGCCGTATTGCCGTTTCCAAATGGGCAAACGTTGAAAACCTGCTGTTGAAATTTTTAAGGCATCCATAAGTCTTCCAATTTATTTAAGGACTACCATTACACTGCCAACTGGAACCAATAGTTTTTTTAACCTATAAAAATCCCGAGATACTACCTGACTCAAATCGACTAAAACAACAAGGTCACTATCTATCCATCTTCTTCGTATCGTTCTTGACAGAATATACCAGGGTTCTTGATAGAAGCATGCCTTTCATAGCGTGGGTAGCTAGGGGTCTTGTTCAAAACCAGCGCTAGGCACCAGTCTAGCACACGCTGAACCAGACTCCATTCAGAACGCCAAGGGATACAACAATTAGGTACGTATCAAATCTCTTTACCCAATGATAAAAATGTGTCTCTAAAGCTTCGAATAAACTTTACTTCTTTCCTTCTATTTTTCAGAAGCATGGAAACACTCGTAAATGCTACCAAGCGTTTACCCATCTCGGAACTAACAATAGCGTAAGATATTTTATCTAGAGATCGACAGAACACGGAGATAGTGAAGAAACCTGAGCTAATAGAATAAGGTATCGAGAGGGGCCATCCGAAAATCAGCGCCGCATACATTTGTCAATTTACAAATGTATGCCGGGCTGGTTGCTGCATAGTATGCCGCATAAAGTCGAGATGGCTGCCGTTCCGAGTGCATGCCACATGAAATGTACTCGTATGTACCTAAATTGTTTGTAATTTAAATCTTTGTGAATTTGTGTGAATTGTGATTGAATAAATTTATTTCTTTCTTGTTTTCTGTATAGTTACTGGTACTATTTTCATCATGGAGCAAAAAATAGTAGTTCATGATTGACATGTACCAAGGTCTAAAGATCAAAGATTTTCTTTTTATAATGTTCACGTACTATGAACTAGTTTACTCTGTGGTTGGAACGGTCACGTAGTCCCAGTTACGAAGTAAACTGATTAACTAATGAATGTTATTTGGGTGTCTTATTTCGTTATACTAAATTGACCTTGGCCTAATTACTCTGGTTGTTAGGTGATAAAATAGAAGCAAAATGTGTGATAAAAGCCGGCGGCCACGGTTAACTTCTCGAAAGGACGTCCCAGGGTCCCCGGCAGACTATGGCCACCACCATGGCTTTGCCTAAAGGTTCGGGTGCCATCCCGTGTTCAAGGAGGTTGGTCCGGATGCTGTTCTGTTTCTAATGGCGTGAGGCGTGTGTGATAATCTGTCAGGTCACACTGCCGTCTTGGGCCTGCTTCTGTAAGAATAACGATTTGTCCCTTCGCCATCTCCAGCCCCCCAGTCATGGTGAACGATAGTGTTGGGCGAAGACAAACGCGCCGTACTAAATAAAAATTGTTCAGAAGAATTTGTATTCCCTTTATAGCAAAAACAAAAGAGGTCAATTAAGGTAGCTCGTTCACTGACACTGCTAGTTGAGGTTCGTAAAATTTCCTCCAAAGGTCTGGCCGGGTTTTTTCTAGCAAACGTTAAGCAATGAGTAATCGAATGAAGTAACTTTTTTTATTTACAAGAAGAATTTATCCTTACCCAAAACCGTGTAACGTGTGAAGTTTATTATATACTAACAATATATTAACTATACATGTCCTTCTTAAAAACCTTAAATATTACTCAGAACGAGATGACCTTTTAAATCGAATTCACACCAAAAATGTGGTTTGTGCATCGAATATATAATTTGTAAAACAGAAATACGAATTGTATATCAAAAATACTACATTGCACTCTAAATTGTACAATCTTATAACGGAATGGGTTAAGTTAGGTTAGACTTTTATTTTTTAATCAATTAAATTTAATTTTGTAGAGGTGACACATTAAGTTAGGGTTTCACTTAGAATAAACGATGTTCCTAAAAGTATATTAGGCGATGGTTTTCCTTAAAAAAGGTTTTATTTTTGTTGAACTAAGGAATTGTTAGTTATACTATTTTGATAATAGTTATTCGTTCAGTAAAATAGTTCTGCAAATACCATTAAACAGTATAATAAATTTGATTTATTTAGTGTGCATAATTAGTGTGCAAGTCAGTATTTTTGGTTTAACTTTGAAATATATAGTTCAGAAAAAGGGAATATACAGATATCGATTTAAATACATGCCGAATAAAAATAGCCTATGTCAAACGGCGAGCTTCTCAACAAAGAAAGAATTTTTCAAATCGGTTCATTAGTTTCGAAGTTTATTCGATGCAAACAAACAAACCATCAAATCTTTCCTCTTTATAATATTAGTACAGACGATCATTCAAGTGAGTTGATGTTACCTAAATACACAACATCATCGTCACCAGTACTTGTACCTATATATAACTTAAGGCTTGTATATTCGAAAGAGACTCATCTTGGGGTGAACTTTATACTAAGAAATATTCTTCGTTTTAAACTGATAAAACTATATTATTGTAATTTATTAGATACTCTTGCTTTTTTAACATATCAAAACACGATTAGGTATACTTTGTTCGATAGAAATCGCTCTCGAAAAATAAGAAATACCGCAAAAATCTTAACAAGTAATGTACTTTTTTTATCTAAATAAATGAGTTTAATCCTCATAAAAACTTGTCATAAAATAGATATAGGTCTTTAGAACAATATTTTATGGCTAGATTTTTTTTAAAAACCCCTCAGATTTTATAACAGGAATATAATGTATTAGAAGCGAATGAAATCCGTCAAAAGCGACCGCTGCAATCCTTCGAATTGTCTTAGGATTTGTCAAGGTCGAATATTGCAGCCTTAATTGAGAATCCCTAAATATTCCATTGCCATTATTAATCCATCAAAACAATCAAGATTATAATTATAGGTACATTTTGATATACCTAATATGAAAGCAGGCATAACAGTGTACAAAGGTAACATAACCCGTAAGCAATTGGATCCGGATATCCGGAGGTTACGGTTGAACGCGCGGTAAGCCCTCAGATTTACTTAAATCAAAATTGTTTTGTACCCTCAGGTGCAGGTTCACATTGCCTTGTATTTATTTAATACTTTTAAGGTTATGTAGTGGTAAAAGCTAGACATTGCGAGTGAGAATCACGTTTGCTTTATGGGGCTCTTAATTTATAATAACACTCTTCATTCTGTTTTTTTTTTATTATTTTGTATTTGTTGTAATAGCGGCAATAGACATACATAATCTGATTGTATAGGTTTCGTATATATTTTTTTCTGTTCTATGTATTTCTTGTTTGTGAAAGACAGACAGAAAGACAACAAAGTCTCAGTAATTGGGCCCATTTTTACTTTTTGGATAAACATTAAAAAGTAATCAACTAAAATCAGTCGTGCGTCATATTAGTTGGTATTACATAAAAGTGTTATTTGTTCGTATGTAATAAACGTCTTTGTGCTTGGCTGCATGCGTGTTCAGTAATTCCAACTTGTCCTTACTTCCTTAGTAAAAAAAATGCAAAAGTATTTCTGTTCGTCTTTTAGGCTTTCCTGTATAAACTGCCAAACTGATTCTTGTCAAATTTATCACAGAAATTGTATAAGGATAGGTATACAGGCTATTTCTTTCCCAGCGAAATGAACTTGTACGGTAAGGTTAAATAAATATTTCTTAAAATTATCTTAGGTCGTACATTCGTCCTATCTAGTCCTATCCGATCTAAAGGTCCTTGTGTAATCTATCAAAGCTATCTCTGTATTGCTGTTCCATCAAAGATCTATATCTCAAATAATCTTTTAGTAGTTTCAATGTATTTCAGTAAGGATTATAGACGTGACAGAAACGATAAGAACATGATAGATAGAAAATATTTGTTTCTCGATTCTTCAATAAAAATAAAATAATATTGAAGATTCGGATTAAGGGTAAAGCTCGCTTGTATGAATTTGAAGGCTTAAGCCTCGTTTGTTTTGTTTTCTGTAAACGATTACAAATTTAAGAGGGAGCTAGGACTGCAAGGAACCTAGGAAATAGGTACCTATTTGAAGTTAGGTATTGCCGTCGCACGGTCGCACTGCACTTGGACAACCCTACAGTGTGTTATGGATAGCTGCAGTTAAACCCGATTTCATCACGAAATTGGTGTTTTGTATTCCCCTGAATTCTTCGTGAAAACTGATCCGATTTATATTTTTTTTATACTAGTTTTTAAGGAGCGTGTCATGCGTTTAAATAAATTTATTTAAATTAAAAGATTTGCGTATTTTTCTGGTGCCTTATAATTTAACCACTGCAGTAAAAACGGGTAGGTACCTACTGATACTAAATTAGTATAATTAGTACCATTGATGTTACTAATGATACAAAGTTGTGTCACTTGTACCATCAATGGTACTAGTTGGCACTGCTAAGACAAATAAAAAAAATTGGTAGTTTTATCTATTTTTGAAGTGGCATTATTTGCTTTACTTTTTACTAGGGACGTCACGGGATAAAATATAGCCTATGTTACTCAGTGTGAATGTAGCTGTCCAGTTGTAAAAGAATTTTTGAAATCAGCGTAGTAGTTTTTGAGTTTATTCATTACAAACATACAAAAATACAAATTTTTCTTCTTTATTATATTAGATATGCCTTTGAAAATAAGAAATGATGCCTCTAGAGTGCCAAAAAAACACATAACCCCTTTCTTGCGTCACGCAGTTGGGCAAAAAGAGTTCACATCTCGTTAGAAACAAATTGTACAAAATTCGTCAAATAAGTATACTTATCAAAGAACTGTTATCAAGAATTCTTTTGTCAATTATTACTTTCTTTATTTCAGGCACATCTTATATATAAAACAAAGACGGGTTTGTTACAACATTTATAACTCAAGAACGGCCGTACTGATTTAGCTGAAAATTGGTGGGGAGGTAGCTTAGGTCCAGGAGACAGACATAGGATACTTTTTATCCGGTTTGACCTCGCTTTTTTTTTTCGCTTTTTTTGGTCGATTAACTATTCTGCCGGCGACGTCCACCGGTAGTCCACGTCACATGCATGAATATGCGCAATTTCTAAAATTGTTTTAATTCTTTCGAATAGTGCGACGGGAATTATCTCTCGCTAACGAAATTATTCTGACAGGAGTAAATGCGACGGGAACGGGTGATTTACTCTCTCTTATGTGACGCAAACGAAGTTGCGCGGGTCAGCTAGTTCAATAATATACTCGAACTTTGCGTCTTCCCGTCTTTTGTTAAAGACTTAGTATTGTTTTCATTTTCATAATTGGTTAAACTCTTCTCTCATCTTTAAAGAATATTATAAAGCGTAACTCTTTGTTAAAGGCAACGTAGAATGAAACACTTTTTCAACTTTTTGTTTTGTGGCTTAACTTTTTCTCGATACCAGATTTGACCTTTAAGGGGAGTGGTTGACAAAGTTTGCGAAAAAGAGGTGCAAATAAAGACGTTCTTCTCGGTATTAGTATACGAAAAATGACAGCCAAAAGTAGATTTGAAATCTACAAGATGTGTTCCAGAAAATGGTTTCATCAGAAATTGTGTATTTATTATAAATAACTAGTAAAACATCACTGAAATAGCCCATAATTTTTTAGAAGAAGTCGTTGTATGACATCTATTTATTAATGAATGATAATAAAATTTATATCAGAAACTAAAGAAAACATAGACCTCTAAAATGGTTTTCTTCAATTTTGAATTAGTATAAGTTTTAACTAATTATAACTAATAATGTATTCAAAGAATACATCACATTGCTTGCTTCCCCGCGCTCGCCCGAAAATCTAGTGCGGGGAGAGTCGTGTTGCTAGACGGACGTGTGTCGCTCTGGTCTGCAAAATATTCTCGTAAAATGTTATATTTTCATTCATGTACAGATTAATGCGTGTAACAGAGCCAGAGCCCGAGTTACACACAAAAAAATTGGTAGTTTTATCTATTTTTGAAGTGGCATTATTTGCTTTACTTTTTACTAGGGACGTCACGGGATAAAATATAGCCTATGTTACTCAGTGTGAATGTAGCTGTCCAGTTGTAAAAGAATTTTTGAAATCAGCGTAGTAGTTTTTGAGTTTATTCATTACAAACATACAAAAATACAAATTTTTCTTCTTTATTATATTAGATATGCCTTTGAAAATAAGAAATGATGCCTCTAGAGTGCCAAAAAAACACATAACCCCTTTCTTGCGTCACGCAGTTGGGCAAAAAGAGTTCACATCTCGTTAGAAACAAATTGTACAAAATTCGTCAAATAAGTATACTTATCAAAGAACTGTTATCAAGAATTCTTTTGTCAATTATTACTTTCTTTATTTCAGGCACATCTTATATATAAAACAAAGACGGGTTTGTTACAACATTTATAACTCAAGAACGGCCGTACTGATTTAGCTGAAAATTGGTGGGGAGGTAGCTTAGGTCCAGGAGACAGACATAGGATACTTTTTATCCGGTTTGACCTCGCTTTTTTTTTTCGCTTTTTTTGGTCGATTAACTATTCTGCCGGCGACGTCCACCGGTAGTCCACGTCACATGCATGAATATGCGCAATTTCTAAAATTGTTTTAATTCTTTCGAATAGTGCGACGGGAATTATCTCTCGCTAACGAAATTATTCTGACAGGAGTAAATGCGACGGGAACGGGTGATTTACTCTCTCTTATGTGACGCAAACGAAGTTGCGCGGGTCAGCTAGTTCAATAATATACTCGAACTTTGCGTCTTCCCGTCTTTTGTTAAAGACTTAGTATTGTTTTCATTTTCATAATTGGTTAAACTCTTCTCTCATCTTTAAAGAATATTATAAAGCGTAACTCTTTGTTAAAGGCAACGTAGAATGAAACACTTTTTCAACTTTTTGTTTTGTGGCTTAACTTTTTCTCGATACCAGATTTGACCTTTAAGGGGAGTGGTTGACAAAGTTTGCGAAAAAGAGGTGCAAATAAAGACGTTCTTCTCGGTATTAGTATACGAAAAATGACAGCCAAAAGTAGATTTGAAATCTACAAGATGTGTTCCAGAAAATGGTTTCATCAGAAATTGTGTATTTATTATAAATAACTAGTAAAACATCACTGAAATAGCCCATAATTTTTTAGAAGAAGTCGTTGTATGACATCTATTTATTAATGAATGATAATAAAATTTATATCAGAAACTAAAGAAAACATAGACCTCTAAAATGGTTTTCTTCAATTTTGAATTAGTATAAGTTTTAACTAATTATAACTAATAATGTATTCAAAGAATACATCACATTGCTTGCTTCCCCGCGCTCGCCCGAAAATCTAGTGCGGGGAGAGTCGTGTTGCTAGACGGACGTGTGTCGCTCTGGTCTGCAAAATATTCTCGTAAAATGTTATATTTTCATTCATGTACAGAGTAATGCGTGTAACAGAGCCAGAGCCCGAGTTACACATGCATACTGCATTACATGAGAATATAATGCATTTCAACTTATTTTTCGTATTGTTTTATTAAATTACTTTGAAAGGTAATCATGCTTATATTGTAAGCGGTACTTAATCATTTCAATATAAATAAATGAAGAAATATTTGTGGACATTCGCACACAACTTAAGCTATTATAACCTTGCGCTAAGGGATATAGACAACTGATGAAAATACTTATATTATAGTTATTATTAACACACTGCCTTTTTGAGACACTGCTCTCAACCTAAGCTGAAAGAATTGACTCTTTTAGCTTATTACGTCTTGTGGGTCGCCACAAGTAGGCACCATCTACCGGCAAATTGGTTAAGGTATAAAAGTGAATAAAGTGAGTGCCCGCCGAGTTTCTTGCTAGTCTAAATCTATACATAATAATAAAACTGTTGAGGGTCGAGAGTCTGAATATGGAAGCTATTTAAAAAAAAAAGAACGCGTTCTCTAATCGATACCTACTTAAGCCAAAATGAAATTTGAAATTTTCATGTCCGTCTGTATTCCGAATACGTATCACGCCGAAACTACTGATTTGAATGAAAATTGATCCGAGGAAGTTCAGGAGTTAGAGACATCTCAACTTCTCTAAACCTAGAATTCAAGAGTTACTTTGAATGTGAGGATAAATCTAAACCTGCGTGTTGCTTTATCATTTTTTTCATTCAAATCGATTCATATCTCAACTTTCTCAAAACCTATAATTCAAGGGTTCCTTGGATTGTGACGGTAAATCTAAACAGGCGTGTTGGCTGAATCATAAAAGAGCTTAATGATTAAGGCTGTTGTAAAATAATTCTATCCGCGCCGAAGTCGGGGACTGAATTGTTTTAGAATAAACTTAATCTTTAAGCTCTTTTATGATTAAGCAAACAGGGCCGTTTCACACGCTGCTTGATGAGTCTGATGAAGAAGTGCCTCTCCTTTTGCAAACCTTATGTGACGTAAACGAAGTAGCGAGGGTCAGCTAGTTTTACAATATGCTTAATCTTTAAATTCGTTTATGATTAAGCAAACAGGGCAGTTTCACCCGCCGGTTGATGAGACTGATGAAATGAAATGAAATGAAAATGAAATGAAAAAATCTTTATTCATATAGGTCACAATGTAACGCTTATGAACGTCCAAATGATTGCTTCTACATTTACATTTACTGCCAGATTCGCAAAGCAATAGGTAGAGCTGGAGAAAAAAAGAACCTGGCAATAAAACTCCAGCCACTCTTTTAATATCCAGTAGGTAATTACAAATCATTCAACAACTACAGAGGTGTAATTGTTGAATGATTTGTGTGATGAGATTTGTACACGCGAGTTTTCATTAAGCAATATCCTTTTTTAAACAAAATTCGTCTAGGTAGGTACATAATTTTTTTTTTGTGTGTTGACTTGGAGCGCCTTAAACCCACGCATTTTTATCATCTATATAGTCTTGAATTGTATAATATGCCTTGCTACATAATTTGGCTTTAATGGTAGCTTTGAATTTGTTTATTGACAATAATCTAGTTTCTTTGGGAAGTTTATTATAAAACTTTATACATTGTCCGACAAAAGAACTGCTTATACTGTGTAGACGAGTAGCATGTAAAACAAGATTATCTTTATGCCTGGTATTTACATTGTGTATATCACATTTTTTTAGAAATTGGTCCTTATTTTTATGCACATAAATTAAATTTTCATATATGTATTGTGATATAACAGTTAGAATATTAATTTCTTTGAATTCTTCTCTTAGAGAAACTCTAGGACCTAGCTGGTATATTGCTCTCACAGCTCTCTTTTGTAATATAAATATGTTATTGATGTCCGCTGAATCTCCCCAGAGAAGAATTCCGTATGACATAACACTATGGAAATAACTGAAATAGACTATTCTAGCCATTTCAACATCAGTGAGCCGTCTAATTGTTTTAACTGCATATGCAGCAGAACTTAATTTACCTGACATTTTTTCTATATGCGGGCCCCAGTGCAACTTCGAGTCAATTGTAATGCCTAAAAATACTGTAGTCTCCACAGAGTCCAGCCCGGATCCATTCAGTTGTACATTGGTCGCCACCTGTCTCACATTAGGTGTCGAAAACTTTATAACTTTAGTTTTTTTATCATTTAAAAGAAGGTTATTAACGCTAAACCAATAAACAACTTTTGAAAGTGCACTGTTAACATCGTCATAATCCATTAACTGTCTATTAATTTTAAATGTCAGAGAAGTATCATCCGCGAACAGAACAATCTCATGTTCATCCCTAACATAATAAGGTAAATCATTTATGTACATTAAAAAGAGAAATGGACCAAGGATTGAACCCTGCGGGACACCCATTACAACTGGGGTCCCTGGAGATCGTATACCGTTTACTTCAACCCTCTGAATTCTATTGCTCAAATAAGAAGTCATGAGGTCGAGAGCTCTATTCCTGACACCATAGTGGCGCAACTTTTTGACCAGAGTTTCGTGGTGAACACAATCGAAGGCCTTAGACAAATCGCAAAACACACCCAGTGCATCCTGCGAATCCTCCCAAGCCGTGTAAATACTCTTAAGTAAAGCAACTCCTGCATCCACTGTTGAACAACCCTTTGTGAACCCGAACTGTTTCCTGTGTAGTAAATTATGTTTATTAAAGTGACTGAGCAACTGTTTAAGCATTAGCTTTTCAAAAATTTTACTGAGTGTAGGTAATATGGAAACAGGTCGAAAGTTCGAGGGATCCTCACTATTTCCCGCCTTAAATAAAGGTATGACTTTACTATGTTTCATCAAGTCAGGAAACACACCAGTCTCGACACAGCTATTGAACACAGTTGCCAGGTGCGGGGCTATTACAGTTATAATATGAGCAACAGTTTTGACAGATAGACCCCATAAATCTTTAGTGGTTTTCATATTAATTTCTTTAAAAGTTTTTAAAACATCTATAGGACTGACAGCTGAGAATTCAAAGTCTGTGCCGCATTCGTCTACGCCAAGTTTTAGAATTTGTTCGGCAGAAGCAGAACAAGAAGAGAGACTTCTAGTAATAGAAACTGGAATGTTAGAAAAATATTTTTCAAATTCAGTCGCAACTTCCAAGTCCTCTTCAATATCAAAATTATCTATTTTTAAATGAAAATCATTACAACGTATTCTAGATTTACCAGTTTCAATGTTTATGACATTCCAAGTTTCTTTAATAATATTATTTGAACATTTGATTTAATTTTTTAAATAAATAGATTTCGCTCTAAGACAGGCTTGTCTGAATGTTTTTGAATATTTTTTTACAAATTCTTGAAATTGCGGATTGTGGTTATAGGACTTCTCTTCATATAGTTCATACAGTTTGTTACGGCTTTTATAAATTCCAGGAGTTGCCCACTCACTCATGGAGAAACGTTTATTAAAAGATCGGCGCTTAGGTGTGAAAATTGCACTGAACTCACCATTAATCAAGTTGACTAATGAGTTATACAAGTGATTCGAACTACCGTGATAGGGCAACAACTGTACCTTTTGTGTAATATTACATTTGAAATTTTGTATACGGCTTTCACTGAATGTTATCATATTTACTTGTCTCTTTTGGACTTTTTCAGAAATGCAGAATGAGACAAACTGCCCTGTGTGATCTGAGCGAACTTTTTTGATAATAGATTTATGTATGGATTTCTCACTACTATATATGTTATCAATGCATTTTGCAGTTGTGGCCGTTATTCTGGTTGGTTCCATAAAATTGTTATATAAATTAAATGATTTAAATAGATTCAGAAGGTCCAAACTTTCTGAAGTTTTCACCAAAATATCTATGTTAAGGTCTCCACATACAATAACAGTTTTATGGCTATTATAAACTTTATTTAGAGCGCACTCCATAATCTCCAAAGAAACATCAAAAGGGGCGCACGGAGGTTTATACATATTTAATACAATGAATCGCTCCAATTCAACACATGAAATTTCTACAACCCGTTCAACGGATAGACTAACAACATCACATCTATCTTTAAATTTTAATAATTTACTAACCAATATTGACGAGCCACCTCGTATATAATTTTTCCTGTTGAACGAGCTTGCAACCTTATGATTATTAAAGCTGTAAGTGAATTCATGGCTTCTTAGCCAGTGCTCATTTAAACATACAATGTCGATACTGCTGGAATTCATAAACAATTCCAATTCCAGCTCCTTCCCATCCAAACCTTGAATGTTTTGATGGACCAGGTTAATACATTTTATAATTTCTTTATTTTTAGTATAACGAGGTGTTAGCTTGCCAGAGAAACATTTTGTTGTCTTACTATTCTGGATATTTGTCTGCTTGTTGGATAAGACTTCAATACTATTGTGTGCTATGTTTGAACTACTAGATATATTGTTATTACAGCACTCAGAATTATTACTTTTTAAAACATTATTTGTGGTAGGCTCAATAGTCTCAAAAGACCTGTAGCCATGGCCAGATTTTTTATCTGTTGTCTTATAACCTAGTTTTTTGACTTGTTTGGGACGCCTTCCCAACTTAGTATGTCAACACTATTATTAAAATTATACTCAATATGAGCAGTTTTATTAGAAGCCAAAAGTTTGGCTTGATTCAATAAAAAATTTGATAGCAATATCGCTACCTGTCGTCTTAAGAACTTAGATAGTAAGTATCTATTTAAAGTCAAAAAAGATTCACGTAATACAAGATTACAGTCGAATAATTCAAAATTTCTACTATTATTAGTCAACTTGTATAATTTTCTGTTTATTTTGTATCGAGTATTGTTCTCATTACGTGAGAAAGATTTACTATATGGTAATGTAGACAATATTACCTGTTTGACTGACAATTTTGACAACTTTTCATGGAAATTATTAATAGTGTTTATATTTACATAGTCTCTCCTGCCAATAAATATAACTATTGTTGATTGTGGGCAGTGTGTACTAGTCAATACTTTACTAACTATTTGAGAGTAGGTGGCCCCAGGAAATGAATTAATTATGACTGAACTACTCATATGTTGAACTAAGTGGTAACCTAAGTTCTGGCCGATTTCATCACAATATACAACTATCTTTCCAGTATTTACAATTTCTGAAACCTTTGTTACAGGGTCAGCAGAGGAAGTTAAGTTTAATTGTATAGCATGTTCATCCATACTGCCCGCTAAGTGAACCCCTGGAAGCGTT
Source organism: Miltochrista miniata (assembly GCA_933228765.1). Taxonomy (NCBI): domain Eukaryota; kingdom Metazoa; phylum Arthropoda; class Insecta; order Lepidoptera; family Erebidae; genus Miltochrista; species Miltochrista miniata. The sequence goes on along the minus strand of OW121773.1, from coordinate 9,101,570 downwards.
GACTCAGTCTGGGATGTTATGGGCAAGGAAGAATGTGGCAGAGATTCTTCACAGGCTGGTGATTGATTATATAATTTCTCAAGTGAATGGAACCTTTGTTCATTGCTGTGACAAGACTCAACCAAGCTATTTAGTGCCTCAATATACTCTCCAATTTCTTTTTGTGATATTTTGTACTTTAATGTTATTGACTCTAAAGACTTATTTAAATGTATGATTTCTGACTGCAATTGAAGTATATCAGTCTCATACTGCTCTGTTTGAATGGTTAATTGTTTTCTACTAGTTTCTACTACTTGTTGTAGCTGATAATTTGATTTACAAGCCCTAAGATATTTATTCGCACCTATTTTAAACTTTTTGATTTGTTTCTGTGATTTAACAATAAATTTATTGAGCTTTATATATTTTTTTAATTTATTCCTGCTAGTACTAACTAATCTAATGGTGTTGTTAGATGCTAAAGTAATATTATTAGAAGTATCGGGTGTCGAGAGATCTATAATATCTGAGGTCATGGGCTGGTCAAGATTAATACGATCTGACTTTACACTCATCAGCTCATCATACAGACTGTGGGAGAGGGCAACCTGATCAGCTGATTTGAGAGTCTCCCTGTGAGTGATGGAGTTATGAACATCACTTAGCTCACATTCCAGAATGCTGATACGCTTTAAGGCTCTCTCATGGGTGTTGCTGCACTCTTCCAGACCTACCACCGTTTCCTGAAGATGATTCCGCTGTAGTGTGAGCTCCATTACCTGTGAATGTAGCTCAGCCAACTCTTGTTTGAGTTGGGTATTTTTCTCAATGACATTTAATATTTCTTTTTCACTGTCGTCCCGTTCTTCCAACAACTGCTTATTAAGATTTTTGCAAATTTCAAGTTCCTTAATGGTGAGATTGAACTTTTGTTGCAAGTCACGGGTTACAGCACTGCGGGTCATCATTTTTATTTATATTGCCCTTTGAAAATAATTTATAACAGTGAAGAATGTAGTGTCACTTAGAGTAATGGACAAGTAATTTATAATACTTTACAATATTTACCTACTCAAAAAAAGGGAATATATGAACAAAATTCTTAATTTGTATAAGTATTAAGTACTTATGTAGATTCAATTGTATTTGAAAACCAATTAAGCAGTTCAATACACAATCTATTTAAAATGTTTATTCAATTTATATCAATTTTGCAATGAATGATAGTCTGATAACAAAGTTAAATGCAAATAAATACAAAATTAAATTAATTTTTCACTTGGTATGGTACCTACCCTACTCTCAAATTAACAAATTGTAAGTTTGAAAAATTGGAATTTTAACAGAATATTTTTCATTAGTTTTTACAGTTCTTGTTCGTTTTCATGAAGTTAAAGGATCACTTTTCACTAGTAACCGTAAACTCGCAGCTATTTTTACTTACTTTTTAACAATTTTGTACTGAAATACTTTTTTCTATGGCTTCTGACATTAATCGCTTTTCATTTCGTCGTCGTCTTGTGTATGCTTTTAATATTACTTACAACTTATTTTCCGTAGTTAACCTTTATATTTATCACTTTTTTGCTTTAAAAGGTTTGTTATTTATAATTTTAAATCCTAAAAATTCACATACGTAATGTTTACGTTACGGCTCTGAATGAAGAAATACCTCATGTTTCGTACACCTTAAGCGTCGTAAACGAAGTTGTGAGGGTCAGCTAGTTACATACATACATATGGTCACACCTTTATCCCCGAAGAGGTAGGCAGAGGCACATTATTATGTTCCCACATTTCACCTTTTTAGAATTTGTCCCACGTAATAGGCGGTGAGCTGTATTGCCGTGTTGAGATAGACAGGCGCAGGTTGTGACTGCCTGCTGCTGTTAAAATTAATCAAGCCGCCACAACGGCCTTCATCTTCGCTTAACGACTGCCTTTTACGAGCAACCAGGACCAACGGCTTAACGTGCCTTCCGAAACACGGAAACAACTCTCAAATAACTGTCACAAAGTGGTCACATGGATGGTCACCCATCCAAGGACTGGCCATAGTGAATGAGCTTACTACAGTGATCGCTTACAGAACGCTAAGTCCGCGGTGCCACGAGCGCTTCTTATTTATACATAACTAGCTGACTAAGCTGACCCTCGCAACTGCGTTTACGTCTATTTTTGTTTGTTTGTAATAATAAAATGAAATGAAATTTTGTTCCAAAAGTAACAAAAATTTTAAGCGAGTGGAAGACCCCCCTTTCTGGATTTGTAATAATTTAAGTTTAAAACAATGAATATATAAAAACTTTCGTCTTTGTGAATTCGTCACATTTAAGTTTTACGTAATGATCAAACACATTTTTTGCAGTGTATTTTTACTACACTTAAAAACAAAGGAAAATTGAAATACAAACGTTCCTTTGTTTTTATTTTCTTTTCGCCTATCTCTATAAAATAGAGTGCAGAGGGGCTTATGGCGAGACTTTGTCTGTAGTCTGTGACTCTGTTGCATTAAACTACGTCACTAGGTCACGTGGGTCATCTGTTCAAAGTTTGAAATAAAACAAAAATGACAACGTCAATCGGATTGAACTCTCACATTAATGTTTTAGAGAGGGGCAGTCGGGTGAGACCGTCTCACAGCTTCTTGTTTATTTGGTGAAGCGAGGAACGCATTTCCGCTACTATTTTTCTTCTTCTTCCGTGGTTCTTTTACTCTGATGTCTCTGTAGTTGCGCTACTCTATGTTAGCGAGTCATATCGCTCATTTGCTCAAGGTCGTTAGCCCTGGGTATGGCCTTATATTTACAGGATACATACAGTCACGCCTATTCCCCTGAAGTTTTGCAAAGAGGCAAATAAAACTGTACTGAACTGTACCTTTATTTTTATGTGTTGAAATCCGTCTTGAATGCCTTACCGGACTGTTATCGACTACAGCCCTACGTGCCACCCCTTCAACTGTGGTTGTCGAAAATTGCTAAATTCTCAAATCTGTGTCTAGGTCGATTACGCCATCCAGGATGACCTAGAAGGCCTTGATTAAATTGACTATATCTCATAACTTTTGTATAATTATTGCTGTATATCGTTCATATGTCACTGGAATCGTTAAGAAACAAGCTAAAAATAATTTGGGCCGTTTATTGTTGTGTTTATTATTGTTTTATTAATAAATAATTGACTGCCTAACGGTCGGGAACCCCGAGTACGCCCTGGGAAGGATGTCCAAGGATTCCCGACTGAAAAAAACAAGGTATTTGTGGATATTTTCTTTTAAAATGTGTCTGAGTTTTTGGCTACACGCTGATATTGAAATTAGTCAGATAAGATATATTTATTACCAAATCAAATAGATGAATGAATACTTTTCAAAAGCCAAGCTATCATAAATGTGGTTAAACATATTATTATGGATTTTGATAGCAATACATAATTATATACATACATATCATCAAGCCTGTTTTCCATCGGGGTAGGCAGAGACTATGGCTTTCAACTTGCTACGATCCTGGCATACCACTTTCGTTTCTTCTACTTTCATACACTCTCGCCGGTTACTTGACCTGGCCTTTTTCCTTTTTTTTTTTGCTTTTTTTTGATAGTAATACATAATAATTATATCTAATATAGATAACAGTCAGATTGATCTGGGTCTTCTTTACTTGTATATGCAAATTAGACCTTAATGTGCCCTGCTGGTGCATCTGGTGACTGACCAATGAGGTACTGGAGTAGAATATCCAGAGAGTATGGATGCAAGTATCATTTCGTGTTATAGGTAGCAATTATTATTATTAACAGGGATTCACAGCAATAAGTATACATTTCTAAAGGCTGTGTTACAGAACGTTTCTGAAAGCTCATAGTAAACCTTGAGCGTAGTTCTATAGAGCAATTACAGAACTAACTTTAAACGTTACTTGAAAACCAATTGAGAATCTTTTTTGACCATAAAAGCTCCAGAATACTATTTTTAAAATTAGTTCAGTAAATTTTATAACATCAAGTTTGTTGCTTGCCACATGCAACAAGATGGCGCATTAAAATGTTTACGACTGCTTTATTATATTATAGCATTGCCTCCAAAATATACACTCACCTTTTTTATGGTGCCTCGTAAAGTTCCCAAATACACTTCCAAGTCTCTGTTGATTCCTCGACGTACATAATTCCAAAGATTTCAAATCATCTGTGTTCTGCGCAACCAAAACGGAAAATCTTTTCGACTCCATAGCGCCTGTGTTAACCAGCAACTCGGTTTCAAGTAAAAGAACAATAGTTGCGTAGAGTAGGTTAAGTTCTCTACAACAAAGCATGGTTTTGGCACTATATTTGTTTTTGGTCATATTTTGGGCATGTGACGCGACATGCTTAAATTAATAGTCATTGTTTCACAGTAGTCTTCTTGTGTTTAGACGGTGTTGAGTAGTCGAGCTTGCATTCTGAAAAAAAAAGAAAAGAACTCTTAGTGGATTCTCATTAAGACTTTGAATGTTTGTACTGCCCTTTGAAACAGGGGCTTGGAGCTTTAATGAAAACGTAGAGGATCTTGTGTTGTTTGAATGTACGCTTTCATGAAATGTGGAAGTTAATGAAGTTAGTCTAACTTTGTAATTAAATTATACGGTTAGAATTTAAAGGGGTTTTATAGCGTGGGGTTTTTTATTTTCTAAATATAATGTTTGTTTTCTCTAATATCAGATTGGACTCAAACCAAATACACTCGAGAGCAATGAATCCGGGTCACTTAAAGAATGTTAAAAATCTCGGAAACTAAAAATGATAGGTTAATGCAATAAATTGTATTTAATAGACAATGTAATACTCCTTAAATGAAAGTAAAAAAAATATGAGTCACCATACATTTTATTAACACAAAATTACATAAAGAAAAAACTGCCGATCTCTCCTTAAAACAAAAATAGGAAACATGAAATTTTTTAACTTTATTACGATTTTCTTGAATTTTAATACTTCGTATTGCCTCCTCGTGCTTCCATTACTGCGTTTACGCGGTTTGGCATGCTGTACACCAAGTTCCTTATACGATTTTGGGGAATATTCTCCCATTCCTCTGTGAGAGCAATTTTGAGCTCACGAAGCGTGATTGGGGGAGGGTTTCGTTGTTTTACGCATCTGCCTAGCTCGTCCCAAGCATGCTCGATCGGGTTGATATCCGGGCTGCGCGCTGGCCACTCCATACGAGTAATGTTCATCTCTTGAAGGTAGTCATTCACAATCCTACCTGTATGAGGTCGGGCATTGTCATGCATAAATATAGCATCCTCACCTAAATTGACCATAAATGGACCAAAGTGATCATTGAGGATTTCTTCCACATATCTTACGCTAGTTAAAGAGCCGTTTTCTATGATCACCAGCTCTGTGCGACTTTCAGAAGAAATTCCGGCCCACACAAGTACAGACCCACCACCGTAGGCTACTTTTTCTTCGATGCATGCTTGCTTGAATCTTTCCCCTGGTCTTCGATACACTCTGTGTCTTCCATCGTGCTTGTAGAGCATAAATTTTGATTCGTCGGAGAACATAACTTTTGACCAATCTTCAATACTCCAATTTACGTGGCTCTGGGCATACCTTAGTCTCGAAATACGATGCCCACGCTCCAGTTTAGGGCCGTTTGCAGGTCTAAGGGGTTTTAAGTTAGATTCAGCAAGCCGACGTCTTACTGTCCATGCACTTGGGTTACTTCCTCCGAGGCGTCGAAACTGATTGGTGAGTTCAGTTCCTGTGAGAAAGCGATTTCGAAGCATGGTGTTCACCAAGTATCGGTCTTCTCGTGCTGTGGTACACCTGGTTCTGCCCGTTTCTGGTCTGCGTAGGTTAGAACCAGTTTCTTCGTAACGTCGGAGAACTCTTTGTACTGTTGACAGCGACACACCGACAGTCCTGGCTGTATCGCGCTGACTCCGGCCGGTTTCCAGCATTGTAAGTATTCTGGTGCATTCCTTAGGCGTAAGCGACATAATTTCAGCTTGATTAATGAATATAGAGCACTATCAACATGGTTTATGTACCCACATAAATGACAGATTACAAACAAAAGCAACACCAAATGCTGTAATTTCGTAGTTCCATCTTCGAAAGTGGCCCTTTTTCAAATTTGATTTTTTTATGATATAACTTTACAATAACTAAGAAGTTTTAATACCTTCATTTAAGGAGTATTACATTGTCTATTAAATACAATTTATTGCATTAACCTAGCATTTTTAGTTTCCGAGATTTTTAGGATTCTTTAAGTGACCCGGATTCATTGCTCTCGAGTGTATATTTGTGGACATTCACACACAACATCGTCTAGCCCAAATTAAGCTAATATAATATAAGCATATTATAACAATATAAGCTTGTGCTATGGGATAACATAAATATTATACATAGAAAACACTCAAACTCCGAAACAAACATTTGTGGATCACACAAATATTTGGAATGATCCAAGAATCGAACCCATAACCTCCAGCGCTATGGTGAATTGTGGGCGTATACTATGACTATGACTTCTCGTTCCGGGATTAAGTCATAGCTTCATTTAAATTATCTAAATAAGCTGTTTAAATATAAATTGAACCTCATTCAATAGAGCTTAACCAAGAGTAGCGAAAAATTATAAATCTAAGGCTTAACCAACGTATTCAATTCAACTTCAACTACAAATAAATTGATTGAAAAATCCGAAAAACCTTTATCAATTTTTTTTGCTCCAACAAGACGTTCGTTGTGTTTGCTTATCTTGGAAATTGGTACAATAAACAATCTTGAATTTTTGTATTCAGACCGCCGTATTTTATGTAAACGTGATCTAAAAATATGAAAATTACTTCAGACGTAGGTTCACAAAGACAAAAACATTTTCGAGAATTGAGGTATTTATTGAGGTTTTTCATTTATAGATAAGCAGTAAAAACTAGCGCTCGTGGCCCCTCGATCTCAGTGTTCTGTAAACGATCACTGCAGTAAGCAATTTTTACTACGGCCAGTCCTTGGATGGGTGACCATTCATGTGACCACTTTGTGATATTTATTTGAGCGTTTCCGTACTTCGGAATGCACGTTAAGCTGTTGGTCCCGGTTGCCAGTAAAATGGCAGTCGTTAAGCTAAGTTGAAGGCTTTATTTCAACAGCAGGCAGTTACAGCCTGCGCCTGTCCATTTTAACACGGCAATACGGCTCACCACCTATTACGTGGTACAAATTCTAAAAAGGTGAAATGTGGGCATATAATTATATGCCTATGCCTACCCCTTCGGGGATAAAGGCGTGACCAATGTATATATTGTACTAAAAACTACAGGTCACATGAATTAAATGGATGACAATTTTCATATCTCATATTTCAGCATCCATAGTAAGCATAGTGAATGCTACCTTTTCAATGAATCTTAGCATAGTGTAGCGTTGAAACGGCTCAACAAGTACAATCAGTCACCAATATTTCTGTATAAAACCTACAATGGAATATAGTTCTGTGAAATTGTGACACGTTTTTAGGGTTCCGTACCCAAACGATAAAACGGGACCATATTACTGAGACTTGGCTGTCCATCTGTCTCTTATGAGGCTGTATTTGAGGAACCGTGATAGCAAGAGAGCTGAAATTTTCACAATTATGGATGTTATTCTTCGCTGTAATAAAAACGGAGGGTAGTTCAACAAGAAGTAACTTCTTGGTTTTTGTCGATTCTTGCCTCAGTCCAACCGTGACCACGGGCGCTGCAACGTGCCCGAAAAGTATTTCGCGTGAAGACCCAAATTCTATTAGTGTGTGTGTTAAAAACCGGGATAGTTTAAGTAACATTGATTGAGTTTTTGTTGTTATATTGAACAACATAAATCAAAAATAAAACTAAGGCGGTTCCCATTATAACCAACGTAACTTATAAGCAGTTTTTTGGTAGGGAACCGCCCATGCGCGAATCCGACTCGCAATTGACCAGCTTTTTATCTCTTTGCGTGCCCTTACACAATGGGAGCAGCTGCAATTCAATCGTGTTATGCGAACAAAATGATTTTTACGACTATTGTATTTCAGTCACAATGGTATCACAGTATATTATTGAAATATAATATTTTTGGGTAAAAAAATGCTTAAAACCTTCGGTTAGATGGTAGCGTATGCAATAGGTCCTTACAGAAGCAGGCCCATTATGGATGCGTGACGTGAGGGATTCACACGCCCTATTGGGAGTCCTGGGGCATCCTTCCGAGGGCTTACCCGGGGCTCCCAACCGCAGGTTGTTGGGCGTTATGTGAGGTTTTTTGGTCGCTAGAATTCCATTAGGAATTTTCCCTCATGTTAAAAAAATGCGTATACAAAGGAGGGTTTCGTGTTCGACCCCGGGTCAGATCAAATACTTGTGTAATCTGCAAATTAGGTTTCAGTATTTGGATTTTTTCTATATCCTACTAATATGAAAATTTGTGCAGTTAGCTACTAAATCACGGTTTATCGGCTAAGTAAATCTGGCGAAATTTAATACAGGAATCGATTATAGTGTGAGATAAGATATGGGCTATCATTATTTCCGGTATAAGTGGTCATGAAATGCGAGAACTGGAACAAAATTCCACGCGGACGCCATCTAATAAGAATAGAATAGTAATTATACTTTATTGTACAGTCGATTTTAATGAATTGTACTAGTTTAATCTTACAAAACTATGTAGGTAACTAACCAAAGATAGTGATGTTTGTCTCTATCTTTGGTTAGTTCATTATGGCACTCGCAGGAATACATCATTTTGTAAGATTAAACTAGTACATTTCATTGTAGGCGACTGTACACCAAAATAAAATATGAATATTATATGTATAACATGTTTTAAAACGTACAAGGGGCAGGCCTTATTGCTATATTCAATTTCTTTAAGGCAACCTTTGGATGAAGATAATTTTGAGAGTCTGAGGGCTCGTTTAAGGAGAGGCGGGGCGTTGAGCTTCACGTGCGGCGTAGCTTGCCGCGGCACGTCGAGCGATTTGACCGTCTATAGTGAGGCGGCGTGTAAAACGGGCCGCGTCGTGTCACGCGCAAACTCAAACCTATAGAAATGCATGTACCCCGCACCTCTTGCACCCCTCTTCCTTGCCGCGTCCTTTGCGGCGACACCTGCCGCTTCATCCGCCGCGTTCCCTCATTGCGAAACTGGCTGGTTTGGCCGCCGCATCCTCCGCGGCATCGCCTGTCGCTTCATTTGCCGCGTCCGACGCGGTGCCACACGTCGCTTGGGTAGCTAAGACTCAAACAAACGCTTGCAAAAACGCTTCTCCTTGAACGCTCCAAACATTTCCATATGTTTGTGTTTCTGGCGGCCCGCTTCGCGCACCGCACCGCTCGACGCGCCGCGTCTCCTTAAACGAGCCCTTAGATGTAGTAATTTATGTAGAAACAAGCTTATCTATACGAATATTATAACGAGAAAAGATTTGATTGTTTGTTTGCATCGAATAGGCTCTGGAACTACTGAAACGATTTGAAAAATTCTTTCGCTGTTGGGAAGCTACATTCTTTACGGTGACCCACGGGACGGGTACCCGTATTCCCACAGGACGGGAACAACGCGGGTGAAACCGCGTATCGTCCACTTGTATTTTAAAAACATTTGCAGTGTAACAACTGCAATGTTCAATCCCTCATATTTCCGTCGCCCGTCACTTCGTACTTTCCCGTCGACTATTCCAATTTCAGCTCCACGGTTCATTCGTCACTACAATAGCGTCCTATTTCAAAGTTATCTTCTATTATGACATTTTTGTCCACTATTTCTTTTAAACTGTCGAGTGCGGTATTGTAGTTGTAACCAGCTTGCTTTTATCACACTTCTTAACAGTACTAATACATAATTATCATAAAATATATTTATCTACCTCATTTTACCTCAACTCCTTATTGAAGTAAAATGAGGTAGTAAAATTAATTTAGAAAAATACCTTTTTGGCATATTAATAATACGTCACAAAATGAAAATCAAAAGTTTCAGACTTTCAGCAGGGCGAAGAAAGTAGAGAAGAATGAAAAAGAGTAGTTTATTCAATCTCTGAGATACGTTATACTTAATAATTAAAAATAAAATACTAGCGTCAATAAGACATTTAACCAGCTTTTATAATATTATTAGATAACGAGTTTTACACAAAACATCAACACCGTGATAAAATAAACAATGTCCCATTTTAGAACGCTCGTCATTGTCACAAAAATGTGAAACTGAAAAATAAAACTTTCTTTTGTACCACCGACCGCAATCTAGATTCGCATCAAGGTCAAAAACAATACTGCAGAATGAAAAAAATACGGTTTCAGGGAGCATCCTTATGTTTTATTCATGGTAGGTAGTAAGATGAGGAAATATGAGTCAAACATATTCGAGTGCCATTTCGTGCATGGTACAAGTTGTATGTGGATAAGAATATTGTTAATGTTGAACATTGTTGGTATAAGTGGAAGAAATTTTTTATCCGTGCTGCTTGGGTTAGTCTTAAAGAACTATTTCCTAAAACATTACACCTACTTATTTATTAAAAAAGTAGCTGAAACTAAATAGTATGGGGGCTAAATGAGTATTATTGTTGCAAATAAGAAAGTCGTGAGATCGTTCTCACCGGACTGTTCCTCTCTAACACGTTTATTGTGAAAGTTCAATCCGATTAACGTTGTCGCGACAGAGTCACAGACTACAGACAAAGTCTCGACATAAGCCCCTCTGCACGCTATTTTATAGAGAGGGGCTAAAACTGGCTGAGTCTTTTAGCCAGTTTTCGCAACAAAAATACTCATTTAGCCCGTTCTAGAATCCTTCAGTTATATAATTGCACAGTTTGACGATTGTAAATACCCCTTTTAAACAGGCCGTACTAATATATTAATACGAAAGTAGCTCATCTGTTCTATAGACATACACGCCGGAACAATTATCGTTACTGCGTGGGCAGAACCGCAAGCATTAGGAGTAATAATATTTAAAAAAACTGTATTAGTAGGTACGTAATACTTCAACAGCAGGTACAGATCAGATAGACATCCTTGGCAGTAAATTACTATATTTTCACAAACGAGTTGTAAAAAGGGCAAACAAAAATAATTTTAAAGCTATTGAAAACAAATACAATTCATTGTACTGTATAAATGGATTACATAAGCATAACCTGTTAAATAACGCCTCCGCAGAAATAATTCCGCGGAGGCGTTATTTAACAGGTTGATGAATGAAACGGTTAGATTATTTAACTTTTGTAATACGCAAATTAATGGTTTTTTAAAGAGTTTGGGAATTTGTAGGGCACCTATATTTAGATTGCCAAATCTACTCCACCGCGCCAGCCTGATAGAAATCTATGGCAACATCTAGCGATTGGGGGTCACTCTCACAGTTCAAGTAGGTGGCCTTAAGTACCTCATCATCACGCTCCGCTTTTTTAAGCTGGGGTTGTAAGAAGAAGGAAGCACATGCTCGGGCAGATCTTTCCAAGGTCTTATGATTCGGTAGAGATACTATCTTTTGAATTGTTGCGTTCTGGCATAAATTGCAATCGTCGCTCGGAATTAAAAAGGAAGAGTCAAGTTTATAAATAGCTTAATTTGTTCAGTGAATGAAATTGTTTTACGTGAAACCATAACATGAATTTTGAACAACCAAATCAGTTTTAATTTTGGTAGCATATTAAAATCTCTATAAAAAGCAATCCTAATCCGTACAAAGCGGGATGAATCCGTAGTGAAGCGTGTTATTTGCTGAGTTGCGAGGCTCATTGCCGAAGCCTTACCCCAGAGGTTTTGTTCGAATAATGTCATAGTTCGTTGAATTGAACTAAGTTTTATAGAATAGTGATTTTCTGTAGGCAGTGGGTTATTACGTACTATGTATTTTAAAACAGTCCTGCGACATACTGAGTTGATACAAAATCAGCTTTTATCAAAACCAAAACGTAGTTTAGGTTTTTTTAAAAACCTGCTATAAGCCTGCGACAGGTATATCATTCAATTAATTATGAAATTTCATAATTCAATATAAATAAATATGTACCAATTATAGAGAAGTATACTTAATTATGTACCAATTATGAAGAATATTAATGTGATTATTTTTTTTAATTTCTACTATTATAAAATTGTGAAAATAGCTGTATTCGACTAATTTATGGCTGCCGAGTCCAAATTTACGATTTTTTTTCTTCGTGTTTGTTTGTTTCTTTGTTTATTTGTTCAGGTCTAATCAAAACTTGACTGTTATGCTTTTGTGGGTATTATATTAAACTTAGACAACACTTTTTGCTTCATCAAAATTGTACCAGCGAAAGTGATAGTACAACTTGAACTATGTTTCACTAGACGCCCTAAGCGTTGGAGAGGTCAAAGTCGATTTTATTTGTTTAAAATCACCTAGCGAACGAAGTCGAGGGCAAATAATAAAATTGTATAAAGTTGGTATAGATAGTTCAACTCAAGTATGCGAAGGACGCTGTGTATGCGTCACTATCTAAAAAGACAAATTTTGTAGATTCCTAGTCTCCTGTAAAAATGCTATAGGTAGGTATACAAATAAATCATATTTTATTCAATTCCATTCTATATATTATTAGGTACCATTGACGTAATCTCGTTTCAATAAAATACACGAGCACTATAGTACTGGAATATTATTATGGAATAGGAAAACTTACGTAAAGAAAAAACATCCTAGGAAGTATTCGTCTTGGATTCAATTTCTTTATTCAGTGACGCAAAAACTTTCTGTTAAGCTCTTTGTATCGAAAACTTATGGAGCAACGGGCAATCTCCTTGCATTTTACAGAGAAAAAAAAAATAGAGGGTGCTTCCAGCAGAGTAAATTTATTGAAAGGCAATTATTTTATCTATTCCAGCTTAAAAATTTTTCAACATTTTATCGGAACATTGCTTTTTGAAATCATTCTAAAAACACCTTTCAAAAGGGTGCAAAGGATGTTTTAATTTTATACTTAAAAAAACCGGCCAAGTGTGAGTTGAACTCGCCCATGAAGGGTTCCGTAACAGCAAGTAACATAATATAAAAGTTCTTGTAGTTCGTTGTAACTTTGATTGATGTTTTAACACGTTCGCAGTGGTAGTGATTTTTCTAGGCAATGTCGAAGCTGATTTCCACTATGCTTGCACGACTACATAGTAATCGTCTAAATGTACTTAGTACTGTATCGAGTCGTACTGTACATCAATTTTTTACACACCTACATCACTTACATAATACAGTGTCAGCTGCAGAGAAAAGTATACAGTGCCACCCTGTAAGCATTGATTTATTTTAAAGAATCTTTTCCTATTTTGATGAAATTAGCAGAGTTATTAAATTCGTGTAATTCCGTAAAAATACAAAGTGTCACAAAAATATATAAAAGGTTTTCTGTGATAATTCAATCCTTAATGGGCCATCCTGTAAACTTTTCTATGCAGCTGACTGTACCTGTCACGTATATCCAATCACTTCGCATTTAGTTACCCGCCACCGTCACGCTTTGCTGACTACACACTATAATTTTATTATTGTTCTTTCTACATACTATGAAAAATTCAATTTTCAACCAATTCAACAATCATAATTATTTTTTTGTTAATCGCGTACAAGAGGAATCAAGGATCTAACGAAAAACCTTTTTATTTCATCCTGTTAATAAGATGAGTGTGTTCAAAATAATAAACAAATTAGTCCGTTTATAACATTCACACCTGATCATCACCCCAAGACTTAATTGTTATTAATATTTTGTGACATAAATAACCAATTTATGCTTGCATATTTTACAAAGCGACCCAGCGTTTTTAATTAATGAGTGGGCCTTTCCTGCCATTTTTTAAAAACATTATGTCTCCAGTAACTGAAAGCCCGGGTATAAAATAGCACAGTGGTCCTTAAATATTCGTCCTGCAAAAATTCTTATTTATTGGTATAATAACTCCTCTTCAATATCGTCCTTAAATAACATTTTAACTACTTTTGTGAGGAAAATCCTTCTAAACTCCTCCTAATATCATACTAAACTCACATACCTATCATCACGTTTCCAGAATAATAGCAAGTGGCAAGAGGCTTTCCACTTGCTACGATTCTGGTATACAACTATCTCGTCTTCTATTTTCATAATCGTTTTTATGAACTCTCGCCAGTTAAAAGTACTCTTGACCTGCCCTTTTGCCTCTTTGATCTGAATGAGATACGTACGCCGAGGTCTACCCCTACCAGTTTTTACATTCATAGTTTATTATTATTTTCAACGAGTTACCCTAAAACGGGTCGCGTTGAGAAAAAAACTCGCAACAAGTAACAGTATGACCCGTCGTTGAAATTTTATTCTCATCTAGTACCACTAGGTCCTGCAGTGTGACTCGTTCGGAAAAAATCGTCGCATCGAGTAGTAGTGCTACTCGATGCGAGTTTTAATTTTTAACTAGTATCAAGAGTGTTACTCGTTCGGAAAAACAAATTTCTACTAGTAACAGTGTGATACTACAATACATCTGTTATACCACATTGTTCCGTTACCACACTATTTCTTTCTTTATCCATCAAAGTCACTTCGGCTGTACTTAGTCTTCGCAGATTTCTAATTTTCACTGCATTAATTTTGGCTTTATGCTTCTTCACCCACACCCAACTTTCACTAAATAAAGTGTAGGGATGAGCACTCCCTTTTACTAAAAGTCTTCCTTAAAAATTATTTGACGTTTTCGATCAAATCAATAAAAGAAGTCTTACAGCCAATTTTCCTGTGGAAAAGTTTTTATAATAATTTATATGGCATATAAAAAACTTTACCACAGAACGTTGGCACAAATTTAATTGTGGTAAAAATGGAAAACGAATTTCATTATTTCCTTGTTCCCATTCTAATTCTAGTGTGTTTTAAGCAATATTCATTTTGTTTTCATCTTCATTAATTTTTTATATTGACGCTCACTTCTATTTATTAGTTAATGGATTTACGGCCGAACAAAGGTTATTTCAAGGATTTGTTGCATCTTTACCTGTCAGTATCACCACCTATTACGTGGGAAAAATTCTAAAAAAAAAAGTTAAATGTGGGCATATATTAAATGCCTTCGGGGATGAAGGTGTGATCATGTGTCAACCTGTCATTTCCAGAACCTAACCATTTCCAGAATATTATCAATATCTTAATAAAGTAATGTTCTCGTCCCTGTACCCTAGTTGTCTATACTAATATTATAAAGAGGAAAGATTTGATTGTTTGTTTGTTTGCATCGAATAGGCTCGGAGCTACTGGACCGATTCGAAAAATTCTTTCACTTTGGGAAGCTACACATTGCTGTGAACATAGGCTATAATTTATCCCCGTATTCCCAAGGGAACGGGACTACGTGGGTGAAACCGCGTGACGTCCGCTAGTCTTTTATATTAAAACTACATTTATGATACATTTTTTTAAGGTTAGGCACATTTTTGTGCTTCACATACCCTGTTCTATACCGTAATAAACCAGGTCTTGTGTTTTTGAAGTAAAACTTCTTTAGGCGCGACGTAGGGAGTAACTCAGATTTTTTTCTGACGGAAGTAACGCTATTCAAATTTTGTATTCAAAATTTGATGCTGTCAACTGCAATGAAGTTTTACTTCAATCGCGCGTAAAGGTTACACACACGCACACACTTTTTTTTACCACAAGTTCTAAATGTAACTAAAAATGTATTATCTATCCTCTAAAATCCTTGAACTCCTTTTAACGTAAGAGGATTATTAACGTGCTTTTTTATTTTGTTTTAAGATTAGGTCAGAAATAATTTAGTTAAAGAAAAATCTAGATCACTGGTTTTGACATCTTTACCTAATTCTATTTTCTTTGAAATTATAAGTCCTGAAACAATCTTGAAACAAACCATACTATTAACATTACATTAATATTTTACTAAAGAGATTTCCAAGTTTTTCTATGAATTTCGTACAAAGTTAATTTTAAATAATTATGGCAGTATTGAAATCAAATTGAATGTCTCGAAGCGCTCGTGGCCCCGCGGACTCAGTGTTCTGTAAACGATCACTGCAGTAAGCAACTTTCACTATGGCCGGTCCATGGATGGGTGTTCATCCATGTGATCACTTTGTGACATTTATTTGAGCGTTTCCGTGCTTCGGAAGGCACGTTAAGCCGTTGGTCCCGGTTGCCAGTAAAATGGCAGTCGTTAAGCTAAGTTGAAGGCTTTATTTCAACAGCAGGCAGGCACAATCTGCGCCTGTCCATTTAAACACGGCAATACGGCTCACCACCTATTCATGGGACAAATTACACAAAGGTGAAATGTGTATGTCTTATTAGTTGACTCGAAAAGTTATATTCTACGTCAGGTAGTTAAAATTTTCCTTACATTTCAACACGGTTTTTTTAATATGTGGAAATCCTAAATGGATGCTATGCCGGACTCCTACCGACTAAAACCACACAATTCTATCTGCATGCAGTCTATGGCCGGGAGTCCCGGGTAAGCCCTCGGAAGGATGTCCCAGAGACCCATTTCAACACGGTAATAAGCTTCTCACTACTTTATGACCTGGGACCTGAGAATTGCGTGTAGGTTGCCGTTGCAGAATAATAAATAAATATTTGTATACATTCTCAGACAACGTCATCTAGCCCTAATTAAGCTAATATAAGCTTGTGCTATAAAGCTAGACATCTGATAGATATACTTATCAATTTCTATAAACATATGAAACACCCAAACCATAACCACAGGGGCCTGAGAGACCTTCTCACCGTCCATACAGAAGCAGGCCCATGACGGCAGCGTGACGTAAGGAATTCACGCAAATTTAGAAGCGGGATCACACCCGAAACCCCCCAAAGACGCGGGATAGCACCCGAACCACCCCCTCTGTTCGGGTTTGTAGGGAGTCCTGGGACATCCTTCCGAGGGCTTACCCGGGGACTTAACCATAGACTTAACCATAGACTGTAGGGCGATACGTGAAGTTTTTTAGTCGGTAGAAGTCCGGCATAGCATCCATGAGGATTTTTCCTCACGTATAAAAGAAGAAAAAAACTCCGAAATAAACATTTGTGGATCACACAAATACAGGGAACGACCCAGGAATCGAACCTGGGACCACAGCGCGGCAGATGATTACTCTACCGAATGCGCCACCGAGGCAATCAAAAGCAGGCCAAGACGGTGACGTGTCTCATCCTGACCCCCAGAAGAAGTGGGATAAAACTCAAATCCATATGGAGACTCCTCGATGGTGAACATTTGTATGTATCGGGAGCCTCCGGGCTATCCTTTCCAGGCCGTACCTGGGACTTTCAGCCGTAGTCACATGGTACCTAGGATTCCATGTGGTTTTTTGTCGGTAGAAGAGTCCAGCATAGCGTTATCCTACTTCTTTGAGAAAACTTCGTGAATATGTGAATGTATATAAATTTCAAATACCTCGCTAGTAATAACAGGATCGAAATAAGAACGACTCAATCTACTGCGAATAATAACATGAATAGAATATGAAGTTACAGCACCGCAAACTGTAGAATTTTAAGGGAGTTCAAACTATTGGGTTTCTGACCCGTAACCTGCAATAAAGTATTTTATTTCTTGTTGGTAAAATATTTATGCTGCTCATTTATACAACGAAATCCTACTAAAATATTATTGAAAGTTTGTGAACATGTTTGGGTATTTTTATTACTCAGTCAAACTCTAATGTCTGAACGATAATATTTGGTATAGGGATAAATTACGAGTATAATCCGGAATAACGTATAGGCTACTTTTTATCCCAGGAATATGTTACTATGAGATGAGAGAACGCGAACAAAACTTCACGCAAGCGACACCGCGAGCATCAGCTAGTATAGACAGAAATAAAGTAGCAAAATCGTATAATTTACTACTTTATTTCTGTCTAAAATAATATTATAAAGAGGAAAGATGTGATTGATTGTTTGTTTGTTTGCATCAAATAGGCTCAGCAACTGTTGGACCGATTTTAAAAATTCATTCACTGTTGGGAAGCTACACTCTTCCCGGTAAACATAGGCTATGTTTTATTCCCGTATTCCCACGGGAACAGGAGCTACGCGGGTAAAACCGCGTGAAGTCCACTAGTATTTTATAAAGAACTAATGTGAAAGTTTAGGAAGACGTTTGAACCCAATTTCACTCTAAATTGAAAAAAGGGACACCTGCTTCTGAAAATTTTCATGTCTTAAAGATAATGATACTGGCAGCTTGGCAGGCGTTGTCAAAAATATCTCAAATAGTCATCCATCCCGCGATCATACTGTAAAATGCTTAACCCTGCAATCGCTTACGCTTGGCAAGCGGGGCTACAAATTCTTTTTTTTTATTTGTTCATTGCCAATTAAATTTCAAGGACTGCTCTCACGCTTCCAGTATCTTAGATAAAGCACGTAATTAATTAAGTACGCTTACCTGAATTAGAATACGCACACCTTTTTCAAGGGCTGAATATTGTAACCCTTGACAGTGTTTAAAAACCCCTACTCCAGAATCGTATAAATAGGTAAAATTATTCGACGCTTAAGGGTGAAGTCATATTTGTCAGCTTTGATTCTTATTTTGTGTATAGAAAGTTGCAAATCTATCAATTTGGTTTTCTTAAGCCGTCTGACATTTACTTTTTTCATTTAAGATCATTGGTTATTTTTTTAACTACGAAAAATTTAGTTGTAGCTCAAAATTATAAAATAAGAGGCAAATTATCACGAGATTTTGTGATACGATTTATTGAAGCCCTAAGCTAAGCATACAAAATAGTAGGGCGTCTTATAAGTTGAGGGTTAGCACTATCAACGTTACTCACGATGAGTGTCACTGCCTCTGTGGCGCAGTCTGTAGTGATACCGCTTGCGGCGCTGGAGGTCGTGGGTTCGATTCCCACCGGAGAAAAATATTTGTGTGTCTCAAGAATCTGGGTGTTTCTATGAATATGTATGTATTTAAAAAGTATATAAGTATTAATATCCGTGGTCCGATACCCATAACACAAGCAGGTTATTCCTAGCTTACTTTGGGATCAGATAGCGTTGTGTGAGATGTCCGTGAATATTTATATATTTGTCGAAAATCATCAGAACCAATGTAAATAGAAACTGCAAGATGTGATTTCAGCCTAAAAGTTTGTCGAAAAGCCGGTCCACGTATCAAATTATTTATTTAAGCATGTAGGTTTGTACCTGCGTGTTCAATTATTCAAAATCCCGGTTGAATTGCTGTCGTAATACCCGTCTAATCTAACGATTCCGGCAATAACAGACCTCGGCGTATACATAGGTAAGGGGTTACACAGCTTACATTTCTGACCTTTAGAATAACATTAGCTTTGTAAAGCCGATGGCGAATAAGTGGTCTGTAATAAGTATGTAATTAAGTGTGTTAGTTTGTGAGTAAAGATGTTTGTTACTCTATCACGCTGTTACGAGTATATCTGAACGGATGTAGCTAAAATTTAGTACAAGGACAGATTGTATTTTTATTTAACTTCGGTAGGTCATGGATACCTACCGAAGCTACCGTGCCCGGTAAGCATCTGTGTCAACCGGTAGGAGAGAGCACCGTGTCTTCTCTCCAGCCACTCGTCCATGACTGGTCTGACGGCCGCGATTGTGGCGAATCCCCCGTTTGGTTGCTCGAGTCGCACCTTCCATGTCTCCACGGTTTCCTGGTGGAGCAAGGACCGCTGGACCTCGATTTCTCGAGACACAGGTATTTGGCCTGCTCCAGCGCCTTCTTGCGCCATCTAAACAGTGACGCAAGGGCTCTCGCTTCCAGATCCCATGGAGGGGTGCCGGCTAGGAGACATGTCGCCTCACCTGAGATCGTACGATATCTCCTTATCACCCTCACGGCCATCGTCCTCTGCGGGCTCACTAATCTAGCCACATTGCTGGCCGTCAAGGACAGATTGTAGTCTGGAATAAACATGGAACATAGGCTTTTTGTTTTAGAAATAAGTTATTACGGGATCGGGAATAGAACAAAATTCCTGAAGTTTTTTTTGGAAATCGGGTACAGAGAAGCTTAATTCCGTGGCTAGTCTGCCATTAATAGTCACTTTGTTAGATTTCCCTCTTACACTCAAGGCAATATGCAATACGTAGCACCATGTTTCGAGCATCGTCATAACGTCTATTTAGTATATAATCGTGTGGAAGCATTGAAGTTAGTATATAAGTACCGTGCGGAAGCATTGTAAAAATAATGAGTACTATGTAAAAATAATGAGTATTAATGGTAAGCAGCATTTTAGGCAAATCCTAGCCAACATAGGTAATCATAGAAAAGTTATACGAGGAGATCCTCAGTAGCACCATTTGATTATGATGGTGTTTACGTTTTATTTTTGTATTATAGGTATTCTGATGAAAATGCCTATCGAAACATATTCGCGTCACAGCTTTTCTAAAAGGGATCCTGTCTACAACGCGACTTCTCTTTGTTGAAATAAATTTAGGTAATTTTGGGTCTAATTTTCAAATGTAAGCCTAGAATACATCAAGTCTAACTTATTCAGCACGATATAAAGGTGCCTCATATAATTTACTGAGTATTACAAAGAGTTACAGCCTTCATTTACTTAACATACTTAACACAGATTAAACAAGCTTTGCATACCTACTTAAAGTAAAGACATTTGGCTGAAGTTTATAAAATGTAAATAAGTCATGTACGCCTGTAGTGTTAAGACTAAGCCAACATTTTGATAAGCGTGCCAAGTTTTCAGCAGCGTGTTGGGAATAAATGTACCTACCTAAATTATTATTCTTTCTGTAGAATTCTGATTTCATTTGAGAAATTTGTTTTAAGCTTTAGGGCATGATACAGATGATTTGCTTCTTATATCGAAAGATCTATAGAAGGATAGGTTTGTGCAACTCGATAATGCAAGAAAAGAGTATTTAATAGCAGACAATGTTTGAAGCTGTATTTGTAGGGATTATGAGTTTAAGCAGTGTGATGTACAGAGTGCGTAAAACATTTCAGAATTCTATAGCTTTCAGGTTTGAGCAGAAAAGTAGTATCAAAGCATTTCTTTAAACTTTTACGTTTCACCCAGTCTGTAGTAATACGTATAAAAACAAGAAAGTATTGGTCAAACCATGCATCTGCAAAATATTGTGTCACCTGAAAGTAAAATTTTGTGTCACTTAAAAGTTAAATTATTGTGGCACTTAAAGTGAAATTATTGAGTTAATTAAAAGTGAAATTTCATTATAATAAGATATTCAAATCAACCTCTAAGTAAGCCTCTCCAGAGTTTCAGTCATTGATCGTACACTAGCCTAAAGGAGTTGGTACACGATATACGAGTCATATGCTGGACTCATACCGACTAAAACCGCAAGTTGCCCTTCCATCTGCCTATGGCTGGGGGTCAGGGGTACACCCTCGGAAAGAACCTAGGGTGACGCCAGCCGTTAGCAGGTACACCACTTACCTGCAAGTGGTGTACTGGCAGGCTGGCTGAAGCAAGGATTAACATTTGCATCTAGAAAACAATCTGATGACACGGAGATAATTTTCAAGCTACACACCAATGAGTTCGCCAATAGCTTGTAAACTCATTCCCTATCATCGATATTTTTACCATCTGCTTTTGACTACATACATACATACATAATTAGTCACGCCTTTATCCCCGAAGGGGTAGGCAGAGGCATAGTATACGCCCACATTTCATCTTATAGTTTTATGTATGTTTTGACTACCCCACTGTAAATTACTCGCTAGCTTTTAAACTCGCAAATTAGCAGCTTATAAAAGCCTATATAGGTACATATAATAAAACTGACTGACAAAGAGTTAAGTATTAACATACTATGATAATTTTTCTCATGAAATTACGATACACAAAAATTTTATCTCAAATCAAAGCAATTCCAATTCACCTTTACAGAACATAAAAATCATTTCGGTTATAATAAAAACGGCGGAGATACGTCTCGGAAATTAAACATCAAAGAGATAAAATGGAAATGAATGGTAATTCAAAGATAACCTATCACGATCGTGCACCAGAGATGGAGGAATCAGTAGTCTCCAATATTACGTGGCTGGAATTTATTATACGACTTTGGTTTCATTCTATATTCGTGCCACAACATGTTACTTGGTTTCAGCAGGTGGTTATATCTAACGTCTGTAGATGTGGCAGATCTGATGTGTATCTTATGATGCTGTCAGTGACTGATCTATCAATATGTTATATTAGTCACGTCTTATTCTGCAAAGGCTTACTACAGAACACCACATAAAATTTTGTATCACTAAATAGGTGATGAGCCTACTGTCCTGCTGAAATAGACAGGGCCAGGTTGGGGCTTCCAGCAGTTAAAATTATTGAAGGCATTTACCTCTTGGAACTTGGATTATAGCAATCATGGTGCTGGCAACTAGGACTAACGGCAAAGCGTGCCTTTCGAAGCACGGGTAAACAACCAAACGGTTACTATTATCAGATCGCATAGTAGTGTAAGATGCTATACGCAAAGATCGATGTTCGATGAGCGTTTCACAAGATCGTTCCTCTGTCGAACTGTAAAAACTTGGAACGACCTGCCCGCACACGTTTTTCCCTCATCTTACAATCCCGGCTTCTTTAAGAGGAGCGTGAAGAGGCACATCACAGGGCCGCCAACTTGAGGACCACTGTCAGAAGTGGCCCTCAATCGCTAGATGCGCCACGGCTTTCCATCAGGCTGGTGGCGACGTCAATTTGGCGTGCTGCATATAAAAAAAAAGATCGTTTACAGAACATTGATATTTCTCTTCAACGTGATAAAAATCCTACAGGGATGCTGTGCCGGTCTCTTACCGACTAAGAACCACACGTTCCCTACGTAATGCCTGCGGTTGGGAGCCCCGAGTAAACCCTCTGAAGGATGACCCCAGGAATCCCAACAGACCTGGGCTACCACTGTAGCCTCACCTAGGGGGCAGAGCACTGAGCTAGCGGGGCAAGGAAGGCTTCTGATCTACCAAAATACAGTCCAAGACTATTATAGTTATTGTGACAGGCAACTCTTAAATATCTTTCATGACGTGATTACTTCGCATACGACCTACTTTTAAGAATCCTTTCTTGTGTATGAAGCTATGAAATTATTGTATTTAAAATTGGAAGGTCTCATAAATTTAAATATAATTCAAACTTATACGAGACATGTTAACAAGCTTTTAAATTAAGCTTCATTCTGTGCCTTGTTATTTGAAATCGTGGAACCTAATTGACCCAGTTTTCAATTTAGGATTGAGCTGAAATTTTGCATTATCTACACATTTCAGTTGTCTGACTCAAAGATAATGCATGAATAGTTAAGTGATTTCACTCCAAAATTAGTGTTGTGGAATGTACTGTATAAATATCAGACAATCTTTGGACCTAGTATTTTTTACATACATACACAATATAGTGACACCTTTATCCCCGAAGGGGTAGGCAGAAGCATAGTATTCGCCCACATTTCAACTTATAGTTTTATGTCCGACGTAATAGGCGTTGAGCCTATTGCCGTGTTGAAATAGACAGGTGTAGGTCGTGACGACTCGCAGATGGAACTTTTCAAGCCACCTATAAAGACTTTTATCTTGGCTTAACGACTGCCATTTTACTCGCAACCGAGACCAACGGCTTAACATGCCTTCCGAAGTACGGAAACGCCCATAAACAAATGTCAAAAAATGGTCACGAGATGGTCACCTGTTCATGACTGGCCACAGTAAATGTTGCTAACTACAGTGATCGGTAACAGAACACTGATTCCACGAGGCCACGAGCGCTTTGTAAACAAAAAAGGCGCACAAGACGAATTCTAGTCCGGAATAGCATTCATGATGGATTTCCACACATCAAAGAAAATGAAAGTTATCATGACGTAAGCATCTACAAGAAAGGATTATTGAAAGTAGGTCATAAAAGCAAAGTAAAGAAAGCTATGAAATTATTGTAGGTAATTATAAAACTACAATTAAAAAAGGTAAAAATACAATTCAGACTTATGAAAGAAGACATGTTAGCAAGCTTTTCATTTTATTAGCTTCATTCTCTGCCTTGTTATTTGAAATCGTGGAACTTAATTGACCCAGTTTTCAATTTAGGATTGAGCTACACATTTCAGTTGTCTGACTCAAAGATAATGCATGAATAGTTAAGTGATTTCATTCTAAAATTAGTGTTGTGAAATGTACTGTAAAAAATATCAGACAATCTTTGGACCTAGTATTTTTACATACATACATATACTCAGGCCTTTCTCCCTCCGGGGTAGGCAGAGACAACAGCCTGCCATTTGCTTCTGTCCTTACATACTTCACTAGCTTCCTCTACATTCATTAAACCTTTCATGCAAGCCCTCCGGTTTAATATATTATATTATAATACATCACTAATTTGTTTGGTGTATGTTCTGCGAGGTCGACCTCGGCTTGCCTGTCAATTTACATGTGTTGTCCATATTTGGTGTGTCATTCGCTCAGTACTCATTCGTTCTAAATGCCCAAACCACCTATACACATACATTATAGTCACGCCTATATCCCTGAAGGTGTAGACAGCGACATAGTGTACGCCCACATTTCACCTTATAGTTTTATGTTAAACGTAATAGATGTTGAGCCTATTGCAGTGTTAAAATAAACAGGTGACGGGACGACCCGCAGTTACAATTTTTTAAGCCGCGCCCTTCAACTTGGCTTAACGATTTTCATTCTAATGACAAGTAGGTTTCATTTCAAGTTTTCCTTCTCTACGAAAGTGTTCCCTTAGTCGCCTCTTACGACATCCTCGGAATGAATGAGGCCGGCGACATTAAGTACTCTTTCCCGTCGCCATAAGAGACCACATTAGTGGTATATAAATAGAATACAGTAATATTCTAACACACATAATCTGCTTCAAGTTACTTATCAATAACCGTGTCATCATAATAACATTTATATTGTTCAAAGGTATATTAAACGTATTAATATAATAACTCTAATGCCTATAATTATTATATCAAATTAACTGTCAACGGCTCTATTACCACTAATATGATTGATAACAGTAATTTGTTAAACTATCATAATAATAACATAATACCAAGAATAAAATCGTTTAGGGGACCCCTCGGGGTTTAGGGGATATGCGTTACTTCTTATGGAGCTAACGTAACCAGAGATGTGATTTATTTGAAATACTTCTATTTAAAATGCAAATACAAAATGCAAAATACCTATTTTGTATTTTGAATTTAAATGCCTTTTATTAAAAAGCATTTTGTATTTTATTTGAAATACCTTTCGAGATGTATTTTGCATTTTTAACATTCATTTCAAAATGCAAAATACTTTGTGATTAAGTTCAGCCAACATCACCTGAACGAAATTGTTCGTACGGTGGGATGATTACTCTCTCGCTCGAGACCATGGTGCCAACCATGATCTCCACCGGGAGTAAGTGGGACTGCGCCGCCTCTTTCTGCGAGCAGGTCATGTGAGTGAAAGAGGCGGCGCCGGCGGGGCGGGCCGCGGGAACGCGAGAGAACTTTTCCACCCGAGTTCCGCAGTCAAGTCGGCGGCGGCCTGGGCGCCGCCAACGTGTCTTCGCAGAAGACTGTCGGCCTCCATGACCGGGGGCCTGAGGACGGTGAGAGGGCTGCTCACCGTCCTTACAGAAGCAGGCCCATGACGGCAGCGTGACGGGAGAAATTCACGCACGCCCCCTTAAAAGCGGGATCACACCCGAAACCCACCAAAGACGCGGGATAGCATCCGAACTACACCCTAGGCGAAGCCGCAATGGTGGCCATGGGTCTGAAGACTCCAAGTCCTGGGACATCCTTCCGAGGGCTTACCCGTGGCTCCCAGCCATAGACTGTTGGGCGTTACGTGAGGTTTTTTAGTCGGTAGGAGTCCGGCATAGCATCCATGATGGCTTTTCCATCACGTTGAAAAAAATGATTATGGGACCTCACAGAAGAAAAATGAGTGATGATGTATTCGAACAACCGGTATTGCTAAAAAGCGTAATAAATAAATATTGATGTTTATTTTTTTCACTTTTTAACAATACCAGTCCAGTTGTTATTACCTAATAAAAGAAAAGTATAATAATAATAAAATAAGAACTAGATACACAATCAACCGAAATAAATGGCCACACAAGTCACAAAATGGAGCCATGGCTCTCTTTTCGTTAGTCTAGTTTTTTACATTATTTTAAGTCAGTATTATTATCTATACATATAATAAAATGATAGAAAAGCCAAAACTGTACATTGGAAATATTAAGAAAAAAATACTCGCTAGGTGTTCTACGTAACCTACCGAACCCAAAAATATAGTCAGATTTTTTTTTGTCTGTTTGTCTGTTTATCTGTTTGTCTGTTTGCTTTGCTTTGTCCGGAAGGATCTCGAAAAGTACTGAACAGATTTGGTTCAAATTTTGCACAAATATTACTTAGGGGTGGGGTCTTAAAATAGGCTATATACTATCACGCTTTATATCCTAGGGGCTAAGCAGAGAGCAATGAAATGTGTAAACCGGTGGATTGATTTAACTTAAACGTAGCAGGAATATTAGTAAGAGTTAGGTTTTACACTCAGACAACATATTATTACGCAAAATATTTAAGGAGCTCGGCAGAGAACAATGAAAATCTTTTCGTATATTTTTGCAAAATAGAGAAACTACTGAATAATTTTAATTAATCTTTTACTTGAATAGCAATCTAGAGGTAGGATCTTTATATAGGCTATATATTATCACGCTACATATCCTAGGAACTAGGCAGAAGGAAGTGAAAATGTAAGTATGTGGATTGAATAAACTAAAGCGTTGCAGGAATATTAGTAAGAGATCGGTTTTACAATCCGGCTACATTATCACGCTAAATATTTTGGAGGCCCGATAAAGAAAAATTAAATCCTGTGTTTGCTATGATATCCAGACGACTGATATACATACTTATAAATTTCAAAATACATACATATTATTCATAGAAAACACCCATACTCCGATAGAAACATTTGTGGATCACACAAATAATTGGACCAACCCAGAAATCGAACCCAGGACCTCCGGCGCGGCAGGCGGTATCACTACACCGACTACGCCACAGCGGCAGTCAATGAAATTATATTTCATACTAGCTGACCCTCGCAACTTCGTTTACGTCACATATATTATGGTGTATGAACGGAGAGGTATTTTTTTATCAGACTCATCAATCAGCGTATGAAACTGCCCTGTTTGCTTAAACATAAAAGAGCTTAAGATTAAGTCTATTCCAAAACTTATTTATTTTCACATTCAAAGGAATCCTTGAATTCTAGGTTTGGCGAAAGTTGAGATGTCTCTAATTCCTGAACTACAAAACCTTCAACATTGAAACTTGTGTGAAATATTCCTTAGGTATTCCCTTTATAAAACTGCAAAAAAAATTGGAATCGGGCCACGCATTGAAAAGTTACAACTAAAAAAGTCGTTTTGTCTTTCATCCCCTCTCATAAAGGAACCGCGCAAAAGATCGATATCAAAAGTATCCTACAAGCTCCCTCGGATCATAAGCTCTAATTATACCAAGTTATTCGGGATACAGACAGACAGACAGATAGACATTAAAAAAATTCAATTGCATTTTCGGCTTCAGTAGACTCTCGACCCTCAACAATTTTATTATATACTAGCTGACCCGCGCAACTTCGTTTACGCAGCATAAGGTATATAAAAGGACAGGTATTTTTTAACAGACTCATGGGAGCTTATAAAACTGCCTTGTTTGCTTAATCATAAAAGAGCTTAAAGAGTACCTAAGTCCATTCTAAAACATCCATCTCACATTCAGAGGAATCCTTGAATTGTAGGTTTTGCGAAAGTTAAGATGTCTCTAATTCCTGAACGACAAAACCCTCAACATTGAAACTTGTCTATAACGATCCCTAAAGTACTCCCTCCATAACACTAAAAAAGGTAGTAGGTAGGTTTTGTAGTTTAGGAATTAGAGACATCTCAACTTTTGCAAAACCTACAATTCAAGGGTTCCTTTTAATGTGAGTGTAAATCTGAACTGGCGTGTTGGCTTAATCCTAAAAGAGCTTATCTTTAAGCTCTTTCATGATTAAGCAGGGCAGTTTTATACGCTCCTAGAAGTGTGATGAAGAAATACCTCTCCTTGCTTAGACCTTATGTGACGTAAACGAAGTTGCGAGGGTCAGCTAGTTATTAATAACATAACAGAATTTAGTGATACGCGTACTGATAAATATGACCAAATGGTCATGCTCATAAGGTGACATGATATTAGAAGTTTTTATTTGGCTCGGCATTGTGTCTCTATTTCTCATGATAAATACCTAAAATAAATAAAAATATGTGAAATTTGGTAAAAAAGTATTTTATTTTAAAAAAGTATTTTGAAAATACCTATTTTGCATTTAGCATTTGAAATACAAAACTCAAAACTATTTGGTATTTTGCATTTAAAATAGTAAATCTGAAAAGTATTTTGCATTTTGTATTTAAATGCTTTTTTAAAACCATTTTGTACATCTCTGAACGTAACACCCTTTTTTTTTTTTTTTTTTATACAACTTAGGTGGCAGACAAGCTTACGGCCCACCGGAAGGTTGGTAACCGTAGCCTATAGACGTTTGCAACACCAGAGGCGCTACACACGCGCTGCCGACCCGGGTGCAGGCTGTGACGACCCACAGTTGAAATTTTTCAAGCCGCCTGTAAGGCCTTCAACTTGGCTTAACGACTGTCATTTTACTGACAACCGGGACCAACGGCTTATCGTGCCTTCCGAAGCACGGAAACGCTCGTAAATAAATGTCACAAAGTGGTCCACGTGGTGGTCACCCATCCATGTCCGGCCATAGTAAATGTTGCTTACTGCAGTGATCGTTTACAGAACACTGAGTCCGCGGGGCCACGAGCGCTTCAAAACCCTGCGGGTACAGTGAGTGGCTTTTTCAATTAGATCCCTAAGATCCCATATCTTAGGGATTAACGAAAAAGCCCACATTAGGAGGGAGGGCGTAACGGTTCTCCGTTCAGTGAGCAGCCCATCTGGCGCAGTACCAATGTCGAAAATCCAATGAATATAGGTGCAATTCTATACATTTGTGCCGCGTGTAACTTTCAAAAAATTGCCGATAGATGGAACATACGTCGCCCCAAGACGTTTATAAGGTGGAAAATTTGGTTGGTTCTGAGTAGGTTTCGGCGGCTAGTAGTTAAGCGTCTTGCATGGTATGCGAGAAGATGCAGGTTCGAATCCTGCTCGAAACCAATGCTTTTTCTATATTTAAAATTTATGATCAGTTAGCATACATTGCTTTCAAAAATAATCTTAACATAAAAAATATTGTAATAGTTCTTATTCGCGTAAATATTTTTGTTTGAGAGCTTATAGAAAAGTTTCTTTTCAATTCGCTCCTTTAGCGTTTGTTTAAAAAGGATAAAGAAAACTTCTGCAGTACGCTTTTCCACTAAGTGATTAGTTGCAGTCTTAAGCGAATGAATTTATTCTTCGAAGGCGTTAACTTTAGTAATATTTCAATTTAAGTGAAATGGAACCAACAACTATAATTAAGAAATCCAATCCTCCTAATATTATAAATGTGAAAGTTTGTGAAACATGTTTGGATATTTGGATGCAGCACTCACTGGCGGAGTGCTCAGCTTGGCAGCGCCAGGAGCTCGTAGCGGGCCTGGCCATTCTAACACTGGAGACCATGTTGAGGACCATGGTCACTACCGGGCGATCTGCGTCTTTCTACAAGTGAGTTATGCGGGATTGTTGCCGGCTTACCCGGGACTACCGGCCTCCATAACCAAGGGCCTGAGAACGGCGTGATGGCCGCTCGCCGATCTTACAGAAGCATGTCAAAACGGTGGCGCGTCTCTTTGCCCTTGGTAGTACTGGAATAGTACCCAACCCCCCTCCTTTTCTATAGTACCTAACCCCCTTTAACAGTACGTAAGCTACAACAGAAATACATCATCAGTAAAATTTTAGCTCTGTAGCTATTATTGTTCCTGAGATAAAGCCTCGTGTCAGACAGACAGAGTAGGCCAGTATAGGTAAGGAATATTTTATAGTTACTTTAAGATTATTTTTGAAAAGCAATTAGTATGCTAACTGATCATAAATTTTAAATATGGAAAAAGAATTGGTTTCGAGGAGGATTCGAACCTGCGCCTTCAGCGAACCGTGCCGACACGTTAACCACGCCGCGCCGCCACCGAAACCTACTCGGATCTAACCAAATTTTCCACCTTATTATACGTCTTGGGGCGACATAGGCACCATCTACCGGCACTTTTTAGAAAGTTACACGGCACGAATGTATAGAATTAATTTTTAAAAAGTGCCGGTAGATGGTGCCTACGTCGCCCCAAAACGTATACCAATATAATAAGGTGAAAAATTTGGTAGGTTCCGAGACCAATTCTTTTTCCATATTTAAAATTTATTTCATAGTTACTTGTTTTTCGGGTACGAAACTCTAAAAACAAGTACCTATAGCTAAGTATGTTAATTGAATAAAAAGTTGTGACGCTTTTCAGTGAGTTCTCTCTTAAAAAGCTTACTTACTCAAATAAATGAGCCTCATTTACAACGTACAACGAGTTTTAGCTTTAAAAAACCTTGGTGAAAATATTTTACACCGAGAAAAAGATTCATTATTGTAACGAGACGGTCGCTGTTTGGTTTCCACATTGTATTCAATGCGGCACTACCCACCCCGTTAGAAATACCAGATTTTTAAAGCCATAGAAAACATTTATGGTCGGTTTAGAGTCTAGAAAAAAGTGTTTTTTTCCCCCCTCTTTTCAAGATGGCGGCCGGGGGACAAGGGTGGCGACCCCACAAACTTGAGATTAAGCTTCTGTTGACCCCCCACACATGTGCCAAAAATAAAATTGCGTCCTCTAATAAATGCAAAGCTCATGTAACATTTCAATGGACTAAATACATTTGAATGGAAAAATGCTGCCCATGTTTCCTCTTGAATCAAAATTTTGAAACAATAAGAAATTATCACTTCTAACCATTTTTAGCGTGAGTATATTACCTTCATATTCTATGCAGTGCTGTAATTAAATCCAAAAGCAATTTATATCATAACGAAACTCAACTGAAATTATGAATGAACTGTATTGAATTAGCGTCAAAAGTTTCGAACAATTATCGGGCTTAACCTACTGACATTATTTTTGCTATGGTCTCATCGTTTTAGAGGCTTTTAGCGATATGAAGAGTAAACCTGACTCAATCTGCTTATTATGCTATAAGTGCATTGCTATCGATGAAATTTGTTTACGTTGGGATGCAGTTTAATTTAAACCGCCTACTTTAAATTAAACCTACTCGAAAACTTGCTTTTTTATATCTTCAAGCTATTTAAAATAATTTGTTTAAAAATGTTATTGAACGAATTTAATGCAGTTTTCAGTAAATATATAGAGTGATTCAAGAGGACGGTATTATATAATTATGTGTAAAATTTCATAATTTTTTACAATAAATTAGATAAACCTAATGCATGCATAATTTAGTACAGAAAACCTGAGCCTTCAACGTGAACGAAGTTGCGCGGGTCAGCTAGGAATTCCGCCGCAACACAAGGAGCCGAATAACTTGATGGCAGCGTGACGTGAGCAATTCACGCACGCCCCCTCTTAGAAGCGGGATCACACCCGAAACCCCCCAAAGACGCGGGATAGCACCCGAACCACCCCCTGGGCGAGGCTGCAGTGGCGGCCGTGGGTCTTTTGGGAGTTCTGGGACATCCTTCCGAGGGCTTCCCTGGGGCTTCCAACCACAGGCTGTTGTGCGTGATGTTAGGTTTTTTAGTCGGTAGGAGTCCGGCATAACATCCATGAGGATTTTCCCGAAAAAAAAAGGAGCTGAATAACTAGAATTTGTAATTGATATCTTTTGGTACTTTTATTTTCATTAATCAATGTGAAATTTGTACAATAAACCTTCAATAGGGTAGCGGGCTCAGGCTTAGATGGTGACGTGTCTCTTCGCCTCTTATAGTAGTAGGATAGCACCCAGCTATCCCCCCTTTTCCCAATAAGCGGGATAACACCCGAACAAACTCCCCAGACGCGGGATATAGCACCTGAACCATCTAAGCGAGGCCGCGGTGGTAGCCAAAGTCAAAGGACGCCCTAGGGTTCCCGGGAAACCCTGGGACATCCTTCCGAGGGCTTACCCGGGACTCCCGTCCGTAGACTGTTGTAAAGCATTGTGTGGTTTTAGTCGGTAGGAGTCCGGCATAGCATCTATGTAGGATTTCCACACGATAAATAAATAAAAAAGGATAGCGGTCTTAACAGGTAATTTTCAGCAATTTTGAGGGTTTTAGTGCCCATAAAGATAATGTAGCATCATAAAGGAATATATAAAATAAGCCCTAGTAAATACTAAGAAGTAGTAAATACTAAGAAACACTAGTTTTTATATGACTGAAAACCCTTCAGCCACTTTAGTTACCATATGGTTCATAACCAGCTACGAAACTGCTACATGTATGCTTTCGGACATGTCCTACCAGATGAAATCACGCGATGTCCTACACTTGCCTAGATATTTTTTTTTTTTCTTTTTTTTAATTTATTCCCTTTGAAATTTTTAAAAAATTATTTAGGTTTGTCAAAATTTTTGTGACTCTACCGGGGGTTCGGAAATGCTACAGACTGAGAAGAACACCCCAAGAAACTCAGTCCGGTCCCTATTAATTCATCTTAGTATCTAATACAGTTTTTTTTTTAATGTAGAAAGGAGCAATTCGTGACACTGCCAGGCAGCCTTGTCTTTAATGCTATAATAAGCTTTCTGGCACAATTTAAGTTTTATTAGTTTTTTAAATTTATTAACTGACAAACCTGTTACGGCTGTCGGCAATGTATTGTACATTCGAATACAATTGCCCGCAAAAGAATTGCTTATTTTATTAAGCCTAAATCTAGGTACAGCCAATTTATTCTTATTTCTTAAGTTTAGGTTATGGATATCACTATTTTTAATAAATTTACTATTATTTTTATGAGTATATAATAAGTTTTCATATATGTACTGTGAATACACAGTAAGGATGTTGATATCCTTAAACTTTTCTCTTAATGACTCCCGAAACCCCATACC
The DNA here is from genome assembly GCA_933228765.1 of Miltochrista miniata. NCBI lineage: Eukaryota > Metazoa > Arthropoda > Insecta > Lepidoptera > Erebidae > Miltochrista > Miltochrista miniata. The sequence continues at coordinate 9,068,419 of OW121773.1, read as the reverse complement.
ATAGATAGCCCGGACAGCCCTTTTCTGCAACACAAAGATACATTCGATGTCGGCAGCGTTACCCCATAATAGTATGCCATAGGTCATGACACTGTGGAAATAGCTAAAGTAGACAAGACGCGCTGTTCTAATGTCTGTCAGTTGTCGGATCTTTTTAACGGAATAGGCTGCAGAGCTCAGTCTGCCCAAGACTTTCTCGATATGAGGCCCCCACTGCAAGTTGGAGTCTAACTTTATGCCCAGAAAGACAGTTTCATCGACCAATTCTACTTGATCATCCCTAATCCTAATACTGGTGTTAACGAGCCTAACATTTGGCAAGGTGAATCTAATACATTTTGTTTTAGTTTCATTTAACAATAAATTATTTGCGTTAAACCAGTGGACTACCCTAGAGAGGGCATTGTTTACTTCGTCAAGATTGCGTTTTCCACGTTCAACTTTAATTATTAAAGATGTGTCATCAGCAAACAAAACTACCTCGTGATCGTCTCTTATAAGGTGAGGGAGATCATTTATGTACACTAAAAATAGAAAAGGTCCCAGAATTGAACCCTGAGGCACCCCCATTGTTACAGCAGACCCATGTGACTGTTTACCATTTATAACTACTCTCTGTACTCTATCTCTTAGGTAAGAACTAATTAAATCCAAGGCCGTCCCCTGGATCCCATAATGATCAAGTTTTTGAATTAAAGTCTGATGCTGGACGCAATCAAAGGCCTTAGATAAGTTGCAGAATACACCATAAGCATTATACGACTCCTCCCAGGCCTCATATATACACTCTAATAATTTAATTCCAGCATCCGTGGTAGACCGACCGCGCGTGAAACCGAATTGTTTAGTATGGAATAGTTTATTTGTATTAAAATGATTTTGCATTTGATTAAGCATTACCTTTTCAAATATTTTACTAAACGTGGGTAGTACAGAAATAGGACGAAAATTGGACGGATCCGAGGTGCTACCCGATTTAAACAGAGGAGTTATTTTACTAAACTTCATTAAGTCAGGAAACACACCACTATCAACACAATTATTAAATATTATTGATAATTCAGGGGCAACCATTTCAATTAACGAATTAACTAAATGTACAGAAATTCCCTAGAGGTCAGCCGTTTTCTTAATATTTAAAGATTTAAAATTTTTATGATAGTGTGTATACCAATTTTACTGAATTTGAATATTTCATTACAGCAAGGAACATTTGCTTTTAACAAGGATTCTGCTATTGGGGTAGAAGAACCTAGGCCTCTGGTCAAATCTACTGGTATTCGAGAGAAAAAATGTTCAAATTCGTTAGCGACTTCGGCATCTGTTGTAATGATGTTACCATTTACTTTAAGTTTAAAATTATTATCATTTGATTTTGCTTGGCCTCTTTCTGCGTTAATTATTTTCCAAGTAGATTTAACTTTGTCTACACTATTGATAATTTTATTACTTATATACTTTCTTTTGGCCGCTAAGCAGTCTGCTTTAAACTTTTTTGAATAAGTTTTAACATAATTTAGAAATTCATCTGTTCTATTAAGCTGTCTTTCTGAGTATAGTTCATACAGTTTTTGTCTACTTTTATGGATATCCTCAGTGGCCCATTCACTGAAGGCTGGCCTATCACCGATTGTGACTTCCTTAGACTTGAATACGGAGTTGAATGTTGATGGCTGTGGGTTCTGGATAAGGCCTCGGAAGGATGCAGCAGGTTCGCTGGCAGACTTCGGCTACCACTGCGACCTCACCTACGGGGTTCGGTTGAAATCCCGCATCTGGGGGTGTTGATTCAAGTGTTAACCCGCGTCTGGACGCATAAAGTGTGCGTGAAACGCTCACCTCACGCCGCAGTCTTGAACCTGCTTTTGTAGAAGACAGTTTGTGGCTAGTTGACTTCCTACCTCCTCACTGCCACTTTCACAAGCACAATCTGCTTGCAAGAAAACGAGTCGACATCTCACCTAGACTGAGATCATAGTACGCATCATGCTCTTCAGCTAGACGGTGAAGAAATACTAGTAGAATAAAGGCTGGATTTCCTTTTACTTCTGCCTTCCTCTTGACTAATGAACCCTGATAGGTGCATACATGCATGTATGAAAGTAATTTTGTTAATTTTGTGTTTGCAGTTCTACCAACTGAATAACGATTTGGTATGATAAGCCAATCTATGGTTCATAAAACAAGAATAAAATTTTATTGGTCCTGTTAATTTCATCCATTAACACCGGGGCAGTTTTATCTATTGTTTTATCTAACTTGGAGGTACGGTAATAAACTCGATAGCTATTGTAATTTACAAACTTAACCCCTTTCAAAAACTTGAAGAGAACTTTGTTGCTGACGTCAGCTATCTTGATCTTATAGGGAACAATTTAAAAAAACCTGCCAAGTACGATTTGGATTCGCTTACTAAGGGTTCCGTACCAAAAATGACAAAAAAATGTTAACTTTAAGGGATCTTCTCTTAAACCTCTATATTATAAAATCTTATGTATTTTTTTCGCTCGTTGCCTCACGGACTCAGTGTTCTGTAAACGACTACTGTAGTAAGTAAGCAACTTTCACTACAGCCAGTCCTTGGATGGGTGACCATCCATGTGACGACTTTTTGACATTTACTCGAGCGTTTCCGTGCTTCTGAAGGCACGTTAAGCCGTTGGTCCCGGTTGCCAGTAAAATTGCAGTCGTTAATCCAAGTTAAAGGCCTTTTTAGGCGACTAGAAAAATTTAAACAGCAGGCAGTCACAACCTGCGACTGTCCATCTCAACACGGCAATACGGCTCACCATCTATTACGTGGGACAAATTCTCAAAAAAGGTGAAATGTGGGCATATAATATGCCTCCGTTTACCTCTTCGGGGATAAAGGCGTGACCTTATGAATGTATGTCTATACTAATATTATAAAGAGGAAAGATTTGATTGTTTGTTTGCATTGAGCTCCAAAACTACTGGACCAATTTGAAAAATTATTTTACTGTTGGAAAGCTACACTATTCCCAGGTGACATGGCACTATATTTTAATCCCGTGTTTAAACGGTAACCGAAGCTACGCAGGTGGCTAGTTAGTGGGAATACAGGAAAAGAGTATAGCTGATGTTACCTAAGGATAGTGTAGCTTCCCAACAGTGAAAGAATTCTATAAATCGGTTCAGTAGTTTCAGAACTCAATGCAAACAAACATTCAAAACATCAAACCTTTCCTCTTTGTAATATACTAGCGGACGTCACGCGGTTTCACCCGCGTCGTTCCCGTTTCCGTGGGAATACGGGAATAAAATATAGCCTATGTCCACCGCAAAGAGTGTAGCTTCCCAACAGTGAAAGATTCTTTAAAATCGGTCCAGTAATTCCGGAGCCTATTGGTTACAAATAAACAAACAAAAAAACAAATCTTTCCTCTTTATAATTTTAGTAGGTATAGATAGGGGTTAAGTTAGTCAAAAGCTATTGAGTTTATTACCGTACCGCATTAGATAAAACAAAACAATACAGCTCGGGTGTTAATGGAAGGAAACATTAACGGCAGCAATAAAATTTTATTCATGTTTAATGAACCATCGACATGCTTTGATTCTATAACATTTGATACAAATGGGACTGGGTTCACAAAGAGCTTTTTTATACAGGATATACCGCGGTTCTTTTTTATTAATAAACTAGCAGACGTCACGCGGTTTCACCCACGTAGTTCCCGTTCCCGTGGGAATACGGGAATGAAATATAGCCTATGTTCACCGCAAAGAGTGTAGCTTTCCAACAGTGAAAGAATTTTTCAAATCGGTCCAGTAGTTCCGGAGCTTATTCGTTACAAACAAACAAACAAAAAAACAAAGAAACAAAAAACAAATCTTTCCTCTTTATAATATTAGTATATGTAGATATACCGCGGTTCTTTTTTATTAATAAATATTTTGTTAAAACTAAAAACACCTAAGGTAATAATAATCCCTGTGTGGCAACGGGAAAGAGTACAAAATATCACCACCCCAATTCATCCCGGTGAAGCGACTAAGGGAAGGTGAGGCAACTAAGGAAACAAAGCAAAACAATCCATTGCTTAGAGAAGTAAAACTCGAAATGAAACCCGGTTGTCAGTAAAATGACAATCGCTAAGCTAAGTTGAAGGCTTCATAGGCAGCTTGAAAAATTTCAACTGTGGGTTGTCTCAGCCTGCGCCTGTCCATTTCAACACGGCAATAGGCACACCATCTATTACGTGGGTCATAAAAGTAAAAGGTGAAATGTGGGCGTATACTTTGACATGTCTATGCTTACCCCTCGGGGGATAAAGGCGTGACTATATATTATATACACTCGAGAGCAATGAATCCGGGTCACTTAAAGAATCCTAAAAATCTCGGAAACTAAAAATGCAAGGTTAATGCAATAAATTGTATTTAATAGACAATGTAATACTCCTTAAATGAAGGTATTAAAACTTCTTAGTTATTGTAAAGTTATATCATAAAAAAATCAAATTTGAAAAAGGGCCACTTTCGAAGATGGAACTACGAAATTACAGCATTTGGTGTTGCTTTTGTTTGTAATCTGTCATTTATGTGGGTACATAAACCATGTTGATAGTGCTCTATATTCATTAATCAAGCTGAAATTATGTCGCTTACGCCTGAAGAATGCACCAGAATACTTACAATGCTGGAAACCGGCCGGAGTCAGCGCGATACAGCCAGGACTGTCGGTGTGTCGCTGTCAACAGTACAAAGAGTTCTCCGACGTTACGAAGAAACTGGTTCTAACCTACGCAGACCAGGAACGGGCAGAACCAGGTGTACCACAGCACGAGAAGACCGATACTTGGTGAACACCATGCTTCGAAATCGCTTTCTCACAGGAACTGAACTCACCAATCAGTTTCGACGCCTCGGAGGAAGTAACCCAAGTGCATGGACAGTAAGACGTCGGCTTGCTGAATCTAACTTAAAACCCCTTAGACCTGCAAACGGCCCTAAACTGGAGCGTGGGCATCGTATTTCGAGACTAAGGTATGCCCAGAGCCACGTAAATTGGAGTATTGAAGATTGGTCAAAAGTTATATTCTCCGACGAATCAAAATTTATGCTCTACAAGCACGATGGAAGACACAGAGTGTATCGAAGACCAGGGGAAAGATTCAAGCAAGCATGCATCGAAGAAAAAGTAGCCTACGGTGGTGGGTCTGTACTTGTGTGGGCCGGAATTTCTTCTGAAAGTCGCACAGAGCTGGTGATCACAGAAAACGGCTCTTTAACTAGCGTAAGATATGTGGAAGAAATCCTCAATGATCACGTTGGTCCATTTATGGTCAATTTAGGTGAGGATGCTATATTTATGCATGACAATGCCCGACCTCATACAGGTAGGATTGTGAATGACTACCTTCAAGAGATGAACATTACTCGTATGGAGTGGCCAGCGCGCAGCCCGGATATCAACCCGATCGAGCATGCTTGGGACGAGCTAGGCAGATGCGTAAAACAACGAAACCCTCCCCCAATCACGCTTCGTGAGCTCAAAATTGCTCTCACAGAGGAATGGGAGAATATTCCCCAAAATCGTATAAGGAACTTGGTGTACAGCATGCCAAACCGCGTAAACGCAGTAATGGAAGCACGAGGAGGCAATACGAAGTATTAAAATTCAAGAAAATCGTAATTAAGTTCAAAAATTTCATGTTTCCTATTTTTGTTTTAAGGAGAGATCAGCAGTTTTTTCTTTATGTAATTTTGTGTTAATAAAATGTATGGTGACTCATATTTTTTTTACTTTCATTTAAGGAGTATTACATTGTCTATTAAATACAATTTATTGCATTAACCTATCATTTTTAGTTTCCGAGATTTTTAACATTCTTTAAGTGACCCGGATTCATTGCTCTCGAGTGTAGTTATAATATGTATGTGTCGTTTCAAACAGGAACTTTTTCCCTTGATAAAGTGACTGCCCAGTCTATTCCCAAGTTATTTATCTATGAATCTACCACACTTCATCAGACTCGATTCAGTGGTTTAGGCATGAAAACGTTGTCCCGGGACATCCTTACGAGGGCTTACCCGGGGCTGCCAATCACAGGCTGTTGGGCGTTACGTGAGGTTTTTTTTGGTCTATAAGAGTCCGGCATAACATCCTTTGAGGATTTTCCCTCACGTAAAAAAAAGCCATGAAAACGTGACAGAAAGAGTTACAGTAGAAGAGATTTGGATAAAATCATGTCAGAAACTTTCTCTAACGAACGTTCTTTCAACTTTCTTTCTTTCCACAATGTCCAATTCAACTTGCAATTCCGATCTAGATTTCAAAATAAACCAACTCCAAAAGCATCCCTTTTACGTCTTTCTAAAGCAACTTTTCTAAGAAAATCTCAACATTTCAATCAACTTTATACGTTGCTTTACACCCCTAGACGGTCTCCTTAAGTCAACGAACATAAAATAAGTCTATTATATACAAGTACCTACTCAATATCGTGAAAAGTCTTATAAAATTGTAAGCAAAATGTGTTTGCATAAGCCCTGTAAACTTAATAAGAGATTGTTGAAGTATGTATAGATTAACTGCGTAAAGATTGACTAATATATTTGAACAGTGAAGCAATTGCTCCCCTATTTTTTTTTACTTTTCTTTTATTTAGCATGTCAGAATGATGCCGCTCATCTGATTAAAAGCCATGGCGATATCCTTGAGATTGGGGGGCACTTTCACAGTCTATTATGACTGTTTAATAGATCAAACGTCGGAAGTGTAGCTGCTGCGCTGGATTGGACACACGCTGCAAAGAGACCATGATCACATCATACCAAGGCAAGCCTTACTGAAACTACTGGTAGGGTTTCAAAAACTGTTCGATAGTAAGTAGGTACATTTATTGATAGTGGCTATAGGCTACATAACATAATGCTAAGATTAATAGGAGCGGTGCAGCAATGAGGACAAAAGTCCAAAAGTCCAAAAGTCCAAAAGTTCAAAAGTCCAAAAGTCCAAAAGTCCAAAAGTCCAAAAAACCCAATTCCAAAAGTCCAAATTCCATAAGTCCAAAAGTCCTAAAGCCCAAAAGGCCAAAAGTCCAAAAGTACAAAAGTCCAAAAGTCCTGAAGTCCAAAAGGCCAAAAGTCCAAAAGTTCCAAAGGCCAAAGTCCAAAAGGCCAAAATTCCACTCCACCGAACCTCACCCCACCCCACCTCACACCAATTCACCTCACCACACCCCACTTCACTTCACCCCACCCTACACACCTCAGCCCACCCCACTTCACCCTACTTCACTTCATATACATAGGTACACGTTATGCAAACACTCACGTGTACACGTTGGTATATGAAGTGCGAGATACTCAAACGTGGCCGAGCGTGGCCGAAGGTAGCCGAGAGTGTGATTTATTTTCGTGACACAATTTCTGGATTCGGTCTCCACGCAAGGCCCGCGATAGAAGCTATGCAATAGTTTAATAGGTATTTTGTTTTAGAACTTTTTAAGAAGAACAATTATTTTGTAATAAATTATTTTCATGTAACTTCAACCATTTACGCAGAGGCGCAACGGATACTCTTATAACGATTAAATGTTTTCCGTTTTCGAAACATTCCTCATTGCTGCACCGCTCCTATTAATCTTAGCATTATGTTATGTAGCCTATAGCCACTATCAATAAATGTACCTACTTACTATCGAACAGTTTTTGAAACCCTACCAGTAGTTTCAGTAAGGCTTGCCTTGGTATGATGTGATCATGGTCTCTTTGCAGCGTGTGTCCAATCCAGCGCAGCAGCTACACTTCCGACGTTTGATCTGTTGGTGGATAGAGGTCTCACTGTTCCAATAGTCTTACGTTCGTGATGTTCTCGGGCCCGTATGTACCGAGGATCCATTGGAGGCAGCGTTTGACGAAGACTTATAGCTGGTAGCTGGTGCGAAATGTCTTTAGTGACCTTCCATGTCTCGCATCCGTATAGCAGTTAGCAGTACAGTTTTAACGTTTACTTTGTTTTGAGTTTCACTCTTAGTGTCCATTTTCGCAACTGGCTACGGGGCGCAGCTGTGTAAAGGTTGTTCTGGCCTTGGCGAGACTCGAAATGATGTAGGGCACTCTTCTATCCCATCAGTTTCTGACACGACACTCCCGAGGTACGTGAATTAGTGCCTCCACCACATCTCTTGCGTCTGTCGATTTTAATTTCAGTCCAGCCATTCGCTGCCTCATCCTGCTCGTTGTCCTGCACGTTGTCCTGCAGACATGCATGACGGCGTGTGTGTGCCTCAGCAGGCACAGGACATCGGCATCATTTAAATCCTCCGGGATATCAGTATAGGCCCCATTCTATGCCGCGCCGATTGTTCTTTGCGGTATTCAGCATTATACCATCTATTTTCTGTGGATGGTTGTTAACTATCCTGTTATCTTCATAACGATCCTCTAAGGTAGGTACAGTATGTATTTTCAAAAGAGTCTGTGAACTCTATTTTTAATTTCTTTTTCAGAATATTGATGACATTTCATTGATGTCATTTTATACACGTTACGTCTACTACATTGATACATGTAATAAAATTCTAACACGCCGGTGTTTGTATGTAAATTGTTTATACTGAGGAAAATTCTATACTGAGGAATAACTTTAACCATTAAGATCTATTTTGATTAAGCAAACAGGGCAGATTCACACGCTACTTGATGAGTACGATTAATAAATACCTCTTATTTCATAGACCTTGTGTGACGTAAACAAACTTGCGAGGGTCAGCTAGTTAAAAGATAAAACAATAGGTTTCTTCTTATCTACTTAAAAACTATTTTTACAAATTTTATGGTAATAATAGACATTCTTTGAAATATGCATGTATGGTATTGTTGTGACTTTTATGACACGTTTAAAGTACATAGGTATGGGATAGATGGCGCTCGCGGCTACGTCAGCGTGAAATTTTCTTCCCGCTTCCCATGGGAACGTACTCCCGGGTTTGGTTATCTTTATAGTAGTATTATATATAAATTAACAAAACAAAAAATAATACTGCATTGGTGATAATAATAATAAAATGTATGTATAATTAGAGTACTCACTCATTTTCTTTCACTATTTTTCGTGACTTTCTTAATTAATAAATGCACTTTGTTTATTCATATTTAAAACACTTTTTACACAAATTATACGAGTATAGTTCACTGTTGTACATAGATGATGAATACCTATACACTTATAGTCGAATTTTTATTTAGACGAAGTAAATTGACAGCAACTAATGTAATTGACAGCATCGAAATTGTCATTTCACATTAAGAACTCTAAATTCGACCAGCACTCTCATTCAACTTTGGTCGAGTGGTTAAGACGCGGATCGGTACGCAGAAGGCGCAAGATCGATTCTGGGTACAAGCATCAATTTTTGGATTATTTGACATAATATATAACGACTGCAGAGTTCATAATTGACGTAAACAAAAAATTTATGAAGTGCGAGATACACGAACGTGGCCGAAGGTAGCCGAGAATGTGATTCGTTTTCGAGACACAATTTCTGGATTCGGTCTCCACGCAAGGCCCGCGATAGAAGCTATGCAATAGCTTAAAAATATCCCTAAAAAAGTCCCTACTTTACAAAGTAAGGGCTCGTTTAAGGAGACGCGGGGCGTCAAGCGTCGCGTACGGCGTGGCTTGCAGCGGCGCGTAAAGCGATTTGACCGTTTATAGCCAGGCGGCGCGTGAAGCGGCGCGTGGAGCGGCCCGCGTAGCGTCACGCGCAAACTCAAACATATAGAAATGTAGGAGCTCGTTTAAGGAAACGCGGGGCGTCGAGCGACGCGTGCGGCGTGGCTTCCCTCGAGGCTGCATCCGCCGCGTGGTACGCAGCGACACCCGCTGCGTCACCCGCTGCTTCACCCGCTGCGACACCCGCTGCGACGCTAGGGATGTAAACTTTATTTATAAATGATAATGATATGTATATCGATATTTCAAAAATATCAATATATCGTTTATAAATATCGATATTTTAGTAACGATTTTGTAACCAAAAATATCATAAAATCATAAAAAAATAGAATCATTGTTTTGGGTTGTATTACGTTCATAAAGCTCCCCTATAATATTTTTTCTTATTTATCTCCCATGTACAGACAGCGACCTGTTACGATTTTATTATATGTATTGATTCGGAGGGTTCTGCTTCGGAGGGATTTATTGTGGTGTAAATTTGGAGAAGCCTACGTCCAGATTTGATTGATTTTGGCTATCTAATTTGAATTACCAAAACTATTAAAATGTAAAATATAAAGTTAACACTTGGCTGCCACCGCCACGGTGGCGGAGTGAAAGTGCATGCGACTGCCACATTGAGGTCTTGGGTTTGATTCCCGAGAGACTACTCGTATTAAAAAAATGTGAAGTGGTCGTGTCTGTACAACGGAGATATGGCTATGCTACATGGAGGAAAAGTACCTTAAACATAGTAGATGGAACATTTTACTGAAAGAAGATATTATTTTAATTTAAAAAACTACTTAAACTGCATTCATAGATTTTTAAATAATTACATGGTTGAGCCGGGAATCGAACCCACTACACGAGAAAAAATAATCACCCCTTAGGTTAATCAATCGAAAGGCGTCATCATAAGGATTATTTTTTGCTAAGTAACATAGTGTCAGAAATAAACGGAAGCCCATGAATTTTAACATTTTTAGTGCAAAAGTCCCATACTGTTGAATACAAAGTCGCACATTTTTTATTATTTTACTCCTTGTCGATCTTTTGATCTTGCTGTGGTGGATATTTATAATAATACGTCCAAGTTCTGTTTGTAGCTCGTGGACATTTGCATTTCTTGTAAACTACATTTAATATAGGCTGCGGTGACCTTCTGGTGGGTCGTATGCTTGTCTGCCACCTTAGTGGTATAAAAAAAAATACATGTCATAACCCCATAAAAAATCTAACGTTGTTAGATCTGTGGATCTCGGCGGCCATCGTATTTGTCCCGATCCAGGAACGAAAGTCTTCATTGAGATCACCGGCGATGCCAGCTTTTAATTTTTGTGAACAAAGTTTCACATCAAATGTTAAAATACATGCTCTTCCTCTTATTTTTGACACTATGTTACTTAGCAAAAAATAATCCTTATGATGAAGCCTTTCGATCGGTATGATAAACCTACGGAATGATTATTTTTTCTCGTGTAGCGGGTTCGATTCCCGGCTCAACCATGTAAGTACCTATTTAAAAATCTATGAATATAGATTAAATTGTTGTTTAAATTAAAATAATGTCTTCTTTCAGTAAAATGTTCCATTTACAAAATTTAAGGTACTTTTCCTCCATGTGGCATAGCCGTGGGACAACCTGTATATCTTTCATAAATATCGATGTATCGTTTATTTTGCGTACATGACATTTTGCTTTCTTGACGTTCTACTCCAGAGGGTTATAAACATCGATTACATTTTATTAAATAAAATATCGATATTTTATTTTGAAAAATATTTTTATTTTAATATCGATATTTTCTAGGAACTTAATTGCCCGACAAGCCTAACGCATACCCCGCACCTCTCCCACCCCTTCCTTGGCGCGGCCTTTGCGGCGTCACCCGCAGCTTCATCTGCCGCGTTCCTCCATTGCGAGACTCGCTGGTTTACCCGCCGCGTCCTCCGCGGCGTCACCTGTCGCTTCATTTGCCGCGTCCGACGCGACGACACTCGCCGCTGGGGCAGCTACAACTCAAACAAACGCCTACAAAAACGCTTCTCCTTGAACGCTCTGAACATTTCCATATGTTTGTGTTTCTGGCGGCCCGCCAGGCGGGCCGCGCCGCTCGAAGCGCCGCGTCTCCTTAAACGAGCACTAACGCTTTCAGGCTTAAACCGCTGAAGCGATTTAGATGAAATTTCTTATACAGATAGTTTGAGTTCCTGGGAAGGAAATAGGCTACTTTTTAACCTACTACGCAAAAAGAGGGTAATGATTTTACGCGATTACAATTTCTACGTGGATTAAACCGCGGGGAACTATTCTTTTTATTAAATTTTAAATCTGTGGTGTACTGACTACTAAATATAACCACTTTGTACTGTTTCCACCTGTTTTAAAGTTAAAGAGAAACTTTTTTGAAAATAACGTTATTTTTCGAGCCCGTCTCAGTCAGACCTTAGACTTAAGAAATTTGGTAAATTTCTAAACTAGACTGCAGGATTTTATCTTGTGGGTGTGTCTATCTACATACATAATAATAAAGTCACGCCTTTATCCCCAAAGGGGTAGGCTGAGGCATAGTACCTATAGGTACGCCCACATTCTCCTTACAGTTTTTTCCCACGTAATAGGTGGTGAGCCTATTGCCATTCTGAAATGGGCAGGCGCTGGTCGTGATGAACCGCAGTTGAAATTTTTGTAAGCCGTCCTTATGGCCTTCAACTTGGCTTAAAGACTGTCATTTTACGGACAACAAAAGTGTTACCTTAGTCGCCTCTTATGACACCCTCGGGATGAATTCAGGTGGCGACATTTTGTGATCGATTTCCCATCGCCGCGCCGGGTCCCTTGGCCGTGAGAATCGATAATCTTGTAGTTACTTTTCATCCAACTTCTGTCATGCAAATATTATATTTTAGTTCATATCTAAGCATATTCCACAGGGAAATTATAATACTAGATCAAGTTTGAGCAAAAAGTAATAGAAGTTTGCTATCCCCAATGAATTGTGTATCGTTTTATTTATTTGTAAGTTGAGCGAAATACACGATGACATCATTGACCTTTGACGTGACAATGTGTGTGTGTGTGTGTTTTTTTTTTCAGATATACCACAGGGCGGAAACTCCAGCTTGAATGTGTGCGTGTGATCAATAAAATGTAAAGCAAATTGTACGTCAACGCGCACGTCAACTCTATTGACAGCTGTGGCGCGACTGGGAGTTGCCGATCTGTATGTAATACTATTATATTATCTTTGGATATATTCAACGTGTAAGATTTTCCAAACTACTTACAAGTTGTTGGTGAGTTTTCTCAACTTTTTTAATATCATGTTACAGCACATATTGTTTTTTTATGAGTCGTATATCAGAGGCTGTGTTCTTCCACTTCCTGCAGCGTAAGTGTTATGAAACACAGGATACTGATATGAATTATTTATGTAATTTATGGGAAACTAGTCGTGCCGGCAAACTTTATGTCATCTTAAAATTGTATTTTTAGGGTTCCGTAACCAAGGGGTAAAAACGGAAACTGTATTACTGAGATTCCGCTGTCTGTCTGTCTGTCCGCCAGTCTTTCACTTATCTGTATCTCATGAACCGTGATAGCTAGAGGGTTGGAATTTCTACAATAATGATGTATTTTTGTTGACGCTATAAATAAGACATATTAAAAACTGAAATAAATAATATTCATTTTTTGACACAAGATCTCTCGCACTTGACTGGTTTTTTTTTACTTATTCTGAAATTTTCTCCATCCAAATGTAAAAAAAATATTCAAGTAAAAAAATATTTTATTTCGTCCAGTCGACATTGTTTTATAATTATGCATATTGTACTGTCCGTTTCCTACGCCAAAATTATAAAAGGATAATCAAAAGCCTTGTCAAAGTTGCGTCAGTTGTTTACAGTTTGTTTCTTAGAACTTTGATGGGGGTAGTTCAATATCTGATTGATACTTCAATAGTGTTGCTGTGGTTAAACTGTCATAAATTTTATGTTAGCAAAGATGAAAGGTGTAAGTATTGTGAGAATATAAAGGACTATTTCAAAATAGATTGTTAGATGTCAGTTTCCTTTTCAATCGGCTACTTAAAGTTGCGTTACTTTTTTCTACTACTAGGGTGACAGATGAGCTTAAGACTATAGACGTTTGCTACATTGGAGTAGCTACACACGCTCTGCCGACCCAGGCGCAGGTTGTGTAGATCGACTGTTGAAAATTTTCAAGGCGTATCGAAAAGAATAACTTGTCTTAACGACTGTTTTATTACTTGTAATGAAAGTGAAACTATTGAACAAGAGATGCCAAAAAATGTATAGTTGTCGTCAGTTCAACAAAAAGTTTCATGTTTGAAAAGGGGTGTGGAAAGTATAAGCATTTCACAATTTGACATCAATGAACGAAAAGTGACCGATATAGGGTTGTCCGCAAAACGCGGCATGATTATTAGAACTATACTTTATGTTTAATGTGACGAAATAAAAAATATAGTGAGGCAAACTATCACGACTAGAAAAGTTTAGAACAATTTATTTATTTGAAAAACTGGCTTCCCTTGTTTTCGACATGAGTTATCCGACTTTTTTTAGTTGTTAGAATCTCGTAACCAAAACGGGACCCTATTCATGAGAGTTCGCCGTCAGCCTGTCTGTCTAACTGACTGTATGTCTGTCTGTCCGCCACGAGGCTGAATCTCAGGAACCGTGATAGCTAAAGAGCTGAAATTTTCACAGATTATGTATTTCTGTTGCCGCTATAACAGTAAAATACTAAAATCAAAAAATATGGGGGAATAAAGGGGGGGACCAGTTAGCCGTATGGTACAGAACCCTCGCACTTAGCCGGTTTTATTTGACTTTTGATGTTACAAACCTGTATATTCAAGCAAACATAGTTTTGTACAATTTCGCCCAAAGCAGTTTCAGATAGTTCTAAAACAATTCTCCATAGGTCCTACCTCTACCTTTTTACATTGTTAAGGAGACATACGTAATTGACATATAAATCTTACTACGTCGTAAAGGCCCTGGAAGGAAAAGGGTTCTGGTCCTAAGGGCTTTATGGACGTAATAAACTGAGGGTCAAGGGCCATAATTGTAAACTTTGACTTAAAGAAGTTTTTCCTAAGATTTGTTGTAGTGCTATTTGTATAGTTACACGGTAAAGTTTATGGAAGCGCGTTGCGCCATCTAGTGTTTAAATAATGACTATTTAAATACTAGATTGCGCCCGTCTGAATTTTAGTTTCGTCTTCCGTGTCAAAAGGGAACTTAATTCAGGCGATAAAAAGTAGCCCATTTTATACCAGACTATAAATCTATTCTTTTTTCATCCCGAGGGTATCGTAAGAGGCGACTAAGGGAATACTTTCGCAAAAATATCCTTTGCTTAGGGAAGGAAAACTCGTCGTATTATTTAAGTAATACGACGAATAAACTCGTAGTATTTAAATAGAAAGGAAAACTCGATTTGAAATCCGGTTGTCAGTAAAATGACAATCGTTTGGCCAAGTTGAAGGCCATGGAGGCGGCTTGAAAATTTTCAACTGCGGGTCGCGGCGACGTGCGTCTGTCCATTTCAACATGGCAATAGGCTCACTATCTTTTACATATATATTAACTTTTCTTCAATAATACTTGCTATGCTAAAAAATTATGGGCTATTTCAGTGATATTTTACTAGTTATTTATAATAAATACACAATTTCTGATGAAACCATCCTCTGGAACACATCTTGTAGATTTCCAATCTACTTTTGGCTGTCATTTTTCGTATACTAATACCGAGAAGAACGTCTTTATTTGCACCTCTTTTTCGCAAACTTTGTCAACCACTCCCCTTAAGTTGGTGACCTATTTTTTTTCATTTTAGAAGGTAATAGCCGAGCGGGGTAATCAACATTGTGAAAATAAGTACTAAATGTTTTTTTTTAACTATTATCTACTTCACAAAGTAACTCTGTCTGTCTTTTTTTTTTTTTTTTTTTTATACCACTAAGGTGGCAGACAAGCATACGGCCCACCAGAAGGACCGGTGGTCACCGCAGCCTATGAACGTTTGCAACACCAGAGGTGCCACACTCGCGCTGCCGACCCTGTAAAAACCTTCTAAGACCCCTTTTGAAGAACCCCATACTGTAGGCGTTTGGGAAAACCGAGGCAGGGAGGTCATTCCACAACCTAAGCGTGCGTGGAAGAAAACACCTATCGGATCTAACCGTGCTGGAACGCACCGGACGCAGAGTGTGAGGATGAACTCCCTGTCTGTGGCGAGCGGTGCGATGATAGAACGTAGCCGTGGGCATCATATCAAACAATTCCTCAGAGCACATACCATTGTACAGGCGGTAGAACACGCATAAGGAGGCAAAGTCTCTCCTGTCGCGAAGAGGTTCCACACCAGCTGTAAGTACAGGATCGTTGACAATTCTTACAGCTCGTCTTTGCACCGAGCCAAATGGACGAAGCTGATATTCAGGTGCTCCCGCCCAGAGGTGACAGCAGTACTCCATATGCGGCCGCACTTGCGATTTATAGAGAAGCAGTGTTTGCGCCGCAGTGAAGTACCGCCGCGCCCTGTTGAGCACACCTAGCTTCTTGGACGCCAGCTTAGCCTTGTCCTCCAAATGACTACGGAACTGAACGTCACTGGAGATGTCAACGCCAAGGATCCCTATACTTTTGGCGATGGAAAGAGATGTGCCCTGAAATTGCGGCGCTACAGTAATTGGGGTTTGCTTAGCGGTGAAAAAACACGCTTGTGTCTTGGAAGGGTTGAACTGGACAAGATTTTGTCCACCCCAATCGGACACTCTAGTAAGAGTAGCCTCGATTTCAGACACAAGCTGTTCACGATTTTCCTCTACTGTGTCCCGAGAGATACCGGGGCGGCCCGTGTAACAAGTGTCCCCCGTACTGTCATCCGCATAACAATGAATGCCATCAATAGACAACATGTCATTGATATGCAGCAGAAACAGAGTAGGGGACAACACTGAGCCTTGCGGGACTCCAGCGTTTATGGCCATGCAGTCTGAACAGCTGCCGTCAACGACGGCCCTGATGCTTCTACCGGCCAAGAAGCTGGACACCCATCCGCATAATCTCTCAGGTAGTCCATATGAGGGCAATTTCGTAAGAAGACCACGGTGCCAGACCCGGTCAAAGGCTTTAGAGATGTCGAGGCTCACTGCTAGAGCCTCACCCTTACTCTCGATAGCCGCCGCCCATCGGTGTGTTAGGTACACAAGAAGATCGCCCGTCGAGCGACCGTGACGGAAACCGTACTGCCGGTCGCTGAGCAGGTCGTGTTCCTCAAGGTACCCCAGGAGCTGTGTATTAATTACACGCTCCATCACCTTGGATAAAAGGGAGGTGACGGCTATAGGCCTGTAATTGGCCGGGTCGGTCCTGTCACCCTTCTTGGGTACAGGATGTACATACGCGATCTTCCACGACGCCGGGACTTGTCGCATGGAATAGGAAAGTGCGAAAAGACGTGTAAGTACCGGACACAACTCTGGACCACAATGCTTTAGTACCACCGCGGGAATGCCGTCTGGCCCACTCGACTTATGAACGTCCAGGGATTGAAGCTCCCGCCGGACATTCCGCTGTGTAAATTTAACTTCCGGCATGGAAGTGCCACAACTCGGAATGCACGGCGGTATTGCACCCCCGTCGCTCATGGTCGAGTTAGAGGCAAAGAGATTACCCAAAAGGTCGGCTTTCTCCTTGGCACTCTGGGCCAAACTACCGTAGGGTTTAAGCAAGGGTGGTAATCCTGACCGACAGAAGTTTCCCTCGGCAGCTTTGGCAAGCGACCAAAATTCACGACTTCCTGAAGGGTAGCCTGCTAGCCGTTCGCCAATTCTGCCGACGAAATCGAACTTGGCCTTGACAATTGCTCTTTTACTGGACCTCGAGGCGGCATTTAATTTGCGTTTTACCTCAGAGATGTTTGGATCTGAATTTGCACGAGCCGTGGTCCAAGCTCTGTAGGCAGATTCTTTCTGCATTAGAGCTTCTCTGCAGAGCCGATTGAACCACGGTCGCTTTTTTGCACCTACAGGGATCCAGCGGTTGGGAATGTAGCATACCATACCCTCCAAGATCCCCTCAGCGACTGCTATAGCACAAGAATCCAGATCCTCTGAGGCAAAACAAAGCCGCCACCACGGGTACGACGCATAGAACTCTCGCAGTCCATCCCAGTCTGCTGACTTGTAGTGCCACACATGTCGCCACTCCTTGGGCCGAGGTGGTTCAGGCCTTGCGAGAGGCACATGCGTCCGAACGACACAGTGGTCCGACGATCCTAGCGGAGCATCCACTGAAACACTGTATCCGTCCGGACGCGTTGTCAGCAGGAGGTCCAGCAATGCACTATGCTCGTTCTCCCTGTCTGGTATCCTTGTATGGGATTTAACCAGCTGGGAGAACCCATAGGTCAAGGCAAATTCGTGAGCAGCTTTTCCCGCAAAGTCGGTGGTCCGGGAGCCCAACCAGTCAACATGATGACCGTTGAAATCTCCCAAAATCACTATCTCCGCGGAGGGACACTGCTCAATCACCCTGTCAGTCGACTGCTGCAGGTGGTCATAAAGGCGAACTGTGTCCGTGTTACCGCTGTGAGACCTGTACACGCACGCGTAGATCCGGGTGTGGCCCCCGTGATCCACGCGCGCCCATAACGTAGACAGGTCCCTGTCTTCGAGGCTTGTAAGACGGCGACAGCAGACATCATCCCGGACGTACATACACACCCCGGCTTTCCGCCTAAAGTGGTACTCCAGCTTGTAGCCAGGGTACATTAAGTCAGATGCATCTTCCGGGCATGAGATCTGCGTCTCCGTCAAGAAAAAAAGGGTCGGCTTCGCAGTTTCAAGATGGTGGTGGACTACGTTGATGTTCGCGCGCATGCCTCTGATGTTGCAAAAGTCCACTTGAAGTGTGGACGCCGATGCCGCTGTGGATACCCTTTTATTTTTCCTTTTTGCTGCCATGGTTGTTTTTTTTTAAAAAGGGGAATTAAGAAGGTTGAGGGGGCGCCTGTGTGCCGCTGGCGCAGGAGACTAAGCGAGGCTCCAACTCACCAAAGGCAGACAAAGGTAATGCGGAAGATTGGCACGGCGTACGGAAGGGCCCCCGGTCCCCCCCCAATGCAGTGGCCGCGTCCACTCCGGTATCCTCCTCCGGCACGACCACAGCACCAGGGACTTTACACAGGCTGCTGGTTCAGCCTCCTGGGGCGGAGATTAAGTGATCCCCAGGTTCGGGTTCCGTACAGCCTGCGGGCGGTCAGCGGTCAACCGTTTCACCGGGTCTCCCTGACCGCCGTACCAATACTCCGCGCCTCTATCCGCCAATGGAGCCAGGTAAGCCTCTGGTCTCACCGTCACCGGCACAAAGTCGCCCCAATGAGCTCTGGATCCCTGCTAACCGACGGAGAACATAACCCAACCGGAGTCAGGTTACTATTACCGCGGTCTTCTGCAGGGCGGAGGTACTGCCCCAGGCGGGCTGCTCAACGAACGGAGTACCGTTATGCCCTTCCTCCTAATGTGGGCTTTTTCGTTAATCCCTAAGATATTGAATCTTAGGGATCTCATTGAAGAAGCCACTACTGTACCCTCAGGGTGTAACGTTAGCTCCATGAGAAGTAACGCATATCCCCTAAACCCCGAGGGGAATCAATGTCTGTCTGTCTGTAACGCTTTCTTGCCTAAACTGCTGAAGCGATTTAGATGAAATTTCGTATACAGATAGTTTGAGTCCCTGGGAAGGAAATAGACCACTTGTTAACTGACTACGCAAAAAGAGGGTCATGATTTTACGCGATTACAATTTCTACGTGGACTAAACCTTTTAAATCTGTGGTGTACTGACTACTAAATATAACCACTATGTACTGTTTCCACCTGTTTTAAAGTTAAATAAAAACTTTTTTGAAAATAACATACTTTTTCGAGCCCGCCTCAGACCTCAGACTTAAAAAATTTGCTAAAATTCTAAACTAGAGATTCTGCAGGATTTTATCTTGCAGGTGTGTCTACATACATAGTAACAAAGTCACGTATTTATCCCCGAAGGGGTAGGCTGAGGCATAGTATATGCCCACATTTCTCCTTATAGTTTTGTCCCACGTAATAGGTGGTGAGTCTATTGCCGTTCTGAATTAGACAGGCGCTGGTCGTGACGAACCGCAGTTGAAATTATTTAAGCCGCCCATAAGACCTTGAACTTGGCTTAACAACTGTCATTTTACTGACAACCGGGTTTCACTTCGAGTTTGCCTTATCTACACAAAGTATCGTTTAGCGAAAGTGTTACCTTAGTCGCCTCTTATGACACCCTCGGAACGAATTAAGGTAGCGACATTTTGGGATCGATTTCCCATCGCCATCCCGTGGCCGTGAGAATCGATAAGCTTGTAGTTACTTTTCATACAACTTCTGTCATGCAAATATTATATTTTAGTTCATATCTAAGCTTTTTATATTCCACAGGGAAATTATAATACTAGATCAAGTTTGCCAAAAAAGTAAAAGAAGTTTGCTATCCCCAATGAATTGTGTATCGTTTTATTTATTTGTAAGTTGAGCGAAATACACGATGACATCATTGACCTTTGACGTGACGATCTGTGTTTTTTTTTCAGATATACCTAAGATAATATAATAAGTATTACATACAGATCGGCAACTCTCTGCCTCCCACCGAGTAAGCTTCCCCATCCCCCCACCAAAGATGATGTGTCTATTGCTGAGACAGTACGTGAGAGAGTGTCACTGCGTTGCATTACGTATTACTACCTACGTACTTTGTGCTATTGCTTTGGTTTAATTTGTGCTGAGCCAAGGGTAGGTTTGAAAAAAAAGCACCTACATAGGTACATGAGATTGCATTCTGTTCCTTATTATTTTGTTTTTATAGCTAGTGTCCCTAGTATACTCACACACACATTCAAGCTTGATTCAAGCATTCACATTACGTGTATATTAGTGTGGGTGAAAAGGAACATTTTTTTACGGAGTTTCCGCCCTGTGGATATATTCAACGTGTAAGATTTTCCTAACTACTAACATGTTGTTGGTAATTCTTCTCAACTTTTTTAATATCATGTTAGTTTTTTTTTATGAGTCGTATATCAGAGGCTGTGTTCTCCCACTTCCTGCAGCGTAAGTGTTATGAAACACAGGATACTGATATGAATTATTTATGTAATCTATGGGAAACTAGTCGTGCCTGAAAACTTTATATCATCTTAAAATTGTATTTTTAGGGTTCCGTAACCAAGGGGTAAAAACGGAACTGTATTACCACAGATTATATAATATATTCTATAGTATTACTGAGATCCCGCTGTCTGTCTGTCTATCCGCCAGTCTGTCACCAATCTGTATATCATGAACCGTGATAGCTTGAGGGTTGAAATTTCTACAAATGGTGTATTTTTGGTGCCGCTATAATATTCTAGATATAAAATTCTAGGAACCAGCTTGTCGTACCGCGCGCAATCAACGCTTACGGTGAGCGCATAAATACCCACATGATACCCCAAAATTAATAAATAGTCTACCGTCTAATTTGTCTGTCATTTTAAGTAATAAAAATATTAAAAGTAAACTTGTAGAGCATTTCCTCACTCTTTTGTAATTGGGTTATATTGACCATGATAGTGTATTATTTTATTTTGTGTGTTTTGATAATTTATTTTCTTGTAGTAGAAACCTTCCCTTGTACGTATGCAACAATGTTTATGATATTAACTAATACAATAACGTCAATAGCTTAAGTATTAAACCTAAGTGGTTTTGATTGCTGCGAGTTGTGTATCATACTGTAAATATTATTTTTATGTGATAAATAAAATAAAAAAATTAAGAAAAACTAAAATCTGGAAAAAAATATATTAATTTTTTTGACACAAGGTCTCTCCGTGCGTGTGTCAGACTGGCACTTCACTGGTTTTATATTAGGTACTTATTCTAAAATTTTCTCCATCCAAATGTAAAAAAAAATATTCAAGTAAAATACATTTTATTTCGTCCAGTCGACGTTTTTAAACGGTTTTATTTAGCTCACCCCGTTTGTTTTATTTATTATTTCTTGGGTCAAATTTAGTAATTCAAATTTCACCCTCTTCCTGTCAACCGATTAATCTGAAATTTTGTATACACTTTGGATTTTGATGACAATACAATTATGTTTATTCATTATTTTTATAAATTCAAGATGGCCGCCGCTACAAAATGGCGGATAATTTATTTATTATTAATCACATCAATATGGGTATCAAATGAAAGGGCTCATTAGGAGGCTCATTAGGAGGAAGGGCATAACGGTACTCCGTTCGGTGAGCAGCCCGCCTGGGGCAGTACCTCCGCCCTGCAGAAGACCGCGGTAATAGTAGCCTGACTCCGGTTGGGTTATGTTCTCCGTCGGTTAGCAGGGTTCCAGAGCTCATTGGGGTGACTCTGTGCCGGTGACGGTGAGACCAGAGGCTTAATCTGTCTCCATTGGCGGATAGAGCCGCGGAATATTGGTACGGCGGTCAGGGAGACCCGGTGAAACGGTTGACCGCTGACCGCCCGCAGGCTGTACGGAACCCGAACCTGGGGATTACATAATCTCCGCCCCAGGAGGCTGAACCAGCAGCCTGTGTAAAGTCCCTGGTGCTGTGGTCGTGCCGGAGGAGGATACCGGAGTGGACGTGGCCACTGCATCGGGGGGGGACCGGGGGCCCTTCCGTACGCCGTGCCAATCTACCGCACTACCTCTGTCTGCCTTTGGTTAGTTAGAGTCTCACTTAGTCTCTTGCGCCACCGGCACACAGGCATCCCTTCACTTTTCTAACCCCCCTTTCTTAAAAAACATGGCTAGAAGAAGAAAAATAGAACGAGTATACACAGCGGCATCGTCGTCCACACTTTACATGGGCCTTTGCAACATCAGAGGTATGCATAAGAACCTCAATGTAGTCCACCAACATCTCGAAACTACGAAGCCGACTCTTCTTTTCTTGACGGAGACGCAGATCTCATGCCCGGGCGATACATCTTACTTAATGTACCCAGGCTATAAGCTTGAGTACAACTTCAGGCCGAAAGCCGGGGTATGTATGTACGTCCGTGATGATGTCTGTTGTCGCCGTCTTACAAGCCTTGAAGACAGGGACCTGTCTACGTTATGGGCGCGCGTGGATCACGGGGGCCACACCCGGATCTACGCGTGCGTGTACAGGTCTCACAGCGGTAACACGGACACAGTTCGCCTTTTTGACCACCTGCAACAATCGACTGACAAGGTGATTGAGCAGTATCCCACTGCGGAGATAGTGATTCTGGGGGATTTCAACGGTCATCATGTTGACTGGTTGGGCTCCCGGATGACCGACTTTGCGGGGAAAGCTGCACACGAATTTGCCCTGACCTATGGGTTCTCCCAACTGGTTAAATCCCATACGAGGATACCAGACAAGGAGAACGAGCATAGTGCATTGCTGGACCTCCTGCTGACAACGCGTCCGGATGGATACAACGTCTCAGTGGATGCTCCGCTCGGATCGTCGGACCACTGTATCATTCGGGCGCATGTGCCACTCGCAAGGCCTGAACCACCTCGGCCCAAGGAGTGGCGACATGTGTGGCACTATAAGTCAGCAGACTGGGATGGACTGCGGGAGTTCTTCGCGTCGTACCCGTGGAGGCGGCTTTGTTTTGCCTCAGACGATCTGGATTCCTGCGCTGCAGCAGTCGCTGAGGGGATCTTGGAGGGCATGGAGTGCTACATTCCTAACCGCTGGATCCCTGTAGGAGCAAAAAAGCGACCGTGGTTCAATCGGCTCTGCAGAGAAGCTTTGATGCTGAAAGAATCTGCCTACAGAGCCTGGACCACGGCTCGTGCAAATTCAGATCCAAACATCTCTGAGGTGAAACGCAAATTAAATGCCGCCTCGAGGGCTAGCAAGAGAGCAATTGTCAGGGCTAAATTCGATTTCGTCGGCAGAATTGGTGAGCGGCTAGCAGGGTACCCTTCAGGGAGTCGTGAATTCTGGTCGCTTGCCAAAGCTGCCGAGGGAAACTTCTGTCAGTCAGGTTTACCACCTTTGCTTAAACCCGACGGTAGTCTGGCCCAGAGTGCCGGGGAGAAGGCCGACCTTTTGGGTTTTCTCTTTGCCGCTAACTCGACCATGAGCGACGGGGGTGCTGTACCGCCGGACGTTCCGTGGTGTGGAACTTCCATGCCGGAAGTTAAATTCACGCAGCGGGACGTCCGACGGGAGCTTCGTTCTCTGGACGTTCATAAGTCGAGTGGGCCGGACGGTATACCCGCGGTGGTACTTAAGCAGTGTGGTCCAGAGTTGTGTCCGGTACTTACACGTCTTTTCACGCTTTCATATTCTATGCGACAAGTCCCGGCGTCGTGGAAGATCGCGTATGTGCATCCTGTGCCCAAGAAGGGTGATAGGACCGACCCGGCCAATTACAGGCCTATAGCCGTCACCTCACTATTGTCTAAGGTGATGGAGCGTGTAATTAATACACAGCTCCTGAGGTACCTTGAGGAAAACGACCTGCTCAGTGACCGGCAGTACGGTTTCCGTCACGGTCGCTCGACGGGCGATCTTCTCTTGTGCCTCACACACCGATGGGCGACGGCTATCGAGAGTAAGGGCGAGGCTCTAGCAGTGAGCCTCGACATTTCTAAAGCCTTTGACCGGGTCTGGCACCGTGGTCTTCTTAATAAATTGCCCTCCTACGGACTGACCGAAAGATTATGCGGATGGGTGTCCAGCTTTTTGGCCGGTAGAAGCATCAGGGCTGTTGTCGACGGCAGCTGTTCTGACTGCATGGCCATTAACGCTGGAGTACCGCAAGGCTCAGTGTTGTCCCCTACTCTGTTTCTGCTGCATATCAATGACATGTTGTCTATTGACGGCATTCATTGTTATGCAGACGACAGTACGGGGGACACTTGTTACACAGGCCGCCCCGGTATCTCTCGGGACGCAGTGGAAGAAAGTCGTGAACAGCTTGTGTCTGAAATCGAGGCTACTCTTACTAGAGTGTCCGATTGGGGTAGACAAAATCTTGTTCAGTTCAACCCCTCCAAGACACAGGCGTGTTTCTTCACCGCTAAGAAAGCCCCAATTACTGTAGCGCCACAATTCCAGGGCACATCTCTTTCCATCTCTAAAAGTATAGGGATCCTTGGTGTTGACATCTCCAGTGACGTTCAGTTCCGCAGTCATTTGGAGGACAAGGCCAAGCTAGCGTCCAAGAAGCTCGGTGTGCTCAACAGGGCGCGGCGGTACTTTACTGCGGCGCAAACACTGCTTCTCTATAAGTCGCAAGTGCGGCCACACATGGAGTACTGCTGTCACCTCTGGGCGGGGGCACCTGAATATCAGCTTCGTCCATTTGACTCGGTGCAGAGGCGAGCTGTGAGAGTTGTCAACGATCCTTTACTGACAGGTGGTATTGAACCTCTTTGCGACAGGAGAGACTTTGCCTCCTTATGCGTGTTCTACCGCCTGTACAATGGTATCTGCTCTGAGGAATTGTTTGACATGATGCCCACGGCTACGTTCTATCATCGCACCGCTCGCCATAGACTGGGATTTCATCCTCACACCCTACGTCCGGAGCGTTCGAGCACGGTTAGATCCGATAGGGGATTTCTTCCGCGCACGCTTAGGTTGTGGAATGATCTTCCTGCCTCGGTTTTCCCAAACGCCTACAGTATGGGGTTCTTCAAAAGGGGTCTAAGAAGGTTTTTACAGGGTCGGCAGCGCGAGTGTGGCGCCTCTGGTGTTGCAAACGTTCATAGGCTGCGGTGACCACCTGTCCTCCTGGTGGGCCGTATGCTTGTCTGCCACCTTAGTGGTATAAAAAAAAAAAAAAAAAAAAACAAGCAGAATACAATATACTATAAAAAATTGAAATCCAAGATGGCGGCCGCTACAAAATGGCGGATAACGTAGGTTTTATCAATATGGGTATCAAATGAAAGGTCTCAACAAGCAGAATACAATATACTATAAAAAATTGAAATACAAGATGGCGGTCTCTAAAAAATGGCGGTTAATTTAGGTTTTATCAATCCCATTAACATGGGTATCAAATGAAAGGTCTCAACAAGTAGAATACAATTTACTATGCAAAATTGAAATCTAAGATGGCTGCCGCTACCAAATGGCTGATAACAATTTTTTAACAATCCCACCAATATGGGTATCAAATAAAAGGGCTTGACAAGAAGAATACAATGCACCATACCACCTCAATATTTAAGATGGGCGCAGCCACTAAATGGCGTATAATAATAAGATTTAAATTTAGAAATTGAATCTGTAATTTAGGTATCTGATTAATCCAGCCTGAATCCACCACCCAAGTCAAGATTTTGTATCGTGTTGAGGACTGTGTTTCGTTAGGGTGGCTAAAAATGATACGTCGTTAGCGGCACACCACCCAAGTTAAGGTGAAAGGTTAAAACGCGCCGAGAACTGTATGGCATTAGGGTGGATAAAAATGATATGTCGTTAGCGTTTTCCCCTCAAGACTCAGGCGCATCTTGTTGTACATAGCCTTGCCCCTTTATTGGACCTCTGGGGGGGTCGACCGTTTAAATGTTCATTACTCGTGGGAACAAAATGGTAAAAAAAAAATATATAATAAGCTAGTTAAAAAATAAAACAATAGGTTTCTTCTTACCTACTTAGAAACTATTTTTACAATTTTTATGGTAATAATAGACATTCTTTGAAATGTGCATTTATGGTATTGTTGTGACTTTTATGACACGTATATAGTACCTATGTATGGGGTAGATGGCGCTCGTTTCCAGCTAAGTACAATTACGGGACGGCTGAAAGAAGAATGTTGCCTTTAATACTATCATGGGCTTCTACAATACATAAAATGCAGGGCAGCACTGTGGATCACGCAGTCGTATACTTAGGTGCGAAACTGTTTGAAGACGGTCAAGCCTACGTGGCTCTTAGTAGAGTAAGATCTTTGCAGGGACTACGTATAGAGAAGTTGGACTGCAATAAACTAACGGGCAAGAAACCTTGCAATAATGGAGCACTAAATGAATTAAACAGAATGCGAAATAAAAACTAAAAACTTGAAAATAAAAATAGGTAAAAAAACTTTTTAAGTTAAACGGTTTTATGTTAAACATACATTGCAATGTTTAAGATAAATGTACTAAAAACCAAAAAATAATAAAATAGATACAGTCGTGGGAATTATAAACATATGCATAGACTAGACTAAAATAAAACCGTGGGGCACGTCAATTGTCTACAAATTATCGACTTAATGTGCGATAGAAGAATCGTTTAATTCGTCGTTAGGCAGTTGGCCCGCAGACGGTGAGGAAATTACTCACTATTTTCTTGCTCATGGAAATTCCAATAGTTATACACTCCATGTAAATAAAAGAAATGTTTCAACTAGTTTATCGTTGGACATTCACACTGCTGGCTGGCGAGGAATCGTTTCACTGCTCGTAGTTTGTCTTTAATCGACAAAACTTATGATAAATGTACTACTCGCTCACCACTATGAAACCGCGAAAACTCGCTTATAATCGAGCTTGCTAGCTTGTTTCCACATTCTAGCCGTACTTATCACACGCCCATCGTTATCGGTTGAACAACTGCCTAATTATAGTGTAACATTACAAAATAAACATTTTAATCAACGATTGTAGACAATTGACGTGCCCCACGGTTTTATTTTAGTCTAGTCTATGCATATGTGTATAATTCCCACGACTGTATCTATTTTATTATTTTTTGGTTTTTAGTACATTTATCTTAAACATTGCAATGTATGTTTAACATAAAACCGTTTAACTTAAAAAGTTTTTTTACCTATTTTTATATAATTATTTATATTGTACTGTCAGTTTGCTACGCCAAAATGATTAAAGGATAATCAAAAGCCTTGTCAAAGTTGCGTCAGTTGTTTACAGATTGTCTCTTAGAACTTTGATGTGGGTAGTTGAATATCTGATGGATACTTCAATAGTGTGTTGCTGTGGTTAAACTGTCATAAATTTTATGTTAGTAAAGATAAAAGGTGTAAGTATTGTGAGAATATAAAGGACTATTTCAAAATAGATTGTCAGATGTCAGCATACTCTTCAATCGGCTACTTAAAGTTGTCGTTACTTTTTTCTACTACTAAGGTGACAGATGAGCTTAAGACTATAGACGTTTGCTACATTGGAGTAGCTACACACGCTCTGCCGACCCAGGCGCAGGTTGTGATGACCGACTCGACTGTTGAAAATTTTCAAGGCGTATCGAAAAGAATAACTTGTCTTAACGACTGTTTTATTACTTGTATAGAAAGTAAAACTATTGAAAAAGGGATGCCGAAAGATGTATATTTGCCGTCAGGTCAACAAAAAGTTTCACATGTTTGAAAAGGGGTGTGGAAAGTAATAAAGTATAATCATTTCACAATTTGACATCAATGAACGAAAAGTGACCGCAAAACGTGGCATAAGTAATTATTAAACCTTACCTGTTTTGTGTTTATTGAGACGGAATAAAAAAATATAGCATGGCATGCCTACTGACTGATACCTACGAACAATATGAGAAAAATTTAGAACAATTTTGTTTCGGTTTGTACGTTTTAACCTCTCAAAACATTTTTTGGTCTGTCAATGACACTTTCAATCACATGCATGTTTCAAAAACTGGCTTTCCTTGTGTTTCGACATGAGTTATCCGATTTTTTTTAGTTTTTAAGTTCTCGTAACCAAAACGGCACCCTATTCATGAGACTTCGTCGTCAGCCTGTCGGTCTAACTGACTGTATGTCTGTCTGTCCGTCACGAGGCTGTATCTCAGGAACCGTGATAGCTAAAGAGCTGAAATTTTCACAGACGATGTATTTCGGTTGCCGCTATAACAATAAAATACTGAAATCGGAACGTAGGGGGGAATCGACGGGGGGTTCAGTTTGCCGTATTCTGGTACGGAACCCTCCGTGTGCGAGTCCGACTCGCACTTAGCCGGTTTTATTTGACTTGTGAGTTTTTGACGTTACAAACCTATGTATTCATGAAAACATAGTTTTGTACAACTTCACCCAAAGCAGTTTCAAATAGTTCTAAAACAATTCTCCACAGGGCCTACCTCTACCTTTTTACATTGTTAAGGAGACATACGTAATTGACATATAAATCTTACTACGTCGTAAAGGCCCTGGAAGGAAAAGGGTTCTGGTCCTAAGGGCTTTATGGACGTAATAAACTGAGGGTCAAGGGCCATAATTGTAAACTTTGACTTAAAGAAGTTTTTCCTAAGATTTGTTGTAGTGCTATTTGTTTAGTTATTTGGGTGAAGTTTCAGGAAGTGTGTTGTCTTATTGAAGGACTATATGGCGCCCGCATGCAAATTCGACCCGTTCCCGCACAGAACTTAGACCGGGAATAAATGGTATTTGTGTTATCCCAGGCTATGATCTATCCCTGTACCATATTTCAGCGAAAACCATTCAGCCGTTAGAGTCCATACATCTGATGCGCGTCCATACATAAGTAAGAATGTTATAAAATAATTACAAAAAGAATGTATATTGACTTTTCTTCTTGCTATGTGTTCTACAAAAGAAACCAAACTGAAAAAAGGTTTATCTGTCTGTTTGTACGTCCGAGATAAACAAAATTACTATCATAATACCTGTATAGAAATATATACACTAGGTACCTACCGAATAAAATACCATCCAAAATTTGTACGATCACTAACAAGAGATTGTGTCTATATACACATAGGCTACATTTATCACTTTAATTTCTCAAAAGGTTTATAGACACCTACTCAAATTTCCATCACATCATGTTGAACGAAGTCGCTGGAAACGACTAGTATTGAATAGTAAATGAAAGTTCCTTAAAATTTATCATGTTTTAATTACAGTTTATTATTTCTAACATCGGCCCTGACATTCAATTAAA
Source organism: Miltochrista miniata (assembly GCA_933228765.1). Lineage (NCBI taxonomy): Eukaryota > Metazoa > Arthropoda > Insecta > Lepidoptera > Erebidae > Miltochrista > Miltochrista miniata. Next base: position 9,038,730 of record OW121773.1, on the reverse strand, counting down.
TTATTATATTTACTTTACTAAAATTAATTGTAGTACTTATTGATCGCATTCTTTTTAACTTTTGTTCTCTATTGAAATGGCGTTTATGTATGTAGTGAAAATGTTCAGGTAATTAAATACCGGTACGGTTTTGTAGCTTAGTGACAATACGTAGCACGGGTCCAAGTTCCATCTTAACCAAATTGAGGTGTAAAAACCGGTCAAGTGCGAGTCTTAGCACGGAGGGTTCCATACCAAAAAACGACAATAAATCACATTTTATTTAAATAAAAATATTTATGTGTCGTAAAAATGTACAGCTCGTTGTTCTGTGAGCATTTCAAGCTTCTACTTTTTGCCGTTAATAACATAAGAAATAAAATAGCAATAAAATCACGTTTGTTATATGGAAGTCCCCTTTAAATATTATTATTTTTCTGTTTTTAGTTGCTAAAGTGGCAAAAGAAACACATACCTAATTTGTGAAAATTTCAGTCCTCTAGCAATCACCGTTCATGAGATACAGGACGACAGACAGACAGACGGACAGTGAAGTCTCATAAATAGCGTCCCGTTTTCTTACCCTTTGGGTACAGAACCCTAAAAATAGACAAACTGTGAATCGGACTTGCACGCGAAGGGTGCCGTCGTAAAAGGAGACGTTTTTCATGAAAACTTCTATTAAATACTGATTTTATTCAGTTTTGGCCCCTCTCTATAAAACAGATTGCAGAGGGGCTTATGGCGAGACTTGTGTCGGTAGTCTGGGACTCCGTTACATTAAATTACGTCACTAGGTCACGTGGATCATCTGTTCAAGTTTTAAATACAACAAAAATGGCAGTTAAAGGGGCAGTCGGGTGAGACCGTCTCACGGCTTCTTGTTTAGTAAAGTTACGAGTATAAATTCCTTATTACAGCGAGAACAGAAGTACATCATCCGTGAAAACTTTTTACGGTTCATGAGATACGTCCTACAAACAAACAGATCTCCGTAATAGCATTCCGTTTTTACCATTTCGTCACGGAACTCTAAAAAGCCCATATAATTATGCCATGAAAGTTTCTGTACCCTATCACAATACGCTTAGACAAAGGAATTCACTTTGAAGACCTAACACGTACTATATTTACCCTCGTACATGTTTAATACCTACCCAAGTTTTATAAACTACCCTCTGTTTTATACGTACCCCTATTAATTGTAATGAAAGTGTCGACCTTCTTGTAAGCGCTGATATATTGTTGTCGGAGACTTGAATTTCAATGGAAGGGAGTAAAACTCTGGCGTTATGTTAAACCCTAAAGTCTAAATGAGTTAGATAAGACCTGAAAAACCATTTGGAGGTGTATTTGAGGTTTTGCTACTATTCAGTAAATTGGGTACTCGTTTATATAAGCCTCATAATTTGCACCTTTATAAGTAGAAGCCGAAATATCCTTTATACTTTTGATTGTTGGCACTTGATGGAACTTGTTATAATACATAATGAAAACTCACTCACTTGTACTATTCCACAACTTTTATTTTGATGCATTATGCATTATGTTCTTAATTCAATTAAGATTAATAACCCTGGTACCCATACCACAAGTTAAATCTTACTTTGGGTACCAGTGGTCAACATATTAGTGTTAACTACATTGTGAACGTCGATTACCTACTTATATGTCATTGTCATGTATCTTTCAGAAGCAATAAATTATTATCTTATCTTATCTTATAAAGTATCATTTCTTATGTCAAAAGTTAGTGTAAACACCTTTGAGAATGCTATAATAGCGAAACCGGTAAGGTATTATTTAAAATCAAAATAAAAGTTGTGGAATAGTACAAGTGAGTGAGTTTTCATAATGTAGAAGCCGAAACTTTCGTAATTTTCTCTCATATTTATGTTTAACTAGCTATTTCCGTCGACTCTGTTTGCACGGTGATGTTTTCTTGTCCTTTTCCAACAAGTACTTACATACATATAGTCACGCCTTTATCCCCAAAGGGGTAGACGGAGGCATAGTATACACCCACATTTCACCTTATAGTTTTATGTCCAACGTAATAGGTGGTGAGCCTATTGCGGTGTTATAACCGTTAGGCGCAGGTTTTGAGGATCTACAGTTAAAATTTTTCAAACTTCCCGTGAGACTTTCAACTTGGTTTAATGATTGTCATTACAAGTTACTGCCTCGGTTTTCCCAAACGCCTACAGTATGGGGTTCTTCAAAAGGGGTCTTAGAAGGGTTTTACAGGGTAGGCAGCGCGAGTGTGGCGCCTCTGGTGTTGCAAACGTTCATAGGCTGCGGTGACCACCGGTCCGTCTGGTGGGTCGTATGCTTGTCTGCCACCTTAGTAGTATCAAAAAAGAAAAAGAAAAGGTATCTACTTATTCTCCCTTCAAAATCAGTTCAGTCGTATAGGGTATAACGTCATAATACCAGAAATCATAATGCCTTTACTTAAAATGCCTGAGCCCAAAATACCCGAAATCGAAATATCAATATTCAAAAGGCAAATATTTATAATATAAATAATTTAAAATGCCTTACGGTCGAATAATCGAAACCCAAAAAATAAATTTATCAAATACCTTATCCTAAAATGTTCAAACACAAAATACCTTTTTTTTAACATGATTTAAATCCTACATGGATGCTATATATCTGTGAATAGTTAACACACCGACTCAGTATCCCGACTCGGATAGGTTAGGTTAGAAGACTAAGGCGGGAGCGAAGCGAAGCGGAGCTCCCGCCTTAGCCTTCGTGGTTATTTTTTTTTATTTTTCGTTAGCCCACTGTAGTACTTTTGTAACTCTGAATCAAAGTGTTTTAACATGAGGTAAATCCTACATGGATACTATGACGGACTCCTACCGACTAAAAACCACACGTATCCTACATAACAGCCTACAGTTGGGAGCCCCGGGTAAGCCCTCAGAAAGATACCCAAGGACCAACAGACCTACGGCTATAACTGCGAGGTTATAGCGATAAACTGGGTAGGTTATGGTTTATTTTTTTTATATTCACATTGTATTCTATTTTCGGTATTTTAAATTAAGGATATTTGAAAATTTGTATTTTGAATTTTGGTATAATAATTATTTGTATTTTAAGTTTAGACATTTTAGGGTAAGGTGAACTGAAATAAGGTATTTTGAATGTTAAGGTATTTCGAATTCGGGTATTTTGGTCTAATGCATTTTAAGTAAAGGCATTTTGATTTCTGGTATTTTAATATATAACCGTCGTATAGGCGTGAATTCCTAATAAATAGATAGATTTACTTTCACATTAATAGTATTAGTAGAAGTTCGGGTCTTATTCCTTAGTCTTTATTAATATTATAAAGAGGAAAGATTTGTTTTTTTGTTTGTTTGTTTGTTTGTAAGGAATAGGCTCCGGAACTACTGGACTGATTTGAAAAATTCTTTCACTGTTGGGAAGCTACACTCTTTGCGGTGAACACAGGCTATATTCTATTGGCATATTCCTACCGGAACGGGAACTACGCGGGTGAAACCGCGTGACGTCCGCTAGTCTCTAATAAATACTAGAAAACTTTAATGAAAGCATTAAAATTGACTATTCTATTACAAAAACGCCATGACAAATACCCTACACCTGAGTAATTTATGCCAATTTTTCCACATTCAAAAGCTGTTCTCGTAAAAGACTAGCATATTTTGTTAGTGAAGGATAAAATTGCTAAAGTACGTGTTATCGCTTCACCCGGACAGCGTTTTAGAAAACGTGACTTAGCTAAATAGAATCATAACTTCAGATTCTTACGTGAAACGGTTCGGGACACCGGACTGAATTTGTTAGCATAAGAATTTGTTTTACATGTTTTTCATTTTTGGCTTGCCTTGTTTGTTTATTTGGGTCAATTTAAGTTATTGGAATTTGACTCAGTGTTTGTTTTCGGATGGTACTGATATTTGATAAACACCTCTAATACTGACGAAAATACAAATGTTTACCTTTAACTTAATTCTGATAACATTATGGAAACAAGATGTCTGCCAGTACAAAATGGCGATGACACATATTTTCTCATAACTCAATATAGATGGCCAAATGAAAGTTCTTGTCTAGTATAGGTACCTACTAAATATTACTTGGGAAAATAAAATCTATACTCAGTAGGACACAATTAAACCCAAGTAAAAGATAACACAAGTTTTTTCATACAAAATGATAAAATACTTATAACATGAAATTTAAAAGTGATAGAGGAAAACATCCGTAGAAAAAGATGTCGTAAGTATCTAGCTTTGCCAGGAATGTAGAATCAAACACAAAAGTCACCTTGTTTCTTCCTCAGAGTAGAAAAGTAAGTAAACTACCTTAAGTAAGTTACCTCAAGTAGGTACAAAATAAAAAACTAGAGCAAAAATACAAACTAAACAACATAACGAGGTGAGCTCATGTTTGACTGTTTACAATATGCTAGCAGACGCTAAACAACATCATTATTGCTTAATTAATCATAATATCAAAACAATGCAATGCCTTTCAACAAGAAACGTTTCAACTGTACCACGAGAAATTCATAAAGTTAAAATAGCTTTCTTCTCACCCACTCAAAACAGGCGATTAATCAAAAAGTTGTCGAGAACGTTGAAAGTGAAACCACCAAATTAATTTGTAATATTAGCTCGTAGCGAACAATAGGTAGGAACAATGCAGTCGCTAGTCGTGATCACAATATCAGAACACAATTTAATTCAAAAAACTTATTGGTACTACTTTTTACTCTAATAAACTTTTTTAACTCGAAATGTCATTGTAAATGTCACCATAAAATTTTAGGAAAGGAGTTTTGGCGGATACTATTTTCCTCTTTTTATTCTCCAATGGCATTCAATGCTAATAAAAATAATGTTATCTACTTATATACAAACTTGATGTACTTTAGGTAAGCCAGCCTTCCCATAAAATGTAGGCACCCTCTAAGAAAGGGTTTTCAAATATTACACCCCTAAAAGCTTGAAAGTGGATAACTAAATTTCATGCGGGCGTCTAGTAAATAACTAAATACTTTCACATTTCTTCTACAAAACTTTAGTATCTCTGACAGTAAAAAAGGTGAGATTAGTGACACATAAGCTGGCTTATATGATTGTAGACACAGATTATAGACTAAAGGCAGATATCGCTTACCGGACAAGAAAGTAAGGCTAAGTAAGCAAATACTTAATTCAGAAATAGGTGCTGTGAAGACTCTCTAGAAGTAGATACATGAATAATGTCATCATTATGACATCATTATCTATAGTAATATTACAAAGAGGAAAGATTTGATTGTTTGTTTACATCGAATAGGCTCTTAAACTTCTGAACCAATTTGAAAAATTCTTTCAATATTAGGAAGCTACACTATTCTCGGGTAACAGAGGCTATATTTTATTACCATGTTCTTAAGAAAACGGGAGCTACGCGATTGAAACCGCGTGACGTCGGCTACTTCACGATAAATGAGAAATTACTCGTTACGTGTGAACAGTATTTAGCTTGCTACGTTACAGTACTTTCTTTTGGATTTAATATTTGCTTTCTTGACCTCACTTTCTTGTCCGGTAAGCGCCATCTGCCTTCAGTCTTAATGATAGCCATAGTAGAAATATGATAGGGTCCCGTTTTTGCCATCACAGTACGGAATCCTAAAAAAAACGTAGGTTTAATCTAAATACTATAGTTGTAGACAGAATAGGTCTCATTTTCTAAATGTCACGAGATTTTTGTCAACATCGTTTTATCTACTGACTAAAAAACAGTTTCAATGAGAATAAAATGGGCACTGAGGTTCAAAGTTACAGAGTTAATAAACAACATTTCAGCAATTTTCAAAGCAAATTTGACTTTCATGTACGCCATATTGACAATTCATTCAAAGGTTTAAATAAATAATAAGCATGTCATATCTCACAAGACAGAAAACGAATATTATTATTTGTAAACTCGTCAGAACGTTTCAGGGTAGGAGAATTTTCTTCATTAAAAATTCAAATCTATGTAAATCTCCCAACAGTTGTGGAAAAGCTAATAAATTTGTAGATAAATGGCCTTATCAAAACATTTGGGGTACATGCAATTTAAGAGGATACAAATCATTTGTCATATACCTACTATAACAAGTGTGCTGCGGAAACCACAGGATGGAGCCTCGAAGACTCGGAGCTGGTTAACAAGCTTCTAGTTTTTTTATACCACTAAGGTGGCAGACAAGCATACAACCCACCAGTTGTACTGGTGGTCACCGTAGCTGGCAAGTTTAAAGCTAGTGTGTGATTTAAATTAAGATAGGTAGGTACTAAGTAGTGTATCTAAATATATATAACTCCAAGGTGACTAACTGACTGACATAGTGATCTATCAACGCGCAGCCTGATCCGTCCAGTGGTTTGACTGGACGGATCAGGCTGAAATTTGGCATGCAGGTAGATGTTATGACGTAGGCATTCGCTAAGAAAGGATTTTGATAAATTCTACCTCTAAGGGGATAAAATACGGGAAGCGGGAACGGGAATAAATTTTACGCGGGCGAAGCCGCGGGCATCAGCTAGTGGTAGATAAAAAAGCAGATTGTAAAAAGGCTCGATAACACGGAGCAAGCTTACAAATGCTCGCGTACTTGCTCGCTTGTAGCTTGTAAGCTCGCTCCTGTCGTCGAAGCTAAGTGTAGACACTACATACTACTTTTTATCCCAGAAAATATTATGTAATTCCCACGGAAATATTAAATCTACACGACAGAAGCATTGACGTCCTTCAGTATTAAATATAACGATACTATAAAAGCGGAACCATTACTTACTCGATCTGTTTTATTACAGACATACCAATTCTATCTTGCATTTTATTCGATACCAACGTAAGCGAAGTTAAGCGAGATAAACCGATTACATTGAATTTCTTAAGATCATTCTACGAATACGACTGCCATCAACTCGGTCATAACTCGATTATTGAGGAGCGAAACTGGATTTTGCATACTAAAATGTTCTTACTGAAGAGTTTAATAAAAGTACCTATGTAAATTTATGCAGTCACATTGCAGTACTCCTTTTATTTAAGTGATATAATAATAGACTGCCTTATCTTTACATTGTCCAATACTCGTTACTCCTCCTTTATCACTTAGGTAAATACCTATTTTATTTATAAATACATACATGCATATATGGTCCTCACATTTTACCTTTTTTTTTTAGAATTTGTCCTACGTAATAGGTGGTGAGCCGTATTGTCGTGTTGAGATGGACAGGCTTGCTTGCTTGCTGTTGAAATTTTTCAAGCCGCCTAAACTGCCTTTAACTTCAATGCCTTTAATTAAATCAACTATCTTACTACTTTTTATTGCATTATCTCTCTTCAGATGAACCGACGACCTAAAAAAGGTCGCAGTGAAACGGGATGCAGAAGACGCAGGATCGTGTGTTGGGGAGTAAACTAGGAGAGGTTCAACGACGTATTAAAATTAGACACGTCATGCACGAACATCACGGCTTTCAGAATCAGCAGATCTTTTAGACATTAAAAAAAAGAATTTCTATAAAATTATCTATGGCAGCATGTATGAAAAGTAAGGCAATTGCCTGACGTTTTTGTTGCCATTTTTCAGTGTAGGTAACGCATCTATAGTTTTTATATATCATTGGAGATGTCTACATCCAGCAGTGGAGTGCTATAGGCTAATTTGATTTATTGATATCTCATCACTTTTATACTTAGGTACTAATCTTAAATGTTCGCTTTTATTAGAATCTCCCTCGTTAATTCATTGTCAAATTGTTTTCTCTGCAACTTTCCTTGTTTTAGAAAATGAGGAAACGTGCAGATTGAAAATGTATGATTTAATTACGTGAAATTTATATATGCTTTTACAAGCTCGTCTTCAAAATAAATGAAACTGAAGTGCCTTTGTAATGGTACAGTCAGCAACGAAAATTTACTCTAGTCTAACATAGCTCATTGTACTCTTCATTCATAGTTATTAAGTTCTTATTAAAAATACTGTATGTTATAGTGTGCAATAAAGCACATCTATCTTATACCATCTATCTTTATTATGATTATTATTTATTTCAATATATTTATGCTACTAATGAAGTCGGCTATGAACGTGGTAAACCTTTTTCGATAAAAGTTTCCGTGAGATCTAATTATTCTGGCGTTTATTATCAACGCAATAACAATCAAAGTTACTTTGAAACTCGTAATTACTTTGGCCTCACGTTCGCACCGGGCGGCGATCAATCGGAGGTGAGTTGAGATAACACATACTTGATACGTGGTATGACCTTCAAATGAACTTCAACCGTAGAATGATAGACACAATATTAGGGTTCCTTACGAAAACGGCACTTTGATGGATATATTTTTTCCATTTATTAATAATGATATACTATCAATACAGCAATACGCATCGGCATAAGAAATGTCATTATCAATCATACAAATTCTTGAAACTTCGCTGTCCGTCTTACTGTCTGTCAGTCCATCTCAGGAACCGAGTTATCTAGAGGACTGAAACTATCACAGATGATGTATTTCTGTGACTGCTATAACATACTTAAATCGAAAAAAAGAGGGGATTAAGGGAGGCTCCCATACAAAGGCATTTTTGGTACGGATCCTTCTGTGCGCGAGTCCAACTCACACTTAGCCAATTTTTTTCTACTTAGTAGGTACACAGAAAGCCATAAAATTAATTAACTACAGTTTTCGGCTCATGGCATTCGGATTTATATCTACTTTTGAGACTGCAGTGTACATCTATACTAAGTAGCGATTGTTGCATTTTCTACAAACCTCTGTGGTTTGCAAATGTAATATGTATGGTAATAGTATAATGAAATGATTTTGTGATATGGTAAATAAAAAAAAAGTAGAAGATTTCAATTTAAGAATCAGAGTTATTAAATAAATATTCATCAATTTTCAATGAAAATGTGTTAAATGACGAGAAAATAATTTAAAAATGAATACTAACTACGAACTAGTTTATTTCCTATTCAGTTAATACTAGGAATATTAATCTAGTTTGATTAAAATACGAGCTTTCGTATGCGATGGAAACCATTCTAATAGTCTTTCTACAACCACTATGCAGTTGAAATTCTTAATGAGATCGCTTTGAAACTGAAATTAGTTATACCGAATTGCTATTGATCTAGAGTCTAAATGGCGAAGTAAGAAGTAAATTCTATTAATTTGGCTATAGACTGTACTAAATAATTTAATTAATCTTTATTTGTATTCCGTACACAAAGGATACTAACGGGGCATATTACTGAGACTTCACTGTCCGTCTATCTGTCTGTCTGTCACCACACTGTATCTCATAAACGATAGCTAGACAGTTGAAATTGTAAGAGAATAGATGCTGTAGTTGTTTCTGACCCGTAATAACAACAATTAATATTAACTAAAATCAGAAAATCGATTAATCTCAAGAAGGCTTCAATACAACTACCTAACGTGAATTTTATCGTTTTTCGCTACGGAACCCTCCTAGCGCGATTCCAACTCGTACTTTTCCAGCTTATCTAGATTCATACATTATTAGTACTTAAAAAACATAAATACAAACTTCGAAACCAACCCTTACCGAACAGAGACTCATATAATATTCATGAGAAATAAATACACTCATTTTTTGTAACTTTTTGGGTTACAGTTATAACCTCGGAATACCAAGCTTTTTATTGAAACATTTCAACAGATTTACATTATAACTCCTTAAGATCATTTCATCAAAGTAAAATTTTAGTATGACACCAAAGTTTGATAATTTTATTAAAAGGAAATGCATTTTTGAAAATCCTGTTGCGCGTGCCATCATATTTCCAAACTTTATCATTCATTAATACTAATCATTATTATTTAAAAAGGCCCCGTGTGTCGACAGGAGCCCTGTGTGCTGACGGGAAAGAGTAAAAAATGCCGCCACCTCAATTCATCTCGAGGGTGTCGTAAGAGGCGACTAGAAGGAAACCTCGACATGAAACCCGGTTGTCAGTGAAATGACAATCATTAAGTTAAGTTGAATGCCTTGTCCTGGGACATCCTTCCGAGGGCTTACCCGGGGCTCACAACCATAGGCTGTTGGGCGTTACGTGAGGTTTTTTAGTCGGTAGGAGTCCGGCATAACATCCATGAGGATTTTCCCTCACGTAAAAAAAAAAAAAAAAAAAAAAAAAAAAAAAAAAAAATGCCTTATGGGCGGCTTGAAAATTTTCAACTGTGGGTCGCGGCGACCTGCGCCTGTTCATTTCAACACGGCAATAGGCTCACCACCTATTACGTGGGACATAAAACTATAAGGTGAAAATTAAATGTAGGCGTATACTGAAAAAAAGCTTGTGGGTAGTTGTGACATAAACACTTATTTTTCAATCGCTCTATAATAAATATTAAATTAAAATTATTTAAACCAGTAATTATTAATTTAATGGTGAAAATCATAAATTATTAGTGATCACCTACCAGTGTGAGTGTTATCTCCCTTCAAAATACTGCACTTATATAATATCACTAAAGTGCCTAACATGGAGTCAAGCATCAAACAGTCAATGGCAAACTTCAGATCTATGTTCCAAGACCAATTGGCTATTTTTGAAGCAAGGTTATCAAGCAACACTGCACCCGATTCTTCCAATTTGGTGGCTGAGTTCACTGCATTCAAGAACTTCACTTTAACTGCCTTAAACCTACTTCAGCAGCAGGTGGATCATCTGTCTCGCAGGGTAGACAGTATAGAAACACGTAGTCGCCGCAAAATGCTACTCCTGCATGGTGTGAATGAGCTGGCTACAGAGGATACAGCGGATACGGTGGTGAGTGTGGTGAAACAGCAGCTTCACATTGATAATTTTGTAGCAGCTGATGTCCAACGCTGCCATCGAATGGGGCGACCATCTGCCCCACAGAAGCCCAGACCAATACTGGTTAAATTTAACAAGGTTTCTGTTCGTGATAGCATCTGGTTCACGAAAACTAAACTCAAGGGCTCTGGCGTAACAATTTCAGAGTTTCTCACGAAGCCCCGGCACGAGGCATTTATGGCTGCACGGGAACGATTCGGCTTAAGCAAGTGCTGGACACGAGAGGGCCTTATCCACATAACGGCGCCTGATGGGACGCGTCATCGTATCTCTTCTCTCCAAGAACTGCACGAATTAAAAATGCCTTCGGCTGTGTCAAAGGAAGCGGAGCAAATTCATAAAGGTCCAAGGTCTGCAAGCGCCAGTGCCAAGCCCAGGCGCAATGCAGCGGCGAAAAAATAACAGTATCTGTTTATACTATCGATTGATACCGTGATTACTTAGGCGATCACTTGTTACTTTTACTTTTGTTTATTTTCACTTTCACTCTCGTAATTTAACACGAATCATAATGTTTTGTTCACGTTTTGGCGTTTGTTTTGTGTTGTGGCGTGATTGTCATTGTCACTGTCAGTTTAAATTTGTCCATTTTCGGATAGGCAAAGGCAATTTGAGCCATACAGCCTAGTCTTATAAGTAGCGTTAATAAATTACTAAGCAATCAGTTTTCTGTCATAGACTGTTTTCCAAAGATTGCTTAGTCATAGAGAACTCTGTTTAGTTTTGATAAATGCATTTTTTATTTTTTTATTTTTATTTCTCTATGTATTACGAGTAAATTATTTGATGTTTGGATTTTGGATAGATAATTGGTTTTTAGTTATTATTGATATTTTAATCTGTGTTTTTAGCACTCAACTGGTGGATGGACACTGCTGTGTACATACGCACCACTTTTTGTTTTTGTATTATTGTTTATATTGAGATTTTTATTTTATTAGTAAATATTTATATATTTTATTTATATATTTAATTTATATTTATATATATTTAGTGTATGTCATTGCCAATTACTACAAATGATAGCATAGTAAGGACTCCTTCACTTGCAGACGAGCTCGAATCGCATTTATCTAATGTGCCTCTGAATTTTAATGTTGTGCATATTAATGCTCAGAGTATTAACGCCCATTTCCCCGGTATGCTGGCAAACTTAAGTAATAAAAACATCCATGCAATTCTTGTATCCGAGACCTGGTTAAGGCCATATATGTCTTCTCTTCCTGTCAATCTGCCAGGTTATCATCTAATAAGGAATGATCGTTCGGATTGCGATGGTGGTGGTGTTGCTATCTATTTGAGATCTCAAATTCCTTATAAAGTTTTACAGATATCAGCTCAGCCGCCGCCATCGGATTCGGGTGAGTTCATCTTTATTGAAATAGAGCTCCATCACATCAAGGTACTTCTTGGTGTTTACTACAGCCCCTCCTCACGAGTTAACTATTTCTCTTCTTTCGAACTCATGTTGGAAAACCTGGTACCATCCTATGAACATAGCATAATACTAGGTGATTTTAACACTTGTCTTGTGAAAAGTGACCCTCTCTCTCTCTCACGATCTTTAAAGCTTCGTAATATTTTAGACTCTTCTAATCTTTCTGTCCTTCCATTGAATACTACTCATCACTTTCCAAACTGCGCTCCTTCCCTCATTGACCTCATTATCGTTTCGTCTGATGTGCATGTAGCCAAACACGGTCAATGCACAGCTGACATCTTTTCCTATCACGATCTCATCTTTCTTTCTTACAAAGTTCGTCCCCCTAAGGCAAAGTCTAAGGTGTTAATGCAGCGAAACTTCAGTCGGATGAATGTTGAAAAACTAAGGGCAGACGTAATTAATATTGATTGGACTTCGTTGTACAATTCTGGTTCCGTTGATGATAAGGTTACCATTCTAAATTGCAACTTAATCAAGCTATATGATATTCATGCACCTATCCGTGCAGTAAAAATAAAACACACTCCGTCGCCTTGGCTCACTACAGAAATCAAGGAATTAATTAATAAAAAAGGTAGGGCAAAATCTAAATTCAAATACCAACCGAATGAGTACAATCGGGAGAGATATGTGAGAATACGAAATCTCTGCAATAAGGTTTGTAGGAATGCACAACGCCAGCACATTCAAATGTCCATACAAAATGGAGATCCAGTTAGAATATGGAAATTTCTAAGAACCCTGGGAGTTGGCAAGTCAAAACAAAATGTAGATTCAAGGAATATTAATCTCGACGCTTTAAATAGGCACTTCTCAACTTTTTCGAGCTTTGATGATACTACCAAAACTAACACACTTAATAGTCTTTCACAGCTTCCAACTCCCGGATATCAATCATTTACATTTAATCAGTTCACGGCGTGTGATGTTAAGAGGAGCATTACGTCTTTGGCGTCTAATGCAGTCGGTAATGACTGTATTAGCCGCAACATGATCATGCCTATCCTTGATGAAGTGTTACCAGTCATCTGTGATATTTTAAATCATTCTGTTTCCAGTGGCATATTTCCAACGATCTGGAAGCTAGCCCAAATCATACCCTTACCAAAAAAGTCTAGCCCTTCTTCTTTCTCCGATTACCGTCCTATCTCTATCTTGCCTTTTCTCTCTAAAGTTCTTGAACGTCTTGTTCACACGCAACTTAACTCCTTTCTCAGTACAAATCTTCTTTTAAACCCTTACCAATCTGGTTTCCGGTCAGGGCACAGTACAGTTACAGCCCTCATTAACATTACGGATGACATCAGGATGGGCATGGAGAATGGAAAGCTTACATTACTGACGTTACTTGATTTCAGTAATGCTTTTGGTACTGTAGATTTTCGTATAATGCTTGAAATTCTACGCTCTATTAACATATCTCCACCAGTGATTGATTGGTTTCGCAGTTACCTGTATGGTCGCCAACAACGTATATGTATTGATGATTCGGTTTCCTCCTGGAGCAATATCGGAGTTGGTGTACCGCAGGGTGGCGTTTTGTCTCCTCTATTGTTCGCAATTTTTATTAATTCCATTACAAAACAACTAATTTCATCCTACCACCTTTATGCAGACGATTTGCAAATATACTCGCAAGCTACTTTAAATGACATTCATGAGGCTTTTACCGTGGTGAATTGTGATTTGGAACGTATCTGTGCCTGGAGTAACAGCTATGGTCTGAAAGTGAACCCTACTAAAACTCAGGTAATCCTTATAGGCAGTACCGGGATGATTCGTAAAGTGAACTGGGCACAGTTGCCACAAATAGTCTTTAACGGGATGCCGCTACCTTTGAGTGATAAGGTCAAAAACCTAGGGATTTATTTTGATAAGACGCTATCCTGGGGGCCACAATTGCAGGAAGTTAATCGCAAATTGTTTGCCTCAGCTGGCTCTTTGCGTAAACTGCGCAGCCTTCTTCCGATTTCGACGAAGATTTCGCTTGCACAATCGTTACTTCTTCCAATCTTAGACTATGCTGATGCCAGCTACCTTGATCTCACGGAGGAGCAATTAAATAAACTTGAGCGCCTTCAAAATTTCTGTATAAGGTTCATATTTGGTTTACGCAAATATGATCACGTTTCTGAATACCGCAATCAACTCAGGTGGCTCCCGATTCGCCTTCGACGTAATACTCACATCCTTTCTTTACTATATAATATATTATTTAACCCTCTCACTCCCTATTATCTCAAAGAACGGTTCGAGTTTCTAGGAAACAAGCACTCTAGGTACCTGCGATCGACGGAGAACTTAAGCCTGCTTATACCAGTGCATTCAACAAACTTTCTTGATAAATCTTTTACAGTTGAAGCAGCACGATTGTGGAATGCACTCCCGGTTACTATCAGACGAGCTCAAACGTTGGTAACGTTTAAGGCGGGGGTGAAAGAATATTATCTTTCCCTTTAAGCTAGCTATATACTGAGCTATGTATATGTATTTTTATATGTATGTAAGTATGTATATAATTATGTATGTAGGTATGTATTTATGTATCTATTTATGTATGTATGTTAAGTGTGTGTATCTATGTATACTATATATTATGTGTAATGTGTAAGTATGCATTGTTGTGAAGAGATTATCAATATTGCATTTGTCACCAGTTTAGAAAGCCCGATATTTAATTTCTCATACAGTCATGTCCATCTAAAGGTTGCCTGGCAGAGATTGCTGTTTGCAATAAGGCCGCCCATTGTACCTTCTTAATATTTGTAACGTCTAGTTTTAAGTTTAATTTTCTTTGGTGTACAATAAAGCATATTATTATTATTATTATACTATGCCTCTGTCTTCCCCTTCGTGGACAAAGGCGTGACTATATGTATGTATGTATGTTTTATAAATGAGAAGGTTTAAAAATATGTTTGTTACTCAATCTAGCTTTAAAAACACGGATCGCACTGAAATTTAGTACAAGAACCTCCTGCACTAAAAACGACCTTAACGTAGCTACTGGCAGTGCGATTAAGATGGCAGAATTTTATGCCCAAACTATCTGAAAGTCAATAAAGAGTGAATCATTGACACGAAAGAAGAAGAAGAAGTACAAGAATAGTCTGGAATAACACATTATGCTTAATTTTATCCCGGGAATTACGTTCCCATGAGAAGCGGTAATGGGAACTGAATTCGCGTGCGAAACAGCGAGCATCATTCATCGAAAACAATAAAATTGGCACGAATGAACAAAGAAGAGCGATGTATTTTTAAATGCCAAAGGGAAAAAATGGATGATACAAATTGAAAAGTGGAAAAGTCAGTGACCTGAAACTAGCTATATAGCCTTTTCGCCAGAGTGATATTGAATTTCCATTTTTCATACATATTATTAAGTAGGTATGTTAGGTTGACAGGGTAAGAATGCCTATGGCCATTTTTTGGATTAATAACCGGAGCTATACCTATAGGTAAACAAAGTTTCAATGAGTCATATATAATATTGAATCAGACATTACTGTCTTGTCGGAACGCGACTGCATTGGCCGCTCGACCGCTACTTACATTGTTCACGCGTCAGCCTTTTCCTTCAAGTTACTTGTTTATAACCCGTAGCTATCTATCTATAGATATTTTATTACACTTGTTGGTTAACAACATCTACTGTACAAAACAAATACTGGCAATCGAGATCAACGGCTTAACGTGCCTTTTTAAGCCCGAAAACGCTTGTAAATAGAAACGCCACAAAGTAGTCACCCATCCGAGGACCAACCACAGTGAAGTAGCTTACTGCAGTGATTGATTACAGAACACGGCAGCAAGCAACACACGAATAATATTCTGTAGTAATTTCTGATGTATTTATAGGTATCATCATTTTATTAATTCACAAAGGGGCCATTGTCATGAGCTTAAATACCACTGAAATAATAATTTCAGTGCTGAATGAGGAAATATTGTTCCGCGGAGCTCATTGCATGTTTTATCTAGATTTTCGTCGTGTTGAATGGCATTTCTGTGTCAATTTTATTATTGCCTACTTAATGCCGGATTGCATTTTATGTGTAAGCATATGATTTAGTAAAGTGCTGAGCCTTAGATATTATAAAGTACAGTCCGCCATATCCCAGTAGTTTCATTGTCTAGCTGAATGATGGAACTCTTGAGACAAAAATATTCCAGTAGTTCCATGGAATAACATGGATTTTAATACATGAGACATTTAGTCTTATTAGTTCCGGTACAGTTACAATCGCAAGCGACTTTGAAAGTATTTCAATATTAACGGCCTCTGAACTACGGATTATGTCGATTTGTGTACATTTATCATGAAAATCTATACTAATATACTAATAATATTATAAAGAGGAAAGATTTGATTGCTTGTTTGTTCGTTTGCATCGAATAGGCTCCGAAACTAATAGACCGATTTGAAAAATTATTTCACTGTTAGGCAGCTAGACCCTTCCCGGTGAATATAGGCTATATTTTATTTTCATATTCCCACGGGAACATGAGCTACGTGGATAAAACCGCGTGACGTCCTCTAGTTTATGATGAATTAGTGGGAGGTCCGGTGGGAGCTGTAATACCTTGTCGTTCACAAGTTGAGTGGGCCAGACTACGGTATGAAATATTATTAGTACTAAAGCAGTGTGGTCCGGAGCAGTGATCGATATTTACACGTCTATTTACATTTTTCGTTAAACCAGGCACGGTTTAGTGAAAGAAGACCTACGTGCATCCCTCCCCTAGAACATCCTTCCGAGGACTTACCCGGAACTCTCAGCTGTATACAGTTGTAAAGCGCCTTATGGTTTTAGTCAGAGTGGGAGACCGGAATTGCACTCAAAAAGCGTGATAGGACCGAACCGGCCAATTACAGACTTTAAATAGCCTATCGGCCAACCAACTTTTACAGTCTATTTACTAAAATGTGCCTAGCTGATGAATTTTGTGAATATTTAACAGCGTTAAGTCGTTAAGTCCCGACGTTGGGTGCGACGCAGTAAACGGGTTAGACCCGTCATTTGGTGAAGCTCGATAGAACCTTTTTATGATTGGACAATTTTGTTAAAGGTTGCAACAGAATTTTCTTTAGGCATTCGTTCTGATAGTAAAGTTTCATAATGAATCAGCAGAATTGTAACATTTATGTGGCCCTAAATGTTTTCAAAAATTGCGAAATATTAGGAATAAAATATTTTTTTCTACGCGTTATATAATAGCTTTGTTATGTAAGTCTTTGTAAATATTTATTCTATGTATGTTTTTCTTGAAAAAAATGAATATGAAAATAAATAATTAGGTAGATATTATACCTATCACCTGGCAAAAACGTTTCATACCGATGTGAAAGACAACCAAAGATTGATCTAGTATATAAAGAAAGTAAGAAAGTCGAGCAAAAATTATTTCACGTCACCTTTATATTGGTTGGAGGTACTTACTGTATGTAATAAAACTGCCAACGACAAAATGTCAAGCGATTCCCAAAACGTGATTGCGCGAAAATTATTTTTACCAAATCCTTTTACAGCTACAGATTTTTCCTCTTCGAATTTAATCGAATATTCTTAGAAAAGCAACTGGAGAACCTCATAAGTATATATTTTCATCCCAAAATATCACACGATACCCGAGGCGATAGAGGTTACCCGAGTTCTCGCCTGCAGAGCCAAGGGAAAATGTTCGTTTAACATGTTAATGAATAACTAAGTCAATTATTGCGTTGGTAAATGAAGTTACACAGTACAAATACCTATTTTGTGGTACAAATTAACAAAATACGTTATACCTATGAGGTCTGTCTTCAAAAAGGACAAAAAGGGGTTCAAATGAAATCATTATTGTTGGCATAAGTTGACGAAAAATGATAGCTGAAAATAGATAAAAATGATAGCCAAAAAATTTATAGATAGTTGATTTGATTGATGACAATAGTGTATTACCAACTGGCAGACGTCACGCAGTTTTACCCACGTAGTTTCCGTTCCCGTGGGAATACGGGAATATAATATAGTCTATATAACCCGAGGATAGTTAAGCTTCCCAACAGTAAAGGATTTTTTCAAATACCTAGGTTTAGTAGTTTCGGAGCCTATTCGATGCAAACAAACAATAAATAAAATCTCTTTAAAATATTAGTACAGACAAATTGTCAAGTGAAATATATTGTTCTGTTGTTAGTGTACAACAAACTAATGATAAATTTATTGAATCAAAATTACCAAGAATATAAAACGCTGTCAACTAAAACTTAGAATGTTCGTAGCTCTCAACCTTTATATCAAGAGCGCATTATTGTAGCGAGTTATCTGATGCTAGCGGACGTCACGCGGTTTCACCCGCGTAATTCCCGTTCCCGTGGGAATACGGAAATAAAATATAGCCTATGTTCACCGCAAAGAGTGTAGCTTCCCAATAGTGAAAGAATTTTTTAAATCGGTCCAGTAGTTCCGGAGCCTATTCGTTACAAACAAACAAACAAACAGACAAAAAAACAAAAAACAAATCTTTCCTCTTTATAATATTAGTATAGATAATAATAGCCTAACAGACAGACAGGTACTTCAGTATTTATAGAGATGTTACTAAACTCCAAGTTACGAGTACTTTGTTAGTTTTCAGAACCGAAGTAGTTGGCTTTTAGTAGCTGAACTTTTATCTTCTTTTACTATCACTTCAGACTATTTTGTCTTCAATTCCGAGTAAAACAATAGGATTTTCTTTCTTTGACAATATTGTACTATCTACTAAAGCTAGTCTTTGAAACAGTGGAGATGTTATTTGTTCAACAGATCAGAGATAATTCGCGATAGATGAGATTGTAACAAAATAACACCATATTTTTTGGGACATCTTGCAGAATGCTGTCTAGCCCAAATAAAGCTGATCTTACTTTTAATATAAATGCGAAAGTTTGTGAGTGTGGATGTTTGTTTCTCTTTCACGCTCTAACGGCTAAACGGATCTGGCTAAAATTAGGTGCAGTGTTATATCATAGTCTGGTATAATACATAGGCTACTTTTTATCCCGGTAATAAGTTCCCATGGGAAGCAGTTTTACGCTTGCGAAGCCGCGGGCAATGGCTAGCTATCATAATATTGTGGATTGAGAGAATCATTAATGTAATTACGAGCCCTTACAAATATTACTATTATAAAATTGGAAAGTGTGTGTGTTTTTGCGTTCCGTACCCAAAGGTTTAAAACGGAACCCTATTCATGAGATTTCGCTGTCCGTCTGTCTGTCAGTCCGTCATGAGGCTGTATCTCAGGAGCTGTGATAGTTAGAGAACTGAAATTTTCATAGACAATGTATTTCTGTTGCCGCTATATTAACTAATATCAATAAAATAATAATAATTAAGTGAGGCTCCCATTCAACAAACGTGATTTTTTGCTTTTTTGGTACGTAAACCACGGTTTGGTGGTTTATTAACTGTCATGTTATACTGGGACCATCGGCATAACATTCACATGACTGCCACGGTGGCGTACCTAGTCGGTAGTGTAACCGCCTGCCGCGCGTGAGGTCCTATGTTCGATTCCTGGGTCGGTTCAATTATTTGTGTGATACACAAATGATTGTTTCGGAGTTTGTGTGTTTTCTATGTATTTTATGTATGTATTGAAAATTATATACAACTACTAGCTGATGTCCGCAGCTACGCTCGCGTTAAATTTGTTCCCGTTCTCGCTTCCCGAAGGGACTTATACCCGGGAAAAAAGTAGCCTATGTGTTATTCCAGACTATAATGTATGCTCGTTCCAAATTTCAGCTAGATCCGTTCAGCCGTTCGAGCGTGAAAGAGTAACAAACATCCACACTTACAAACTTTCACATATATAATATTAGTAAGATTAGTAAGAAGTAAGATGTATATCAGTCGTCTAGATCCCATAGCACAAGCTTATATTAGCTTAATACGTTCGTACGGGCTACGTTCGTACGTCCACAAATATTTATTTATTTAATATTCCTTCCGAAGCACGAAACGGTCGCAAATAAATATCACAAAGTGGTCACGTGGTTAGTCACATATCCAAGAACCTACCTTATCTAAAGTTGCTTACAACTGCTTACTTTTTTTTAACAATCACTGCAGATTGTCTTAAAACATTGAGTTCACGGGGCCTATTGTTTGTTTGTCTATTATTCCATTAACAATAAGGAACGTGATTTAAAAAATGGACGCTAGTTAAATGTTTGGCGAGTCCCATAGACTACTTTATATCCCGGATAAACATTTTAATCCCTCGGGAAAACACGTTTACGTGATAACCTAATTCCACAACCCGGTGCCGCGGACATCCTCTCGTAAATAAATACAGGTTATATAATTTGTTGCCTTTTGAAGTTACTTACCATCCTTTGAATAATAAAAATATGGAAGTTCGTGGAGGTGTTTGTTACCAAGGGCTGAACAAATCTGGCAAAATTTTGGTCCAAAGATAGAACATAGTCTACTTTTTATCCCTGTAGGTACCAAATGTTCCAATAGAATGCGGTGATTGAACAAAATTCAGCACGGGCGAAGCCTCTGGCAACAACTAGTGTAATTACAATGGCTGCAAGTTTGTTTAAAAAAATGTCTTAAAATTTATCTTAAATTTTGTTTCTTTCTGACATTCTTATCAGTCATCTTGGTTTTTACACTTACTTTGTAGCATTGAAGAACGAAAAACAGATTAAATTAGTTCTTGTCTTACCTGAAACAATATAAAAAAGGTTAAAAATAAATTTAAATATCAGTTTCGTTACGTTATGTGCTGCAAAATAGAATTAGCATAGCCATTTTATAGCTATAATTTAATTAGTAACCCAACTGGTCCCGACTTATATAAGGTGAAAAAAAAATTGCTAAAGAAGAAAATGAATGTATTTTTCGTGCGTGCCTTTTCATTGCTGTATTGTTATTCTGGTTAATTAATACCTTTTCTATGGTTTTCACAAAGAAGTTAGACTTTTTGTGCGCACTATTTATTAGTCGTACAACGTACCTACTGCGTCATTACTTTTAATTGAAGACCTTAATTCCTCGAAATATTGTAGAAAATTCTCTATGCTATAAGGTCAAAAGGTTTACGCTACTAAAAAGTTTACCTCAGACAGTATAAACATTATTAGCGTAAAAAAATTACGGGTAAAATGTCTTTTGTTTCACATTTGTCGTTTCTAAATATATGAAGTTTGTGACATTTCGCCCGTAATATTTACGAGTGAAACGTCACTCATTGACGTCATAATATTTAGTATGATCGAGAATTTGTGCCCTGATGCTATTCTTTTAAGGTTTCACCTGGGACTCCTGACTGTATATTGAAGATTATATTGTCTTTAAAGTGCACCATTTGGTTTTAAATAGTAGGAGACCAGGCATCTTTAAGATTTTCATTAAAAAAAATCTTTAATTCAGTTTAGGATTTTTCTCTTTAGGTGGAACCCAAATGAAATTTACTTACTAACAGTCTTTACCATGACCTGTAATCTATTTCAGTACCTTGAAAGCACGAAAAACCCCATCAAACCCGAATAAAACAAACAGTGCACTGTAGAATTGAACACAACAATTCTGTATGAGCATCTAAAATTTAAGCGCGTTCTCTCTGCATTCCGTGTAAATTGTACATTTACATATTCCGGAATACATTTGTACATTGCGGCAATTGTATAGCAATCGAGGGAAGTGAAGATGACTGTCAGAACGACTAATGGGGTACTGTAAAATATTGTTTTCAGTTCACATATCACGGTGAGGGTTCTTTTTAGGATTTATTTATTTTATTTCTTTATTTTAAACTTTAGCACATAGTACAAGGTGGATTTAATGCCTTAGGCATTTTCTACCAGTCTACCCGAGGGTGATGCAGAGATAAGATTAAGTAGATGCTCAGAGATATGTCGAGAACTGTTTATTAAATCCAAAAATAGGTCATATTAAAGTAGACAATGTGATATAACATACATAAATATAAATACATACATAAAAAATACATAGGTACGCACATACAGTCATACATACATACATAAATAAACATTAAAAAACAGTAAATCATAGATGAGAGAAAGGATTCTATAATCAAATGTAAACTCTTGTGTTATCTTTGGTATAATTATACTCTTTTTTACGGTTCCGTACCCAAAAGGTAAATACTGTACTCCATTACTGAAACTTTGTTGTTTGTCAATCTATTTATCTCTAAGCTGTATCTCATGAACCGTTAAAATATCCACAGTTCTAAAAATAGTAAAAAGAGATTAACCTTGATTACGAGTAAGAATCGGTTCCATACCTTAGAATTTTAAAAAATTGCTCCAATTTCTTTCACAAAATATAGACCAGTATCTAGTTTAACAAATGTGCATAACGCTGAATGCAAAGCTCTAACAACTTCATAATTACAGGGATAGTAGACGCTTGTTTATGGGAGCGTATACACTGCACAAAATAAAATGCAGGGTAGTAAAACTAACGATGCCCGCAGTGACACCAATCTACCTAACGGTCACCGGTGAGGGTGACAGTCGCGTAATTACTGAGTGACCGTCACTTACGATGAAGCTTCTCTGTTTCAATTATTGGTGCTGACTAATAAAGTGCACGATTTGTGGTAAAAGTAGGTATTTTTGTTCCCGAAAGTATTAATTAATGTTATGAAAATATTTCACTTTTATTGTATTCGTATCATTAATGTGCTAATAAGATTTTTGGGACCGATACCAGCCTTACCTGCAAGTGGTGCACTATCTGACTAACATACTAGTTACTAGGCTATGAGAAAGTAAACTCAAATAAAAATCCTGTAGCACCGGCCTGATCAGCTTAGTCAGTAAGGCCTATCACTCGATGGTCGACGCCATTGTCATGAAGCGTGTACACTGTAGAAATACGAGGAAAATACAGGGTAGAAAAGCTAATGATGCCCGCAGTGACACCAATGTTACTAACGTTCACTGCCGACAGTCGCGTAATGACTGAGTGACCGACCGTCACTCACGATCACGTCTCACTGTTTCAATTCATGGTGCTGACTAATGAAGTGCGTGTTTTAGGGTTTCGTATCTCAAAAGGGAAAACGGAGCCCATATATAGGATCATATTTTGGGGTACATCACCTTCTAAAATAGATTCAACCCAAAGGTTGCCTCACGGATATTGTTTTAAGCGATAAGGCCGCACAATGTTATGTTATTTTGTATTAAATTTCTGAATTGTTATATTATCTTGGAATCCTGTAAAGTATATACCTACCTACTAATTAAACAAATCTATACAAACATCATACATACATAGTATTATTCATAATTTTATTAAAATAAAATCGACATTTAAGCTCTCATACAAGAAACGTGCGTTTAACGTTTTTTGTCGTTTTTCGGTACAAAACCCTCCGTGCGCGAGTCCAACTCGCACTTGGCCGGTTTTTATTAGCTTTTGACGTGTGAAAAATACGTAATGGATGCTATGCCGGACTCTTACCGACTAAAAACTCCATCACACGTTTCCTACCTACTGCCTACACGGTTAGGAGCCCGTAAGCCCCACAAGTGGATATCCTTCCAAGGGCTTACCCGGGGTTTTATAAATAAATATACAGCTCGATGTTCTGCGAGCATTTGAAGCGTCTAGTTGTTGCCATTATTAAAATTTAAAAAATAAAATGTCAAAAAAGTCACGTTTGTTGTATGGGAGCCCCCCTTAAATATTTCGTACGTCCGTCCGTCCGTCTGTCTGTCTGTCCATCACGAGGCTGCATCTCAGGAACCGTGATACCACCTGATCCCTACCACCCAGAGAACTGTTGTCGCTATAACTGCAAATACTAAAAGTATGTCTGTGCGCGAGTGCGACTCGCACTTGGCCGGTTTTTAGGGTTCCGTAGCCAAATGGCAAAAATCAGAACCCTCATAGATTCGTCATGTATGTGTGTCTGTGTGTGAAAAAAAAAAATGTGTGTTCCCCCCATCTAACTTCTGAAGTAAAAGAATGATAAATCTAAAAAAAAGAAATGATGCAAACTTCCATAGAAAATTGGTTTGAACGAGATCTAGTAAGTATTTTATTTTTAATACGTCATAAACAGCAATTTCCGCTTTGCATTCAATACTGGCTGCTACAGAACCCTTCATGGGCGAGTCCGACTCGCACTTGGCTGGTTTTTTAAAGTAAATCCTGGTCTATATTTTGTAAAAGAATTCGGCGCATTTTTAAACATTTTAATTTACGAACCAACTCTGGCTCGTAATAAAGGTTCTCTTCCAGTCTAATGACCAATATTGAAATATCATTCTGACGTGTTAAAATTAGTGTAACTTACATTAAAGTCGGTATTATCAAATTAGTTATACTTTTTTTATTACATACATACATATATATATGGTCACGCCTTTATCCCCGAAAGGGTAGGCAGAGGCATATGATATGTGCCCACATTTCGCCTTATTAGAATTTGTCCCAGGTAATAGATTTTGAGCCGTATGGCCATGTTCACAATTTTAAGGTAAAATTTTCAAGCTGTCTATAAATGCCGTCAACTTGTTGTCAACAAAAAAAAATAAAACAGCGCGGATCATCGCAATCTGCGCTGGTCTATTTGAACACTGCAATAGGCTCTCAAACTATAACGTGTTTAATGTGAATACTATTTATCTCTTCCTCTCCTCTTTGGGGATAAAGTCATTATCAGTATGATTTATTTAGTTAGTAGGTAGGTATTTATTTTACAAGATGCCAAGATAATATTAAAATTCAGAAATGTAATACAAAATAACATAACATTGTGCGGCTTTATCGCTTAAAACAATATCCGTGAGGCAACGTTTGGGTTGAATCTATTTTATTAGAAGGTAATGTAACCCAAAATATGATCCTAAATGGGTTCCATTTTTCCTTTTGGGGTACGGAACCCTAAAACACTTACTTCATTAGTCAGCACCATGAATTGAAACAGTGAGTCGTGATCGTGAGTGACGGTCACTCAGTAATTACGCGACTGTCGGCAGTGACCGTTAGTGAGATTGGTGTCACTGCGGGCATCATTAGTTTTACTACCCTGCATTTTATTTTGTGCAGCGTCTATCCCTGTTTATGAAGCTGTTACTGCTTTGCATTCAGCGTAATGCACATTTTTAAAGTAAATACCGGTCTATATTTTATGAAAGAATTTGCAGATTTTTTTAAACTCATAAAATAACGAACCAACTCTGGCTCGTAATAAAAGTTAATCTCTTCCAGTCTAATGACAAATATTGAAATACCATTCTGACGTGTCGTGTCGTGACTAGGGATTGCAATCCGGAAAACCGGATCCGGTAATCCGGCGGATCCGGCATCATTTTTCGTCCACCGGATCCGGTACCAATACACCGCCGGATCCGGCGGCGACCGGATCCGGTGTTTGCATATTTTGACAAAATAACCATGCCGTCGCCAAGGATGGTACAAATGTAAAAAGCTTGCACTGCTCGCGAGTCGTTTGATTCACCCTTCAGTGTGTAACTTACAGGTTACGATGAGATGATACATACTAAAAGATCCGACATCTAGGACGTGAGGCGGAGAGAGGGTCGTGACAAAGGGCCTAATTTTAAGTCTTTCACCAATATCCCAAAAACAGTGCGTTGTGGCAAAACATGAAATAAAAACTTACAAAATTCTCCATAACTTTGATTCCATACAGTTCCCATATTCGCAACAGTTTTTTAACTACACTCTTCCGAAATGTAGAAATGATAGTGATTTAGCTTATTTCAACATTCGGTTGAGATTTTAAATGAAATATAGGTATAGTGTCAGAGAGGTAATTTGAAGAATAATGCCTGGGGTTACGAAGTTTTTACTGTTTGTCCCGCATTAATAATATTGCTTGCTAAAGGAGCAAAATATCACAAAGTATGCTATTATTTTTTTCTGAAACCTGTCAGTTACCCAAAACTAGATCTCTAGAGCTTTTCTTGTTGCAGAGGTTATACGAGCAGAATCAATTTTTGCTTACATGAATAGAAGCCTGATACTAAGTTTCCCACAGTGGTTTGGACGTTTGTTACTCAGGGATGCACGAACGATCACGGAGAATAGCTTTATCCTACTATCCTACTAATATTATAAATGTGAAAGTTTGTGAAGATGTTTGGATGTTTAGATGTTTGGATGTTTGTTACTCAATCACGCTCTAACGGCTAAACGGATTGGGCTGAAATTTGGCATAGAGATAGCTTACAGTCTGGAATAACACATAGGCTATCCCGAGAATCTGTTCCTACCGGAAAGCGGGAACGGGAACCAAATTTCACGCGGGCGAAGCCGCGCGCATCAGCTAGTAATATTATAATTGTGAACGTTTGTAAAGATGTTTCGAAGTTTGTTACTCAATCACGCTCTAACCGCTAACGGCTGAACCTGATCGGGTTGGAGTTTGTAACCGAGGTACATTGTAACGTAACATAGGCTACATTTCATCCCGGGAATATGTTCCTATGGGAAGCGGAACGCGAACCAAATTTCACGCGGACAAAACTCCAAGCATCAGGTAGTTTTCTATATATTTTGGAGCGTGTAGTTCATAAACGGTTGGAATTCTGTAAAAGTGTTTAGAACGAAAGTTATTGATACTTTATAAGCTTTAATTGTATCTTACCATATGTTTTGCTACAAAACACTGATTTAGGTATATAGCCGAAAAACTAAAAAAAAATGAATCTTTGTCACACCCGCCCTTTTTCCGGCACGCCTTATGAGATTAGTATGTTTTCTTCTTAAACAACCTAATTAAATTTCTAAAGAAACAGATTAGGTTCCCGTTCACTCTGCATTGCTTTGTGCTTTTTTGACTGGACTAATACCTTAACTTTAGATTTTAGATTTAGTTTTGGAAGATGAATATTTACGGCTCTTTAAAAAACAATCTTTAGTTTTATATAAAATTGAATCCGTATAAGCGGTATCGTTTTTCATTTTATACATGTTGGAATAAAAAAAAGAAAGCAAGTTATCTGGTTAACTCAATCCGGCCGGATCCGGTCGGACCCGGCCGGATTTGAGAAATCCGGTACGGATCCGGCCGGATTCAAAATGATACCGGATTGCAATCCCTAGAGTCGTGACGTGTCTTTTTTTATTTACTTATTAAAAACGGCTCAAAATCGCTTTTTTTGTGTGGCAGCCCCCCTTAAATGTTTTTTAAATATTTTTAGAACTTTGACCATTTCAACCGTCTGTCTATCACGCGGTTCATGAGATACAGCTTGTAGATAAATAGATTGACAGACAGCAAAGTTCCAGTAATGGGTCTCAGTTTTTACCCTTTGGGTTCGCAACCGTATAAGGGAGAATGTACCATAGAGAGTTTACATTTGATTACAGAATCTTTTCTCTCATCTATGATTTTTTGTTTTATGTTTATATATGTATGTATTTTTCTATGTAAGTATGTATGTATGTGTGTATCTATGTATTTTATTTATGTATGTATTTATTTATGTATGTCATATCACATTGTGTACTTAGATATGACCTCTTTTTTGATTTAATAAACAGTTCTCGACATATCTCTGAGCACCTACTTAATCTTGTCCCTGCATCACTCTCTGGTAGACTGGTAGAAAATGCCTAAGGCAATTAGTCCACTATGTGCTAAAGTTTAAAATAAATAAATAAACTCTAAAAAGAACCCTCACCGTGATAAGTGAAGTGAAAACAATATTTTACACTACCCCATTAGTCGTTCTGACAGTCATCTTCACTTCCCTCGATTGCTATAGAATTGCCGCAATGTACAAATGTATTCCGGAATATGTAAATGTACAATTTACAGGAAATGCAGAGAGAACGCGCTTAAATTTTAGATGCTCATACAGAATTGTTGTGTTCAATTCTACAGTGCACTGTGTGTTTATTCGGGTATGATGTTTTTTTTTTGACATTTTCAACTTTGCTAAAACAGATTAGAAGTCATGAATGATGATATAACTATAATTATAGACCACCAATAACATTATTATCCTACCTAATGGGAAAATCCTAAAGTAAAAGAAAGTTTTTATTATCTGTGAAAATTTTCATAAATGCCATGCCGGTCTTTCACAAGCAAATATATTTTTGGTCAGGAGTCCCAAAATTAGTTAGTTTTGTTTACCTTGAAAGAATAGCTTCAGGGCACGAATTCTCGATCATAATAAATATTAGGACATCAATGAGTGAGGTTTCACTCGTAGGTAAATGTAATAAATTTAGAAACGGCAAAATATGAAACGAAAGACATTTACCCGTATTTTTTTACGGTAATAATGTTTAATATACGTATTGTAAACTTTTTAGTAGCGTGAAACTTTCGACCTCATTGCATTGAGAATGTTCTACAATATTTCGAGAAATTAAGGTATGTAATTAAAAGCCATGACTGCAGCACGTTGTACGACTATTAGTGCCCACAAAAGGTGTAACTTCTTTGTGAAGACCTTAAAAAAACATAATATTAACCACAGTACAACAGAGCAGTGAGTAGGCATGTTCGTGGAAGACGTATGTTTTTTTTTAAATATATTTTTTTTTATAATTTTTTTTTATAAGAACTAAACAGCTGAGAACATAACCAGGTGAAATAGGAAAAGATCTTACACAGATAACCAAATTACACTCAATGCCATGCATAATTTACATTCATACATACATACATACATAACAACACGCCTGTCTCCCAGCGGGGTAGGCAGAGACTATGACTGTCCACTTGCTACGATTCTGGCAAACAACTTTCGCTTCTTCAACTTTCATAAGTGTCTTCATACATGCTCTTCGGTTAAGGGTACTCTTGACCTGGCCTGGCCTGGCCTTTTCTCAGAAGATTATCGATTTGATCGACATGAGTATGCCGAGGTCGGTAGTAGTCGGTAGTTTTTAAAAAAATTCGTAAAAAAACATATATTCGATCGAATTAAGTAACCTCCTCCTGTTTTAAAGTCGGTTAAAAAGTTAAATTGATTGAAGTATAAATAACACCCATTTGTTTTCGTTAAGGATTAAAAATGAGAACCAAAAAGGGGGCCAAGTGTGCCCAACGGGCTATTCCCGCCGAGACACCGGGACCGCAGGTCCCAGTGTTTACATACTACCACCCAAGGGTTGAGTACATCTGAATGACCGTCAAATTACACCAGCTTGGAGTCGACTGGTTAACCTCGGCGGGGTAGACCCCCGACAGTGTGAGTTCGTGTTTCAGTTTATATGCTCGTTTCCGAGAGAGATTTTCAATAGCGCGATTTAGAAATGTGTAAATTTTGAAATGTCTTTGTACTACCCGTTCGCTCTAACTTTGCCGCTGGCGTAGAGGCGTATACCCGAATTGTTAATTATACGAAGTAAATTGACAGTAGCTAATGTCACTTCGTCATAGAAAATACGCAACACTACAAGAAGAAGTGACATTAGTTGCTGTCAATTTACTTCGTCTAATCAAAAATTCGACTTTAGTATAGAGCCGAGCGGCAAAGTTAGAGCGAACGAGCAGTAATGTAATAATTTTGGTAGGATTTAATAAATCTTGTCTATTTTATGGAAGTTGCAGTTTAGAGATCGCATAGTCTGAATGCGGATCGTGGGTTCGATTTCCCCCACAATACAATTTTTTTTGTGGTAGGTACATAAATATTTGTGTCGAGAGTCTGCGTGTTTTATGAAAGTATTGCTATCTGACTATTGTGTATAGATATGATATAGACTCTCGACATAAATATTTATGGACCTCAATTTTTTTTGTATTGTGCTGGAAATCGAACCTACGATCCGCATTCAGACTATGCGATCTCTAAATCAATGAGTCAGTCGACTTCCATAAAAGGACAATTATTAGTTACTACCAAAATTGTTACATTACGAAGACATTTAAAAATTCATACACTTCTGAATCGCGCTATTGAAAATTTCTCTCCAAAACGAGTATATAAACTGAAACATGAACTCACACTGTCGGGGGTCTACCCCGCCGAGGTTGACCAGTCGACCCCAAGCTGGTGTAATTTGACGGTCATTCAGATGTACTCAACCCTTGGGTGGTAGTATGTAAACACTGGGACCTGCCGTCCCGGTGTCTCGGCGGGAATAGCCCGTTGGGCACACTTGGCCCCCTTTTTGGTTCGCATTTTTAACCCCGTAACGAAAACGAGAGGAATATTCATGTACCTATGTTTACTAGAGATACCTTTTTATACCACTAAGGTGGCAGATAAACATAGGTACATGAATATTCCTCTCGTTTTCGTTACGGGGTTAAAAATGCGAACCAAAAAGGGGGCCAAGTGTGCCCAACGGGCTATTACCGCTGCGGACCTTGAAAAAACCTTCTAAGACCCTTTTTTACAGAATCCCATCCTGTTGTTTTTTGGGAAAACCTGATGCATAGTGTGAGGATGACCAGCCCTGAAGCGATGATTAAAAGTAGCTGTGAGCATCATATCAAATTATTTTACAGACGGTGTAAAAAGCGTCACCCATACACTGTCGTCCGCGTATCACACATTCGTCAATGAATTTCATCAATTCAAAATTCATACAATGAATGCAGTTAATAAACTACATGTCACTCTCCTATCCAGCTTATCCATAATATGTAACATGCAACGGTCGAGTCACTCCACTGTCTAGCAACTAAGCTCCAATAAACTACCAGCCCACTTGGGAATAAAAATCTCATTCCAAGCTAAACTAAAGAATAGCTGTTTATCTACTCGCTTTGACGACTAAATAATTTTTCCTATTGAGTCTTCTAAATTCTATGAAAGAGATCTTATAATAAACTCTTTTCATACTTCACATAATGTAGAAAACTTTGAATGGGTTTTGTATATAGTAATTATTGACCCTTGCCCAGAAACTTGCTCGTTTCTTTAAAACTTGGCATAGAAAAAAGTCTTTTGTATTTTTGAGGTTATTTGGTAAATGTAAGACTTTTTTATTGTGGAATATAGCTGAGTAAGCTTTTTATTTAAAAAGAGCGTTTTATAAATAACTAGTGGACGTCACGCGATTTCACCCACGTAGTTCCCATTCCCGTGGAAATATGGGAATAAAATATAGCCTATGTTCCCCGCAAAGAGTGTAGCTTCTCAACAGTGAACGAATTTTTCAAATCGGTCCAGTAGTTTCGTAGCCTATTCGATGCAAACAAACAAACAATCAAATCTCTCCTCTATGTAATATTAGTATAGACTAGCATCAATAATCTGTACTCCTCACAATTCTGATGTGTTTTGGTTTTAATAGTAATCTGCCGATTTTGAAACGGTTATCCACAGTTTGATTTAGTACGTTGTGCAAGGTATAACCATGAAATCACGAGGGTTTTGTATTTTAGCTGCAGAAATGCATTTACTCGCATCGTCACCCAGCTGCGGGGGCAACAGGGCATAATAGACAGTACTATATTTAAGTCACGTTACATCTCGCGCAGTCTTAAGATTTTAAAAATTATGGAGTGAAAATGGTCGAAGGAACATTCACTTTTTATAGTCAGTACTAGATATGATTCGTGCTTATATAAGCACGAAGTAAATCTGAGCTCTCTAAAGTATATCAGAAAGCTCAGATTATCCTACAAGGCTTGAAGGTTGTCTGATAGAAGCAAAATATCATATTATTTAACACTAGCGGACGTTACGCGGTTTCACCCGCGTAACTCCCGTTTCCGTGGGAATACGGGAATAAAATATAGCCTATGTTCACCGGGAGAAGTGTAACATCCCAACAGTGAAATTTTTTTTTCAAATCAAAGTAGTTTTAGAGCCTATTCGATGCAAACAAACAAACAAACAAATATTTCCTCTTTATAATATTAGATAATATTTATACAAATTCAACGGCCTAGATCACTATCTCTGAAAATGCAAACCTAATTTTATAATAATAACGCGTGGAATTTTGTTCCCGTTTCCGCTTCCCATGGGAACTTTATTATATAATTGTCACATTTTCGACAAAATATTAATACTTCTGGTATTGCTATTCTCGGTATAAAAACCTAAGCGCTGTTGCAGATTATGATCTAAACTATACCGAATTTCAGCCAGAATCGTTCAGCATTTCAGTTAGACCGTGAAAGAGTTACAAACATCCAGACAATCCTCGCATCACACTTACAAACTTTCGCATTCACAACCTCTTACTAATGTAAGAGGTGGTAATTTTCGCATGAAATATCAATCGGTTTAAAGATTAACAACAATATTATTACTGCCTCTGTGGCGCAGTCGGTAGTGATACCGCCTGCGGCGCTGGAGGTCGTGGGATCGATTCCCACCGAAGACAAATATTTGTGTGACCCATAAATGTTTGTCTCAAGAGGTTGGGTGCTTCTATGTACAATATGAATGTATTTAAAAAGTATATAAGTATTAATATCCGTGGTCTGATACCCATAACACAAGCATCAACGTTATTCCTAGCTTACTTTGGGATCAGATAGCGTTAAGTGAGATGTTCGTGAATATTTATTTATTTTACTATTTATTATTAAGCTGTAAAGAAACAACTAGTAGGCACAGGCACCCGCACGGTATAGATAGGCACTATCAGTAGTTACAACCGACTGAGTGATAATCTACACTTCTACACCTACACTTAATATTATAAAGAGGAAAAAAATGGATTATTGTAAGTTTCTAATGCATAAACTCAAAAACTACTGTACTGATTTTAAAAATTCTTCCACAATTGGAAAGGTACATTCACCTTGAGTACCATAGGCTAAATTTTTTTCCCGTATACCCACGGTAACAGAAGCTACGCGAGTGAAGCGTCGTGACTTACTAATCTTACTTTTTACAAATGCGAAAGTTATTATTATAAATGCGAAAGTTTGTGAGAGTGGATGTGTGAATGTTTGTTACTCTTTCTCGCTTGAACCACTGAACTGATTTGGCTGAAATTTCGTACAGAAATACATTATAGTCTGGAATAACACATAGGCTACTTTTTATCCGGGAATAAGTTCCCGTGGGAAGCGACAACGGGAACAAATGTTACTCTGTCGAAGCTGCGGGCGTAAAGTTCTAAAGAACATAATATAAAAATAGAGAGCAATATCGGATTTTGCATTTTACTCAGAAATATTAGTTGTAGGTCGTAGCTTAGAAGCTGAGAGGTATAAAATAATCAATCACTTCCATATATTTGGTGCGAGGGTGGAATTTTGATACCTTACATAGAATAACGTGAGCATGTTATGATTATATTTATGGAATATTGGTTTATGAGATACATTTTGCTCTTACCTTTCCTTACATTATCTTTTTGTATTATAACCTTATTCTGAGTTCTTTGATGTTTACGAATATGTACATATTTTCGTTTTATATCGAAAATCAGGTTATGTTTGGAAAATAAATTGACTTATGTATTTACACTTATTGACGCAACTGGGGCATAGGAAGTAGGTATACAATAATGCGACTGCCGTTGCTGAGGTTGCAGCAATGATGTTATACTCGTAGTAAACTTAAATATCATTGCGTTGCAGGTTGGAATCCGTTCGAAAATAACATTTTGTGTCATCCGTAAATGTTTTTTTCGGAGTTTGGATGTTTGAAATTATAAGGTTAGTTTTAATTCTGTAAAATAATATATTTATATATC
This sequence comes from Miltochrista miniata, assembly GCA_933228765.1. Classification (NCBI taxonomy): domain Eukaryota; kingdom Metazoa; phylum Arthropoda; class Insecta; order Lepidoptera; family Erebidae; genus Miltochrista; species Miltochrista miniata. The sequence continues at coordinate 9,004,795 of OW121773.1, read as the reverse complement.
CTAGAGGATATAAAAATATATACCTATATATACATTTGAGCCCGGAAAAGCCATGTAAAACTGTTTCATCATTTTAATAGTGTTTAAGTAAACAAAGCCTATCCACGCAATATGATCGTCATTATATTTTGTAACACGATGGGTCTGATATGGATATGATGATAACTTTTTAAAAAAATACGACCACTTCTAATAATGTTTTTCGATTTGACTTTAGTTTCAAAGTAATGCGACCTAGACCAATAAGGATTAAATACGCCTTACATTCCTAGAAAGATTGCGAAATCGAATCGAAGAAATGGTCACAAAATATGGGATTATTTCTACAGCAGATACCTACCTACGAATTTACAAAAACTGAATATTACTTTATTGTTTTAGAAAAAAGATTTTAAAACGAAGAGTCAAGATTATAATAATAATATTATCTTTTATATTACGAACATTTAAGACAGCGACACAGATTAAATAATAAGTAGGTACTATGTATTAGGTACGAGTATTCCCAAAAAATAGATACGAGTATTAGAATAATTCAGTAAGTAAAGACTTCTCAGCAGTTATTATCCTACCGTTTTATAATTTCATATGCTTTCAAAGCTTATGCGATGCGAAAGCCCCAAAGAAAAATATAATGATTTTCCATTGTGCTTAGGACTTTACATTAAGCTCCGCAAGCTGTATACTTTCGTCGTCAGATAGGCTTTTTATATTCAAATATAAAATCGGATGATATTATTCTAAAAATGTAAACAGTGATGTAGGTTTGGCACCGCTGTCGGTTTTTTTTTTCGAAAGAGTGAATCTACGTAGGTACAAAGGATTATCCTTTCCTGTTTGTTGTCGGACGGTGGTTGTGACTCTGTGTTGTGGTCTTCATATCCTTACCAAATAATAAATTAACACAAAAGTTTGTGTGTATGGATGCATGTAACTTCTTCACACTGTAACTTATAGCTAATTAAACGAATCTGGCTTAAATTTTGTACTAGGATAGATAGTCTGGGCTTAAACACATTTTGTCCTCGGCATAAGTTCCTTTTTGATACTGAAACGGGAACTAAATTCTCATCTAATAAATTTACTCAAAAAATACAACATACTTCTAATGTCTCGTAATTTTGGACTTATCTATACTGATAATATAAACTGAAAATATTTGATTGCTTGTTTGCATCGAATAGCCTTCGAAACTACTGAACCGATTTCAAAAATTCTTTCATTGTTGGAAAGGCGCACTATTCCCGGTGAACATAGACTCTAATATATTCCCGTATTCCCGCGGGAACGGGAACTACGTGGGTGGAACCACGTCCATTGGTACAATATACGTAGCTAAGCTAACGACTTCTTTATTAAAATCTGAGCTCAAATTCATAGTACAAATATTACTTTTACACGAATTTTAACGTCCCACTCGTTATATAATTAATAAGCTGTAACACATCACGCTACGATTAAAGTATGATAAACTTACTTAACACTTTGAAAGCCACTGTGACCGCGATAGGCAGGGAATATTAAAGTTTGTATATTTTGGGACACATTTTGCCAGTGAGTGTAGTTCGTGGTTAAATGTCACGTTCCAATTCACGCTATTGTTCAACACGATTTAGACGACACATTTGTTACGTCAAAAGTATTAGAATCGCGATTTTATGCCTATTATTAGGTTTAGTGTCTTTGAACTCGTTCGATTTGTATAATAATTTTAGTTTTAAGGGTTCTATACCCGAAAGGTAAAACAGGATCCTAAAATATATTGGGGATAGATTAGCTTATGAACAGTGAAATAATTTTAGATATCAGTTCAGTTGTTTTTGATAGTAAGTAGTTTGGGAAAACATAGTACATAATATTCTAGAAATAACTTCATATAAATAAACTTTTTCGCAAGCGTAGACTGAGACTTGTTTTCTAATAATATACTTGCCTCTAATCTGTTTTCTAACACAACTGTTTTCTAAGACTGCCTCTGTGGCGCAGTCGGTAGTGATACCACCTGCGGCGCTGGAGGTCGTGGGTTCGATTCCCGCCGGAGACAAATATTTGTGTGACCCATAATTTTTTGTCTCAAGAGTCTGGGTGTTTTATGTATAATATGTATGTATTTAAAAAGTATAAAAGTATTAATATCCGTGATCTGATACCCGTAACACAAGCAGGTTATTCCTAGCTTACTTTGGGATCAGATAGCGTTGTGTGAAATGTCCGAGAATATTTATTTAAAAAAAAAACAAAAAAAAAGTTAGTAATTTTTTACCGCCTAATTATTGTTTTTTTCGCCATTCATATTTACTAAGCATAAAAATTATATTTAAACTTTTTGAAATATAATAACTTACACTATTCGTACAATTTTCATCCTAATTTTCGTTTTCAGCGTTCCGTATCGTAAGAGTAAAAACGGGTGCCTAAAATATTAGGAATAGTGTAGATTTCTAACAGAGAAAGTATTTTAGAAATCGGTTCAGTTAAATCGAAGCCTATTCAATGCAAACAAGCAATCAAAATTTTCCTCTAATTTTTATCATAATTTTCGTTTTCAGCGTTCCGTATCGTAAGAGTAAAAACGGGTGCCTAAAATATTAGGAATAGTGTAGATTTCTAACAGAGAAAGTATTTTAGAAATCGGTTCAGTTAAATCGAAGCCTATTCAATGCAAACAAGCAATCAAAATTTTCCTCTAATTTTTATCATAATTTTCGTTTTCAGCGTTCCGTATCGTAAGAGTAAAAACGGGTGCCTAAAATATTAGGAATAGTGTAGATTTCTAACAGAGAAAGTATTTTAGAAATCGGTTCAGTTAAATCGAAGCCTATTCAATGCAAACAAGCAATCAAAATTTTCCTCTAATTTTTATCATAATTTTCGTTTTCAGCGTTCCGTATCGTAAGAGTAAAAACGGGTGCCTAAAATATTAGGAATAGTGTAGATTTCTAACAGAGAAAGTATTTTAGAAATCGGTTCAGTTGTATCGAAGCCTATTCAATGCAATCTTCTCTTTTACTATATAGTATAGATTGTAAAAATTTACCAAAACCTTTAGCTATTTTGACAAGCAAACTTCCGTGACCAACACCACTCAATTAAATTGTAAATACTGGTATAAAAGCTGTATATTATTTGTAGTTGACGAAAGCACCGTTTAATATCGTAACACTTAAGTAATTTAATGCTTTTAATGTATCAGATGAAGGGAATTAGATGTTTTAATCGAGGTTGATGTAACAACGTTAGGGTTTAATAAAGTGTGACATTTGAAAAAACTTCAATGAAACTTTTAAATTGTTATTGTTTTTAACCGACTTCAAAAAAGGAGGAGGTTACTCAATTCGACCGTATATTATATTTTTAATTTTTTTTATGTTTGTTCGCGCAGAAGTCCGTCGTTTATGGACCGATTTGAATTTTTTTTTTTTCGTTCGAAAAAAGACACTTCCAGGGTGGTCCCATTTTAAGGAAGTCAGGATCTGATGATGGCATCCTGGAGAAATCGAAGGTAACTTTTAAAAATTGTAGGGGCATCTACGGCGTTTGTAATTTTTTTTGTTAAGGGCTTTAAAGTAGTACAACTTAATGAAGGTCTGGAGTCGATCTGATGATGGAGACGAAAGACAGTGGAGAGAATTCCCTAACGATAAACAGCAGTTACCTTGTGTTTGGGGTTGAATAATTTGTACTGTCGAGAACTTTACACCTAGGTTGATAGATTTTCTGTCTACACGTCACTAAAAATAGTAAAAAAAAATTAACTAAAAAGAAACCGACTTCAAACAAACTAAAAACTGAAAAATAAAATTTACTTAGTACAAAGTCAGTATATTCTGATTTATCAGATTTCACTAAATATAATACTGAAGTCGGTGCCAATATGACTATGAGAGAACTTAATAACGCCTACCTAAGCTTACATAGTTTTACCATAGTAGAATTATAATTACATAGTAGGGTATCTCCGAGCTCGACCGCACGATACTTACCTATAGTATCAGGGCTGTCACTTTTAGTTTATTCAACCGTCGTAAATGACAGGTTAGGTTAAACAATTGGACATTCTCATACAACATCATCTAGTTCAAATTAGGCCAGTTTAAGCTTGTGCTATGGGATCTAGACAGAATCCAACCTGGGACCTCAGTACAGCATTCCCATATTAATGATGGCAACATTTTTATGGATCACACAATTGGACATTCTCATACAACATCATCTAGTTCAAATTAGGCCAGTTTAAGCTTGTGCTATGGGATCTAGACAGAATCCAACCTGGGACCTCAGTACAGCATTCCCATATTAATAATGGCAACATTTTTATGGATCACACAAATAATTGGACCGACCAAGGAATAATACTAGAACTACACTACCGACTGCGCCTCAGAGGCAATTAAAATCAAAATACATAATTTGTGAAAATTTCAGTTTTCTAACTATCACGGTTCCTGAGATACAGCCTCATGACAGATTGACAGACAAAGTTCAAGAGTCAAAGACAGACAGACGGACAGACAGACAGATGGACAACTTAGTCTCATAAATAGACTCCCGTTTTTATCCTTTGAGTAGGGAACCTTCAAAACGACCGAAATTCTAGAATATTTTAGCTTTTCTTTAATTCATACACTGAACACTATTTGCATGAATTTGAAATTTGTATATTCTTTTGAAGTGCCATAAAGTTTCGATTATCAGTCAGTCAGTGTTCACTCACTGCATACATACATATAGTCACGCCTTTATCCCAAAAGAGGTAGTCAGAGGCATAGTATACGCCCACAACTCACCTTCTAGATTTATGTCCCACAAAATACCTAGGTGGTGAAACCGGAGCCTATTGCCGTGTTGAAATGGGCGGGTAGTGTTCTGTTGAAAGATACTAAAGATACTTTAAACTTCTAGTTTTATCCACAAAGAAATTATAAGGGGTCGAAAATGAACGGAGTGGGTTCGAAGCAGTGGGAGTAGAACTCGCGCACCGAGGATTCCTTACCAAAAAACAGGCAAAATTCATGTTTGTTGTATCCCATGCAACTAACGTTTCCCTAACAGAATATTATTTTTCTGATTTTAGTATTTGTTGTTATAGCGGCAACAGAAATACATCATCTGTAAAAATTCAGCTCTCTAGCTATCACGGTTCCTGAGATACAGACCTTTTGTGGGACAGACAGACGTATAGCGAAGGGTCATGTTTAGGGTCCCGTTTTTTACTCTTTGGGTACGGAACCCTAATAAATACGAAGTCTAATATGTATTGAACGAATTCGTACGTAAGCATTAAATTAATATTACTACGTCCATAATAATCTCAAGGTAAGTTGGTACGTAAGTGAATTATTCAAACTCACTTTTCTTCTTTTTGTTACCTATCGTGAATTCGTGAATAACGATAGATAATGACGGAGTTTAAAAATTAGTGTTGAGGTGAGGCATCCAAAAACACAACAATATCGTCTTTACTTCTTTATAGGCATTGTCATATTTATCTAATATTAATATCCTGTGTGGCGACGAGGTCTCGTCTTGCGACAGGTAAGAGTACAAATGCCACCCCAATACATTCCAAGGGTGTCGTAAGAGGCGACTAAGGGAACACCTTCGCAAAAAGATCCATTGCGTAGAGAAGGAAAACTCAAAATGAAACTCGGTTGTCAGTAAAATGACAATCGTTAAGCCAAGTTGAAGGCCTTATGCTTGGCTTGAAAATTTTCAACTGCGGGCCGCATGGCGTCCTGCGCCTGTCCATTCCAACACGGCAATAGGCTCACCACTATTACGGGGGACATAACACTAAAATTTGAAATGGGGGCGTACACTATGCCTCTGTCTACTCCTTCGGGGATAAAGGCGTGATTATATGTAGGTATGTATCTAAGTAAAGATAGCGGGCATATGACACATACATTTTACGTACTCAAGCGCACGCGGTTCGCGGCAACACTGATTGAACGCTTGGTTTACCAGCTGGGAGCTTTCCGTCTGACTATATTTTTAAATGTGTGCGTGACGCGCGGCTCGTTCCGACGCGACGCGCCCGTAGGCACTGCGCACGCACACAAGTATACCGCGCTCGGCACCTTTGATATAATTTTGTTTGAAGATGCCTAACTCTATTAAACTCTGGTTTTACTGGGCAGCACTGGGCACCGATTTCTGTATTATCTTTAATGAAATCTGATAAATCAGAATATACTAACTTGGTGCTAAGTAAATTTTATTTTTCAGTTTTTAGTTTTGATTGAAGTGGGTTTCTTTTTTGTTAATTTTTTTTTTAACAATTCAAAAAGTTTGTGCCGTAAAATTAAGTTTCTTAATGAATTTCATATATTACTAGCTGTTGCTCGCGACTTCGTACGCGTGAAAATTATGTTATGCTGCTTAGCCCCTAGGATATGTAGCGTGATAATATTTAGCCTATTTAAAGACCCTACCCTCTAGTTAATATTTGTGCAAAATTTGAATCAAATCTATCGAGTACATTTCGAGATCCTTCCGGACAAAGACAAACAGACAAAAAAAATCTAACTATATTTTCGGCTTCGGTGTCTTATATTGAACACCCAACGACTATTTTTTTTTATATTTTCAATGTACAGTTTTCACTTTTCTATCATTTTATTATATGTATAGATATTCCTAATAATGAACAGGAAGTACTTACTTTGACTTTGATTTACATGCGAGAATCAATACCTGATTAATAAGTGAAGGGAAAACTTTGTATCAATTTTGCTAAAGGATGACTCGTGAAATTGAACATATTCAAACTTTATATAGGGAAGACGCGCACAAAGCAACTTTTTATACATTTTCGCCGAATTTCGACAGCCATATTTATTAAAGCATAGACCTTTTTATGCTACTGAGATGGCAGACAAGCTTACGGCCCACCTAATGATTGTTTACCGTAGCCTATAGACGTATGCAGCACCAGAAGCGCTGCACATGAATATTATTATTCGAAGTTTGATTTTTCATCCGCCCAAAGGATTACTAACCTATTTTAAATTTCATATCTAAACATCTTCCCGTTTCGGAGAATAAATACGAAAGTAAGGTACCTAAATGTATTCTATGAAATTAAAGTATGATTATCAGTCGCCTATTATATACCATAGTTCAAGCATATTATTATATTACTTTAATGTGGGTTAAATGACCATTGAGATAGCAATACTTGCATAAAATACGCAGACTCTCGATCTCGACACAAATATTTATGGAACTCAATATTTTTTGTATTGTGGTGGAAATCGAACTCACGATCCGCATTCAGACTATGCAATCTCTAAAGTAATGAGGCAGTCGACTTCCATAATAAAGACAATTATTAGTTCCTACCAAAATTATTACATTACAAAGACATTCAAAAATTCATACATTTCTGAATCGCGCTATTGATAATTTCTCTCCGAAACGAGTATAAAACTGAAACATGAATTCACACTGTCGGGGGTCTACCCCGCCGAGTTTGACCAGTCGACCCCAAGCTGGTGTAATTTGACGGTCATTCAGATGTACTCAACCCTTGGGTGGTAGTATGTAAACACTGGGACCTGCCGTCCCGGTGTCTCGGCGGGAATAGCCCGTTGGGCACACTTGGCCCCCTTTTTGGTTCGCATTTCTAACCCCGTAACGAAAACGAGAGAAATGATCATGTACCTATGTTTATTAGAGATACCTTTTTATACCACTAAGGTGGCAGATAAACATACGACCCACCTGTGGAAAGCGTTAGACGTAACCATATGGTACGTTTGCAATACCAGAGGCACTGCACTCACGCTGCCGACCTTGAAAAAACCTTCTAAGACCCTTTTTGCAGAATCCCATCCTGTAGTTTTTTTTGGGAAAACCTGATGCATAGTGTGAGGATGGCCAGCCCCGGAGCGATGATTAAAAGTAGCTGTGAGCATCATGTCAAATGATTTTAAGGACGGTGTAAAAAGCGTCACTCATACACTGTCGTCCGCATAACATGCATTCATCTATGAATTTCAAATTCATACAATGAATGCAGTTAATATACTACATGTGACTCTCCTATCCATCTAAATACATAACAAGTAACATGCAACGGACGAGTCACTCCACTGTCTAGCAACTAAGCTCCAATAAACTACCAGCCCACTTGGGAATAAAAATCTCATTCCAAGCTACACTAAAGAATCGCTGTTTATCTACTCGCTTTGACGACTAAATCATTTTCCTGTTGAGTCTTCTAAATCCTATGAAAGTAATCTTAAAATAAACTCTTTTCATACTTCACATAATGTAGAAAACTTTGAATGGGTTTTGTATATAGTAATTATTGACCCTTGCCCCAGAAACTTGCTCGTTTCTTTAAAACTTGGCATAGAAAAAAGTCTTTTGTATTTTTGATTTTATTTGGTAAACGTAAGACTTTTTTATTGTGGAATATAGTTGAGTAAGCTTTTTATTTCAAAGCGCGTTTTATCCAATTCTTTATTTGTTAGTATAAATTAACATAAATTTCCAAAACTTAAATCAAGACGAATCAACCGTCTCATCTCATAATGTCCTTATCTCGAAATGTCCTTTCTCATAATGTCCTTTCTCAAAATGTCCTTTTCTCAGAATGTCCTTTTCGCGAAATGTCCTTTTCTCGAAATGTCCTTTTCGCGAAATGTTCTTTTCTCAAAAAGTCCTTTTCGCGAAATGTCCTTGACTCAAAATGTCCCTTTCTCAAAATATGTGCACTACAGGATTAACCCCGCTCAATCTGACTTGGATAGGTTAGGATATAAGGATTACTAACCTATATTATATCATATTTCAAATTTTAAATAAGTACGAAAGTAAGATACCTACCTTAACAAAGAAGAAATCCTATATTGATTAAGTTTTAGCCCCTCTCTATAAAATAGAGTGCAGAAGGGCTCATTCCCAGATTTTGTCTGTTGCCTGTGTGTCTGTTTCATTAAACTACGTCACTAGGTCACGTGGATAATCTATTTGAAGTTTGAAATGAAACCAAAATGACAACGTCAATCGGATGAAACTTTCACAATAAACGTGTAAGACAGGGGCTGTCTGGTGAGACCGATCTCACGGCTTTCTTGTTTACCTTGTAAACTATGGAACCTCAAAAATAAGGTAACAGTATTGCGACCCAATTCAAATTTGCGCACAAAAAACGTGAACGCATTAGCATGAGTGTGCTACAAACGGTGGCCTATCCCACGTTTCAATACAAGCAAATTCAATTAGAAAGTGATTGACGATAGTACTGCGGAAGTTATAATACACACATGACTGGCACGTATGAAGCATTGCTTCAGCTGGTGACCTCGCTAACCCAAAATGTGGAGAGAGTTCCCTGTATTTTTTATCTGGTGACCTCAAAAACTGAAAACGTTATGAGAGTTTCCGGTACTTTTTTCAATTCATGCTATATTGTGACCAATTTATGATTGCCCCGCGTGGCGACGGGGCCTCGTGTGGCAAGGATAAAGAGTAAAAAAATGTAATCACCCCAATTCATCTAAAGCGAATCTGTCGTCAACAGAATCAGTCGTGAGCAGAATCTGTCTTAAACAGAATCTGGCTTAAACCGAATAAAGGATTCATTTCGAGGATCTCGTAAGACTAAGGGAATACTTACGCTAAACGACCTATTGCGAAGAGAAGGAAAACTCGAAATAAAACCCGGTTTTCAGTAAAATGACAATCATTGAGCCAAGTTGAAGGCCTTATAGGCGGCTTGAGTAACTTCAACTGTGGGTCGTCACGACCGGCGCCTGTCCATTTCAACACGGCAATCAGTTCACCAGCTATTATAGAGGCATAAAACTATAAGTAGAAAGGTAGGCGTATACTATACTTCTGCATAATATTAAATAATACTAGCTGATGCCCGCGGCTCCGCCCGCGTGGAATGTTATTCTCGGTCACAGGGGTATGAAAAATAGATGTTGGCCGATTCTCAGACCTACTCAATATGCTCACAAAATTTCATGAGAATCGGTCAAGCCGTTTCGGAGGAGTATGGCAACGAAAAGTGTGACACGAGAATTTTATATATTAGATTATGTATGTACTTATGTATCTATTACGCATATTTTCGCTACGCTAATCGTTAGTCTCAGTTTACTGTTTTCTGCTTCACGTATAGTGGTTTTAAAATCCTTTCGCGTCATAAAGAATGAATGGACTGACGTGTTTTAAAAAGGGATATTTTTAAATGCACATCTGTTTAATTTTTCTGCACACTAGGTAACTCCACTAATTTACTGTACGCTAAGCAGAAAATTAAATACTGTGCAAAAAAACCAATTGATTAACTAAACATGTCCTACTTAAAAAACTCAAATATTACTCAGAACGAGAGGAACTTTTTAATCGAATTCACACCAAAACATCGAATATATGATTTGTAAAACAGAAATACGAATTGTATATCAAAAATACTAACTTGCACTCTAAATTGTACAATCTTATAACTGAATAGGTTAGGTTAGATTAGACTTTTATTTTTTTGATCAATCAAATAAAATTTTGTAGAGGTGACTGATTAAATTGGGATTTTACTTAGAATAAACGATGTTCCTAAAAGTACATTAGGCAATGGTTTTCCTTAAAAAAGTTTTAATATTTTAGTTGAACTAAGGAATTATTAGATGTACTATTTTAATAATAGTTATTCGTTCAGTAAAACAGTTATGCAAGTACCATTAATCGGTATAATGAATTTGATTTATTTAGTGTGCATAATTAGTGTGCAGGTTACGTAGTAACTATTTAGTAATCTGTGATGCAAGTCGGTATTTTTGGTTTAACTTTGAAATATTTAGTTCAGAAAAAGGGAATATACAGATATCGATTTAAATACATCCCTTTTAAAAATAGTTGTAAATAGCTCTTAAAAGTGGGATGAATGACCTAGTTCCCCGGGTAATCGTTTTTGAGAGTTCCGTACACAAAGGGTGAAATCGTGATCCCATTCATTAGATTTCACCTTCCGTTTGTTTGTCTGTCCGTCACGAGGCTGTACCTCAGAAGCAGTGATAGCTAGAGAGCTGAATTTATACAGATGATCTATTTTCGTTTGTTCTAGCCGGAACAGAACCCTCGTTGCTGTTGTATCAACAAAACATTTCATTCACGTTTTTTGGGAGGGTACCCTCCGAGAGCGAGTCCAACTCGCACTTGGTCGGTAGTTTTAACTAACATCCTATCTCACAATCTTTACCTCTTTATAAATGGAACCCACGCCTTCGCTAACCTAGAATCCCGGAGATCCGGGGATCAAAGTAAATACAGACAGTATATGCTACTGTTGTATATACTACTAGCGGACGTCACGCGGTTTTACCCGCGTTGTTCCCGTTCCCGTGGGAATACGGGAATAAAATATAGCCTATGTTACCCGCAAACAGTGTAGCTTCCCAACAATGAATTATTTTTTTCAAATCGGTCCAGTAGTTCCGGGGCCTATTTGATGCAAACAAACAAACAGACATACAAACAAACAAACAAACAATCAAATATTTCCACTTTAAAATATTAGTATAGAAGTATAGATAATTTTACATCTATTCATACTTACAAACTTTCATATTATTTCAAATATAAGTTACTAGCTGATGCGCGCGGCTTCGCCCGCGTTAAATTTTGTTCCCGTTCCCGCTTCCCGTGGGAACATATTCCCGGGATAAAAAGCAGCCTATGTGTTATTCCGGACTATACTCTATCCCTGTACTAAATTTCAGCCAGATCCATTCAGCCGTTAGAGCATGATTGAGTAACAAACATCCAAACATCTTCACAAACTTTCACATTTATAATATTAGTAGGATTGCTTTTATACTGTTACGGATGCTCAAATGGTTCGAACATGTGGAGAGAATTGATGAAAACAGACTGACAAAAGAAATTTAGGTATAAAGCGGGAGTGAATGGACAATCTGGTAGGGGTCGACCGTCGCACTTATGTCGACCAGATTGGACACGTTTTGGAAAAAGGCCAGGTCAAGAGTACCCGTAATCGGAGAGCATGTATGAAAACACTTATGAAAGTAGAAGAAGCGAAAGTGATATGGAGGATAGGATCGTGGCAAGTGGAAAACCATAGTCTCTGCCTACCCTGCTGGGAAACAGGCGTGAATAACCCGCCTACATACATAAGTGTGTATGTATGTATGTATGTACCACGCTGGCCAGGCGGGTTAGTACAGGTTTCATTTCGAGTTTCCTTCTCTACGCCATGACCTCGTCCGTTAATCGGCAGGTGCACCACTGGCAGGTGAGGCTGGCTTGGGCCCCGAGGATGTTGGTAGGGCCCCATCGCACCCGTTGGTTTTATATGTATATACCTACAATTATCAAAGACTTCTATATAAACTGAGGTAGACGTGCCGTACTCTAACAAACGAGATTTCAAAAGCAATCCTTAGGGCATGTCTACCTCAGTTTATATAGAAGTCTTTGACAATTATAGCATACCATTCATGAGCATGACATTTCCATACACGAAAAAATCCTGTACCTATTTATAAATGCAAAAGTGATTCTGTCTGTCCATTACTCTAACCGACCAGAAATTTTACACAAAAATTTGATAGTGAATAATTTGGAAATAGTTACTTTTTATTCTCGAAACTAGTTCTGCGGAGACCAAGAGCTGGTACCTAATAAAATGCTTACTATGATTCTACCGTCCAATTAATATTTTTTGCCAAGTAACTTTTCCGAGCACAACACTTCAAACTTTTAGAATTATCAAAACAACTTCAATTCAAAAGTTCTATTAAACTTCTTTCAAAATGTCACCTAAACATTTTTATATCAACCCACTCGATCAAAACATCTATTCTCTTCATCTGATACATTAATAGCATTAAATTACTAAAGTGTTACGATAATAATCGTAGCTTTCGTCAACTACAATTATGAAACATTTTTTACTACCGTATTTACAATTTAATTGAGTGGTGTTGGTCACGGAAATTTCGATTTAGACTTGCTTGTAAAATAGCTAAAGGTTTTGGTAAATTTTTACAATATAATAATGGTAGGTAGGTACTGTTTTCGCCACAAACAGAGTCCGGGTTAATAAGACATATCTGTGATTTTTCTTGCCGTAGAAAAAGAGCTCCAAGTACAAAATGGTCTTACTTTTCGTCAAGGGTCAATTTGTTTCAAATTTTAAACTTTTTCGTTGAAGAAGAGAAATCAACGGGATTCAATGGATTATTTGGTTTTTTTTTATATTGTTTTAAGACATTTAGTAAAACTGATACACATAAAAATTGTTGTCACGACATTCCCACCAGTTTAACTGTTTTGAGTTGAAAGGTGAAGATTTCCTTTCCGCAGAAAACGAGCCCAAACTAAAAAAAAAAAAATTCTGCCTTAGACATTAGATTTCTTCAAAAATAGATATCACTAAACAGAACCACTAAATAGAATTTTTGGTTAAGATACACGTAAAAAAATTGTCACGACATTTCCGAAAGATAATAAGATGATCACTGGTTCAACCATGTTAAGCTTGTAATAGTTTGCAGCATTGTAATAGTCTTAAAAAACCTTGAGAATGCTATAAGTTTACAAAATAAATATTATAAAACAATACAAAATGCAGTTATTCAATATGAATTTTTGTATAGCTTCTGATAAACCCAGTTCTAAAATAAGTGACACCCAGAGAATTAGTTCTTTTGAACGTTCAAGCTCTGTACGAATATAGCATGTTTTTAGTGTAAGTGACATAAATTGAAAACGAATCATTTGTATATAGTTTCGGCCTGAGATTATACTCAAGCGAACAGTAGCAAGCGTAAGTATACTATAAATAATAAATAATAATAAATATTCACGGACATTTCACACAATGCTATCTGATTCCAAAGTAAGCTAGGAATAACCTGCTTGTGTTATGGTTATCAGACCACGGATATTAATACATATATACTTTACACATATATATTATACATAGAAACACCCAGACTTTTGAAACAAACATTTATGGTTCACACAAATATTTGTCTCCGGTGGGAATCGAACCCACGACCTCCAGCGCCGCAGGCGGTATCACTACCGACCGCGCCACAGAGGCAGTCGATATACTAAGTATACATATACTACAGAATTATCTCCTTCCAGGTTACCACTTTTTCTCGAGGTCACAAGGTAACCGGTAACCCAGAAACCCCAACAGATTGTCCGGATATGAGGCCAGCAATGTTAACACGAGATAAACTGGGTCAAATCACCGATTATCGGTAGATTCACATTAGCCATGTAATAAACGCATGTCTGCCTAATGAACGGGGTATTCTGATGCATATTAGATAGTTCTACATCAATTACGAAATGAATTTGCAAGCCCTTGCTCATCGCTGACGTATTAGCAATTTATTACACGCTGGTGTTGGTGGATGGTAGGTACCTAATCTATTTTGTGCTAGATAAACCCACATTTTTTAAGCTGTGGGCGTGTGGGTTAGTATGCCACCTATCCTTTTTATACGGGATTAAGCTAAGATAAGCTTAAATTAAACTAAACAAAAACATCAGATCATTTTTTTTTTCAAATAATAGTAACAATAATACTAAAGTCCTTTCAGCCTCGACTGGAACTTGGACCTAAAACTACTTCCTAGACGGCGACTAAAAGCTGTAAAGGTCGTAAAATATTTTACGGGGGCTACATAAATCCATGCACGTATTAATTTTATTCAATATTTTAAGGTGAAAACTATTACGTAATCCGACACTAGGCCTTTTGGCTCCCCTAGGATAGGCCGCAGTGGTAGCCGTAGGTCTTTTGGGAGTCCTGGGACATCCTTCCGAGAGCTTACCCAGGGTTCCCAACCGTAGGCTGTTGGGCGTTACGGTTTTTTTAGTCGGTAGAAGTAGTATAGCATCCATGAAGGATTTTCCCTCACGTTAATAAAAAAAAAGAAGATCTTTTGGCGCAGGGAGTCCTGAAGTCATCCTTCCGAGGGCTTACCCGGGGCTCCCAACCGTAGGCATTACGTAGGAAGTTTTTAGTTGGTAGGAGTCCGGCAAAGCAACAATGTAGGATTTTCCTCACGTTAAAAAAGCCTTTTGACTTTCCCGTTTCTTCAAATTAATAAAAAGATCTATAATCTAAAACTTCAAGGGAGATATAATTTCTGTCTATCAATCTTCAATACTTGTGTCATGATAAGATTATAAGTCAGTAATAATAAGATATTAATCCGAAAAAATGTCTTACGCTAACACAAATTAATTTGAACTTCAGCTTGAAAAATTGACGCAAAAATTTAACTATGGACTCTTATAAAAGATGAGACAATTTTTCATTAATGCAAAATTATATTAAAACTTCATTTACACAGAAACTAATCTTGACAAAATTATTCATTATGTAGATTTTTTTAAGTATCTAGGCGACACGTAATAATCTACATAATTAATGAACATTTTTTGAAAGTCTTGTAGTTTCTTTCAATAATATCTTGGATTTTACATTGAAGACCCATAAATTACACATTAAAAGGTTTTTTTTTTTTTTTTTTTTATATTCAGCTCGCCAAATTGACGTCGCCACCAGCCTGATGGTAAGAAAGCAGTGGTGCATCTAGCGATTGGGGGCCACTTCTTACAGTGGTCCTCAAGTTGGCGGCCCTGTGATGTGCCTCTTCACGCTCCTCTTGAAGAACCCGGGATTGTAAGATGAGGGAAAGACGATACATAATACTTACCTAAAAATAATTCATACATTTTTCTAAATTCAAGCGTTATGTTACGTTTGGGTCACCCAAATTGTTTCTTAAAATTATTTTGAACTCTAAAATAAAGTTCTGTAGTCTTCAATCGAAAACAAATTTCTAGTTTTAACAAGAAGTATTTACAAAGTAAATTCGAAATTATTTTTTCGTAAAAGATCTCAAAAACTGTCTTCGAAACTAAACCTGTATTAATAAAACAAATTATGTTACAAAGTAAAACTATAAAGTGAAAATAGCGATTATCAAGTAAAACCGCGGAGTAATAAAGTAATAAAACTAACGTTTTCAACAATACCAATACCTTATTTTTGTTATTATTTTTTTTGCATTTTAACAGCGATGCATCAATTTCAATAAAGGTAAGGGAAGACCTCTGATATACCAAAACAACGGATCAAAAATTATCTTTAAAATCAATTCATAATCATCAAGAAAATTTTCAACTGCGGATCGTCACGACCTGCGCCTGTCCATTTCAACACGGCAATAGGCTCACCACCTACGCGGGTCATAAAACTATGTATTATAATATATTGAAATGTAGACGTATACTATGCCTCTGCCTGTCTTTTTGGGGATATAGGTGTGACTATAATTATGTGTGTATGTGTATGTATTTATTAGCGGAATGATCACTTAAAAATAACTATACAAAGAGAAAATATACAGTCCAATTGAAACCCTCCATATCGAAGTCAGTTGAAAAAATGAATTGTGAAATTCACAAATGAAGCAAAAGCCTGTAAGTGGGTCAAAGATTTTATTCAATTGTTATATTTTTATGATGAGTTTTTATTATGTAACTGTTAATTCTGTATCAGAACTTATATAAATTATGTACTGAACAATTTGAGTGTTACATAAAAGTTATTTATCAAAAGGATATCATTTTTCGGGTGTGTAACGGTTGATATAATAACAAAAAATCTAACGTTCACTTGACATAATTTCATTTAATATAATTTTGTTTAATATAACGATCAGTTGTTAATTTAAATAATTTTTTTTTTATTATTATTATATTAACAACTGATCGTTATATTAAACAAGTTGTCATAATGAATTGTGGTTATAATTTCATTTTACCTACAACAACATTTCTTATAATGCACATTTGACATAATATTCATTTACTATATTATTAATTTACTATAATATTCATAATCTCTAAGTAACTTCTAATATAATTAAAAATGTTGGTTCTTCGCTTTATACCCTATACATCAGCCATACCATACCCAACTATTGCTATCAGGAGGATCTGGATACAATCTGGACTTTAGGGCACCTGGACTCGGACAGGTTAGGTTAGCAGGGGATGGCGGGGTCGTAGAACCCGCCATTCCCTTCGTGGTTAATTTTTTTATAAACCAACCAGAAGTAGGTCACAAAAAAACATTAGGTTAAATGAACGTTATATTAAAAGAATATTATGCATTTTGAAAATTATGTAATATGAACTTTATACTAAATGTTATTATATCAAAGGAAGATTATATCATATAAAACATTAGGTGATATATGAAATAAGGTTATTTTATATTCTAGCATATGAAAATTATAACATATGAACGTTATTTCAAGTGAAATTAGAGCATTTGTTATTACATCAAACATTACACACTCACCATTTTTCAGGTATCGGATGGATAAAAACAGGATTATATTACTGAGACTCTGCTGTCCGCCTGTCTGTCTGTCTGTCGGTTAACAGACCGTATCTTATGAACCGTGATAGCTAGATAATTGAAATTCATGTGATTTTGATATTCACATGATGATGTGATAGTTTAAATCAATTTACAGCTATTGTACTAAATATCAAAAAACAGAAAAAAAATAACATTCCCAGACAAAAAACCAAACGTATTTTTTGCAGTTTTTTTTTGTTACGGAACCCTCCATACGTGAATCCTACTCACACGTAGCTTGTTTTTGATAGCTAATTTAGTGCTAAAAAGTGTGTGATTACAAATATAACGATTTTTATCCCATTGAAACGCGCGCAGTCCCACTGACTCAGTGTTCTGACGCTGCTGACCACTGTGTTACTGTGCTTCAGAAGTTACGTTAAGTCGTTTGTCAGTAAAGTCATAGGTCCCGGTTATCAGTAGCATCGCCGTCGTTAAGTCAAGTTGAATGCATCATGGGTGTCTTGAAAAAGTTTACAATTATTTGTACTGTTGATTGACGGCACTTGGTGGAACTTGCTGCACATATTGAAAACGACAATTGTACTTCCATTCCACAACATTTATTATTATGAACCTGACCGTTTTCGCTTCACAGCATTTTCAAAGGTCTAGATGAAAAGACAAGGTATTACTGGTATTACAGATATTACTACAGTAATACCTTGTCCTTCCATCTAGACCTTTGAAAATGCTGTGAAGCGAAACCGGTCAGGTTTATAATTATAAATAAAGTTTACAATGTTGAAAAGAGACAAAGTGGATTTTTTGACGCCCGTGGTTCATGTATATGTACACGGCAATAACACAAGTAAGCTCAAAATCTTTGAACAAAAACTATAAGTTGGGGCGATGTGCTCGCAAAGCGACAAAGCCCTTCAGTTAAAAAAAAACTAAAAGGTAAAACGGCTGCGTGTAATATAATACTGCCTACCGCTTTACAAGGGAAAATACATGTAAATATTTTTTACACAATTTTTTTGACTATTCTTACCCTGAAGGAGAAAAACGTACACATAATGTAATTTATCACCGTCCATTAAAACATTTTATATCATTCTGATAAAGAAAAAGAACGTGCCCTTATAATTACGTAACCACTAAAGGCCTTATATATTTATCAATGTTCCAACTTTCCCTATCTCGATTCCCTTCAGTAACACTAGCCGCATTGTAAGTCAGAGGAGAGGAGGGTAGCTTTATAAAAATGTAGCTATATGACTTTGATGTATGAACTGGAAGATTTGAAATCAAACCTCTCGCGCGAAATCTCGCAAAATCAATCACGAGTATGGAGATCTATAATTATGGGTTAGTAACTTTTAAAAAACGGCCAAGTGCGAGTTGAACTCGCCCATGAAGGGTTCCGTAGCAGCAAGTAACATAATATAAAAGTTCTTGTAGTTCGTTGTAACTTTCATTGATGTTTTAACACGTTCGCAATGGTAGTGATTTTTCTCGGCGAAAATTGCGGTTTATGACGTATTAAAAAAAAACTACCAACTCGATTTCGTTCAAACTAATTTCCGTTGGTACATTTTATGGCAATGTACATTATATATTTTTTTTAGATTTATCCTTCTCTTAGTTTAGAAGTTAGAGGGGGGGGGACACACATTTTTCCACTTTGAAAGTGTCTCTTGCGCAAACTATTCGCTTAAGAAAAAAATGATGTTAGAAACCTCAATAACTTTTTTGAAGACCTATCTATAGATACCGCACACGTATAGGTATGATGAAAAAAAAAATTGAGTTTCAGTTCTGAGTATGGGGACCCCCAAAATTAACTGCTTTTTTTCTAGTTTCATATAAAAATCTTGATGCGGGTTACAGAATACATCTACTTACCAAGTTTAAACATCATAGGCCTTATAGTTTCGGAGAAAAGTGGCTGTGACACACGGACGGACAGACAGACGGACAGACAGACAGACATGACGAATCTATAAGGGTTCCGATTTTGCCATTTGGCTAAGGAACCCTAAAAAACAATAATTTTAAATCGAGTTTCAAGATTTTGGTGATCGATTGTGACTTAATGTATTTTTCTGAACTTTTAAATTCAATATGCAGATGCAGACTTTCAGTGATTTAAAAATCGTTCTAATAAACTCCAATAAACCATAAAAAAGTGTTTCCCTTTTTTTACAATCTAGGGGTTTTCAAGGGGAACATGATGAGCCTGTTAATATGAACACCCTGCTATGTCTGAAAGTGGACAATTTATCATTACAAGACCATTCTAAGTACACTTGATATGCAATATAGATATAAATATAAATATTTGTGAACATTCTCACACAACATCATCTAGCCCAAATTAAGCTAATATAAGCTTGTGCTATGGGATCTAGCTAGACGACTGATAGACATACTTATTAGGTATACATAGGAAACACCCAAACTCCGAACGATAATGCATGACATGACATGCCGCATGATAGTCTAGGGACCACTCGGTGCTACAGTGACAGGTAGGGCTTTTTCGAAGATTTGCTTAGAATTCTGATTTCTCTTTAAAGAACTTCATACCGGCGATGACGCACCTCAGGGCGGAAACTCCATACAAATGATTCGTTTTTAATTCTGTGACCTACACTAAAAACACGCTATGTTCGTACAGAGTTTGAATGTGTGGGTGACCAATAAGGCTAAGCAATTGCATACATACATATACTCACGCCTTTATCCCCGAAGGGGTAGGCAGAGGCATATTATATGCCCACATTTCCGTGTCACTTAGCCGTATTGCCGTGTTTAAATGGACAGGCGCAGGTTGTGACTGCCTGCTGTTGAAATAAAGCCTTCAACTAAGCTTAACGACTGCTATTTTACTGGCAACCGGGACCAACGGCTTAACGTGCCTTCCGAAGCACGGAAACACTCAAATAAATGTCACAAAGTGATCACATGGATGGTCACCCGTCCATGGACCGGCCATAGTGAAATTTGCTTGCTGCAGTGATCGTTTACAGAACACTGAGTCCGCGGGGCCACGAGCGCTAAGCAAATGTTCCCTCAAAATACACGCCGAACTATAATGAAAGCTGTGGCGGGACCGGCGAGGGTGGGGAAGCATCTTTATGTAATACTATTATATTATCTTTGGACGCACTTAACTTAGTATGTTCGTTCCAGTGCTGAAAGCAGGTATGTGGTCACACCAAAAAAAAACAGAAATTCTTACACAACGTTAAAACGTTTTACGTTTTACTGCCTCTGTGGCGCAGTCGGTAGTGATGCCGTCTGCGTCGCAGGAGGCTGTGGGTTCGATTCCCACCGGAGACAAATATTTGTGTGACCCATAATGTTTGTCTCAAGAGTCTGGGTGTTTCTATGAATAATATGTATGCATTTAAAAAGTATATAAGTATTATTATCCGTGATCTGCTACCCATAACACAAGCAGGTTATTCCTAGCTTACTTTGGGATCAAATAGCGTTGTGTGAAATGTCCGTGAATATTTATTTATTTTATTTCAAAGCAAGATAATTTACGGTGGCGCTTGGTATCTTGGCAGCTGATAAACATGATTTTTTTTTAAACATAATATTTACGCCTTTTATACCCGAAGGGGTAAGCAGAGGCATATTAGACGCCAACATTTCACCTTTTCGATTTTTGTTCCACGTAATAGGTGGTGAGCCGTATTGCCGTGTTGATATGGACAGGCGCAGGTTGTGACGACCCGCTGTTTAAATGTTTTAAGCCGCCCTATAAAGGCCTTCAACTTGGCTTAACGACAGTCATTTTACTGGCAACCGGACCAACGGCTTAACATGCCTTCCAAAGCACGGAAACGCTCTCAAATAAATGTCTCAAAGTGGTAATGAGGCCCATCCATAACCAGCCTTAGTCAATGTTGCTTACTATAGTGATGGTTTACAGACCACTGAGTACACGGGGCTACCAGCGATGTTTTTTAAATCATACATAATTATACATAGAAAATATTTTAACCCCGAAACATACATTTTACGAAACACACAAATATTCCATTCAACCGGGAATCGAACCTAAAACATTAGCACGGCTATTGCATACATTTACAACTGCGCAGCCGAGGCAATTTAATTATGAAATTCATATTTTATTTTATTACTGGTAGAAGCGCTCGTAGCCCTACGGACTCTGTTTTTTAAACGATCACTGCAATATGCAACTTTCGCTATGGCGGCCCTTGGATGGGTGACCGTCACGTGACCCCTTAGAAACATGTTTTTGCGAGCGCTTCCGTGCTTCGGAAGACACGCTAAGACGCTGGTCCCGGTTGTCAATAACATGACAATCGTTAGACCTAGTTGAAAGCCTTATAAAAACGGCTTGAAAATTTTCAAAGTCACAACTTGCGCCTGTCCATTTCAACACTGCAATAGGCTCACCATCTACAACGTGGGAAAATTTACTTTATGGTAAAGTGTTGAAAATTATGAAAAATATTCAATATGAGAAGATGACAATATTATCGTCTATTATAGAATAATAATTATATCCGTTTTCATGAGTATTTTCACCGTAAACTCATAACTGGGAAAAATGTAGCATTGCATTGCAATAACATACAATTTAAAAAAAAAAGTGGCTAGTGTAAACGTTACACAGAAGCTTTCTTAAATTAAAAAATGTAATCTTAAAATATACCTAGTAATTGACTTTATAGATTACATACTAATTAAAATGATTAGTAGATAATAAAAGTATTCATTTACCTGATGAACTGTGAGCGCTTGTACTATTCTACTTACCCCTTTGAAATATAAGAGGCGTGATTTCATGTATTTAAGACGAGATGATTAATAAATAATATGAATGTTATGTGCTATTCAATACGTAATCACCAATACATGCCTACAATACATTAAAACAGTACCTATTTAAAACTTTATGACACTAGGTTATCTCACAAAAAATATGCCTATAAAAAAAATGCACGAAATATTTTATAAAGATTGTTATAAAAATTATTTACCTTTAAAATTCACAATCCACTTTTATTCACAAAAATCTGTCACTTTAAAACTATCACATAAAATTATTGTCAACACTGGCCACAATGAAAAAAAAACATAAAACTTCACATGCGTTTCATAAAAAGAATCTCACAGCTCTCGATTTAAAAATTTAATCGCGATCTCTTATGACTCAGAATATCGCTCGTCAGCGACCATCCGCAACTACGTACGAAAACGCACTGGGGTGTCTGTAGGTGAGAGCGTGCAAGCGAGACAGAAATATTAAAGCAAGAGGGGTAACCAGTGAAATCTATATGAAGCTTATAAACTGGCCACGAAAATACTACGGAAGTCTGAAGCCATTCAGTTTTGGACGTCAATAGGTTCTTGAAGAAAATTTGGCGACCGCGACCGTCAAGGGCTAATGGCATGAAGCATTATGTAATGCTTTTATGACTTGTAAGTACGGCTAATGGAGCAAAACGTTTTTCTCTTACGCAACCTTTATTTTTAAAACATGTAGCT
Organism: Miltochrista miniata; assembly: GCA_933228765.1. Lineage (NCBI taxonomy): Eukaryota > Metazoa > Arthropoda > Insecta > Lepidoptera > Erebidae > Miltochrista > Miltochrista miniata. Next base: position 8,981,880 of record OW121773.1, on the reverse strand, counting down.
AACGTTTTATATAAAAAATTTACAAAAATTTTCTCGCTAAAAAATTCGCGAACTGTATTGTAATAAAGGAAATTAGCTTTAATATATCCTTACTTCGTACGCACTTAAATTCGAAGACGTTTGATTTAAGGAAATTAGATTTTGCCACTTACTGAATCACTCTGGAAACTTTGATTACATGAGTTGGCTGACTTTCAAAGTAACGTTTGGATAATGGTTATTTTGTTAAACTCCTTGGTAGAAAATTAGATAGTCAACTTTTTAAACACAATGGGGACACTTTGACAGTAATACTGAAATTGTTCAGTAATACAGAAAGTGACATTTCCGTGTCACTTTCTTAACTAAACTTGATTAGAAAATGAAGATCGCTGTATTATTAAAGCTTGGACTTTTAGACAATGGAATAATTTAGGAAAATTTTGCTTAATATAAAATGTTCATATTGAAAACGACAGTTGTGCTTTTCATGTATATTTCAATGTGTATATTTCAATATGTACAGCAAGTTCCACTAAGTGCCGTCAATCAACAGTATAAATAATATAAATAATATAAAATGATTCGTCTAAAAATATCTTGAATGATAAGAATTGAGGCAAATGGATGGGACCATCTATCTTAATCTGAATCGCTCAAATAACTTTGATCACATGAAAAAATGATTGAGCTGGACATGATTCGTAATTCTTGTTACATGACTATTTTTAGTCATAAAGTCCGCCCGCCCATATACCTACTGTTTTCTGTTCATAAAGTTCAAATAAATAAAAAAACAAAAAAAATGTAGGGCTCTCCTACCAGATGGTTATATAAGTTTGTTTATACACTTCCCTATAATGATTGTACAGAAAAAAACGGTTCCAATTTTTTTGAGTACGACTCCGCTTTGGAAAATTTTTCGTAATTTTTCAAATCGAATTTTGGTCAGATAACAAATATTGCAACGACTTTAGACCCGTGTTTATTGTTATTCGAAAGTATTGTTCAATAATAAAACGTTTTTGTGAAATTATTCTCTTTAAAAATTTTTTGAAAAGTAGTAATTACACTTTAATTTGTTTTGCTGTTCCAAGTTGTTCGTCATAAGCACTCCGTGAAACAAGAGTATTTTATACTAATTAACGCAACTTTTAATTATTAATCGCTTATATTATACTGTTGGTGGAACGGTAATATAATATCAGCGGTACTCTTTGCTTTTTAGGACTGCCTATTTACCTTCACGCCAAAAACTTTGCGGGGTAGGCAGAAAGAACCGAGCGCCACACGGCACGGTCCATACACACCTCACTTGCTTCTTTAACTTTAATTTTTTTTTCATGCATGTACGTCGGTTCCTTCGGCTCTTGACACCACCTTCTGCTAACACACGATACGCACTACGGCTACGTACGCAAAGGGTAAAACATTGAGACTACGCTGTCCATCTATCTGTCTGAGACAAGACAATATCTCAGAAACTGCGATAGCTAAAAAGCTGAAATTTTCACAGATGATGTACTTGTGTTGCCGCTATAACAAAAAAAAATAATAAAATCAGAAAAAGATTAATATTTAGGGAGGCTTCCATACAACAAACGTTATTTCGTTGCTCTCAATGTTTTGTTCTTGCATTGAGAGATTGTAGGCTAGATCAGAACTGCGGGGACCCTGGAACATTCTTCCGAGGGCTTACCTGGGACTCCCGGCCATAGACTGTTGTAAGATAATGTGTCGTTTTAGTCGGTAGGATTCCAGCGTAGCATCCATGTAGGATTTCCACACGATAAAAATAAAGGCTAGATCAGAAATTTGTAACTGTCATCTCAGTAAAGTCAAATAACGTCAAATGTCTCTTAAATAACCCGAAGCATATTTCGAAGCTACCAACGGTATAATAACACTAAAATGTAGCCCATAAAAATAAAGACACTCATCAAAATTTCATGTTCAAATTTTAAAGCGCTCATGGTTCATTAGAGGCTTTCAAAAAACTTTCAACGAGAAATTCTTTTACTTTTCTTAGTCCCAAGTCGGAAGCCTTCCGTAGCAACAATCACTTTAATCTTGAATCTTTTTGTTGCAATTACGTTTTATTATTCAAAACGAAAATGTTTTTATATCTTGTTTTGTGAGTTTGTTTCGGCTCAAGCTTGAAGACTTCGGAACACTGTTTGAGTTAGCCGAAAATGTTTTGTACTCCTTCATATTTTTACCTTGATATTTTGTTTTTCATTATTTTACGTAGGTATTCTTAGAAATGGAGGAAGTTCTCAATTTGATAGGTATGCACTTTACTCAGTAACTTTGCGTCCGGGCGTTCGAGCTGCCTACGTATTTTTGTTTTTTACGCAATCGTCTCGCTAGTTATGAATTAATTGGTGATTCTATTTTATACAGGGTGTGGGGTAAATAGTGTTCCAAACGTCAGGGTGTGATAGAACAGGTGCCCCACTATAACATACTACAATTTCATCCCAATTTACCCAAGGGTTACAGACAAAAATAACATTTTAATAAAAAACGTCCTTTAATTTGGAAAGTTGGCTGTAGATTATAGGAAAACCGCTATTTCTGATTTTTTTCTATCTTTAAGCTAAATACATAAGCTATCAAAAAATAATATAATTAAATTCCACCACAAACTTATAAAATAAAAATAAGTTTATCTCAATTTTTTCTCATCATTCATCATTTTAAGGTATTATTAATATTGGTCAGGACTTTTTATAAAAATATGTACTACACTGTTGCTACCCAAACGTTTAAAATATGCTTATGTAATAGGTACTGATTTTAAAATGGTATTATAAAAGGATTTTCCATAAAAAGAAAACAGTATTTTTTTCTGTTAAAGTTCAAAACGGGTTCAGAAAAATTACCAAAATCAACTTACATACATCACACTTATAACGTTTTGTTCATAGTAATAGTTCATAGACAACATTATTATTATTTATTTAAAATCTTATAACCTAGATAGCGCCCGCTGTTACACCCGCGAGGAATTATGTTTTTTCTCGCGAATTAATGTCACAAAGTGGTCACGTGACAGTTACCGATCCATAACTGACCATAGTAAATTTTGCTTACTATAACAGTGATCGTTCACAGAACATTGAGTCCGCGGGGCCACGAACACTTCTAATTGAGTAACAAACAGCAAGACATCTCCACTAACTTATACGTTAATTAATTATTATAAGTAGAAAGTATGATATCATTTCATCTCAACGCTACTCAAAACCGTATGAAAATTTAGTATCGTACTACACAAAATTGGTTCATTCTCTGAACGTGCCACAAATTTACTCTGTGTCTATACCCAACTGGATAGTTCGTTCGATGCATAGAGTAAAGGCGGCCAGTACATTGAGAGTAGACCATTTTGAGATAGAGATAGTGTGCTTTACACATATCTGTGTCATAGCTCATAAGTTGCGGGGAGAAATCGTATTTATGTATACCACTTCAAAAGCAATCGGCTGTCACTAACACACACAAAGCTCAGAATTTCAGTTAAACACACTTAAATATTACAGAAGCAGGCCCTAGACGATAGCGTGACGTGGAGAATTGCGGGAAGCGGTAGAACATCCGAGCAACCCCATAAATTAAATCGAAGTGGTAGCCCTAGGTCTGTTGGGAGTCCTGGAGTATTCTACCGACGGCTTATCCGGGGCTCCCAACCGTAGGCTGTTAGTTGGAATTCGTATGGTTTTCAGTCGGTAGGAGTCCGGTATAGCATTTACCTCACGTTAAAAAACGATATTTTATTTACATTTTAAAAAGGCACAATAGAGATGATTTTAGAACTAAGCTATGATACTTAGAGATCATAAAGATTAGTGAGTAGGGGCCGGTGAGGGTTTCAATCATTTTCTTTCGTCAATTTGAGCAGTTTCCTGACCGAAAATAGACATGAAGGGATACAGTACGATTTTATTGATTTGAGTTCTATTAGACTCGATTCAACCAAAACCACACTTACGGTGTTACTTACAAAGACAATACAATAGTTCTAGATGATGCTCGCGGCTCCGCCCGCGTGAATTTCGGTACCCGTTCCCACTTCCTGTGCGAAAATGTTCCCGGAATGAAATATATAATATGTGTTATTCCAGACTATAAGCTATCTCTGTACCAATTTTCAGCCCAATCTGTACAATCGTTAGAGCGTGATTGAGTAACAAACATCGAAACATTTAAACATCCAAACATCTTACAAACTTTCACATTTATAATATTGGTAGGATAAGTAGAATTACATACAGATAGGCAGCTCCCTGCCCCGCCCTGAGCAAGTTTTCTCACCCCCGCCACAGCTGTCTGTATAGTTAGAGGGTATTTTACGGAGCGTTTGCTTGGCCTTAGTGGTCACACACACACATTTAAGCTCTGTACATACATAACGTGTTTTAGTGTAGGTGACAGAATTGAAAACGAATAATTTGTATGGAGTTTCCGCCCTGTGGTTACTTAGGAAGTGAACGGATGATCTTCAAAATTTATTATAAAAAAAATTGGGTTCAAAATTTACCTATTAGTCTACTAGAAAGAACTAGAACTATGATTTGACAGACAGACAAAGATTAACAAAGAAGAAACTTATAACACCCCTCCGTTTTCCCTCGGGAGATTAAAACAACTACTTTAAGTTGTTCTTCCAAGTAATAAAATAAGTTGACAGTCCAAACAGAAGCACACAAATCTACAAAAGCAGTAGCTTTACGACCGAAACGACGATTCCTTAAATATTTTTACAGCTAATTGCTACAATCGTTAGCACTAATCTATGAGTAGTTCACATGAAAACATGGGCGCATCTGTCGTTTCTCGGAGAGATGTTTAAGTAAAGATTAGGGTATATTTACAAGCGAGTGAGTATCTTGATGTGGGGCTATGAAAACACCGTATTCATAGCAGGGTAGATGGCATGGTCCGCGAATAATTTTGTTTCTCAAATAAAATTTCTATTCAAAAAGATATTTTTGTGGGATAAAATTATTATCGTACATAGCCTATATTACTCACCATTTTGAAAATATTGACATACTAAATAATGATCTTAAACACATACACATATAAAATCGTCGTCATACTCCACAATATATAAAAGTAACAACACGATAAGTTTGATTTGAAAAAAACGCCAAAAAAACCTTTCTGTTTGAAAAAAGTCTCTGATACAATAATGTGAATTTAACAAATATTTCGAGGGAATCTCAAAATTTACATAAATTTATTCAGGTATTATCAGTTGCAGGTGTCCAGGTTGAGTTTTTACGGGTATTACCGGTAACATTTAAAGGTTACCTCCGTCAAGTCGAGGCTTACAATTATGACAGCATGTCGCCCGTCTGTCACACCTAATTCGCTGTTTTATCCTGGTCATGGATTTTAGCAAGGCTTTCGTTGAACCTGATTCTTAGTCAGATTTCTTTTGTTGAGAATTTCTTACAAGATTCCCTTAGTTTCGTGTTCAGGAATTGAATTGGATATTATTTTACCGCTTGCTTAGTTTCAGTAAATGATCACTGCGTTACGTATCTTATGCTAATGTCAGTCTTACGATGGGAAATGACTGCGGGATCCCACTTTAACATCTTCGGGACCCCTAAGTGTTCAGGGTACTCCTTACGGTTCATCTTGGGTAACGAAGTAACAACTAGGTACTCCCTTTCCACTGCGGGGAGTGGTGTTACCCTGGCTACTTTTGGCCAAGGTGGGAGCTGTTCACCCAAAGGAGCAACCATTATATTATGGGGGAGAAGTGCTACCCCGGCTACTTCAATCTAGAAGCTAGAAATACTGTGTGTGGATGATTCGGTGGTGGTGTGTGTCGCTGCCGACGGTGGATAGCGACATGGCCGGCAGCTACTATTGCCGACCGTGGGCCGCGGGTGGTATAGAGGATGTGACGATGGGAAGGAATTAACCCTCTCTCTGGAGGGGCCAGAGTACTGCGCGTCCATCCCAGCTTCCCCAGTCAAGCAGTGATGAATTTATGTTTTAAGAGAAATGTTTTAAGTATTGAATGTGAATTTTTAAAGGTTAGTTTTTAAATAAATTGCTGAGAAAAAGTAGGTACCTACCCATATAATGCTTTCTTTGATGAACAACTTTCCGATTTTCATGGCCAACAGATGTCTTGTATGTGTACATAATAATAATAGTTGCTAATTATACATTAACATTCTGTTTACCGTTCAAAGTATTCATAAATTTCATAATTGCGAAAATCACAAAATATATGTCGCCACACCGAGAATTACTAATTAAAATCTATTTGATTATAAATAGATTAAAACCATTACAATGAGCAACTTTACTGATACCTTACTATTTTGTGGTATAAGGTTCGAATAGAAATAGTTGTAGAATTTATTAACACTGATTTGTATAACTTGATGTAGTGTTGAACTAATTAGGTTACCTAAGTGTTATGTAACTATGTAGGTTCGTAAGAACCTACAATAAAGACTATTGTTAAATTCTTATTGACAATTATTACGAATATTGTCGACATTTAAAAATGTTTTTAATCAAAACAGGATTTTTGTTATTCCTATAGTTCCGGCAATGTTCATTTTACTGAGAATGAATTAATCTTTGTATTTTAACGATTTCATTCAATTTAACAGTTTGTTTGACTAATTAAATTAATAACTTTATTTCTCAAAAATAAATTGAACCACATTTCTTTGATTTAAAAAAAGAAAACATCAAATATCAAGCCACGTGTTTTGTGAGAACAATTTGAGTGGCGGGGATTTATAAATAGACAGTGGTTGTGGCCGAGGGCTCACTTTGTTGCTGGAATTTGGAGAGAAAACATTGTGAGTAGATTCTATGTTGGTTTTAATTTGGAATAAAAATTATGTTGTAATAACCTATAACCTACTGGAAGTTAAAAGAGTGGCCGGAGTTTTATTGCCAGGTTCTTTTTTCTCCAGCTCTACCTATTGCGTTGCGAATCTGGCAGTAAATGTAGATTGTGACTTACATAAATAAAGATTTTTCATTTCATTTGATTTTATTTCATTGGTGTTCCATTTGCTTGTTTTGATTACTGTGTTTCTGAAATAAATACCGCCTAAGTATTTATTTCACTGTTATTTAACTAGATATCCATCTATAAGTGTAATAAAGCATAAAGCAGACCCGATGACCTACTCCAGGTCAGCGGGCCTGCGCTTTTTAAAAACAGCTGCCGCATGTCTACTCCGACATCAGAAGTGGGATCACTACCTACAAAATACTGTGCGAGACTATTTATTTTTCAGGATCTTTGCTACGAAGATTGTGTACCAGTTTACCAACGCGCCGCACGCGGTTACGGGCGCGCCGGCGTGTTCCGCGGCTGTGCGAGATCCTGGTGCTAGTAAGTCTTCCACCAGCACCGTCACACAGCTACAACAGCAAAGGGGTAATGTACCACCTGAATTTTATTTTAATATGATCACAGTGAAGTAATGTATGAGTGATCGCCTGTCGAAACAACAAAAGAAAATTATGATTAAGTACCGATGTGTTTCTACCCTCATATGACCTAGGCGGTAACGTCGCGTTGGCGACTGCAATTGATGTAATCATGTTTTTTTTTTTTGTTTGTTTCAAACTAACTATTTTATCAAGTGACTACGATATACGTATGAAAATAACTAGACTGCTGAAGGGCCGCGCTAACATAGGTTGACAACTGGCTAGTTACCGCGTCCACGGTGAGGCCACCATAAGCTAGTCTGCCAGCTTAGTGGTTACGAAATTGCGATGCAGTAGCAGCGATGATAGGTTATGTTACCTCTTCTATATTATGTAAGCGTTCAAACGCGAATTGATCACAACCACCACCGAAACTGTTAAAATATTCCATTGATAGTGGAAACGCTTCTTACTGTAATTTTTGTAGTAAGTCCGGTCATACCTCTCGTGAGCGACGTTTTAAAGCTACTACAACAGATTCGGATAAACGTACGGTTGAAAGAAACTTGTGTTCCCAATGCGACAATAACCCGGCCAACACAACGGTTATACGAACAAACTTATAGTATTTGAATTTTATTCATTTTGATCAAAAGCCGTTTACACATTTGGTACCTGCTATCGCCGCGAAAAGCACATAACCTATAATATGAAATCTGTTCTTAACTAGTCCAGCTTGAACACAATGCGTGTGAGGATAGGTAAGGTAATTAATAATACCATCTTTGATAGCGGGGTTAAGTGCTTGTTATTCGTGAGTCAATCTCATACAATTTGCCGGAAAACCGAAAACGTGTGGTCAATAAAATTACTTGGTGGCATAGGTCTCCTGTTGTTTCTACGAGCATCTTAAGTCTGTCTAGATTCTAGATAATAGAATTAACGTAGAAATTGAATGTCACATTTCACAAGATTATTACTTCAGACGTGTTGGTAGGTTCAAATCTATTTTTATTAGATAGCATAAGGTAACCTTGATATCGAAGATGACTTAAAACACCCAGAAAAATAAAATTACCTCTTGAGTTCAGACAATGACCACAAAGGTAGTATAGCATAGGTTTGTATAGGTGACGTTATCAGTACATATTTTTCTGATATCTGTGGTAAATACCGTAGGTTTTCTCTCCAAGCTCTGTCACTAGAGCAGTAACTATTTACTAATCTGTGCTTAGAGTCTTAATATCATTCCGTAAACCAGGATTTCCAATCCTCATAGAATAATGCCTTTTCTTTTAACGGTCAATTGAGTATGCTAAAGATTTAGTACAGAACGGTCAAGTGCGTCCTAGCCCTAAAAAGGTTAAGCCTAAAACTCTGGTACCGACAAATGCTAAACAAATTCGTCTATTCAGTTGTCGCGCTGAATACTCCCGCTCGTTCATACCAAATATCGCTCCTGCTGTGGCTTCTCTTAATGAACTGACTATCTAAGGCGCTAAGTGGCAATGGACCCATGTTCATGAGGAAGCATGGCATAGAATATTTCTAGGAAAAGAACCTAGCGAATTGCTTCCTTGGCTGGGCCTTGACTTCGGGTCAATCCTTATTCAAATCAATACGGGTCGGCAGCACATAGTGGCTTTTTTTTTTTAGTATGCACACGACCGATGCGATGTAGAAACTAGATAAGTATCACTCGAGCGAACTCGAGATTTTGGTGGTAGTGCGAGCGGTCAAACGTTTTAACTATTACTTGTATGGACGCCATTTCAAGATGATTATACGGTATCCCGACTGCGACGCGCTTTAAGCCTCGAAGCACAAGGAAGACTTGCTGTCTCACATCCATAATGGTATATTCGCAAAAATTTGAATTTGAAATAAATACAGGAAGGGCGAGCGGATGCAGCATGCCGATATTGTTAAACTGAAATACCTTTAACAGGCAAAGTCTTGAATAACAGTTTGATTAATGATAATTCATCTGAATAAACAGTAAACAACGTCGAGATAGTTACGTACATACTATCATAGACGGTTTCCATTGAGATGAGACCGTCCAGGGATGTTATCTGCAAGAAAATGTCAAGATAGGTATCTGAAAAGCGAGACCCAATCTTGGGTAGGTACACAACGGTTGACTGTTGTACCTAAATCTTTCCAAAGAAGCTTTAGTAATTAATACCTTAAGACTCGTCATAAAATTATGGAAGTTACTATTTTAAAAAAAATTAGCACCGTTAAAGATTTTTTCACCGTTAACATTAGGACAATTGCATCGTTTTCAGGACCTCGAATGTTTAGATCAACGCAAGTTCACTTGCGCTCTATTAGCAAACCGACCGTGCCATTCGAAGCTATACCTACACGTCGACGTATCGAGTAAGCCAGGCACTTCAGATGAACAGGAACTTGTCACCTTCACAGTAGACTCCTATGCATATTCCCCCACCGCTAGGTGAGGCCGCAGTGGTAACTGTAGGTCTGTCTGGAGTCCTGGGGTCATCCTTCCGAGAGCTTACCCGGGGCTCCCAACCGTAGGCATATTAGGTGGGAAACGTGTGGTTTTTAGTCGGTAGGAGTCTGGCATGGCATTCATGTAGGATTCCCTCTTTAAAAATACTCCTATACAAAGTAAGTTCTGTTACGCTATACAAACTACAAAGGCGAGCATTGAACCTTGGTGGCCCAAACAAGTATTTCATCTCTTCCTAGCCCCAAAACAAGTGATTATAAACGATGTCCCTGTATAGTAGCCACAGGTATCATTAGGGCTAATAGTCTTATCATGATAAGGGATAACGAGACTTCAAATTCGTACACCGCATCAGAAAGTCCGAACTGCAGGCGTAGCTCCTCTTATTTCAGTGCCAAAACTGTTTACCAGCGGAATTACCTAATTTGGTCAACCACTGAAGTACCTAGTTTGAAACTTCTTGAATGGCACGTACAACAACGACACAGACATCTACTAAAGATAAGGCGAGATTTGACAGGAATCATGCAAAAAAAAAAAAATCATCTTTTTTACAGAGGCATCTTTGTTTAAGTTTACAGCGTTCTCGACAACGGCCGCTGTCTTCTAAAGGAAGCATTAGGACATCATAGACGGGCGCTAAAGGTCCCCACAATCAACAGCGGGGCGCCCAAAACCTCGTGGTGAGCTACAGCTTAGGTTAGGTCATCTGGCGCATTGGCGCTGACGCTGTCGGCACCGCACCCAGCGAGTACTTGATTCTCAGAAACCACAAATTGAAAAATCTGGTGAGGTATTTTCATTTTAGTTTCTTCAGTCTAATCGGTATTAAAATGCTAGCTGAATTATTAGACAAATGATGCTATTGGGACGTGGAGTCACCAAATTAGCTAATAAAATATTTAAATGAAAAGATGCTATTGGGGCGTGGAGTCGCCAATAAGCCACTAATATCCCTATCCTGAATCATATTATTTATTTATTATTTGTATTAAGCCACAAAAAGTGGATATCCCAATCCTGAAAGAATAGTGCAATAAGCCACTAATATCCCTATCCTGAATCATATTATTTATTTATTATTTGTATTAAGCCACAAAAAGTGGATATCCCAATCCTGAAAGAATAGTGGTCCCCTGTGTAACACGGCGTACAAGACCGCTTAGGGCACAGCATCGACCTTACCAACATCCCCTAGGGCCCCTGTCTTTGACAGCATCGACCTCTCCCCTACATATCCTTACCCGTATATAAAAAAAAAAAATAAAAAAAAAATACTGTTGTCATGTGGAATGAGCAGTAAGAACCACTAAAAGTGGATATCCCAATCCTGAAAGAATAATGGTCCCCTGTGTAACACGGCGTACAAGACCGCTTAGGGCACAGCATCGACCCTACCAACATCCCCTAGGGCCCCTGTCTTTGACAGCATCGACCTCTCCCCTACATATCCTTACCCGTATATAAAAAAAAAAAATAAAAAAAAATACTGTTGTCATGTGGAATGAGCAGTAAGAACCACTAAAAGTGGATATCCCAATCCTGAAAGAATAATGGTCCCCTGTGTAACACGGCGTACAAGACCGCTTAGGGCACAGCATCGACCCTACCAACATCCCCTAGGGCCCCTGTCTTTGACAGCATCGACCTCTCCCCTACAAATCCTTACCTGTGTATAAAAAAAAAAAAAAAAAAAAAAATCTGTTGCCATGTATTTACATGTGCGCAGGACCGTGTGTTGTGGCGTCATTTGGGAGAGGCCTACGTCCAGCAGTGGACTGATATAGACTGATTTGATTCATTGATTGATGTGGATCGCAGTAGTAGCACTCGGTGAGCGCATCATAACCAGCTCACCGTCTTCATTAACTATGAGCGGTGACACTCTACATGCTACCACGATGTAAGGTTATGACCAATGGAATTATATTTGCTTAACCAAGTTTTTCTGGTTTGCGTGTACTGTAGAACTACCAAGCCTCAGCTTTTAATATTTATTTTGCAGATCTAGACCTTAACACACGATGCAGAGCACGCATCGCCGATCAGTATGGCCGTGTCGCCACACCGAGAATTACTAATTAAAATCTATTTGATTATAAATAGATTAAAACCATTACAATGAGCAACTTTACTGATACCTTACTATTTTGTGGTATAAGGTTCGAATAGAAATAGTTGTAGAATTTATTAACACTGATTTGTATAACTTGATGTAGTGTTGAACTAATTAGGTTACCTAAGTGTTATGTAACTATGTAGGTTCGTAAGAACCTACAATAAAGACTATTGTTAAATTCTTATTGACAATTATTACGAATATTGTCGACATTTAAAAATGTTTTTAATCAAAACAGGATTTTTGTTATTCCTATAGTTCCGGCAATGTTCATTTTACTGAGAATGAATTAATCTTTGTATTTTAACGATTTCATTCAATTTAACAGTTTGTTTGACTAATTAAATTAATAACTTTATTTCTCAAAAATAAATTGAACCACATTTCTTTGATTTAAAAAAAGAAAACATCAAATATCAAGCCACGTGTTTTGTGAGAACAATTTGAGTGGCGGGGATTTATAAATAGACAGTGGTTGTGGCCGAGGGCTCACTTTGTTGCTGGAATTTGGAGAGAAAACATTGTGAGTAGATTCTATGTTGGTTTTAATTTGGAATAAAAATTATGTTGTAATAACCTATAACCTACTGGAAGTTAAAAGAGTGGCCGGAGTTTTATTGCCAGGTTCTTTTTTCTCCAGCTCTACCTATTGCGTTGCGAATCTGGCAGTAAATGTAGATTGTGACTTACATAAATAAAGATTTTTCATTTCATTTGATTTTATTTCATTGGTGTTCCATTTGCTTGTTTTGATTACTGTGTTTCTGAAATAAATACCGCCTAAGTATTTATTTCACTGTTATTTAACTAGATATCCATCTATAAGTGTAATAAAGCATAAAGCAGACCCGATGACCTACTCCAGGTCAGCGGGCCTGCGCTTTTTAAAAACAGCTGCCGCATGTCTACTCCGACATATACAATTATTTTATATTCACACTAATGAGAACTGTATTATGATTTTCCATTTTCATAAAATGAAAGCCGTTATTTCGATTTCAACTGTATTCATAAAAGGATATCATTTCTCTTAACATCGAATTGACTTTCGTATAATGAACTTAATTTGAATAACTGATATAATAGCTTGGTTCTTTTGTAAAATATTTTCATTTCGGTCACCAAAAATTGATCCAGTACTTAATTGTTCTCAATTTACGACCCAACTGCGGTTTATATTTACGATTTCCGAATAATAAAGCTAGCGTTTGGTTCAAAGGATTTGGGATTTTTATTTTGATAAGTTATGCTTTGGTTATGGAGTACGTAAAGTTATTTATTGCTTTTATGAATGTTTTGGCTGAAATAAGTGTGTAATGGACTGCCTCGTTGGTCTAGAGGTCGAAATGTGCGACTGTGGATCACGAGGTCTTGGGTGCGATTCCCACTGGAGAAAAAAATTGTGTGGTCCATAAATGTTTGTCTCGAAAGTCTGGGTGATTCTATGTATGATAGGTATGTATTTTAAGGTATATAAGTATTAGTATCCGTGATTTGATACCCCGTAACACAAGCATGTTACTACTTTGAGATCAGATAGCGTTGTGTGAAAAGATCCGTGAGTATTTATTTATTTAAATGAATACTCTTTCATCATTTCAATATTAAAAACTGAAACATATTATTTACTAGATGACGCCCGCCGTTCCGCCCGCTTAGAAGTCCTATTCCCGTTCCCGCGTACCCTGGAAACTTATTCGTATGTCTTAAGCGTACCTATGTCTTATTAAAAAGTAGTCCTGTACCTAATTTCAGCCAGATCCGATTAGAAGTTGAAGTATGAAATAATTGTAGATGTATCTAATTATTTAATTCTGGTTTTAGGTAGAATAACTTGTAGGTTTTAGCCACAGAAATCAGAAAAAAATCTGATATCTGTGGTTTTAACTATCAATTAAAAAAAAATCTTTTGTTCGCCTGTTTTGTAGTCAGAAGTCATGTGAGGTCACAAACCACAAGTACGTGGTCAGTTACCCTCATTTATTATTTTACAGTAGGCTGCTGCCAACGCCTAATTCAATTTGTTTGTTTTCTGAAGGTTGAGCGTATAGCACGCACGAAAACGTGTGGTCTAATGTAGTTTATTGAAAACTAGCGGACGTCACGCGGTTTCACTGACGTTGTTCCCGTTCCCATGGGAATACGGGAATAAAATATAGCCTACATCACTCGGGCATAAAGTAGCTTCCCAACAGTGAAAGAATTTTTCAAAACAGTTTAGTAGTTTCGGAGCCTAATCAATGCAAACAAAAAATCAAATCTTCCCTCTGTATAATATTTAGCATAGACTAGAATACGCATAGCGGTTTCACCCATGTTGTTCCCGTTGCCATATGCCTAGGGATCATGTACCTTCCCAACGGTGAAAGAATTAATAAAATCGGTTCTGTAGGCTCCATGCTGCCCAAACCGCAAGGTCTTGTGGTTTGGGCAGCATTATGCTAAGATGGTGAACATAATTTGATGATAAGGTTTTTCATTGTCTTTTCTTTATTCTTTGTGCGTTTTCTAAATTATAACATTATCTTTCTTTCTAACTTTCCGAGCCTATTCAATGCGAACAAACAATTAAATATTTCCTCTATAGTATAAAGGCCTCACACAGTAATTTACATATACATACATACATATGGTCACGCCTTTATCCCCGAAGGGGTAGGCAGAGGCATATTATATGCCCACATTTCACCTTTGTATAATTTGTCCCACGTAATAGGTGGTGAGCCGTATTGCCGTGTTTAAATGGACAGGCGCAGGTTGTGACTGCCTGCTGTTGAAATAAAGCCTTCAACTTAGCTTAACGACACAGTAATTTAGTGTCATAAAAATCTTTCGTAATCCTATTAAAGCTATTGTATTATTTCGGAGTTCCGAAATTGGATAACTTCGGCTATACAGCACGTGTTGAAGAGATTTGCAATTTAATATCACTCTCTCCTTGCGTTCCCGTACAACGTGTGCGGTGCAGAGGGAGTCTTATAATCATGGACAAAATTTTATGAAGAATCAAAATCCTACTCTTATTATAATTATATCCGAAAGTAAATCAGTGTGTCTGTCTGTCTGTTACGCTTTCACGCCTATACGGCTGAAGAGAATGAGATGAAATTTGGTATAGCGATAATTCGAGGCCCTGGGAAGGACATAGGCTACTTTTTACCCAACTGCGCAAAAGGAGGGTTATGATAACCGACTTCTACGCGGTCGAAGCTGCGGGGAACAGCTAGGAGGTACTTAATAACACGTGTTTACTTTACATTAAGTAGATATAAAACTTAGACAAAGGCGGAGATCAGTGAAGTGAAGCAATATTGCGCTCGAGAGCGTTACCTTATTGTAATAGATCGCTTGAAGGGAAATAATCCATTACGAATTTTTAGGACACCATTTATAGTAAATGGTCACACCTTATAATTTTATTGTCTGTGAATAATAAAGTCGGCATTTCCCAGTTATTATGACAAATGGCGCCAAAAAACGTCGGTCATAATTCAAAATAATGTTCCCATCAATCGCACATGAGGGAAATCTATAGAGTTTAGTGAACGTTTTATTGTTTTATTAAGTACCCACATGGTTCTCGTATGATATACGTAATAGTTATTTTATTTAGCTTATAATAGTTATTATTAGAATGTATTCTTTAGGGTATCGTAAAATAAAAGTAGTTTTGTTATTCTTTTTTATGCTGTTGATTGATGGCATAATCAAATACTATTTAAATGATAATAAATATTGTGGAACAGTACAAGTGTCGTTTTCAATATGTGCAGCAAGTTTCACCAAGTGCCATCAATCAAATTTATAAATAATATTTAGATGACTATTATTATAATAGTCATCTATATAGCCTCTGAGAATGCCGTGAGGCGAAACTGGTCAGTAAATACAATAATAAATAAGTACTCTGGTAATACTGTAAAGAAGTTTTCAATAAATTTAAGTTCTTCATTTGTGACTGCCTTGGCGGTATACTCGTAGTGTTCCTATTCAATTGCCGTACTGAGGTCTCGAATTAGAATATTTTCCTAAATCGCAAATGTTTAGTTTTCTGTAAGTTATTATAAACTAGTTGTGCCTACGACTTCGTACGCTGCAGTTTATATGTGATTCTTTAGATTGAAATATATTTTTTTATTCATAAACCGATTGACATGAAACAAACACTAAATGTTAAGTGGAGTGAACCGCAACACAATAAAGAAAACTGCATTTCAATCAGTTAAGCGGTTGCTGAGATTAGCGTGCACAAACATACAAACAAACAGATAGTTACGATTTTATTATATGTACCTATTGATATTGATGATAGACACTATCTTAGTTTGGATCTCATATTTCAATTCGTTTTTACCACTTATCAGATAACAAACTATACATCGATGGTAGAGAACGAATTTCAGTTTTTACTCCCTAGGGACTTACGGGTCTTCGCGTCCGGTTGTATAAACTTTGCATTTACAGACGATAAGACCGTTCTGATCGCCCAATTCACTTTTCCCACCTAGTTATCCCGTATCAACTAAAGTAGATTTTTTCACTTATAGCTTTTTAGCACTTTTATCGTGCTCATCATTATCTACAAATGAATTTATTTTCATAATGTTGTATGCTTAAGGGGGTCCTAGTACGATCTTAAGATGCAAAATTGACGCTGGCAAATAACTCTGATACCCGATTCTAAGCTTTAACAAGAAAGCCGTGAGATCGTTTCTTACCAGACTGCCCCTCTCTAACACGTTGATAGTGAAATTTCAATCCGATTGACGTTGTCATTTTTGTTTAATTTAAAACTTTGAACAGATGATCCACGTGACCTTGTGACGTAGTTTAATGCAACAGAGTCACAGACTACAGACAAAGTCTCGACATAACTCTGCACTCTATTTTATAGAGAGGCGCTAAAAGAACGGTTTTGATCAGTATAATGTAAATTTTAATCTATCAGAAACAGTTCTTAATGCTGATTTGATGGTGAAGAAGATAGGGCTTTTCTATTTGCCATAGAAGAATGCATTCAGACACTAAAAAGTATTCTACTAGATTCTATTCACGTCACCGTCAAGTTACATGGGCTAAGCTGATAGAATGTCTTTTTGTGGGCTTTCCAATCTTAGTGGAGAACCTCACCTCTGCCAAGTCGTAGATTACGCCAGAAGTCACTGCCACTGGAAATAATTCCGTAAGAATCGTAATCTTACAGCAATACCATACAAAGCACACACACAACCACTTACATTCTCACATATACTTTCTCTCTCACACACTCACGCACACCCTAAAACTAACCATATTGTACGATAAGCTTGAAATTGTATCATTAAATTACTGAAATATCGACTCTTTACTGACTAGTAATAGCAGTACTCTTTACGGAGTGAAATAAAACATGAAGCCCAAGACCGAACGAGATGGAGAATTGGGGACGTCCTCTGCCCCATCCAGGGGACATAGGACCTTAAGTCACTGAGTAGAAATTGTTATTCTCTGTGTGATGTGTGATCGCAACAGTTTTGTGTTAAAGTTTACTAAAAATAGTTCATTGCCCTCAAATTGCCCTTTCGTTATGAACAGCCGGTTGTCTGATTCCAAGAAAGCTTTTATCAGAAAATCGAAGTGTACTGCAGTGAACGATATCTAAGTTGGTGCTGTGCCAAAGTGGTCAGGTGGGAATGTACGCCGATATCCACATTATACTTATTTATTCTTTGGTTTACTTTAAGACAGGAGAAGAATACTAATTAAATAAACCGGAATTAAAACTTAAACTAAACTCTGAATACCGTTTATCAAACGATATAAAGAGCAGCGTAGCGGTGTTTAATATTTTAGTAAAAGCGCTGAACATAATTATCTGAAGCCGCTAGACAAAAAAAAACCTCAAAATCGTTTCTAAATTAGCGAATTTATCGTGTAACAAATATACAAAAACTGGACAAAAGCAAGTTGTACGCGCGCACTGAAGGTTCCATACTAAAAAAAAAGGCCAAGTGCGAGTCGGACTCGCCCATGAAGGGTTCCGTAGCAGCAAGTACCATAACTTAAAGGTTCTTGTAGTTCGTTGTAACTTTGATTAATGTGTGGCGACATCGACATATATGTAATATGAATGATAGGCGAAGGCGACTAACTCTTGCCCCGTCCCGCGGTAAGTTAGTCGTCTCGGGAATTGGGATCGCGCCACATGTGTGTGCGAATAAATTAATTGTTTCGTATCCGCGTTTTACTCTTTCCCTTTGCCTACTATCTGATGCTGGCTGCACTAGTGAACATAGCGGAGTACTACAGACCTACGCACGATAAGTATAAAGTCAGCACAGATGTTTTAACACCTTCGCTGTAGTAGTGATTTCTCTACGCGAAAGTTGCGGTTTATAACGTTTTTAAAATAGACTACTTTCTAGATCTCGTTCAAATCAATTTTCGTTGGTAGTTTTTATAGCAATGTACATTATATATATTTTTTTGATTTATTATCCTTTTAGTTTAGAAGTTAGAGGGGGGGGGGACACATTTTTCCCCTTTGGAAGTGTCTCTTACGCAAACTATCCAGTTGAGAGAAAAATGATGTCAGAAACATTATGAAAATTCACTTGTACTATTCCACTTTTATTTTAATTTAAAAATACCTGCATATAGCATTACCTTTGATAATGCTATAAAAGCGAAACCGGTCAGGTATTTTTAAATTAAAATAAAAGTGGAATAGTACAAGTGAATTTTCATAATGTATTATAACAAGTTCCATCAAGTGCCAACAATCGAAAGTATAACAGATGTCAGAAACCTCGATAGCATTTTTGAAGATCTATCTATAGATACTCCACACGTATGGGTTTAATGAAAAAAAAAATTTTAAGTTTCAGTTCTGAGTATGGGGACCCCCAAAATTTACTGCTTTTTTTCTAGTTTTATATAAGAATCTTAATGCGGTTTACAGAATACATCTAGATACCAAGTTTAAATAGCATAGGCCTTATAGTTTCGGAGAAAAGTGGCTGTGACACACGGACGGACAGACAGACAGACAGACAGACATGACGAATCTATAAGGGTTCCGTTTTTGCCATTTGGCTACGAAACCCTAAAAACAGCAAACAGCGGCAACAAATCACGTTTATTGTATGGGAGCCCCCCCTTAATCCTACATTTTAGTATTTGTTGTTACAGCGGCAACAGAAATACATCATCCATGAAAATTTCAGCTCTCTAGCCATCACAGTTTCTGAGATACAGCCTCGTGATGGACAGACAAACAGACGGACGGCGAATTCTAGGTGGGAACAAATTATCGGACGCGTCCGTAAGCCGCGTCCGGAAACAGTTTGAATTAAGACAAAATATTATGCGTAGCTCAGAGTAGACATAGACACCCATTGAATTGAATTTGTAAAAATACGTTATCATTATTTTTGTTAAAACACACTTAAACATAACGTACAACATATATTTATGACCAAGAAATAAGTGCTTTCATGATATTCACAGACATCTAAACATGTTTTTAGATTTCTAGATATAAAATAAATAAAAACATGTTTCGGGACATTATTTTACTAGCATAAATTTAGCTATAATAATTGTGTGCTATAAAACCTAGAGGACCTATACAATTGATAAACAAACACCTTTCTAAATACTTTTTTTTATGCAAATATTTAGGGGGGGGGGGGTGTTGGTACAGAGTTGAGTTTTGAATTTTCCTTTTCTTTGCCACGACCTCGTCATGTAAGTCAGTAGGTGCACCATTTGCAGGGCTCCATTGAAGGGTAATTAGTGTGATGTAACTTAATCACATCTAAAATTCAGATTTTCATTTCTGTATCGTCAGGCATTATAATACCTATATTAATCTGCTGATGATAATAAAGATGTACAACTAAACATTAATCCATATTAATAAAATGTAAATATCATTCGTACACATATTTTGCTGAATGTGAGGGGAATAAATTCCCAATACGTAGGGTTACCATAATCGAATATAGCCCACTATTGCGAGCCCTTACATAAGTTATTACCAAAGATGAATAACAGATGCGGTCATAATTTGATGGATGGAGAAATTTGTCGTACGGCTCTGAATAAATACATCGGTTAAATAATACATATAATGTGGAGAGCTGCCAAGCGGGTTTATTTTTATTGGGCCTGATAAAAGTTAGTGGGAATGATTTATATTGCAATAACATTGGATTAAGAATACGAAATAAAGAAAATAATTCTATTTTTGCGTATAAACGTGGTTTAAATAGAAAAAAGCTGAAAATTAAGTGATGTGAAATAATGCAATAAAAATGAGAATAGAATTTAATAGAATGGAGTCAAAGCTTATTGCAAACTAGTATAAATAAAACATTCATATTTTAAAGAGATTACATATAAATGTACACTGTAAAACACATTTTATAAAATAATATACAAAGAGAGAAAAAAAGAAAGCTGTCCCATGTGTGTATAAAAAAAAGAATAACGCATCATAATATTTTTTAATGAAAGAAAATATCAGTAGTGAATCTCCGTACCGCCAAGCGCACAATGCGGTGCTGATACCTACGCTAACGTATGGAAGCGAGAGTTGGGTATGGCAGGAAACTCATGAAAGTAGAATAAACGCGGTGGAGATTACTCGAGATGCGCGCGCTACGCAAAATCTGCGGAGTAATGCTCGCAGATCGCGTTCGGAACGAAGATGTAAGAGAGTTGGTCTGAAAGAGAGTGTCGGTGTTAAAGCAAGGAAGGGCATGCTACGATGGTTCGGGCATATGGAATGAATGGGAGATGAAAGAATGACAAAACAGATAGACAACGCGAAAGTGTATGGCCGTAGGAGTCGGGGAAGGCTATGACACACCTACCACGACCAAATTAATCGTGTGTTAGTTGAGGGTGGTGGCCATAGCCGTAGGAACCGACGTGCATGCATGAAAAGAAAAATGAAAGTTGAAGAAGCAAGTGAGGTGTGTATGGACCGTGCCGTGTAGCGCTCGGTTCTTTCTGCCTACCCCGCAAGGGATTTGGCGTGAAGATAGTATAGTATAGCATAATATTATAAAAATATTTGCTTGTTTGTTTGTTTGCATCGAATAGGCTCCGAAACTACTAGACCGATTTAAAAAATTCTTTCACTGTTGGGAAGCCACACTCTTTGCGGTGAACAAAGGCTATGTTACATTCCTGTATTCCCACGGGAACACGGGAGCTATCGGGTGAAACCGCGTGACGTCCGCTAGTTTCTTATACTTATACTACTCAACGGATTTTGATGCAGTTTTTTTTTATAGATAAAAACGTAAATAAAGTTACGCGGTTATACAAAAAGGTGCTTGAAAGTAAGAGAAAGGAAAGTTATATCTCAAGATCAAAAATGTGTATAGACTTTGAATACCCGTATAAGAAAAGGCAAACCAAAACGCATGAAAGGACGAATATCTTATGAAACTCAACACTAAATAAGCAATTCGTTTGTCGAATATGGACGACTAACACAATACTGATACATGACACGATTTTCCGCTTCAGGTGGTTTGTTGCTTTAACACGCGCGAGATCTACGCACCTCATTCTCTTTGATACTGTCTCTACTGTTTGAATCTTATTTTATGTGTTTCCTAAGCTATTAACTCATCATTATCCTTTATATCTATTTACTTATCATCAGAATGTGTACTTTTGGTTGCATTGAAAAATTTGAGTTCATTTTAGTTATTGGTTTCGCAACTGACTTCGATAGCAACTGCTGTCAGTTTTGTCGAATAAGGACGACTAACAAAAATCTGATATTATGATACAATTTTCCGCTTCAGATGGTTTGTTGTAATGAACACTTGCGAAATTATCTCATTCTCTTTGCTACTGTTTGTAATTACCCGAACTGCCGAAGAAAGGAGGGTAACGTTTTTTGAGACTATGTATGTATGTATGTCCATTTCTTTGCCACATCCTACAGCCTGAACGGCTTGACGGATTTCGACATGGGAGGTGTCATTTGATTTGTCGTGATTGTGTGAGTGACACCAGGCATATTTAAATTTCTAAAAAATCAAAATGGCTGACTTTTGGCGCTAAAATGAAAACCTTATTCTTTTTTCTTCACGCTGTACAGCGTGAACGACTTGACGGATTTTGAAATAGAAGGGGTCATTTGATTCGTTGTGACTGTGTAAGTGACACTAGGTAGGTATAATAAAATTTCTAGAAAATCTAAATGGAGTATTTTTGGCACTATGATTATTTGACTGCGATGGACGCAAAAACTACTGAACTGATTTTGATGTAATATTATTTACTTATAAGTTCTTGGTCAGACTTAAAATCTTACATTTGTTTGGTTGCAATTGGTTGAGTAGAACCGGAAATATATCCAAAAATTTAATAATTAAGGTTGGATGTCGGTGATGTCCCTCCACTACACGAAAATTAATAACTCCATTACTAACTTAAGAATACGAAAAACCCGACTGCCAAGTAAAAATACAACTGAAAAGCAAAAACCAAGCAATCCATTTTTTTGTGTTTTTCTAATAGCTACTTATAGTTTACGGGAATAAGCTATGGGAACATTGAGCCATTTTGTAAACCACTACTCGCTTGAGATAGCTTATTCCATTCTGCAAATATTGCCGACAAAGTAAAGGCCGGCGAGAGGAGAGCATGACAACAATAGAGTTGAAAGAGGTAGAAGTGTGTAAAAAAAAGATCTAGATAAAAACAAGCGATTATACATACTTACTTTAGAAATAAATATTCCAAACACACATATATCATATTCACATACATATATAAACACAGATATATAAATAGGTACTTATTATTATTAGTTATAAATATATACATAAAGATTATGGATATATACATATATATATTTATACATACATACATACATAGGAGAAATGACGACATTAGCTATTAAAAGTGGTTGAGAGATAGTGTTCGCGGACTTTTTTCTTGAAACACGCTGCCGTATTAATATCTCTGATATCGGGTGGCAAGCAATTCCACAGCCTAACCGCATGTACCGTGAAGGAATAGGAATAGAAAGGATGGAGCGAAGGTGTGTCCTGCAGGGAGCTTCAGGAGAACGTGCATATGAGAATCGCTCCCTAAGGTAGGACGGGGAGTTTGGGTTGTGCAGTATGTTAAAGAGGAGGCAAAGTATCCGAGTGTTCCTATGAAGTCGGATTGGGAGCCACTTGAGTTTTCGGCGAAATTGAGAAACATGGTCATACTTCCTTAGGTTAAAAATAAAACGAATGCATAAATTCTGCAGCATCTCAAGTTTGTCTAGCAGCTCCTCTGTGGCATCTAAGTAGCAGGCATCTGCGTAGTCTAATATGGGTTTAATAAGAGTCTGAGCAAGAGTGGTCCTAATCTTCAGAGGCAGGAAGGTCTGAAGGCATTTCAGAGAGTGGAAGGTGAAGTGTACCTTCTTGCTGACTTCGTTGACGTGAGCACTCCAGGATAGATTTTCATCTATTACGACTCCCAAATTTTTAACCTTGTTGGAGTAAGGAATGTGATCTCCATCCAATAGCACAGGCGGCAGCGCCACCAAATCAAGTTTACCCTTCATATACCTGCTACCTATTAAAATGGCCTGTGATTTTTTAGGGTTAATGAGCAAACCAACCGACTTTGCCTAATTGCTAATGCAAGCCAAGTTCTGATTCATGCTTGCGTCTATATTGTCGAAGAGAGAACTATTTCCTGGTAGTTGGGGACATGCTTATTGCCATCATCGGGTAGGTACTAAATAAAGGAGAAAATCCATCCAGTTAATGTAATCAGAAATCTAAATCAAATCGCGACAAACATAATAAGTCCTGGCTTTTGGTATTTCGTAGTTCGTGTACCTTGTTAAAACTTAACCTTTGTAAACGTAGTGCAACTTCTCGAGCATTACAATGAACTTTATTGGAACTATCGGTTCAATCAACAATATTATGAAATAGCTGTTCCTTTTTCTCTTATTAGCCGTATGATAGTATTATTATTGTGGTCAGCCAAATATTGATTCGGAATTTCCAGTGTTCAGGTATACCTTACATAATTGTTATCTTCCGGTGCCTTCAAATTGCTTTCTGAGATGATCTGTAATTTACCCAGATAATTAATTTAATGACAAAATGCTTAAACGTGTATTTATTAATTAGTAAGTTTTTTTGCGTCACATATATGAAACGTAGATAACCTTTTATAAATAAGACTGTTATATAACTGTCGATTATAATACACACAGTTTGTATTCTAAAGGTAGTATTTGGACATACATACACTACCTATCCCGAGTAAACCTAAGCTATATTTGTGTCAACACTGCATGTCGCAATGACGATTGTTTTCGGAACTACAAAAATATTGTCTGTAAAGAGAAAACAAGTATGTGAAACAAAATTTGAAATAGCAGACACGTTTTTGTGTGGTTTTATTTTGAACTACATAAAATGAAATGCTTTTCACCCAGAACCAAATGGAATCGTTATTTATTTGTAATTTTAAAAAGGTTTTTACTGCCAGCTATCCAATTTATCATTTAAAAAATACTTTAAATCCTAATGGGAAACACGAATCCAAAAATGTTACAAAACACTTGAAAAGGACATTAAATGAATTTACGTTTTTGCGGCCAATGATTGGTTGCGTTACTTCACTGTTTCTGAGCCCTCAGGGCTCTTGAGTTGGGGCCACTAAAAGTGATGTTAGCATTTAATTTTTTTTCCGGTACAGCTATGCTTAGGGTGTATCTAAGGAATAAAATCCGGAACAATGTTATATCCGTCAGAGAACCAGAGTGATCGACATCAGAGTAAGCATTTCAAAGTAGCAAGGAGCTGAAGACATCAGTACCAGAACTCATGGAAGACGGAGCAAATAAGTTCTGGGGTTGAGAACGCAACTTGGTAAAAGTGGGGTAGGATGACTCAAGACCTGGAAATGGTCACTAAGGATCAAAGGAGTGACTGGATGCCGAAGGCGCAGGAACGTTTGTAGTGGCGTAAATTGGAAGAGAAATACTTTCAGTAGTGGACTGCCCTAAGTTAATTTAATTCATTGATTCCATCCCGTGTGGCAAGCGACGGGGTCCTGTGTTGCGACAGGTAAGAATACAAAATGTCGCCACCTTAATACATTCCGAGGGTATCGTAAGAGGCGACTAAGTGAACACTTTTGTAAAAAGATACATTGCGTAGAGAAGAAAAACTCGAAATGAAACCAGTAAATTGACAATAGTTGTAAAATTTCACTGCGGGTCGCGGCGACCTTCGCCTGTCCAACATGGCAATGGGCTGATCACCACCTATTTCGTTGAACATAAAACTATACGGTGAAATGTGGGCGATGTATGTATGTGCATTTATTAAGTTACAATAATTTTAAGAAATACATTGAGATAGTCTTGAGCAGAGTAGATAGGAGAGTTAGATTCAAGTTAAATGAAATCAAAATAACAGTTCTACAATTAGACATCAACAACTTAGGCACCGAAAGATCATGAAACTAAAAAAAACAAATTAATAACTCAAAGTCTAGTTTGAAATGAGGCGATTAAACTTTTTAGGGTTCCGTAGCCAAATGGCAAACAACGGAACCCTTATAGATGCGTCATGGCTGTCTGTCTGTCTGTCTGTCCGTCCGTGTGTCACAGCCATTTTTCTCCGAAAGAAGAAAGCAGTAAATTTTGGGGGTCCCCATACTCAGAACTGAAACTGAAAAAAAAAAATTTTCTCGTCAAATCCATACGTGTGGTGTATCCATAGATAGGTCTTCAAAAATGCTATTGAGGTTTTTAACATCATTTTTTTCTAAACTGAATAGTTTGCGTAAGAGACACTTCCAAAGTGGAAAAATGTGTGTCCCCCCCCCCCCCCTCTAACTTCTAAACTAAGAGAATTATAAATAAAAAAAAAATATAATGTACATTGCCATAAAAACTACCAACGAAAATTGGTTTGAACGAGATCAAGTAGGTAGTTTTTTTTACACGTCATAAACCGCAATTTTCGCCTGTAAAAATCACTACCACTGCGAACGTGTTAAAACATCAATCAAAGTTACAAGGAACTACAAAAACTTTTATAATTATGTTACCTTCTGCTAAGGAACCCTTCATGGGAGAGTCCAACTCGCACTTGGCCGGTTTTTTTTCATGTTATTTCTAAGAACAAAATATTTTATATCATGCATGATATTTTCTCTAGAGCGCTTCAGAAATGCGAAAGTTTGTGAGTGTATCATACCAACCAACCTTGAGTAGCCTTTTTCATAATGAGCTGAACGTAAAGTACGACGGGAGCAGCAAATCCGAGTACGTCGTATAAACGAGCTATACTTAAATTATAGACTGAAATTAAATTAAGTTTTTTTTTATCACTGGAATAAGTTTCTATGGAATTCGTGCTATTTTGTATGATATAATGATGCACAGCTTAATTATAACTTACAATTGACAAAGAATACTTGAAACAATGATTATTAGTTTCTTTGTAAAATCAATAGAACAATCTAAACACAACAAATTATACCTAATTATTGTGGTAGATTTATATATCCTATTGTCTTACATAAAATGCAGGTTTTCAAAATTTTGTGGTTATTTCAAAAAACATTTCTCTTGGAGCAGTATATTTTCTCGGTCGGTCGACTATTACTCGTTAACTACCTGGGGAAAACTGTTTAAAGAAATGATTTCACGTCCAACGATACACTTTGAAATGAAAAAAATTCAAAAAAATATATTTCATCCCAATATTTTATTGTATCACGAAAAGAACTAAGTCTGTATATAACTCAGAGAGTTTTCTAGTACTTTTTTGGTTATTGAGATAAACGTCACACAAATAGTTGAAAAAACGATAATAGCAAAACGATAAAGTTCACTGTTTATTGCGGAATCCTTAACATTAATAATCGAATTTCATTTTATCCTACCATTTGTCTATACTAATATTATAAAGGGGAACGATTTGTTTTTTTGTTTGTTCGTTTGTTTGTTTGTAACGAATAGGCTCCGGAACTACTGGACCGATTGGAAAAATTCTTTCACTGTTGGAAAGCTGCACTCTTTGCGGTGAACATAGGCTATATTTATTCCCGTATTCCCACGGGAACGGGAACAACGCGGGTGAAACCGCGTGACATCCGCTAGTATAATATAAATTGTCTATTACTTTTAGGACAGTGTCCATTAAGATAGAAATTTAAGATTTTTACTAATATTCTGACAGATTCTAGCCACATACTATTAACTTGCGGTTATAAATATAATTGAATAGAATTAAACAGTTGTAGTGATATTTTATTATTGCGAAAGCTTTTTCGCTTGCGGCGTACTACAGTAAAATCTGAATTTAGGTTCTAGTAGACAGGGCATGGGTAAATAAGTATTTATATCTAAAATATGGGTGTCTTTGAGAGGTAAAATCTGGAACGATTTTATCCGACTGAGAACCAGAGTGGTCGACATAGCTCGCAGAGTAGTTATACGTTTTGCAGTAAAAGAGGGCTGGCCACATCTGTAGAAGAACTGATAACGAAACGAGTGAAGAAAGATAGTGAAGACCGCGACTTGGTACATTTGGGGTAGGACGATCCCCCTCAAGATGGACCAACGCCCTGAAGAAGGTCGCACGGAGTGACTGAATGCAGGATCTTGTATTGTGACGTCATTTGGGTAAGCCTACCAGCCTTCCAGCAGTGGACTTCCATTGCCGATTTCATTGATTAATTTATTTCTATTTTAAAGAAGCTATGTATATAAAAATAAATAGCGATACAACGTTTCAAAGACTTATAAAACACTTGGTGGAAATTTCACCTGGTAACTTAGTATTTTATGCAAGACTCTATTGCCGTGGAAGTTCGTGTAATTACCTGCTAACTATAATTGCCTACTCCTTATCAAACATTCACCGAACGAATTTCAACAATAAACAAGCGGGAACATTTAATTTCGTTAGTTGCTTGTGATAAGTTAATAAGGTCATGCTACTAAATTAACTTCGTAAAAACTTTTCAGAATACTGTTTCTAGTGAAATTGTGATAAATTATAGCAATAAGGCGGCCCCGTGTGGCCACGTCGTCCGGTATTACGACGGGTAACAGTACAAAATGTCGCCAACCTTAAACATCCGAAGGGTGTTGTAAGAGGCGACTAAGGGAGCACTTTCGCAAAAAGATCCATTGCGTAGAGAAGGTAAACTCGAAATGAAACCCGGTTGTCAGTAAAATGTTAGTCGTTAAGTCAAGTTAAAGGCCTTATGGGCGGTTTGAAAAGTTTGAACTGCGAGTCGCGGGAACCTGTGCCTGTCCATTTCAACACGGCAATGGGCTCACCACTTATTACGTGGGACGTAATACTATAAGTTGAAATGTGGGCGTATACTATGCCTCTGCCTACACCTTTGGGGATAAAGGCGTGATTAAATGTATGTATGTATGTAAGGCGGTATCGAGCATACGGCCTACGTGATTGACGACCGTAGCATAAACTCGTAGACATTTGCAACACCGGAGGTATATTGCGTTACCGTGAAGCTGCATTCCCTGCAAATACTTTCGCAGACATCAAAAGCAGTGGACTTTCAAGAAAGTTGAGGCAGAGAGTTCGTTACACAATCTAAGGGCACGTGGAAGCAACCCTGTATCGGACCTTACCGTATTTGAGCACTCATGTCATGTGCGAAAAAATCCCTATCGTACCTTTCGCAGTGTGAGGATGGAAATCCTGTTCTTGCTGAGTGGTGAGGTGACAAAAAGTAATAGCCAAGGGCATTATAGGTATTATAGGTATTATACATACATAAGATCACGCTTTTTATCCACGAAGGGATAGACAGAGACATATTCCCACATTTCACCTTTTCCCACGTAATAGGTGGTGAGCCGCATTGAGGTGTTGATATGAACAGGTGTAAGTCGTAAATGCTGCTGTCGAAATTTTTCCGGCCGTCCATAAAGGTCTTTAACTTGGCATAACGACTGCCATTTTACTGGCAACCGGGACCAACTGCTTCACGTGCCTTTTAAAGTACAGCATTATATCACAGACATCAATAAAATAACTTCAGTTGTCAATTTTCAATAAATATACTACAGTACTGATGGTCTTACTGAGCAGTTATAGAGTTAGAACTTTTGAGCATAAATCGAAAATTACAATCATTATCTTAAAAACTGATTAAACGTAGTAACGACTCAATTACTGGGTATCTAATTAATGTCAAGGACACTGAAATCAAATTATATGAAGTCAGCTCTAATTAAAAGTTACTGAGTAGGGTGGCCAAATAACTTTTTTATTTGATTTAGGTACTTAGAATAAAATGCTGTTAGGTTTTGGACAGAGAAGGCACAAATTTGTAGGTTTTCCTTTATACTTTTGATTGTAGATTGTTGGCACTTGATGGAATTTGTTTCAATCTATATATATAAAAATCAATGCCACTTTTCGTTGTAATTTTATAACTCGAGATCGGGCTAATCTATCCAAACCAAATGTCTAGGCTTTGTTCGGACTATTTAGTAGATGGTTTATGTGAAGTTTGCACAAAATCGGTCGAGCGGTTCTTGATTTATAACGCAAACGAAGTTGCGCGGGTCAGCTAGTACATTATGAAAAAATATTCGCTTGTTCTTATTCCACAACTTTTATTTTAAAAGGTTTCGCTTTATAGCAGTATCAAAGGTTCCTACACTTTGATAATGCTATAATTATTTTGTTTAATAACTAGAGGACGTCACGCGATTTCACCCGGATAGCTCCTCTTCCCGTGGGAATCCGGGAATAAAATATAGCCACAGTGACAAAATTTTTCAAATCGCTCCTGTACTTTCGGAGACTATTCTATGCAAACAAATAAACAAACAAAGAATACAATTTTATTTTCCTCTTCATAATATTAGTATAGATTTAATTTTATAGTGTAGGAGCACCCTTGATAATTCTATAAAGCGAAACCGATCAGGTAATGTTAAAATAAAAATAATAGTTGTGCAATAGTACAAATAAGTAATTTTTCATAAAGTAGGTAATAGCCAAAAATAACTATATGAATAACAGAGTATAGTGAGAGAGGTGTGGACTGATTTGATTGATCGAACATCGAATTCTCCCCTTGGGCTCGATACAAAGGCGAGCTATTAAGGCTTTCAACGACCCTCCACCGGCCTGTGATTTTGAGCTCTACCGCTTATGCTCCTTCGTGTATGTGCTCTGAAGATAGTTATGATATTATATGCCCACGGTTACATTCTATTATTGCATCGCCACAGATAATTTTAAATTTAATGTTTAAGTCCGATAGAGGCTTCCTTAAATTGTGGAATGAGCTACCACGGCTTCTTCAAACAATTATAGTACCTACCTATCTGGTGAGTCAAAAGTCTTAAAAAGTGTTTGTAGGGATTGTAGGCTACACTGATTACCTAAGATCACGTGGACCATATGCCTGTCTGCTACCTTAGTAGTATATTTACAACTTTAAAATCTTTTACATACGTCTACCTTCTAGAAACATGAGGTATTACGATTCAAAATCCATTATAGAACTGAACATCTTAATTCTCCGACAATGGTCGGAGCTCAACAAAAGCTTTCAACGTGAAATATCGTCGAGGCCTATTGTCCGAACGGTTGATATATTGACTTCTATCAGCAGACTTCGGTGTAGACACCAGTTTTACATACAATGAGTTATGATTCGCGGGTCTATAGCTCACGGCTCACGGCTGACGGCTCTGTGCTTTATGATTCCGTCAAGGGCGGCGATTTACCAACCATTCGAATCTACTGGCAAAATTCCATCTGTCTCATGTTGAGATTTCTAGCGTCAAAAGATGAGAAAAATACATTTTAGCAGTAAACTTTTGTCGACGCTTTGTAGTCGTAAGAAATCTGATGAATGCCTCTGTGTTACCTTTTTTTGGAATTCGGTACCCAAAGGGTAAAAACGGAACCCTATTACTGAGTCTTTGCTGTCCGTCTGTCTGTCTACAACAAGGCTGTATCTCAGGAACCGTGATAGTTTGAGAACTGAATTTTTTACAGGATGATGTATTTCTGTTGCCGCTATAACAACACATATCGACATAAATCAGAAAAAAAAATAAAGAGGGGTAAAACAACAAACGTTTATTTGCCCTTTTTAGGGTTTCGTAGCCAAATGGTAAAAACGGAACCCTTTTAGATTCGTCATGTCTGTCTGTCTGTCCGTCCGTCCGTCTGTCACAGCCGTTTTTCTCCGAAACTATAAGGCCTATGCTATTGAATCTTGGTAACTAGATGTATTCTGTGAACCCCCTTCTAACTTCTAAACTAAAAGAATGATAAATCTAAAAAAATTATATGATGTACATTGCCATAAAAAGTACCAACGAAATTTGTTTGAACGAGATAGAGCTGGTAGTTTTTTTTTATACGTCATAAACTGCAATTTTCGGTTAGAAAAATCACTTCCACTGCGAACGTGTTAAACATCAATCAAAGTTACAACGAACTATGAGAACTTTTATATTATGTTATTTGCTGCTACGAAACCCTTCACGGGCGAGTCCAACTCGCACTTGGCCGGTTTTATTTACACTAAGTATATTTCAGTTTGAATATCGTAATGTGCTTATATTGCATCGTATCACTTTAAGTCTGTTTTGTGTGATGCCGTCCCGAAGGAGGGATGGAGGGGAACGAAGTGTGCAGGACATCATCACCCTGCTGAAGCAAACGGATCCTGACGACGTGCCGGATTTCGTCGCGAAGGAGCTGCACAAGCTCCCACCGGTGGGATTTGATCACGTCGACGTGACAAGACTGCTTAAGGACATAACTTTCCTGAAGTCCAGCCTTGCTGATGTGTTGGCAAAATTAGAGGCATCAGATAAAACTATCAGTGGTCTGCAGGCTGAATTGTTGTTACTTCGTAGCAATAATTCAGTTAGTAGGTCAGCCTCCGATAATGTCAATGTACGGCGAGGCGCGCAAAACGCGTCATTGTGCAGTTTTGAGTCAGCGCAATTTGATGCGCCCGAGTGTCAAGTGGCCGTAGCGTGTGCCTCGAACGTGAGCTCGCGCCCCGCCGCGCCCGCCGCTACCTCTTCCCCCGCGAAGATGCCGACGACTGTCACGTTGCCACCTCCTCGGCCATGTGACTACGCAGCTGCAACGGCCAGCACCCCCACAGCCGCTCATACAAAGGGGAGGAAGCAGAGCAGCGTCACTCAACGCAGCACTGCGCCCGTCAAGGCGCCGCAAAAGGAGCCCTGTGATGCGGAGGGTTTTACGTTGGTGGTGAAGAAAAAGAAGACGAAACCCTCCTGCAAGAATCAGTGCGGAACTGCTTCAAGATCTATAGAGCAGCGCTTCCGCGCTGAGGTTCCATCTACGATGGTCTACGTGTCCCGTGTACACTTCAGCGTGAAGGTTGTGGACGTGGTAGACTATCTGCAGAAGAAAACCGGATTGGGTTTGAGGGTGGAGAAGCTGGACTCTCATCGTAACGTAAGCTTCAACTCGTTTGCGGTGAGGGTGCCTACAGATCGCATCTCCACATTCATGGATCCTGAGTTCTGGCCGAGAGGGGTGAAGTACCGGCGCTTCAGAGGACGTCTGCCGACACGGAACCCCACGTCACGCGACACTTCGACGTCATTACGTGTCAATTAGGTTAAGATATTTATATGTATTTTAGTTTTAAGGTATTTATCTATGGGCCGTAGAATAAGTTAATACCAACTGTAACTTTCTAATGTTGCCTGACAATAAAGATTTATTATTATTATTATTTAAGTCTGTTTTATCTATTGAAGTTTTATTATTGAAGGTTCTGAATTAATTTGGTGCTTTCAAAGTAACAACTTCGCATCTAATGATACTTTCTGACCTACTTACATAGTTATTTAATTATTGGATCTAATTATAGCATTTACTGTTCAGTTGCTTTTGAAGTCTATTAATAATTATGATCAATAAACTATAGCCTGTTTTAAACAACTGAACATATTAACTTGATATGAAATGTATGAACCGATGTATACCTACGTTTGAAGGTAACTTCGTGTATTGTATTGTTCCGCCGCCATCGTTTTCTTTCTGACCGAGTGAATGTTGTGAGTTTAAGGTCTTTTTGCCCCCTTTTCTGTACAATCGAATATCGCCGATGAGTAAAAAAATATTTAAATATAATATTATGTAGATTTCTACATGGCCTCGTAGTCCAGTGGTTAGTGCATGACTAAGGATTCGGAGGTCGTGGACCCCACGACAAATCTCTTTGTGTGATGAGCACTGAGCACATTGATTTGTTCTCTGTCTGGGTATAATTTAATAAGTATGTATTCAGAAATAAACGTATGTCTGTCAGTCTTCTAGATCCCATATCACAAGCTTTTAATAGCATAATTTGGGCAAGATGATGTTGTGTGGGAATATCCACAAATATTTATTAATTTATTAATAAAGAAATCTAATTACAATCTATTTAGTAGTTTTATAAAAACGAATTTTTAAATGATATCTACATCTCTCACGACACGAACACAAACATCTTTGAAAATGAAAAACAATACGGGATATGACCAATAATTATCTTCACATAATGAAATTGAAAGAACCCTACGTCCAGCAGTGGAATGTTATAAGTTGATTCGACTTATTACAACTGGTAAGGAAAGGGAGGACATAACATTAATGAGACATGTACTGCAAAAGAGTTCTAAGTCTTTACGGTATGGCAATGAAAACATTTTACTAGAATCTTTTAGTTCAGGGTAGATTCTGTAAACGAAGAAAATATGAAAGTGATACCTCCTCCTCACATGTAAAGGTTATCTTAAAAGAGAATTTGGATAAATTGGAAGTAGGTACTCCACAGAACAATAATTATTTTATTAGATTTAATAGTAACATTATGATGGAGTAAATTGGAAATGATCTTCAGACTCTTAAGAATCTCAAAACTCTTCAGAATACGCAACATGGTAGATTCAGTAGTAATGTGATAATAAAAGGAGGGGAGGGGGGAAAAAATTTCCCCCCTCCTCTCCTTTTATTATCATTTTAGGATGGATTTCCGCCATGTAACGCCTGATTCCATTAGTTATCAGTAGTAATGATTAGATGGAATATTTTTTTTTTTGTTGACGCGGGGAATGCATTTAGGCACCGTCATCCCAGCTACGGGGGTAGCTGGGACGGTGTGTGGGACTCACCGGTCCCGGAAGAGGGGACCGTCCTACCCACTAAACCCCGCGGTGTTCCGACTCACCCTATAGCCGGGCCGAGGGATATGAAAAGTAGATTCTACATCGACCCGGCTAGGGATGCCCCGTAAGGTTGGGGCTCTCCTCGGGGGACCAGATCGTCGGCCCCCCGGAGCTCCCTAAGGAGCTGACGAAAGACAAGCCCGCATCGCACCGCCCTCGAACGTCCCTCTGAAAGCAGAGGGGGCAGAGAGCGGCCGAGCGGGCGGGCACTAAGGCACCTCCGGAACACGGGGAGGTGCCTTCCGCCAAACGATCATCGGTGGGTGAGGTCCCCCGACCACCACCCACCGGAACAACACTTTTTTTCATTTATTTCATTTATTTATTTTGTGAACATAGGTATACAAATATGATGTTACAGATTAGATAAGGTACCTACTTGCTATGTTCCGCCAATTGGCATACAAAACACATAGGTAGACAATTGCATTACTTACTTAGCTACTACTTACTTAACATGCAGGTAATGAAAATAATTTATAAGTTAATACAATAATGTCAATTAATTGAAACTGTTTCATTATAATTTGTATGTCAATATCTCCATTCGTCAATAACCCTTTATTTTTCGTTATGTCAATTTTTTTTTTAAATTTAGTATAGAAATGTCAAGTTGCAAACTCCCTAGTTTAATTTGTTGTTAATTGAATTTGTCTCCATTAAATGTACATGTGATGTCTTTCAAATTTAAATGTCGGTATCTATATAGCTCTCAAATTACATATTATTCCAATATCATTTTATACTATCATTAAGGTACTCGTCTATCGAATAATACGCTTTTACACATAATAAGTTGTAGAGGTTATTTTTATATTCATGTAGATTTGAGCTATTTGTTATTCGGCCCGGTAATTTAATATAGATCTTTGGTGCCATTGCATAGATGCTTTTGTGAAAAAATCTGGTTTTACAGTGTGTCAAGTGCAATTTATTTAAGCGACGTTGACTTTCTACACCCTTATACAGGTCCATATAATTCTTTACAAAAACATTCACTTCATAAATGTAAAGAGAAGGCAAAGTTAATATTTTGAGGCTTTGAAAATGAGGTCTACAAGTATCTGTCCGTTTCAGTTTACACATAGATCGTATGCACTTTTTTTGTGCTACGAAGGCATCCTCGATGTTTATGGCATTACCCCAAAACAGCAGACCGTATCTTAAAGTAGAGGCAACATATCCATATATCCACTAGTCGGGGGCGCGCACGAAAGCTGCCATGCGGCGCCCCTGTACCGGACGGCGAGGCGGGAGCGTTTGTCCGGATCGCTCCCGCACCCGCAGCTCCTCTCTCTTGGCCGCCATCACCTCACAAGCAAACGAGGTGACGGCGGCCAGCACTCTTGACTGCCGGCCATGGCTCGCACCACAGCCGGCAGCGACAAATCAAACCCAATGCGGCCCGTGAGGGCGACACGCGGCCCGTCCCACGCCGCGCACTCGGCGAGTGTGTGCTCTGCCGAGTCCACGGCGCCACTTGGGCAGTGACGGCACACGGGGTCCGACTCCACACCCACCACCTCCCACAGGTACTTGGCGAAACAGCCATGTCCTGTGAGGAGCTGAGTGAGGTGGTACGTCGGCGCACCGTGCGCCCTCTCTACCCAAGGCCGAAGAACGGGCCGGAATGATTAGATGGAATAAATTAGATGAACTCTTCATAACACTCATCGTAAAAGATTAAATTAAATTCAGCCAAGCACACGGCTGTCAAGATTTTTAGTGATCTCAAAAGCAACCACAATGCGAACGGCAATATTTCATAATTTGTTGACAAACGGCACAAAAGAATTTTGTCTCAGTGCTTTGATGTAAAATATTATAATACTCCTACGCGGAATTATTGAAGAAAGTAATCCCAAGTCCCAAGAAGCTTTGGCTTCGTACATATTTTATCTTTCTGCTTAGTGTCTGAGTATAAACGGATATAGAACATGTGATATTTAGACTGAAGCGTTTCTAGAGCTAGCTAGATTAAAATTTTATTTTGTTGTTTTTTTGTTTAGTTTGAGTACTTAGTTTTAAATTTATTTTTACTTTATACCAACAATGTCGGTTGGTACCTATATCATATTAGTGAGTGTACAAATAGATTATATCAATACTGAGCGCTTACAGAATACCGAATTGAAATTATTTAAGCGCTTAAAATAGACCCACGTTAAACTTACCCTGACTCTTTGATCTAAATAGTCGTCATATACAGCGACTGCTGACTGAGGTTGTGGGTTTTAATCCTACAAGCTCTAAGCGGAGCCGTAACGCTTAGACTAGAATTTTCAGCTTAAGCTACCATTATAATGCAGGCGCTCACTCAAAAAGGCCTTGTAAATATAATTTCAACCCCAAGGGAGTAAAATAGGGAGTGAAAGTTTGTCAAAGTATATCACAGGCAAATTCGAGAGGCAAAGCAAGTAGATTATAAACCTTAGGTATATTAAAGCAAACGACAGAACGAAAATTAAAGAATCATAAACTTTGATGCCTTAGTCACGTTTCGGACTTTTTGTCTTAAATTCAGAACAAATACAAACGCTCTTGTTTGTTTACAATACGATTTTCATACCACAACATTCAATTTTTTTAGAATTATCATTTCAATTTCTACATTAAGAAAGAATAATTCTAGACAAATAGAATTCTCAATTATTCTGGGTAGAGTTTTGTGTTTACCCCCGGTGTTTACAAAAATAACACATTTTTAATACACACGTAATCGATCATCATCAATACCAAAATTTTCAATAATTGCATATTTATGATTTTTTTCAAGTCGCCCAAAAGCCTTTCAACTTGACTTAACCACTGCCATATTTCTGGTAACCAGGACCAGGCTTAACCTACCATGCATCCGAGGTATGGAAGCGTTTGAAAATGGACATACTACTAATAAAGTAAACTCACCTGTCTCAGTATTAACTTTGTGGGTATTAATACATTATAAACTGTATAGCATCTATACTTATATAATGATAAAGTGTAAATAAAGAGAAAGCAAAGAACTCTAAGTAAGAGGTAATAATATTGAAATAGAGTTATAAGTAATGAAGGTATTATATAATAGCTTATTATGTAAGTATATTGTTACTTAAGCTATTAAAATACCTTCATGACTTATCCGTCTTCTATAAAAAGCTTAAGATTAAAAATAAACTTTCACTATAAATAGACCTATTAAAAACAAATTATAAGAAACTTTTCCCGATCTCAAACGGCTCAAGAACTTACTTTCGACTTCTATCCAATCGAAAACAAATAGTAAGTTTTTAAGAAAGTAAACTAAGAGTCAAAGGGTTGTTTACACAGCGATACAAAGAAAATATTGATGTAGAACAGCCGAGACTGTCTAGTTGGGATGATTTTGTATTGTTTTACGTTTGTATGATACATATTTGACTGTTTTTGAGAACAACAGTGATAATTGTATTCAAACAGTTTGTGACCTCTGATATTTTTGTTTGCTAACTAGTTCAGCTAGCAACTTTAAGTGCGTGAGGTACTTGTTTGGGAATGTTTATAAGAATAGGTCCAGTTGCTTAAAGTGATGCCTTATTTTCTTTAGGACATTAGTGTAATCAATATTTAAGCAGAAAGTCATGAATCAACGGTGCAGATAAGAAAAAACTTGAAACAAAACCCTGTAACATACCAACTCGTTAAGCCAAGATGGAACAGGAAGGCCGATCACCACCCAAAATGAGATTAAGAAAGGCTGATAATATGATAAATTGAAAAAAAAAAAAAAACTTTTTTTTTTCATTGTCGTTTTAATACCACATCGTAGAAAATAACAAGACCCTTGAATTCAAGTCATGTACTTTTTCCTTATACTTCAGAAACTGACCGACAAACTTATGGCATTTTCCAAGGTTACAATCATTTAATAATCAAAAGTGAAGGAGTATCGTAATGAATATTGTCAATCTAATTTCATCATACTAGGTTGAAGCCCGTAGGGATTTTCACATGTAAAAGGGAACGCTATCAACTGAAGATAGTTCTTTGACATTGATACCCTATTAAAAATAACAAAATTCGCAGTTACTTTTTCTCACACAGTTATGCAAAAACTATGTCAAACCTGCCGTAACAGCGCCTGAAAGGCACATTTAAAATGGCTACAGTTCATACATGTGAAAGCAAAACGTAAAAATACACACACCCACACACACACACCCACACACACACACACACACACACACATACACACACACACACACACACACACACACACACACACACACACACACACACACCCACACACTTGTGGTAACTTTGGTTTTCACTGTACAACTTAAACAGATAAGTAGACCTAATAAGTTTGGGAGTTATAGTCAATCATAATGAGAAAATAACTACTTACATTAACATTTTTTCGGAAGTAAAACTGTGAAAGCAAAACGTAAAAATACACACACCCACACACACACACCCACACACACACACACACACACACACACACACACACACACACACTTGTGGTAACTTTGGTTTTCACTGTACAACTTAAACAGATAAGTAGACCTAATAAGTTTGGGAGTTATAGTCAATCATAATGAGAAAATAACTACTTACATTAACATTTTTTCGGA
This sequence comes from Miltochrista miniata, assembly GCA_933228765.1. Taxonomy (NCBI): domain Eukaryota; kingdom Metazoa; phylum Arthropoda; class Insecta; order Lepidoptera; family Erebidae; genus Miltochrista; species Miltochrista miniata. The sequence goes on along the minus strand of OW121773.1, from coordinate 8,943,025 downwards.
AGTAAAACTGATTCTGAAATTTTGTCAGAAACCATTCATTACGCGTGACCCAACTCCGTCGGTTTTATTATTAAGATCCCACAAGACTTAAGCTCCGACATTATCACACAATGCTCACTTAATTAGGTCTACAAAGACTAAACAAGTGCCTATTACTGTACGTTAGCAAGTTGTCTCAAAGGAAATGAGTTTAGATTTTCATATGAAAACGTATTTCGTTTAAGCTGCAGAGAAAACAGAAGCTTTATTAAAAGTTTGATGTGAATATTGTTGATAGTTTCGGTGGCACTGTGGTAATGACTACTGTAGTCGAGGACGCGGGTTTGAAGCCAGAATTGGCAAAACTATTTGTGTACTCGAATTTGATTTTGTTTATGTAGGTAGAGGTATATACAGTACGTATTTAGAAATATAATGTACTATGTTTATCATTTATCTAATAATCTATTATCTATAGAAAGTTAACAGTATTTTACAAAGGTTTTTAAAAATTTCACCCATAAGCCGGAGGAGTTAAAACGATTTGAAGTATGTCACGAAGAAAGCACTTGGACACAGCCTGTTTATTATATCAATAATCACTCAAATCAGCTGATAGCTGTTCACTGCTGGCGTAGGCCTCTCCCAAATTAAGCCTTTATATACAGTTCTGGGCCTTCTGCATTCAGCTCATGCCTACAAACCTTCTTCAAGTCCTCACGTTCCAGTCTCTACACCAGAACTCATTTGCTCCATCGGCCATCGCGCATCGATTCTTCTACAGGACGTGGCTAGCCCACTGCGTTACTCTGTAAGTAATTATATTTCATTGAAAATTTCATTGTGAAATAATTGACGACGAAACGACTGCCTCTGTGGCGCAGTCGGTAGCGATACCACCTGCCGTGCTGGGGGTCCTGGGTTCGATTCACGGGTCGGTCCAAATATTTGTGTTATCCACAAATGTTTGTTTCGGAGTTTTGGTGTTTTTTATGTGTATGTAATCTTATATATAAAATTCTCGTGTCACAGTTTTCGTTTCCGTACTCCTCCGAAACGGCTTGACCGATTCTCATGAAATTTTGTGAGCATATTGAGTAGGTCTGAGAATCGGCCAACATCTATTTTTCATACCCCTAAGTGACCGGGAACAACATTCCACGTGGGCGGAGCCGCGGGCAGCAGCAATTTACAAATATATATGTATGTCTATCAGTCATCTAGATACCATAGCACATTATATTAGCTTAATTTGAGCTAGATGATGTTGTGTGAGATTGTCCACAAATATTAAAAAATAATAAATATTTTGTGACAGTTCAAAATTTACTTAAGTCACACCAAGAAAAAATAATGCTCTCTCACTAGACTGGCTTTATTGCAACTATCGTGTTACGTCACATCCGTTGGTAGATAAACCAAACCATCCATAAATTGTAACGGTTTCTCATCCCATTTATTAGGGTGATCGTTATTGAATCCTGATAGCTACAGACTGGATTGTTGACGACTAGAGTAGTGCGATACTAAAAAAAAGTTACTTAAAGATTAAAAAAGGCATAAAAATCTATGGATGCTTGTTAAAATGGATTTCTAAAGTTATTTGACCTAGTTGTTTACTACTATAATATTTCTAAATAGGAAAAGAACGCATAGGTATTTTCTACTAGCTGTTCCCCGCGGCGTCGTCGTCCGTGTAGAAGTAGTTATCGCGTAAAATCATTACCCTCCTTTGTGCAGTCAGTTAAAAAGTAGCCTATGTCGAAATAGGCTACTTTTTAACTGACTGCACAAAAGGAGGGTAATGATTTTTTAAGGTAAAGAGGAAGGTAATGGTAATAAGGAGGGTAATGATTTTTTTAAAAAGTATACAAGGTAAACAAGGTAAGTATAGGTAACTTACCTTGTATACAAACAATTTCATACCAAATTTCATGAAAATCGGTTCAGCGGTTTAGGCGTGAAACCGTAACAGACAGACAGACAGAGTTGCTTTTGCATTTATAATATTAGTAGAGATTATGTGTTTCATCCTTCTTTTAGATACAGCTTATATTTGCACCCCGCCTTATCTGATGTAGCTGTATTTCTGTCGTTCTCCAACCCAAGCTTATCAAGATTTCTACTTGTCCCATCCCAACATTAAATATATTTTACATAGATATGTTCACTTAAAGTAAGTTTTTCAACAGTAGACTTTAAGCGACGCAAAAAGTCTACATAAAAAGTCGCAACATAAACTACACAACAGTCGCAAGTCTGCATAAACAACATTATCCACACTGCATAGTGAAGTAGGCGTCCAGGGCCATACAAGTGACATAACGCGTTAGCAATCCGATACATTATGTTATTTATCTGACAGAGTAAGGGGCTCAACGTAATCTATCAGGATTGATGTCAGTCGTCAAAAGGGTATCGGAGAAAATGGCGGTTTGTCTTTTTTTATGGGCGTTGTATCAACTACCTACATATTGAGACGTGACCTCGTGTTTTCTATTGATTCTTTGCGATTTGTTATTTTTATTTTGTTTAACAGTTTATGTACAATCGCGGATTCGCCCGCGACAAATTCTGTTTCCTTATCCGCTTCAAATAGGAAAGTATTTTAGGGATGAAAAGTAACTAATGTGACATTTGACAATTCAATTTCCCAATCATTTGACAATCAAATTATGCAGTACTTGTCTTATTTTGCTTCTTAAATTTACGTAAGAAAAAATTATCATGGGACAGGGATTTGATTGATGATTTTTAAAATTCGCTAACTATAGATCTCATCATCATACCATTCACTTTCTCATTCATCATTCTCATTAAGAAGATAAAACTGACAGACGTTAAATGTTACCTATTAAAATGACGCCACTTTAGTACCAATATTGTTTTGTAATATTTTTTTTCGAGTTTACAATCTGGCAAAAATAATCCTCAAATTGTAAAATCTCAACAGTTTATAATCTAGCAATGTAGATTACACGATACAACGGCTTCTTCAATTTTACGGTGGCATACATAATTATTATTATACTCCAAAGCCTACATATTACAACCCGCCAGTCTCAACCGTACGTACGTCTTGAAAGCTTAAAGGGAAACTCGGTGAAACGTCTTTTATCTCAAGTTTTGTTTCTGTATCAAATACGAGACAAATGACATTTCCCCAGTAAATTTCCGTTTCCAAGTCGTAGTAATGACAATTGTCGCTCTGCTTATTTTCATTATAACGCTTGTTAGACACGTGTGCCCATAAAGCGTATTTTATCCCCGCTTACTATGATATGTAAACGATCACAGGTTTAAGCATGTTTTGCTATGGCTGGTTTTGAGATTGGTGACCACTTTGTGGCATTTTCATTAACTAGCACTTTTATGCGGTTGAATGTTAAGCCGTTAAATAAATAAACTTTCAAACATTTCACACAACGTTATCTGATCCCAAAAGAATAAATTTCTTGTATAATCGACATTAGACCACGAATTTTATTCTTTTATATACTTTTAAATTGATACTTATAATACATAGAAACACCCAGACTCTCGAGACAAACATTTATGGATCACACAAATTTTTGTCTCCGGTGGGAATCGAGACCATCGAGGCAGTCATTTGTCCTAGTCGTCGGACCTAGCTAAGCCAATTTGAAGGCTTAGAGCGACTGGCGGATTAATTTTTTTTACAGGAGTTAGCATCTTTATAAACTATCACTGACACGGAGTGAGCTTACAAGCTACTATCACAAAATAATAAGGTACAGAACGCAATCTCATGTAGGTATGTACTTTTTTCCACACCTACCCTCGGCTACGCACACTTGCGCACAAATCACTTTGAAAACTACTATGAAAATCTTTGAACTCGTGTCTGTGAACTCTGCTGGTAGTGTCTATGTGTGTAGCCTCAGCGAATTTAGTATGTAGGTTTCCATCTGAACTATCTTTATACATATATACAAGTCAGTAAGTTCAAGAGCAAGGCTTGTAAAGTCGTTCCGTGTCATCGAGTTTTTTACAATCTGCTTTTAACTATCTCATTGTTAATCACTGGCTAGTTTTTAAACTCGCCTTGTGTCATCGAGCCTTAACACGCCAAATGGTATAGTGAAATGTGGGCGCATGGTATGGTCTAAGATAACGTTTTTGAGGGTTACGAACTCAATGGGTAAAAGCGGGATCCTAATAATGAGACTTCGCCGTCCGTCTGTCTGTTTGTCCGTCTGACTGTCCGTCTGTCACGAGGCTGTATATCAAGAACTGTGATAGCTAGAGAACTAAAATTTTCACAGATGATGTATTTATGTTGCTGCTATAGCAAGCAAGTAGGTTTTTGTAATAAAGATTGTCTAAAACATGCCAAAATCAATATAATTATAGCATTACATAAAGGTATATTTCAATCTATGAAGACCTAAATAGATACATTTATAAGAGAAGCTAGGAAAATATTCATTACCGGCTATACTCTTGGATAAAACATAAATTATAGACCGGATCTCCAGTCTAAATGATATATGGAGCAAGACCTATCCTTTTTGTACCTGGGAAGGTAGTGTGTCTATAGCGGATGCTTTTTCAATTTGTAGTAGCTGTAATGTATATTTTCTTTCAGTTTTCGCCGTTCCTTTTGTTATTATTCTTCATTATATATTTAGGTCCTACGGCTTCGTTCGCCCATGACATTTATTTATTTATTACATTTTAGGAAAACTTACAGCTAGTAAGTAGTGTTACGATGATGCTTATACTAGAAGAAGGCCAATTAAAAGTTTTCACTGCTATACATTACTTTGCTAGTATGAAGTTCTAGATAGACATTGTATCAAATTACTTCGACATACTTCGAACCCCAGAAATTTTTAAAATGTCTATTTTCTTTACTGCATTCTAAGAACAACTACAAAGAGATGTACTAGTTTAAGCTTATTAAATGATATATCTCTGTGAGTCGAATGTAAGGCGATACATCATTTTGTAGATAAAACTAGTAAATCTCTTTGCAATTGACTGTACATACCCATGTTTGTTCAATTGCGCTGGCCTCGCTTATTAGTATCATGACAATTGATATCTATCTTAGGTTGAATTATTATCTTAAAAAAAAAGTGTTTTGTTCGTAGGCATCCACTTAGATGTCATTACAGAGTCGAGCCGACTAAAACTACACGGTTTCTACCAAACTGCCTAACAGGCGAACAAAAATTAAGTCCTTTATTTAAAATTATACAGTATTGTGAGCTAGGTTCTATGAATTTAAGAATGCTGCGAAATCGGTCAGACTTACAAAGTAGGTTTTAATGGAACAATACAAGACAAGTAGTGTCGTGTCATCCCATTAATATTTTAAATGTGAAAGCTTGTGAAGATATTTGGATGTTTGTGCGATCATTCGTCATAGGTACAGAGATATATTATAGTGTTAAATAGCTTAATGAAGAATATGTCCCCATGGAAAGTGGAAATGTGTACCGAATTTAACCCCTTACGCGCCAGGCCTCGATTTGCAAAAATGCTCTACGCGTCGGCGTCTTTTTGAGATTTCTTTTTATTTTTGAGAGGTCTTTCGAAAAAACGAAGAATTTCAGAATGTAATGACAGTAACATAGCATAAATTATACCTTTTCGGCTTCAGAATAAGTTTATCTAACTATTTACATGTTTCAAAAAATAAAAAATTTAAAAAAAATATCAAAAAATAAATATCGACGACCAATGACGACAGTCTCTGTTGACGGCTGTTATGTTCAAATGAAGAACGGAATCGCGTCGCGCCAATTTGCTTATGTGCTTAAGTGTATCACAAAACGTGGGAGGGGTTAACACGAGCAAAGCCAGCATCATCTGGAAGGCTATTTATTTTTATTCCCGTATAGTATTTCCACCAGGAACTGCTCTGATTATCGCACGGTTTCTGGTGAAACCGCGTGATATCTACTATACCTACATAAAAGTATGGTGTACAATCGATTTCATGAATGGTACTCAATAATCACACAAAACAAAAGAGGTGTCACTCGCACTACCAACCCTAATCTCCTCTCGTGGGTACTCGTGGCCATATTCACTAATAAAACATGGCTGAATGGATGACGGTACCGATAATTGTGTGTAATTAACGTAAGTATCATATTGCTGTTCAAACTAAAGCACTCTAAGATTCAACACTCAACAAATTATATTATCGTATAAATTACTAGCGGAGGTCACGCGGTTTCACTTGCGTAGTTTCCGTCCCCGTGGGAATGTGGGAATAATATACAGCCTATGTTCACCGGGAATTGTGTAGCTTCCCAACAGAGAAAGAAATTTTCAAATCGGTTTAGTAGTTTCTGAGCCTATTCGATGCAAACAAACAAACAAACAAGCAATCAAATCTTTCCTCTATGTAATATTAGTATAGAAAATCGTATTTCGGTAAAAAGTTTTTTAATTAACTATTAATTTTAGCATTTGCCTAAGCGTAGTTCCGGGACATCCTTCCGAGGGCTTACCCGGGGCTCCCCGAAGCGGGATCACACCCAAAACCCCCCAAAGACGCGGGATAGCACCCGAACCACCCCCTGGGCGAGGCCGCAGTGGCGGCCTAAGGTCTGTTGGAAGTCCTGGGACATCCTTCCGAGGGCTACCAACCATAGGCTGTTGGGCGTTACGTGAGGTTTTTTAGTCGGTAAGAGTCCGGCATAACAACCTCTGAGGATTTTCCCTCACGTAAAAAAAACGCTACAAATCGTTACAATAGATTACAAAAAAAATCATTGGTATAGGTATTTATTAGGTACTACTAAGGCTGCAGACAAGCATACGACTAACCATATGGAGAACGATCACCGCAGCCTACGAACGATTGCAACACGAGAGGTGCTGAAATGATGTTTTGAAACTTCCTTTTACTGACTTTTCAAGTTTGTCAACATGTGCTGTAGTGCAAAGTGTTCCAAACATCAGTACAAGTTAACAATAAATATTACAAGTTCCAATACGAGCCTTTTTATTGCAGTTTAATATTTTCCATTTATATAGGACATGAAAATTGAAAGCGTTCATCGAAAGAGAATAGAAAACCGAATTTCGTTTTACAGATTATCGAAAGCAATCACGGTTAGATTCCATCAAAACTTTGGTTCGAATTTGTAATAAAAGCTATTTAGTAAAGAATAACAATAAAAAGTTTCACGCACATCCAGACGCACCCTCATATAACAGTAGGGTGAACTAACACAGAGCGACATCAGGGGTGGCAAACTCGATGATCTCCCAACAGAATTCCACTATCATATATTCTGTAGTCACCGTACCAGTGTTATTAGACCTTTGATATTCAAACAGACAACGTATCAAAAGAGATCTGATATTTCTGGTCGTCTATCCCTTCTTTAGATTCAGTGAATATTATATTACTTATCGGTATAAGTAAGAATCACAAATGTAGATTCTAGCGAATACGTTTACGCTTGTTACAATATGGTCTTAATGGGCTTACCAAGCGCCTTATGTTCGGAGGAGGATAACGTGAGATGCTTTCGATATTTCTATTGGTATATTTAGTGTATATGGATCATATATTATGTACTCAGACTGTACCATTTTTTTCTACTGCGAAATCTAGACTGTTTAGTATTCTTATTATCGTTTATGGCTCAGTGATTCATAAATTCAGATGTTCTCAATCTAACTTAATAATTTAGCTTAGATTGTGGAATGATCTCCCTAGCCTCAGTTTTCCCAAACACCGTACAGTATGGGGTAAAAACCTTCTAAGAACTCTTTGGAAGAACTTCCAAAAGGGTCTTAGAAGGTTTTTACAGGGTCGGCAGCACGAGTGTAGCGGCTATGATGTTGCAAACTTCCATAGGCTGCGCCGACCACCAGGACATTCAGTGGGCTGTATGCTTGACAGCCACCTTGGCGGTATAAAAAAAAATTAATGACAACAGACACAGAAGAGAACAGATATTTTTTGACATTTCATTTACGATCGTTTTGTAAATCGTTGGTCCTGATGGTCAGCGTCGCGTCAGCAATATGGCAATTGCATTGGCAGAATGACTAATTCGAGAGTATAAGCGAAAACGATATTATGCTGAAATGTGGGCGGATAGCTAACTATACCCCTGACTACCCCTTCGGGGATAAAGACGTGTAAAATTTTCTTAAGTTCATACATAAAAACATGACGTAGATGTATCAACGTATCAACTTCATCATTTCAAATCGCAACCACAGTCTAATATATTCCCTTTTATGTTATACTAGCAGTTCCTCTCGGCTTCGACCGCGTAGAAATCGTTATCGCGTTAAATCATAACCATCCTTTTGGGCAGTCGGTTAAAAAGAAGCCTATGCCCTTTCCAGGGCCTTGAAATATCTCTATAACTAATTTTATCACAATTGCTCCAGCCGTTTAGGCGTGAAAGCGTAACAGACAGAAAGACAGAGTTACTTTTCACATTTATAATATTATTAGAGATTAGTAGGGATACGCCGTGAAACAACGTGTTAAATACATTTATTGTAAAAAATTACAGAGAAACATAAATATTACATATCTATATTTACACTATTGCTATCTAATACAACGTGTTTATGTTATTCTACTGGCTGCTTATTTATACAATGTTGGCGACTGAGTGTATATTACCAACTCAACTCATTTCACTCATATTAGATATGCATGGACTGTCGCAGATTGTACCTATTAACACCAGTTAATTTTCGTCCTAACGATATACGCCGCAAGGTACGCCTAGTTGCCTATAAAGTTGATTAGTTTCGCTAAATTAGCACTCTCTAGTTATAATGAAGTGGATTTTTAGGGGAAATATCGGGAATGAAAAAGGCTTTTAATATTTATATAGTACCTAATCGAAAACATTAACTTTAAAGCTTTTAAACTTTTTGCAGGAAAGGATGCTAGTGTGAATGAAGGATAATAAGTAATTTATATTGGATGTTATCGGACAGGTATAGATGGGCCGGATTATACCTTCTTTAGGATATAGTGCACAACCTCAGCATGATAATTATTTTCATAGTGCGATGTAGGATTTAACTACCACGATAATGTAGCTATTGTGTGTAATTTTATTGAGAATTTAGTGGATTCCTTAAACCTCAGATCTTCGGTAGCGCAATGTACGAGCCTAATATCACGCTAGTTCAACTTTAATGTAATACCTATGTAGTTCAACCACCAAAATAAAATAAAATAAAATTTATTCCCATTGAAATTTTTAAAAAATTATTTAGGTTTGTTAAAATTTTTGTGACTCTACCGGGGGTTCGGAAATGCTACAGACTGAGAAGAACACCCCAAGAAACTCAGTCCGGTCCCTCTTATTCATCTTAGTATCTAATACAGTTTTTTTTTTAAATGTAGAAAGGAGCAATTCGTGTCACTGCCAGGCAGTCTTGTCTTCTAGAAAGTCTTTAATGCTATAATAAGCTTTCTGGCACAATTTAAGCTTTACTAGTTTTTTAAATTTATTAACTGACAAACCTGTTATGGCTGTCGGCAATGTATTGTACATTCGAATACAATTACCCGCAAAAGAATTGCTTATTTTATTAAGCCTAAATCTAGGTACAGCCAATTTATTCTTATTTCTTAAGTTTAGGTTATGGATATCACTATTTTTAATAAATTTACTGTTATTTTTATGAGTATATAATAAGTTTTCATATATGTACTGTGAATACACAGTAAGGATGTTGATATCCTTAAACTTTTCTCTTAATGACTCCCGAAACCCCATACCATAGATAGCCCGGACAGCCCTTTTCTGCAACACAAAGATACATTCGATGTCGGCAGCGTTACCCCATAATAGTATGCCATAGGTCATGACACTGTGGAAGTAGCTAAAGTAGACAAGACGCGCTGTTCTAATGTCTGTCAGTTGTCGTATTACCGTGTTGCGTCGATCTTATTATCACCATGCCTTATCAATATTCCAATGTGGAATACACGGAAATGGTAAGGATGCTTGCTAGGTGCGATGATAATGTGGCGGAAGCCTGCCGCCAATATGCAGTAAGGTTTCCAAATTTACCTACACCGAGCCGGGCAACGATGTTATCCGCCACACAGCGATTACGCGATTACGGACAGTTCCGGCCCGGGTTCAGTGATAGTGGACGTCCACCGAGGCGCTCAGTACGGGAACAAGAAAGAATACTGGAGTTCTTTGAGGATAATCCCGCCGCAAGTACCAATGACGCCGCGCTACGGTTTAATGTATCGCAGTCCTTCGCGTGGAGTGTCATTAACAACGAAGGCAAATATTCATTCCATCTTCATCGTGTCCAGGAACTCACCGACCCAGACAAACCTGCGCGTGTGGATTTTTGCAGTTGGTTGCTGGCTGAACGTCCTAAAGTTCTGTGGACTGATGAAGCCACCTTTGGTAGAGTGGGATTATTCAATACCCACAACGAACATTTGTGGTGTTATGAAAATCCTCACGAACCCAGACCACATAATTTTCAACACCGTTTCAGTGTAAATGTTTGGGCGGGAATAATAAATACCACATTACTGGGCCCCGATTTTTTAGATCGACTCAATGGTGAAACATATCTCCAATTTCTCACCGAAACGCTACCAGATTTGGAAGAAGACATGATTGCTATAAAAATAGTTACTTGGATGATAAGTAGGTAGATACCTTTCGTCTTTAGCATCTTTTTGTTTTTTTAATGCAGCCAGTCCTAAGCTTGGTTAAGTATGAAGGGATTGTGGACTTAGTGTAGATACCTAGTTACTTTCTACACGCAACAAACCACGCGAGCAATTAATAAACTGGCGAAGAAAGTACCTAGGTACCTCTTAGTAGGTATTATTCGGTAGCGAAAGCGCGCGCGAACGTGCGTGCGTCGACCTTCAGTTTATGAATGAAACATAGACTTAATAGTGCCGCGTTATAACAATAAAAACTTGAAAACTTATTATTAAGTAATGTTTTCAGTGTTTTCAGTGTTTTTAAAAGTCGGTGATCCAACGGTGTTACTTATGATGTCTGCTACCTACCCCTGGAAGGATGCTAGTTAATTACAAATAACCCTGTATAACATCACGCTAAGGCGAATAAGAGCTAAGCAGCAACGGAACATTTTTCGACAACTAGGATATTTCATTTCTTTTGAGAGTTTCCGTTGCGGACGTTTGCTACAGTTGCGTAAAAAATGTAAATTACATAATAGCTGGTCATAAAAATTTCTAAAGTTTTCTAAAGTTGGTATGCTAAGTTTGAATCACGGGATCATTTTGCAATCCGATATGGCCGCCGCGGTATAATCGCAAAATTTCATGATGGGTGTCGTTTAAAGGGTTTTTTGGTATGCTGAGTACGAATCACGTACTAATTTTGCAATCCAAAATGGCGGCCGCGGTGTAATCACAAAAATTAATGATGGGTATCGTTTAAAGGGAAGAGAGGTATGGTATTAATATTTTGAGTAATATATAATGCTTCCCGTCGCATTTACTCTCGTCGCGCCTAGTCCCGTCGCGTCGCTTATATACATGAGAGCTGACCCGCACAACTTCGTTTGCGTCACATGACCGAGAAAGAGAGAGGTGTTGTATTAATATTTAAGGTGATATAATGTTTCCCTTGGCACTTACTCCCGTCGCGTCGCTTATATTCATTAGAGCTGACCCGCACAACTTCGTTTGCATCACAGGAGATTGAGAAGGAGAGAGGTGTGGTATAAATATGTAAAGTTATATAATGTTTCCCGTTGCATTCACTTCCACCCGTCCTTTTTTTGGTAAGGAACTCATGTGTGTCCGACTCGCACTTGGCCGGTTTTAATCGTTCAGTTGATTGGCTACCACTGCAGACCATGTTTATTTACTCCGGTCGCGTCGCTCATACTTTAAAACTTATTAAAAAGGGTTATTGTAAGTGAACCTTAAAAGATAGGCATATGCTGTTGACAACATTTTTTTGTAACTTTTAAAGGGAAACATTTTTGTAATACAAAATTTTCACATAACTTAAACCATTTACGCAACGTACGCAGTGGAAGCTCTCAAAAGAAATAAATTTTCCCAGTTCTCGAAACATTATTTATGGCTGCTCCGCTCCTATTCGCATTAGCGTGATTTTATATCGCCATTAGCTATCCTCAATAAATGTACTATTAAACTGTAAAATAATTTTCGAAATGCGACCAGTAGTTTCTGAGATCCTAGGACAAACAAACTCTTCAGTTTTATAATATTGTAAGCGAACATTAAGAAACAGACAAATTAGGTTATTGTGAGCGAACCTTAAGAGATAGACATATGCTGCCGCGGACTTTTTTTTAGAACTTTTTAAGAGAAACAAAATTGTAATAAACAATTTTTACGTATCTTTAACTATTTACGCAGCGTACGCCTCGGAAGCTCTCAGGCGGTAAAAAATATTCCCCGTTTTCGAAACATTATTGATTGCTGCTTTGCCCCTATTCGTCTTAGCGTGATGTTATATAGCCTATAGCCATCCTCAATAAATGGACTGTCAAACTGTGAAAGAATTTTTGAAATCCAACCAGTAGTTCCTGAGATCCTAGCGTTCAACCATACAAACAAACAAACAAACAAACTCTTCAGCTTTATAATATTAGTATAGATACATGAATTCTCAGAATACTTATTCATCATACCCATCTCGAAAACCCTACACGTAGGAATACGGGAATAAAATACAGCCTATGTTCACCGGGAATAGTGTACCTACCTTTCCAATAGTGAAAGAATCTTTCAAATCGGATCAGTAGTTTCAGAGCCTATTCGATGCAAACAAACAATCAAATCTTTCCACTTTATAATATTAGTATACACTAGAGGACGTCACGCGGTTTCACCCATATAGCTTCCGTTCCCGTGGGAATACGGGAAGAAAATATACTGTGTCACTGGTAAGATTGTAGCTTCCCAATATAGAAAGATTTTTCAAATCGGTCAAGTAGTTTTGGAGCCTATTAGATGCAAACAAACATACAATCGAGGGGGGGGTTCGGGTGCTATTCCCCGTCTTTGAGCGGTTTTCGGGTGTAATCCCGCTTCTTAGGGGGGGCGTGCGTGAATCCTTCGCGTCACGCTGCAGTCTGGGGCCTACTTCTGTAAGGACGGTGAGCAGGCTCCTCACCGTCCTCAGGTCATGGAGACCGATACTCTTCGGCGAAGACACGTCGGCAGCGCCCCAGCTGCCGACTGCGGAACTATGGTGGGAGAGTTCGCTCGCTCAGAGTTAGGCGATTAAACTCACCGATGTCGGCGAGTTAAAAATTTAAAAGTTTAACTCTGAGTTAGCTCTTAACTCTTGTTGGTGCAAGACAAATTATTGATTTAACTCGAGTTAGCAGTTAATTCTGAGTTAAACACGTTAACTCTGATCTCTGCAAGTGGCCCTTACAGTAGTAAACTAAAAAGATTTGCTTATTAAGTTTAGGCCTAGCAATGCGAAAATACTATGACAAAAGGTTTTTATTGTAAAATTAATGCCAATTACATTAAATTGGTACCTAGCATACGAAAGAATCCCTTAATCGATACCCATCATAAAAATTTGTGATTTCGGCGCGGCGGCCATATTGGATTGCAAAATTATCATGTGATTCGTACTCAGCATCCAAAAAACACCTTAAACGATACCCATCATGAAATTTTGTGATTACGGCGCGACGGGCATATTGAATTGCAAAATTATCACGTGATTCGTACTCAGCATACCAAAAAACCCCTTAAACGATACACATCTTGAAATTTTGTAATTATGGCACGGCGGCCATATTGGATTGCAAAATTATCACGTGATTCGTACTCAGCATACCAAAAAACCCCTTAAACGATACCCATCATGAAATTTTGTGATTACGGCGCGGCGGCCATCTTGTATTGCAAAATTAGTACGCGATTCGTACTCAGCATACCAAAAAACCCCTTAAACGATACCCATCATGAAATTTTGTGATTACGGCGCGGCGGCTATATTGGATTGCAAAATTATCACGTGATTCGTAGACATTTTAATGCATTAGGTAGCTGGTTACCATGTCGTGAAAACACTTAAAAAGTAAAAGATCACCACATTTTTACCATGAGTCGCGTATGGGAATTTTAGTGAAATCCCTTCATCACTCAGGAATTAAGCTGATGGTCTTCAAAATGTATAGCTAAGTACCATCATGGATACATTGACTTACGATCAAAAAACCGCATCATATCGATCCACCCCTTGGGCCGTGACGAATTCACAGGAGAGAGTTGTTAATTGAATTAATGAGTAACTAGTTACAATGTAATTAGATTAACGTGTAATTCCATTACTCAGTAATTAGTTACTGCTAGTACTCATTGTAATTAATTACGCAAGTAATCTGTTACAGAGTAATTGAATTAAGCATTTCAAAGTAATTGTAATTTTTAACGGTTAATCTAATTACATTTTGCCCATTAGGTACTGATATTTTTATACTGTGGCGCGATTTCAACGTAATTTGGCATAATAATTACGAAATAGTTGCGAAAAAAACTGACACAGGTCCTGCCTCCACAAGCGCCAGGGCGAGACTGATCGGCCGTCAGCGGCGCAATTCTATTGCGTTTGGTAGATATTCGTACATGATAACTATGTAAATAGTTGTTTATAGAAAAACGCTCGGAAAATGTGTATAAAAACTTAACAGCTTTAATTGAGTGCAAAAAAAATATAAAAAATGTTAATAGTTTAGCCACAGTATTGAAAAAACTTTTCTGAGAGAGTCAACTTTGGGATTTTTTTCTATCTAGTGAAATTTATTGGATCGTGTAACGGGCTCGGAATATGTTTAGCTTATATCCTTAACTATTATATTTATATTTTTCAGATTTAAAAACCCTTTACTTTTTGACTAGGATGGTTTCAAAAAACTCAAAATCTGACCCACGCGGCCTTAAGGTGTAAGTGGGATTCGCAACCAAAAACATTGAGTTCTACTTATATGAGTACCTACGGCACTCAACCGAAATTCGTTGTCTTGTCAATCAAATGGAATTATACTTTCACAAAGATTTCATACATTATTTATTATATAACCGGAAACATGAAAACAAAACAAAACGTATTGAAAAAGTAGCCTCGTCAAATTAAAAAATATTGCGTGTACTTAGTGTACACACGTAAGAAGTGAAACTTCTTCATAAACTTAATTTTCACCTCACCTTAAATTAAGTCAAAAAGTACAAAAGTACAAAAGACCAAAAGTCCAAAAGTCCAAAAGTCCAAAAGTCCAAAAGGCCAAAAGTCCAAAAGTCCCAAAGTCCCAAAGTCCCAAGGTCTCAAGGTCCCAAAGTCCCAAAGTCCCAAAGTCCCAAAGTCCCAAAGTCCCAAAGTCCCAAAGTCCCAAAGTCCCAAAGTCCCAAAGTCCCAAAGTCCCAAAGTCCCAAAGGCCAAAAGTCCAAAAGTCCCAAAGTCCCAAAGTCCCAAAGTCCCAAAGTCCCAAAGTTCCAAAGTCCCAAAGACCCAAAGGCCAAAAGTCCCAAAGTCCCAAAGTCCCAAAGTCCCAAAGTCCCAAAGTCCCAAAGTCCCAAAGTCCCAAAGTCCCAAAGTCTCAAAGTCCCAAAGTCCCAAAGTCCCAAAGTCTAAAAGTCTAAAAGTCCAAAACTCCAAAAGTCCAAAAGTCCCAAAGACCCAAAGTACCAAGGTCCCATCCAAAAGTCCAAAAGCCCAAAAGTCCAAAAGTCCCAAAGTCCCAAAGTTCCAAAGTCCCAAAGACCCAAAGTACCAAGATCCCATCCAAAAGTCCAAAAGTCCCAAAGTCCCAAAGGCCAAAAGTCCAAAAGTCCCAAAGTCCAAAAGTCCAAAAGTCCCAAAGTCCCAAAGTCCCAAAGTCCCAAAGGCCAAAAGTCCAAAAGTCCCAAAGTCCCAAAGTCCCAAAGTTCCAAAGTCCCAGAGACCCAAAGGCCAAAAGTCCAAAAGTCCCAAAGTCCAAAAGTCCCAAAGTCCCAAAGTCCCAAAGTCCCAAAGTCCCAAAGTCCCAAAGTCCCAAAGTCCCAAAGTCCCAAAGTCCCAAAGTCCCAAAGTCCCAAAGTCCCAAAGTCCCAAAGTTCCAAAGTCCCAAAGACCCAAAGTACCAAGGTCCCATCCAAAAGTCCAAAAGTTCAAAAGTTCAAAAGTTCAAAAGTCTCAAAGTTTCAAAGTCCCAAAGACCCAAAGTACCAATGTCCCATCCAAAAGTCCAAAAGTCCAAAAGCCCAAAAGTCCAAAAGTCCAAAAACCCTTAAATGACATGCTATCCCTGGATAAAGTACTCTTAATTCGAATCCACCGTGGTGGGGAACAGAACAAAGATGGCGCGTAACCAAAAATCGTGACGTGACGTGACGCAAATTTTTTTCCAACGCCGATAAAGAAGTTTCACTTCAAAAACAGTAATGTTAGTCTGAAATAACATACAGTCTACTTTTTATTTCCGAAATAAGTTCCCTTGGGGTGAGAAATGGGAACTAGTATTTACATTCATTATTAGGAACGACTTTTAGCCGAAGGAGTAGTCAGTAATACTGTACTTACCTACATCTACATTTCATTACTTGTACGTTGTTACCATATAATAGACGGTGAGTCTAATGCCATTTTAAATATCATTACTCAGAAATAAAAATATTGGCCAAGGGCGTGCACAGAGGGTTTCGTACCAACAAAACGGCAAGAAATACAGCCGAGGAGCGTGGGAGTATTTTTAGTATTATTTGTTACAGCGGCAACAGAAATGCATCATCTTTAAAAAATCAACTGTTTTATGAACAGTTGATCTGTTGAGTTGTTCAGCAACAGACGAACAGCGGAGTCTCAATAAATTCTCATCTGTTTTTAATCTTTGGGTACGAAATCTTTGAGCCGTTATAAGTAACATGAACACTATGGACAGGCTGTCACATAGGTAATAAAAGTACTCTCCTTATGTTATTCTTACCCCATTTTTAGTTAGATAGTATAACTAAAATAAGTATGATACCACAACAAAAATAAGTTGAACCGACCACGAAGTAGATTATACAAAATACACGCAACTATTACATACACACATATTATACTGTGGTACTTTTTAATAAAAAGCCACGCTTTCATTTCCGAAACGCATAAATATCTGCAATAACTTCAGGAATACAGGCCAAGGTTAACCTCGGTAGCATCGTGAAATGTATGGTAGCATTTTTTCTCTACAAATTCAACGTTTCTACGAATCGAGGATGGAACTACTCTTTGTGATTCTACTTTCATATCTGTGAAGATACGAGATTTTATAATGAACACAGACCCGTTGGTCGACAAAATTTGATAGTACATAATTAATTAAAATATGTGTCAAGTGCGATTTGGATTTCGAACTGTGCCTTTAATTTTTACTACTTGTTAATAAAGCGTAAACAGATCATAAAGAACTATGAACGATATAAACTTTAAAGGTGAAAATTTCACGATCATCTTAGTTTTCTTAAAAAGGAGTAGGTAATAATGTTTTCTCGCAAAATAAATAAAAAGATCTACCTATCTGAAATTATTTTTCTAAAAATCTCGTAAGTAGGTACCTAAATATTATTGCCAAGCTTTGCTCGCCTGGGTAATTCTCTGAATGCAATAAATTGTACAAATATTTAAGTACCTACAAAATACTATGTATTACAAATATAAATACTATTTACTCTGTATATAGCCTTGTAAATTTATAACATCTTATTATAACATAGTAAAATTTGCAATAAATTGGCATTGAATATGAATACAAAATACCGTCTATCTCATCACATACATAGTTAAGTAAAATAAAATACAAGTAAAAGGTAAACAGAGAAATTTTCTGTATTTTTACGTCTCGGTAAGAACTTTAGTTCCGGTAGTCTCGCAATAAATCCTTTCGCAGATGTTACCCTTGCCGTCCAGGATGATAGATCTACATAATATGGCGACACAAACGCTGGACCGAAATATTATGACACTGAAGTAGGCTAAAAGCTAAATAATTCATATTATTTTCTGACTGGTATTCAGGTTCATAAAATATGTCTGAAGAAAGATTTATCTATCTATTTTTTTTCTTTTTAACCATTAAGGGCCGGTTTATCAATAGCCAGATAAAACGTCAGATACTAATCTAGTCGATAACTTTAACTGAGATTTTAACAACAGAATAAAATATTTCAATTTTTCAATGTTCCGATAGTGGTCAGTTAACTAACTGACTGATTTTTGTTACTTTATTCACACTAAATCTGAGAGAGCAGGATGCACTTATGTACATTTTTAGGTTTTAGAAAGAGACAGCCAACTTTCGCTGCAGTGACAGCGGGTGTCACTATTGACTTTACTTTACTGTATTTATTAACATAAACTTACCTTGTTCGTGCGTGTTGTTTATTTTCTTTTGTGTGGCATTTTGTGATTATGGTATTAAATATGGAAAATAAAAAGAAAATAAATTATGTTTTTGTTAATTTCTACAGCAAAATTAAAAGAGGGATGCTGTGTGTGTGCAATTTTAATGCAGTTTTCTTAGCGGTGAACTACCTAGTTTAATCTTGATTTTTAATGTCTTTATTCAATTTAGTAGATTAGGGTATGTAGTACATAATAGGATATATAATAATAAACTTTCTTTTCTCAGTTCGCGAAAAGTTTCTTTAAACTTTCGTGTATAACCACAAAAGTTTGAAGACCGCTATAAAATATAATAATTTTAAGAAAGAAATTATAAATTTAATACAAGTTGTAAAAGCCATATCTCTGCAGTAGAAAGGAATCCATCTGTCGAAACATTTGTAATAGGTACGTACTACCCGTTCGCTCTAACTTCGCCGCTGGCGTAGAGGCGTATACCCGAATTGTTAATTAGACGAAGTAAATTGACAGTGGCTAATGTCACTTCATCATAGAAAATACGCAACATTGTATGAAGAAGTGACATTAGTTGCTGTCAATTTACTTCGTCTAGTTAAAAATTCGACTAGTGTGGAGCCGATCGGCAAAGTTAGAGCGAACGAGCAGTACCTACTATAACTTAGGCCTCAATATAACGAAGGCACCCTTCGTTTAAATCTATATTTCATCCTTGTTCTTTAAACTAGTAACAAAGTAGTCAATAATAATTATGCTTTTATTTTTAATCTGTGTTTGATCTTGTTCCCAAACAAAAAATATTTATTATTATTTCATAGGTAAATAAATATTTACGTACTAATAACCGCCCATACGAATTACACAAACCGGTATTTATTGCCACAAAAGAAATAGGTGTGGGTCCTGAAAAAGTAATTTCAACTGCGGTATATAATTTATTGGCTGTAAGTATTCGGTAGGTACACGAAAATACACAAAAAATTTCGTACCTTTTTTTTGGAAAGTTAGAAGCATTACAAACAAGGTGAGCAATTTGATAAACTTTTTGCAATATAAGGGCTCTAGTGTGAAATAAAATAATAAAATGCTGTATTAACAGACTAGCGGATGCCAATCTGTTTTACCCTTATAGTTACCCTTCCCATGGGAACGTGGGAATAAAATTTAGCCTGTGTCATCCGCAAACAGTGAAGTTTCCCAATAGTTATAAAAAAAACAAAACGGTTGATGAGTTTTAGAGCTTATTCGAATCTTTCGTCTTTCTCTATACCTACATATATATACTAATATTATAAAGAGGAAAGATTTAATTGTTTTTTGTTTGTTTGCATGGAATAGGCTCCGAAACTACTGGCCGATTTGAAAAATTCTTTCACTGTTGGGAAGTTACACTCTTCCCGGTGAACATAGGTTATATTTTATTCCCGTATTCTCACAGGAACGGGAGCTATGCGGGAGAAACCGCGTGACGTCCGCTAGTAAAAAAATATTAATAGGTATAGCTTTATACAATACCAGATTTAAAACGGCCGAAACACGGGAGGAACGTGTTCATATAATATTTACTGTAGAAACACTTTGGTATATTTTTGTCTTACATTTTATGACAGTAGTAAGAGTGGCATCCTGTCCTACTGTTTCTACTTTCCTATTAAAATCATAAATGTGAATGTGTCTCTTCAAGTTTTTAAAACATTTATCCAAGATGTTCTAACTTCAAATTTGATCGTTCTGGCTGAAATTTCGTAGGTATAATAAATATGTAATATCTCCTGAAATATTTTGGTGTACACAGGTAATAAATAGTTTGATTTCCTCCTGTCATTACTGTTCAGATTAAGAGTGTCTCACACTCTGCTAACTAATTTGTACTAAACGGTTGTGATGCATATATAATATATATTATAATATATATATATTTTATTCGGCCCGATCAGTACATTAAATGCCTTATTTGTTCTTCTATCTATCATTCACTAAAACTTTATTTACTTATTAGACCATTCATCAAAATGTTGAGAGGGTTAATTTGAAATCCACCCCAAATTCTACTAGTATCTACATATCGACAAAAACCTACCAGGATGACAATATAAATCAAGTCAACTCAAAACAATTGTTACATATAAATCGCATTTAATGCTTCACAATTGTCTTACATCAAGACTGATTGCATTGTCTCCCAAATCTAGATTAACTATGTTGAGACAGTGACTGGTTCGGTTTCATTATTCCTTCTGTTTTGTTTACTTTAGATCGGATCTTATCTTGGTAATATTACAAGATCTACATCTGCAATCTGTAGATATTTGTTGATGTTTTACTTGAAAAAAGCTTCTCGATCTTATCGATATTTTTTTATTATTAGGTACTTGTACTCCCAATAGTATACCTACATTTATTGTTGAGAAACATAATTATTACATATCTTTATTTACATTATTACTATCTAAACTAAACCTAAATAAGGCCCCCTTGGCATTGTGCCCAAAAGACTAGCAGCATTCCCCCTTTGAATAGCAATACCTATTCGTTGAGCGAGAAAACGAGCCCTTGGGTGACCAGTTGACTCCACAAGGCGATTTTTCAAATTTATGTCCCCAATAGTACGATTAATCAGGAAAGAAGAGGACAAAAAAGAGGAAGGATTATATAAAATAAATATTTCATAATGCTTTTTTTTCCGTGTGGAAATCCTACATGGATGCTATGCCGGACTCCTACCGACTAAAACCACACGATTTCTTACAACTGTCCCGTGTCTGAGTCCCGGGTAAACATTTCATAATGTTATCCTCTTCTTTAGATTACCTACCCGTTATTTTCCTGTAGCAATATAATGCCAGTAATGAAGTTATTCTTCATTAAACGAAACAATGGAAAGTTTAAGCAGAGACACAAGTACATATATTTCCTGTATGCATAAATGTAGATTTCCCTCTATTCGCAATGTTATTATTCTGAATTCTATAAGCCATAATCATGAAAAGCCCGATCATATTGTGGTCTTAAATCCTAACATTGCTTCACTTAACGTATAGTGCTGTGTGGAATTGTCAGCGATAATATTTGCTACTACAAAATCAATATTTCAACCATCCATCAATCATTTGAAATTTCCTTCAACCGACTGTCGTTTTGATCGGTTTTAGTTCATTAAGTAAGGTATTATGTAAATTTGCTTTCCCCTACGCTTTAAAATATAAGTTACTGTTGATAAGTTTGAATGACAGGACAGGAATATTTTTATAACCTAGTCTCTACTTTACAAAATTAGACTTATTATCTTTTCAAAGTGATCGTTCCCCACTAAAAGCAACTAACATCAAAGGCTTTCTGATTAAAAAGAAAAGTACCGCCCTCAAACTTACAAAGGAGTGTAATTAATCATACCTTATCAAAATGGTATTCACAATATAAAGCAAGCCCTTATTTTGGTAGATTCCCGTTTTTCTTTTATGTTATTGATTTTAAAAGGACGGTACGTTTTGATTAATAATTTTGGACTATTTCTGGCGATAGATGTTGGTGTTGAACAAAATCGGCCAAGTGCGAGCCGAACTCATGCACATAGTTTTTTGTATTGGAGTCCCCTTATCATCCCCTTTTTCGGATTTTAGAATTTTTTGCTATTGTGACAACACAAATACTGACATCATCTGTAAAGATTTTAGCTCTCTAGCTAGCACAGTTCCTGAGATACAGCTTTATGACGGACAGACAGACGGATGGACAGCGAAGTCTCATGAATTATGGTCCCGGTTTGAATTGCTACACACCTATCTACCCTAAAACAGTAAAAGACTCGCTCAGATAGGTTATACCTACTTAATTATACCCTGTAGGTAACATCTATATTAATAAATCACAGGGTAACCCATTATTTATAACATTTACTAAAATACACATTTCTCTTTCTCTCTCTCTTGTGACCAATGCAGTTATTAGGGGCAGCTAGTTAATTAATAAAATTAACCTCCATAGTAACTATCAGTCTGTCTCGTACTAAAAAAAATTCAAATTTTATGTAAATAACTAAGGATGGTGCAGTAACTTCCTGTGAAACTCGAGAAAGCTCATTATTTCTTCTGAAACAGTATAATTATCCACGATTCTTCGCATAATTATGTTTTTAAAGAAGCTGTATGCTTAAAACTTGAGCAAACAGTCTTTGTGTAGCAAACTTTTTAACCCATGACGGAAACGAAGGGTTTTGGGGGAAGTTGGATTTTGTATTTATGTCTATGCCATCGTAGTGAGCCAACGGACGGACCAATTTTGTTGCTATATTTTATTTGAAAGCCAATGTCACGAATTTAAAGATCATTAGCTCACTTCCTTAGTGATGAAGGGATTTCACTAAAATCCACAAAGGTCAAAGGATATCGATGGCTGGAATTACTGTATTTGTATCTGTTGCATATAGCAACACTAGCGCACTTCACGCGGTTTCACCGGCGTAGTTCCCGTTCCCGTGGGAATACGGGAATAAAATATAGCCAATGTTCACCGCAAAGAGTGTAGCTTTCCAACAGTGAAAGAATTTTTGAAATCGGTCCAGTAGTTCCGGAGCCTATTTGTTACAAACAAACAAACAAAAAAACAAATCTTTCCTCTTCATAATATTAGTATAGATATATAGGTATCTACTAAAAACAGAAAAAAAAATCAAGGGCTTCCATATAACAAACAGTATTGCCAATTTTTGGTACGAAACCCTCTATGCGCAGATCCAACTCGCACTTGGCTGGTTTTTATGTCATATTTATGATTTAGCCAGTATACTAATTGCTTTTCGAAATTTCAAAATAAATATGACTAAACTGCATTAAAACCCTGCGGCGAATAAATCTAATAAAGCAATCATATGAAATTAACAGCTAGTTTTGCTAAAGTTTGTGTATTATTATTTCACTAGCTGACCCTCGCAACTTCGTTTACGTCACATAAGGTCTATGAAAAGAGAGGTAAATCTTAATCAGATTCCTAGGAGCGTGTGAAACAGCCCTGTTTGCTTAATCAGAAAAGAACTTAAAGATTAAGTCTATTCTAAACCATTTCAGTCCCCGCCTTCGGCGTGGACTGAATTGTTTTACAGTACCCTTAATCTTTAAGTTCTTTTATGACTAAGCAAACACGCCAGTTTAGAATGACCCTTACATTTAAAGGAACCCCTGAATTATAGGTTTAGCGAAAGTTGAAATGTCTCTAATTTCTGAACTACAAAACCCTCAATTTTGAAACTTGTGTGGAATGATCCTTTAAGTACTCCCTTTCCAACACTAAAACAATATTTGAAATCGGACCACACGTTGAGAAACTACAACTGAAAAACCATTTTGTCTTTCATCCCCTCTCCCGCAGGAACCATGCAAAATATCGAGATTAAAAGTATCCTAAAACCTTCCTGGGACTATAAGCTCGGAATGTACCAAGTATCATTCAAATCGGTTCAGTGATTTCGGCGTGATACTTATTCGGGATACAGACAGACAGACAGACAGACAGATAGACAGACAGACAGACATGAAAAATTTAAATTACATTTTCGGCTACTATATCGATTAGAGAACACCCTACAATTAAAATTTTCAAAATACCTTCCATGTACAGACTCTCGACCCTCAACAGTTTTATTATAAGTATAGATTAGTTATTACAACCATTTTGTAGGCAAATATTATTCTACACAGGTGCCACTCGAATAATTATAGTCTCGGCTACAAAGCATAATTTGATATCATTTTCAACTTGACCAAGAATCCTCTTTACATGTTACGATGTTTGAAAAATCCCTCTTTTGAAGAATGTGTCAGTATCAATTCAAAGAAATCAGTGTATTGCAACAATCTAGTGGTGGATAGTCCTCTTTCGATTGTCGTCACAATACTAGAAGTCTTTGCACAATACACGGTCCAATAACTGGATGTCAAATATAACTATCAAATTTCGAAGTGACTTATCCCCAGGTTATCTAGTTTACTAAAGAACGCATTGCAATAAGTATCGAACATCAATATATCGTCGTTGCGCCTGACAAGTTCCATATGTGCATTTTTTCGATTTTTCGATTTTTGCGTATTGATGATCTCCGTGTAAATCTACACATGCTAGTAAAATCCTTTGTGTAATATTTAGCTTAGAACCAATTTTGCAAAATTCCGTATGTGTTTTAAGCTTTGGAAAAAAACGTTATGTGCACACACGCACATATGGAATATGCGATCTTGCCAATATCGCGCAGAAAATATGATAAATATGTAACATTATGGCAACAAACATGGTTTAATGTGACGTTAACCATCATTTTAATTAGTATTGAAAAAAAAAGCGAGTCGAAATTCGTAAGTAATGTACTTTTTGTTTATTTATTATCATTATTTGATAAGTTTTGTTATGGATAGACTCCTACCCACAATATAGGGACCACTTTCCGGTCTTACATGCAAGTGGTGCTCCTGCTGATTAACGGATGAGGTCATGACGAAGAGAAAAACAAACAAATTAAAACACTACGCACTACTTAGCCGTCTGGTCAACGTCGTATAATAAGGCCCAAACCCTACCAATATGAAAGCTTATAAAAATAAAAAGAATTTACGGGCTTAGACAGACTACCATTCACGATTGATCCTGGCTCCATATAACGGCGCACTTTAGGTACACTCCATAGCTGAACGAGCATCTCATCAAACTCGAGGTAGAACTGAGTCGCAAAGAAATAGGTACTAGACTTGTGCGAGGTCCGAATAAAGGGTATCTTCACTTACGCACTACAATCAAGGAACACTAGAACACGCCAACCCCCACACCAGATGAAATGCTCTATTTTTAGCAAAGTGATGGAAGGACCTCCGTCGGTGGTGTCGATTTTATGGTGAAAACTTACCTCATTAGCAGTGGTGTGGAAGTCAGCAGTGTATCAGCTCGGATAGCATATTATATACTGGAACTCATCGACAGGAACTCCCTGAATGTGATACAAGTGATTGCCACTACCTCGAGAAGCACGAAAGAGGCAATCGAGGCTGTGTATGAAGACATAGCGAAGATATCACAAGGCACTGCCAACTACAATGTTAATATGGGATTTTCAACGCCAAACCGTAGGGTATAAGGTCGCGGCAAAACCGTGATACGGAATGACTGAGGCACATACCTACTTGTTGATTTTCACTCCAATCTCAGGGTCACTTCTTGGTGAATTCTTTCTTTAATACGAAGCCCATAGAAAGTAGACTTTGTGAAGCCCCGACAAAGTCACAATTAATGAGAAAGTCTTTATCATAACGGACAAAAGTGATGACTTTGTGATTGTTGTGATCACTGACTTGTCCCAGTATTTTCAGAAAGAGCCCAGGTAATAAAGCCTGTTCTTCGACCTACTATGCTCCACATAGAATTGGGATCCGAAAGGTTTCAATTGAAACTTAGAAATCGTTTTGATTTGCTAGAAACCACTGACAACGATAAAACCGACACTGTGGTAAAAATGTTACAACAAGTGCTCGAAGATTTTTGTCCAGCAATGGCAAAAAATGTGTTCAAAGCTCGAGACTCTGGAAGTTATGAAGATTAGACAGGAAATGAGACCTACGCAGAGACCTATGCAGTATTCATCAGAACGGTTTGACCTTAACGTCAAAATTCTAAAGCTGATAAGACACGACCTCAGACGTAATAACACCAGTGTTTTCGAGGCTACGATTGAGTAGAACAGGGGCACTAAGGTCTGTACCCAACAGTTCAACAGCAGCAAACAGCCACAGGTAGCAAAATTGTACCCTCAATGTTAATTTCATTAATATTCTCGAAGAAATGGACTGCTTTTACAGATATCTATAATTATCACGGATTAATTAGCCTAGAAATGATGGCCACAGGGATCCATTAACGCATTAATCGACACACCCATGCAACAACATTGTAACTCATTTTTTTGTCAAATTGAGTTACAATACTATGGCAATTTGTAAAAAAAAATCCTTTTTATTGGTGTAATCAACGTAACTCTAAGTCCCTTCGTTTTTGAGCTATGAGAGAGGCCAAGGCATTGTAACTCGTTAAAAAAATTGAATTTTCGACCATAATCATTGTAACTTGATTTACAAAATTATGAATATCACAAACATTGAACCGATGACATGCAACAACATTGTAAATTTATTTACAATCTTACTGCAGGGTAATTTCGAACCCAATGTAGAGACCGTATTCTTAGCATTCCATGGATTCTCCGTGCGGGTGCCGGGTCCATAGCGTGGCACAGGGGGGAACACCCTGACGGCGTCTGGGACTTCCGACCCATTCAAGAAGGTTTAGGGTGGCCACCTTACTAAGCGCATAAACGATCACCTTCCACCGTCAACAATGTCCCCCCCCCCCCTGCCCAACCAGATTTGGTAAGATCTTATCAATGCCGCTTTGGATACTCGTTTTAGCTTACCGAAGCTCTTGGCAATCCAAGGTCCTTAAATAAATTATACAGGGATTTAGCTGGAATTCCCCTTGCTCCTACTTCTACGGCATAGAGTTTAACCACATAGCCATTTTTGGTTAACTCATTGGACAAGTCAAAGTATTTATTTGTCTTCATGGCGTGGTCCTTTGGTATGTTGGTCTCCCACGGCACCGTCAGCTCCACGAGCAGCGCACGCCTGTGTATCCTCGAAAACAGGAATATGTCGGGTCTGGATGACGAGGCACACACATCCTGTGGGATTTTGTAGTGTTTTTCATACGTGTCTGAGAGTATAGTCCAATCGGCGGCAGCCATCAAAATTGAGTATGGCTTTTGAGGTACTTTCTTTGAAAAGCCTTCCTTTACAAACGCAATGTCATTTCTTTTGTTTGTGGTTAATCCCTATTTCGCTCTCGCTACCGCCGAACTGACAGCCTCACGTATGATTTCCAATACTCTATCGTGTCGGCGTGAGTAATGACCTCGGTCTAATAACGTCCTACAACCTACCAGCAGGTGCCTAGCAGTTCCAATCGCTTCTCCACGTGCATTACATGTTTTATCTGCGGCTTTCCCCCACCTGACCAGATTACTTTGGTCGGAGAGGGTCAATTGAAACGCGTTCAGGTATAATCTAAGCAAAGCCGGCGACCAGTCGTACAATAAGGTACGCGACTGCAAGGCCATGGGAATACAAAATTCGCCCAGAGTAAGCCATTCATTCTGCATCTCCAGGTTCGTCGCGTGCACCTTATAGGCATCGCTCTCATCCTGCTCCAGAAAAGATTTTGTAATGTCTTTATCTGTTTGTCTCCGGATACTACCCAACCCCGCTCGACCAGTCTGCGAACCCACCATGAATTTCTTGTGGAATTGGAGGCGTGACTCAAGTTCTGCTATATTTTTATCCTTTGGAAGAGTTTGAACGATTTCGTCTCTTGATTTTGCCAAGACGTGCATTTTAGTAACTCTTAGATGTTTATAGAGCTCCGACGGCTTCCAAGTCTTACTTTTCTCTACTTAACTTCTACAAGATTATACACCTACTTTGTTTGTCTCTGCATCACTATGGTTGACTGTTAGAGAATGCCTATGGCATTAAGTCGGCCTATGTACATTGTGCATGAAGTTTAAATAAATAAATAAATAAAATTAAACAATTGTGTGAGTTTAAAATTTAATTGTCTAAGTATGAAAATAGTTCATTATTTTGAATATTAATAAATAAAAAAAATTAAAAGGCCCATTTCTTAATCCCACTCTAAAACTAATATAGTAGATATTATATACATACTGACTTTATAGTATACTTTAAAGGTTTTTTACTATTTCTATGATGATACTTAAGTTTTACAATGATAAACTTTGCAAGACTGCTTAAATTTCCCATGCAAAATAATTGTAAGTTTGAGTTACAATCACTTTGCAGTGCAATAAAAAAAAAGTCTGATGAAGATCTCAATTGTAACTCAGAGTTACAATGTTATTCATTGTAATCGATGTACTGTCATAAACTATTGCTTTTCACGTAAGTCAAGAAAAGCCATGAAAACGTGTTTTTTTCGTTAATCTTACAGCACCTATAAATAGTTAAGCTAAAATATACGCAGTAACAACACTTTTTGTAACTGCATAGGATAACAGTAGAATTTTATGATTTTTCAAAACTTCAATTCGCGCTCACTGAAAAACAAGAAATTTGAATTACAATGATATTGCATGGGGGTGTCGTAATGTCCCAGATATCGATCAGAGCGAAGTCAGCGCGGCTCTCGAGCAACTCAAAAATAATAAATCCTCTTGAGAGGACGGAATTAATAAACAACACCTTAAATTTGGTGAGGCTCAGGTCCTTAAAGTGTATTAAATTGCATTCTCCGGCTGGAACAGACGGCTAAAGCGGAGAGAGGGAGTGTGGTGACTCTGATCTTAAAAAAAGGTGACAAGACCTGCCCCATGTCACTTGTGCGCGAGCCATGTTTACAAGTTGTTCTCGAGAATAGTGTCACGAATTGCCTCACCGTAAAGAAACGACGTAGCAGGGACTAATCCTAGTCGAAAGATTTAGGCTTGTGTTTGCCCAGGAGTCTACTTACCTTGAAACCTGATTTGAAACGATGTTATTCGTCAGAATGGGAACATCCAAAAATTCCGAAATATGTTTTTCCGAATTTCAATATTCCGATGTTCAAAATTCCGAAGATAGATAAGCCTAAGAAACAAAGCTCCGAATATTCAAAAGGACGATATTCATTTATCCGAAAGTCATAAGTACGAATTTTTATTTTTCCTAATTTCATTAGTACGAATAATCAAAAGACCGGACTGTTATTTTCCCGAAAAACATTATTCAGAATTTCAAATTATATCCGAAATTGCACTATTTACGTTTTTTAATAAAGTACGGTCAAGTCTAACAACCGAAGATATCATTACCAAGTGAGTGGAAGGCAAACGACAAAACAAAAAAATAACCACGATGGCTAAGGCCAGAGCTCCGCTCCGCTTCGCTTTCGCCTTAGCCTTCTAACCTAACCTATACGAGTCGAGGTGTTAACCATAATAAGTGAATGGTTAACACCCCGACTCAGAGTACCCCGACTTGGATAGGTTAGGTTAGAAGGTTAAGGCGGGAGCGAAGCGGAGCGGAGCTCCCGCCTTAGCCTTCGTGGTTTTTTTTGTTTTGTCGTTTGCCTTTACTCACTTGGAAATAATATTTTCGGTACTTAGACTTGACTATACTTTATTAAAAAAACGGGTGGAACCGGGAACATAAATAATCGTCTTTAATGATAAGTTTTCGGGTTAAAACAGGAACGGGTGGAAACGACATTCACCCTTAGTATTTATGATATTTCGGATTTTTGATAATCGGAGTTCGTATTTATAATATGGCGGATTTTTAATGATTCGAAATTCAACGATAAGAATAGGCATAAAACTGACCACGGTTTCTACAGACATAAGATCGTACGTAATTATTCAAAAGTTTAAG
Organism: Miltochrista miniata; assembly: GCA_933228765.1. Classification (NCBI taxonomy): domain Eukaryota; kingdom Metazoa; phylum Arthropoda; class Insecta; order Lepidoptera; family Erebidae; genus Miltochrista; species Miltochrista miniata. The sequence continues at coordinate 8,913,228 of OW121773.1, read as the reverse complement.
CTCTATCTATTTTGTTCTGCACTCTGCATTGGACTAGTGTAAGTGGATTAAGGACTTTATAGAGGAGTTTATACTGTGACTTTTAGGTTTTTTAACATACTTTTAATTTAACTTTTACGATTAACACCAGAAGTTTTAATTAATATCTACTAATACATTACAAAAAGACCGACTAATAATTGTGAAAATGTAAGTAGTACACTGAATGTTTAATACCGAAATGTCACATATTAGACTAGTTTTTGAGAAAACAGTGTTAACATTATCCCTCATGTGCCAAAACAGGTATGTGCAGATTAACAGAAAAAAAAAATTTAATCTTCAAATATATGCAACATTGCATTTCAAATATATATCTAACATATGTAAAAAAAATGTTCATAATACTGCATTTACAGATTTTTGATAACTTACACACTTTTTGAAAAAACATGTTTTTTTGAGTTTTCCAAAACCTTGTAAAAATCACATCTGGAACTTGTCAGGCGCAACGACGATATCAACAATATTCTCCAAGTACTTGACCATAATAATAATATTATCAGCCTACGGTTATCCCATTCAAAAAAATAAATTCAATAAAAAAAAAGTAGATTCATAAAAATACTGTAGGTAATTTTTTTAGTTTTGTGGTTTAAATCAAGTTAATATAATTGTGATATTGAATAATTTTAAAATTAATTTGATTTGAAATTCGTTCTATGTGTTCAAACAAGAAATTAATAATAATATCTAAAACATCTTAATTACAGTATACCTCCGAATCAAACTATCTATTTAAGAAAAAAAAACTATTAAAAAAGTGCTTTTTCATAATATTGTCGTAAACTATAAAAGCACCAGTATTAGATCAAAATAGCCAATAATTGACACTAGGTACAACACACTGCATATGAAATCAGAAGTCACGACATGTTTCACCATTACAACGACGCGTAGGGTTGCCATAATTAGAGTTTATAGGGTTGGTAATAGACCATTACTTTTAGTCCCCCATCACTGATTCGATTTGTACATACATTAATACATGACGGAGAGGAATAACCGCATTGTACAGTTCAGATAAACGAAATTATACCACATTTTACTAGTCAATGAGTACCTATACTGTATTTATTTGGCCGTGAGACAAAACATAAACAAAGAAAGTGGTAGTAGTAGTTGTCGACCTTTTATAGCCGAGTGTGGGTCGAAAAATGTATTGTGTGTTATAGATAAAAATGTGAAAGTAAAAGAAGACTAAGTAGTAGACATCTTCGACATGCTGTCTAAATTAGTTTAATGTGAACAGTAATAAAAATATAAAAAGTAATTAAATATTGTTTACATTTTGTCTCACGGTCAAGTAAATACTGTATACCTAAGTAAAATTAAAACCAGCCAAGGATTCGTGCACGGACGGTTGCGTACCAAAACACTGTTTTATGGGAGTCATCAATTTCTTTATGTTGTTAGTACCAATTTTGTTGCAATAAGGACAATAGAAACACATCATCTGTAAAATTCCAACTGTCTAGCTAACGCTGTTCATGAGATACTGAGCCTGGTGTGACAGACAGGCAGATGGACAGTCGGATGGATAGTGAAGTCTCAGAAATTAGGGTCTCGTTGTAGCCCCTCTCTATAAAATAGAGTGTAGAGGGGCTTATGGCGAGACTTTGTCTGTAGCTGTGACTCTGTCGCATTAAACTCGGTCACTTAGGTCACGTGACTCACGTGGATCATCTGTTCAAAGTTTAAAATATAACAAAAATGACAACGTCAATCGGATTGAACTTTCACTTTCACAATAAACGTGTTAGAGGTGGGCAGTCTGGTGAGAACGATCTCATGGCTTTCTTGTTTATCCTTTGGATACAAAACCTAAAAAGTTTCTTTTTAACTTATGGAACCGTCAATTTATCAATGCCGAACCGACAAATAAGGTGCATAAAACTTCTACATTTTGAGATGTAAATATCCAAAATAAAAATCTTATGCCGTAGGTACATACTTACTTAAAATAGACGACGACGACGTTCGGAAATATAACTCAAAGCGGAGATTTATGCCACGTATTTTATTGCGATGATTAATGAAAGCCACGTGCTATATTTACAAATATATTTCTGACTAGCTATACCCCGCTTCTTTGGTCGTATTATGTGTAGTATACAAATCAATTTAAACTCGGAATGAGACGAAAAATCCTCTCTTTCAGAATACTAGAACTGCAGAGATTGCATTTAATTTTGTGGTCGCGACCTCCTTGGTGGGACCGATGGAACTATCGAAGTGTGTTTACGCCTCTGCCAACCTCTTTCGTAATTTTATAAACTTACAATCAACTTACATTTTAAAATCGTTCAATAAATAAGGCAGTTAGGAATCACACCATGGGACATATTCTAAAAAAGTGAAATGTGCGCATAAAATATATGGCTCTGCCTACTACGGTACCTGCCAAAAAAGGCGTAACCATAAATATGCATAATGAGATTTATGACGTAACAAACAACTGAATGAAGAATATCAAAACTAAATACTCATCCATTTTAAAATGATCGAAAAGTACCTAGTATGTGGATATTATGTGCCATACTACACAAACACGCGAGTCCCTAAAGTTTTCAACTCATATTCTACAAGATATTGCGAAGTTAATACACGATTCTAAGAATCTGTAGGATCTAGTACTAGTATATAGGCTCTGGGAATCACTTTTTCGGATCGAATTTATTTACGGAAATGATGTTGAATATTTTGTAGGAAACTTTACGAAATATTGTGACTGAACTCACTCCTAATAATATAATGTGAATGAACAGCTAAGAATTATCTTTACATTTTATGAATGACTCAAATATTATTTTCGCGTCAGATTCATTTAAGTTAGAATATATTCTACACTCATCGCCAGACAACTTGGAGAGGAATGTTGCACTACTTATTCTTGTTTTATAACATCCCTTTCAAAAATATTTAACGAAATGAAGATTATATGACCGTAAAATTGGCAAAATTCAACTAATACCCCGATATGTACCCGTGGAGGCGGCTTTGTTTTGCCTCAGACGATCTGGATTCCTGTGCTGCAGCAGTCGCTGAGGGGATCTTGGAGGGCATGGAGTGCTATATTCCCAACCGCTTGATCCCTGTAGGAGCAAAAAAGCGACCGTGGTTCAATCGGCTCTGCAGAGAAGCTTTGATGCTGAAAGAATCTGCCTACAGAGCCTGGACCACGGCTCGTGCAAATTTAGATCCTAACATCTCTGAGGTGAAACGCAAATTAAATGCCGCCTCGAGGGCCAGCAAAAGAGCAATTGTCAGGGCTTAATTCGATTTCGTCGGCAGAATTGGTGAGCGGCTAGCAGGGTACCCTTCAGGGAGTCGTGAATTCTGGTCACTTGCCAAAGCTGCCGAGGGAAACTTCTGTCAGTCAGGTTTACCACCTTTGCTTTAACCCAACGGTTGTAACTCAAAGATGTTCAGTGTTACTCACCAACTAGCGCGAGGTAGCTATGCAGAGAACTCTATCCCAGGGCGCCTTATTTCTGAGTTTCCAGTGTGTGTGCAAGGGTAGGCTAGGGCTCTAACGAAGACAGACAATAGGGTGTACACACATATATTTATTAAGTACACAGAGATACACAGAGACACACAGATAGCTTATTCACTGGTAGTCACAAATATCATAGGTACACATAAATATAGTCAGGGCTTAGATACTAATACTACTCAATAGACTACTGCCGCGTGAGCAGGTAAAACGGGTAAGCAGCTAACTACACTAATAATTGGGTGACAATTACTGGCCTTGAGTCAAGCTAAGAGCGATACAGCACGAGAATGCCACGTGGAGGCGGTTGGTTCCTCTCAAAGCCCCTCGCTCGTGCAGTCCACGTGTCTTTGGGTGTGGCTCTGCCAACCGTGTTATGACAAGTAAACGACAAATGAAATAACTGACATCGCGACCGACGAAATTCGAACCGCTTTGCAAACAAGAAATGACACTTACCGGTATCCCGGGTGTAGGTTGAAACAGAAACTTATTCTTTCTGAGGAAAGTAGAACCTAGGCTATATTCCTCAACAAGTCCTCAGGTTTGTACAGTGCCTGAGTCAAACTATAACCTCGCAACACATGAGGTGCGCTAAATCATCAGAGCTCAACCTTAACTAAGATGTGAATCGAATTGGCTAGATGTTAGAAGAGCTCGTGAACTTCATAGCAGGGCTATTTATACCCTCACTATCGAATACTCTCGAAAAAAAAACTTAAACCAGTTTGCTACGCAACAATTTCTCCGTCCATCTCAAAAAACCCATAGACTAACGTCCGTTTCCTTGAGACAGCTGTTGCCACAGCAAAAAAAACAATGAATCGATCATGGCGCACTGACACGGTCAATTAGTATTGTCCAGCCAGAGACCAGACATTGCTACTCATAGAAAATAAATGTTACACGGTAGTCTGGCCCAGAGTGCCAGGGAGAAGGCCGACCTTTTGGGTTTTCTCTTCGCCTCTAACTCGACCATGAGCGACGGGGGTGCTGTGCCGCCGGACGTTCCGTGGTGTGGAACTTCCATGCCGGAAGTTAAATTTACGCAGCGGGACGTCAGACGGGAGCTTCGTTCTCTGGACGTTCATAAGTCGAGTGGGCCAGACGGTATACCCGCGGTAGTACTTAAGCAGTGTGGTCCAGAGTTGTGTCCGGTACTTACACGTGTTTTCACGCTTTCATATTCCATGCGACAAGTCCCGGCGTCGTGGAAGATCGCGTATGTGCATCCTGTGCCCAAGAAGGGTGATAGGACCGACCCGGCCAATTACAGGCCTATAGCCGTCGCCTCCCTATTGTCTAAGGTGATGGAGCGTGTAATTAATACACAGCTCCTGAGGTACCTTGAGGAAAACGACCTGCTCAGTGACCGGCAGTACGGTTTTCGTCACGGTCGCTGGACGGGCGATCTTCTCATGTGCCTCACACACCGATGGGCGACGGCTATCGAGAGTAAGGGCGAGGCTCTAGCAGTGAGCCTCGACATTTCTAAAGCCTTTGACCGGGTCTGGCACCGTGGTCTTTTTAAAAAATTGCCCTCCTACGGACTGACCGAGAGATTATGCGGATGGGTGTCCAGCTTTTTGGCCGGTAGAAGCATCAGGGCTGTTGTCGACGGCAGCTGTTTTGACTGCATGGCCATTAACGCTGAAGTACCGCAAGGCTCAGTGTTGTCCCCTACCTTGTTTCTGCTGCATATCAATGACATGTTGTCTATTGACGGCATTCATTGTTATGCAGACTACAGTACAGGGGACACTTGTTACACAGGCCGCCCCGGAACCTCTCGGAACGCAGTGGAAGAAAGTCGTGAACAGCTTGTGTCTGAAATCGAGGCTACTCTTACTAGAGTGTCCGATTGGGGTAGACAAAACCTTGTCCAGTTCAATCCCTCCAAGACACAGGCGTGTTTCTTCACCGCTAAGAAAGCCCCAATTACTGTAGCGCCACGATTCCACATCTCTTTCCATCTCTAAAAGTATAGGGATCCTTGGTGTTGACATCTCCAGTGACGTTCAGTTCCGCAGTCATTTGGAGGACAAGGCCAAGCTGGCTTCTAAGAAGCTCGGTGTGCTCAACAGGGCGCGGCGGCACTTTACTGCGGCGCAAACACTGCTTCTCTATAAGTCGCAAGTGCGGCCACACATGGAGTACTACTGTCACCTCTGGGCGGGGGCACCTGAATATCAGCTTCGTCCATTTAGCTCGGTGCAGAGGCGAGCTGTGAGAGTTGTCAACGATCGTATACTGACAGGTGGTGTTGAACCTCTTCGCGACAGGAGAGACTTTGCCTCCTTATGCGTGTTCTACCGCCTGTACAATGGTATGTGCTCTGAGGAATTGTTTGACATGATGCCCACGGCTACGTTCTATCATCGCACCACTTGCCATAGACAGGGATTTCATCCTCACACCCTACGTCCGGAGCGTTCGAGCACGGTTAGATCCGGTAGGGGTTTTCTTCCGCGCACGCTTAGGTTGTGGAATGATCTTACTGCCTCGGTTTTGCCAAACGCCTACAGTATGGGGTTCTTCAAAAGGGGTCTAAGAAGGTTTTTACAGGGTCGGCAGCGCGAGTGTGGCGCCTCTGGTGTTGCAAACGTTCATAGGCTGCGGTGACCACCAGTCCTTCTGGTTGCCGTATGCTTGTCTGCCACCTTAGTGGTAATAATAATAATAATTAAACATTTGATCCATTTTTTTTTATACTACTTAGGTGGCAGACAAGCTTACGGCCCACCGGAAGGTTGGTAACCGTAGCCTATAGACGTTTGCAACACCAGAGGCGCTACACACGCGCTGCCGACCCGGGCGCAGGTTGTGACGACCCACAGTTGAAATTTTTCAAGCCGCCCGTAAGGCCTTCAACTTGGCTTAACGACTGTCATTTTACTGACAACCGGGACCAACGGCTTATCGTGCCTTCCGAAGCACGGAAACGCTCGTAAATAAATGTCACAAAGTGGTCCAGGTGGTGGTCACCCATCCATATCCGGCCATAGTAAATGTTGCTTACTGCAGTGATCGTTTACAGAACACTGAGTCCGCGGGGCCACGAGCGCTTCAATCCATGCTTTGCTTTGTTGACTTTTCATTGCATCCGTTTTTGTACAGTAAATTACACAAAGTGTTGATAAAATACATGGAAATCTCTTTTGTCATACACTAATAACAGCACGTTGCCGTCGTTGTGTTCTTAGAAAAGGGAAGAGTAAGAAGATAGCTGCGAATAAAAATACTTAAAGACTGGCACAATAACCAAAATATTTTGAAACTATTTTTATTATTACCACCTATTTCGTAGGAGAGTCGGGAGCCTAAATCCATAAAATAAAATCTATTACATCTATCAAAAAACCGGCCAAGTGCGAGTTGGACTCGCCCATGAGGGATTCCGTAGCAGCAAGTAACATAGTATAAAAGTTCTTGTAGTTCGTTGTAACTTTAATTGATGTTTTAACACGTTCGCAGTGGTAGTGATTTTTCACGCGATCTCGTTCAAACCAATTTTCGTTGTTTGTTTTTATATTATAGCAATCAATGTACATCATATGTTTTTTTAGATTTATCATTCTCTTAGTTTAGAAGTTAGAGGGGGGGGGGGACACATTTTTTCTCTTTTTAAGTGTCTCTTGCGCGAACTAGTCACTTTAGATAAAAATGAAGTTACAAACCTCAATAGTATTTTTAAAGATTATCTATAATATAGATACAGACACGTGTGGGGTAGCCCACACGTGTGGCTTTAATGAAAAAACTATTTTTGAGTTTCAGTTCTGAGTATGGAAAACCCCAAAATTTACTACTGCCTTTTTTTTAGTTTTATTTGAAAATCTTAATACGGTTTACAGAATACATCTACTTACCAAGTTTTAATAGCATAGGCCTTATAGTTTAGGAGGCGGCGGGCAGGGTGCGGGAGAGAACTCTCCCACCCGAGTTCCGCAGTCGGCGGCCTGGGCGCCGCCGACGTGTCTTCGCCGAAGTCTATCGGCCTCCATGACCAGGGGTCTGAGGACGGTGAGAAGGTCGCTCACCGTCCTTACAGAAGCAGGCCCATGACGGCAGCGTGACGTGAGCAATTCACGCACGCTCCCCCTTAGAAGCGGGATCACACCCGAAACCCCCCAAAGACGCGGGATACCACCCGAACCACCCCTTGGGCGAGGCCGCGGCGGCGGCCGTAGGTCTGTTGGGAGTCCCGGGACATCTTTCCGACGGCTTACCCGTGGCTGCCAACCACAGGCTGTTGGGCGTTACGTGAGGTTTTTTAGTCGGTAAGAGTCCGGCATAACATCCTTTGAGTATTTTCCCTCACGTAAAACAAAAAAAAAGCCGTATAGTTTCGGAGAAAAATGACTGTGGCATACGGACGGACAGACATACAGACAGACATGACGAATCTTTAAGGGTTCCATTTTTGCCATTTGGCTGCGGAACCCTAAAAACAATGATGGGTTTTGTTCAATGTAATAGGTTTTTTATTTGCTGATTAAGGGTGTTAGATGCTATGTCGCTGCCTACTGTATGTATTTATTTTTCCTACATAATTAAAATTTATCATGCAAGATACTCAAGCTACCAAAGATTATCAAGTCTCTGAATATTCTCCTAGATTTATTGTCAACAGTGGAATGCCTCATCGCTAGAACATGACATGAAGAATTACATTTTCAAATAATATTAATGCTTGTTTTTGTAATGTGAATTGCATTAAATGGAGGATGGAAGTTATTGTACGTATTGTAATTATTATTGTCTGGTAATCTGATGTTAATTCATGTACTAAAAAAAATTGTGTACAGCTGTTAGCCACTTTTACACCTTGTCTCAAATAGAGGATTGGATCAACATTACAAAGAATTCTACCAAAAAAACCACTTACGATAAAAGCTTACAACTCGCTTTTGCCTTAAGGCTGTGTCATGGGGCTTTTTTGTATTTCGCTGTAGAGATGAGTAGGTAGACTATAATGAAGTTATGGTTTGTGCATGTTGAGATTGTAAGCTGAAAACATAACATCTAAAAAAAGAAGCCGTGAGACGGTCTCAGCCGACTGCCTCTCTAACGTTTGTTGTCAAAGTGAAAGTTCAATCCGATTGACGTTGTCAGTTTTGTTTTATTTCAAACTTTGAACACATAATCCACGTGACCTAGTGACGTAATTTAATGCAACAGAGTCACCGACTACAGACACAAGTCTCGCCATAAGCCCCTCTGCAATCTATTTTATAAAGAGGGGCTAAAAGTAATAAAAAAATTGAAGAACATACTAACAGACATGAAAGCTAGAAAACCTTAGCTTCGGACTTAAAAGCCCATTAATAGAAAGTTAAAATTAGCTGTTGTGTACCGTAACAGCCATTTTTACTTTTTTACAGTGACAGAGAGTATAGGTTCCATTCCTACGACCGATACTGAAAACCGTGTCCAGCAAAGTTAAATTCGTCGCAAGCGACAATATCGCAGAACAAAATTAATGTTTAAGCTACGTGCCTGATAGAGCACCTAAACGTAGACGATTAATGGTACTATTTCCAAACTTTATATGCAAATAATATTCAAACTAAGTTTAGAAAAGGCAACGAACGTTAACCTAACATAGGTACTTCAACCCCCCCGGGTTATACTTCCAAGGGTGTACCGTGCCGTAGGCTGATTTTTGGGCATCGTGGTTTTAGTCGGTAGGAGTCCGGCACAGCATCTACACCTAAAAAAACGGTACTTTTAAAACGTCTAGAATACAAAACAAACCATCACTAGTTCACAACGCGGTGCATCCTGAAAAGAACTTTCATGACCTCAGCCAGCCATTTTTTAAATGCTCTATTCATAAAAGTAAATAATAAATACATGCAGGCTTCGCTATAAATATAAACCAAGTCAGTATATCACAAAACTGAACAGCATAAACAAAGAAATCACTTTCTTTACCCAAGCGTTTCAGATTCATCAATTTAGAAGGCATGACAAGTCCCTGACTGCGACTTGGCTGAATATTATATGGGCATTCCTGAATATCGGAATGATTCAGCGACCGGTCGTTGCCACTACGTCCTGCTATCCATCATACCTGTCATATGCTTCGTTTCGAGAGACTACTGCGATTGTCTTTTTGCTTTTTTTTGTCTCTAAAGACTTGCTGGTTATCCAAAGTATCACGGAGATTTTTTGACATTGACGTATTAGAGGAAACCTAGTGTATTTTAATGTATTAAAACATGGATGTTGTTTATGAAAGTCTTAATGCGTTTATTGAGTTTGTTCATTTTAACACAATAAAGTCATTAAGGATTAAGGTTGCTTAAAAGGCAAGTATTTATATTGATAAGACTTCAAAAAAAGATGACTCTCAATTCGACTGTATGTTTTTGTTTGTGTGTTACGCGATCAATTTGCTAATTTTAATTAAATAAATAAAAAATAAATAAATATTCACGACATCTCACACAACGCTATCTGAACCCAAAGTTAACTAGGAATAACCTGCTTGTGTTATGGGTATCAGACCACGGATATTAATACTTTTATACTTTTAAATACATACATATTATACATAGAAACACCCAGACTCTTGAGACAAACATTTATGGGTCACAAAAATATTTGTCTCCGGTGGGAATCAAACCCTCGACCTCCAGCGCCGCAGGCGGTATCACTACCAACTGCGCCACAAATTGATACATTTATTTCGATGATTCTGATTTTAGGGCTCCGTATCCGAAGGGTAAAAACGGGATCCTGCTACTGAGACGTCACTGACTGTCTAACACAAGGCTGTATCTCAGGAACGGTGACATCTAAAGAGTAGTTGCCGCTATTACACTTGACTGCCTCTGTGGAGTAATCCGCAGTAAAGCTGCCTGCAACGCTGGAGGTCCTGGGTTCGATTCCTGGATCGGTCCACATATTTGTGTGATCCACAAATATTTATTGCGGAGTTTGGGTGTTTATGTATAATATGTATGTATTTACAAATATAATTATGTATAAGTATGTCTATTAGCCGTTTAGATCCCATAGCACCAGCTTTTATTTCTTTAATTTGGGCTTGATGATGTTGTGTGAGATTGTCCACAAATATAATTATATTATTACAAAATATTATAACAGCAAAATACTAAAATCAGAATAAAAATAATAATAATTGCCCCTCTTCATTATTCCCATACAACAAACGTTATTTCCAGGTTTTCAGTACGGAACCCTTCGCGCGCGAACTATTCGGTAAAGGTTTCAGGTACAGCTCATTTAACTTCACTCGCGTCACACTCAATTGATCTTAATGTGAAACCAAATGAAATTAATCGAAACGAATTGCTCTCATAAATCGCTTTAATGGTAATACAATCGTTAATCGGCTTCCAGTAAAATGCAAAATATAAAATTATTTTAATTTATGAACACCGCTTTATTATGCGTTTTGTTATTAAAACATATTACAGAGAAAAAAAATGATTGCAGTCTTTTATTATTGAGCAAAGCCTGTTTTTGTATACTTAATACTTTTTTATGTTTGGAAATCCGTCATGGATTATAAACCGGACTCTTACCGACTAAAACTACACAGTCAACAGCTGGTAGCCTCGGTTAAGCCCTCGGAAGGATGTCCCAGATTTGTATAATACTAATATAGGAGACATACAATATGCAGCCCACTTCCTCGAAAGTGTTCACCGTACCTTATGAAAAATTACAATACCCCGACAAGGCTTGCTATTTGCAATTCGATGACTAACTAATGCACATGACTGTACCTCGTACATCAGTTGTATTGGGGTATGATAAAATCTTCAAGGCAAAAGTGGCAAGTGGTGCACCTGTTGGTTTATAATAGTGTCGGTCTTGGCGATAATGTTGGCAATATTCGTCATGATATAATGTTGTTCATGAAAGAAAACTCAAAGCGAAACCTTACAGCAACCCGTTTGGCAAGCGTTGTAAGTCAAGGCCCATTACTTCACAAAATGATTGGAAGTTGCCTACATTGAGCTGTCAGCCTCGCCATAATAGCAAAACTAAAATAGATCAAATTTGTTCATTCAATAGTATATTGTGTAGGCGACTGTCATACAAACTAATGAGCTTATACTGAACTTTCATGACAATATTTATTGTAATTTCTATACTAAACAATGAACGATTTAGAACTACCCACATTATAATAAAACCGATTCAAATTACACGGTACAACAAATCTAGAACAAAGCAAAACTAAATGTAGTTCGTAAATCCAGTCCGATTTAGTACATTTATCTAATTTTCTATACAACTGCGGTAGCCATAAGTCAATGTCAAATACAGGACACATTATACAAAGCCGTCAAATAAGTTATGCGTAATTTCGCTTAGCTGGAATAATATTCAATAGAGATAATCTAGTAGGTACTATAATTTCCATCGTTTTAATAGGAAGACAAGCCTTTAGTTCATACATACATATAAAATTATGCCTTTTATCCCCGAAGGGGTAGGCAGAGGCATATTATATGCTCACATTTCACCTTTTTGGCCCACGCAATAGGACGGTGGTGAGCCGTTTTCCCGTGTTGATACAGACAGGCGCAGGTTGTGACATCCCGCTGTTGAAATTTTTCAAGCCGCTTACAAGGCCTTCAATTTGACTTAACGACTGCCATTTTACTGACAACCGGGACCAACGGCTTAAGGCACGTTAAACCGTTGGTCCCGAAGCCGAAGCACGAAAATGCTCGTAAATAAATGTCACAAAGTGGTCATGAGGTGGTCACATATTCATAACCAGCCATAGTTAATGTTGCTTACTATAGTGATCGCTTACAAAACACTGAGTCCGCGGGCCACGTGCAATTCCTTTTAGTTAAATCCTACTAATATTTTATATGTGAAAGTTTGTGAATATGTTTGGATGTTTGTTACTCAATCACGCTCTAACGGTGATATCCATAACCTAAACTTAAGAAATAAGAATAAATTGGCTGTACCTAGATTTAGGCTTAATAAAATAAGCAATTCTTCTGCGGGCAATTGTATTCGAATGTACAATACATTGCCGACAGCCATAACAGGTTTGTCAGTTAATAAATTTAAAAAACTAATAAAACTTAAATTGTGCCAGAAAGCTTATTATAGCACTAGCTGACCCTCGCAACTTCGTTTACGCCACATAAGGTGTATGAAAGGACAGGTATTTTTTCAACAGAAGCTCAAGGGAGCGTATGAAACTGCCCTGTTTGCTTAATCATAAAAGAGCTTAAAGATTAAGTCCATTCTAAAACAATTCAGTCCACGCCTTCGGCGCGGACTGAATTGTTTTAGAATAGCCTTAATCATTAAGCTCTTTTATGATTAAGCCAACACGCCAGTTTAGATTTACCCTCACATTCAAAGAAACCCTTGAATTGGAAAAGTTGAGATGCCTCTAATTTCTGAACTACGAAATTCTCAATAATGAAACTTGTGTGGAACAATGTTAAAAACATTCCCTTTCTGACACTAAAAAAATATTTGAAATCGGACCGCGCGGTGAAAAATAACAGCTGAAAAACCATTTTATCCTTCATCCCCTCTCCCGCAGGAACCGCGCAAAATATCGGGATCAAAAGTATCCAAGAACCTTCCTCGGACTATAAGCTCGGAATGTACCAAGTATCATTCAAATCGGTTCAGTAGTTTCGGCGTGATACTTAGTCGGGATACAGACAGACATACAGACAGACAGACAGACAGAAAATTTTAAATTACATTTTCGGCTTCAGTATCGATTAGAGAACGCCCTACACTTAAAATTTTCAAAATATCTTCCATGTACAGACTCCCGACCCTCTACAGTTTTATTATAAGTATAGATTAAAGACTTTCTAGAAAACAAGGCTGCCTGGCAGTGACACGAATTGCTCCTTTCTACATTAAAAAAAACTGTATTAGATACTAAGATACTAGAAGAGAAGGGACCGGACTGAGTTTCTTGGGGTGTTCTTCTCAGTCTGTAGTATTTCCGAACCCCCGGTAGAGTCACAAAAATTTTGACAAACCTAAATATTTTTTTTAAAAATTTCAGAGGGAATAAATTTTATTTTATTTATTTTATTTTATTTTACGGCTGAATGGATATGGCTGAAATTTGGTACAGGTAAAGCATAGTCCGGAATAACACATAGGCTACTTTTTATCTCGGTAAAATGTTCCCACGGGAAGCGGGAACGGGATCCAAATTTTACGCAGGTGAAGCCGTGCGAGCCGTGCTAGTGGGTAATAACATTATACATGTAAGATATGGCGCCTACTACATTTCAACGTTTTTGCGAAGTCCCTCGTATTAGATGGTGAGCTTATAACCGTATTGAAATAAACAAGAACACAGTTAAAAAAATTCAAGCATTTTAACTTGGCTTTATCATGTTACTGAAAACATGGACCAACGGAATAACGTGTCTTCAGAAGCACGGAATCGCCTCCAAATGAAATGAACCAATCTGTGGGTCAGCCCTAGTAAATGATGTTTTTGATTGTATACAGAAAACCGAGTTTAAGACCTTCAGTAAAGTCGCAGATACTAATTAACTACTACTTCATTTCAACTTAATAATACATGATGCTGTATTAATACTGGAAGAAGAAAATTTTGAACAGTTTGAGGATCATAATCTATACATATAATAAAACTGTTGAGGGTCGAGAGTCTGTACATGGAAGATATTTTGAAAATTTTAATTGTAGGGTGTTCTCTAATCGATACTGAAGCCAAAAATGTAAATTAAACTTTTCATGTCTGTCTGTCTGTCTGTCTGTCTGTCTGTATCCCGAATAAGTATCACGCCGAAACTACTGAACTGATTTGAATGATACTTAGTACATTCCGAGCTTATAGTCCGAGGAAGGTTCTAGGATACTTTTGATCCCGAAGTTTTGCCTGGTTCCTGCGGGAGAGGGGATGAAAAATAAAATGGTTTTTCAGTTATAATTTCTCAACGCGTGATGCGATTTCAAATATTTTTTTAGTATTGGAAAGGGAGTACTTCAAGAATTTTTCGATTCAAGTTTCAAGATTGAGGGCATTTTAGTTCAGAAATTAGGGGCATCTCAACTTTCGCCACACCTAGAATTCAAGGGTTCAATTGAATGAGAGAGTAAATCTAAACGGGCGTGTTGGCTGAATCATAAAAGAGCTTAGCTCGAGAATCGTAAAAGAGCTTAGCTTTAAGCTCTTTTATGATTAAGCAAACAGGGCCGTTTCACACGGTGCTTGACGAGTCTGATAAAGAATTACCTCTCCTTTCGTGCACATTATGTGACGTAAACGAAGTTGCGAGGGTCAGCTAGTTTATCATAAAATTATTACTAAATTCTAAACCTTCTTTACCCTGTAATTAACCTCTCCTCTCATGTTTATACCGTAGTATAAACCTATTATCTACCATCAATCTGAGACAGAAATAATACCAAAATTTTCTAAGCCAGACAGCATTTCTAAGAAAATAAACTAGATACAATAATATTTTTGTTCAAAAACTCCTATTTCGGTAAACCATTGTTGTTTGAAATCCGCTTTAACAACATTATTTGTGGTTGCCCTACTTTAACACCCCTCTGTTATATTCTCAGAACTAATTCACTAAATCGAGGTTGACAATAAGCGACGCGACAATAACACGACCATACTGAATAGATCCGCAAATCACTGCTATTTCTACAGAGTGATTAAAATTTGATTCATTCGTGTAATAGTGTTGCTGGCTTTACTAAACGTGCTATGCCAAGTAATAAATTGTTTCAATTTTATTTAGTGCGCTGATGACACTTATTTTATTGCAGCAAATCGCTCATTATGATCTAGTAAATGCACCCCGGTTCAGAAAGGATATTGTCTTTAAAAAAGTGTACGGCATTCTCTTGCACCTTTTTTACGTTATGGAACTTCTGCATGGATGCCGAACTCTTGCGAATAAAACGACGCGATGCCCCTGTACTGTCTATGGTCGGGAAGGTACGCCCTTGGAAGAATAATCCAAGATTTTCGACAGACTTTGGGTATACCATCGTGGTTTTGCGCTTTGGGAGTTGGTTTGGATAGCATTAAGCTTCTTAGGGCGCGAAGTGTGCGAAGAACTTTCACTTTGGCCAGCATCTGTAAGGACGGCGAGCAGCCTGCTTGCCATAGGGGCAGATATACTTGGGTAACATCAAATCTATGGTGACCTCGCGGCCGACTACGGAACTTGAATGGGAGAATTACTTACTGCCGCCGGAGATCATGGCTCGCACCAAGGTCTCCAGACTCGTCACGAGGAACTGGTCCTATTGCGCCTACTCTGAGCACTCCACCAATGTGTGGAGAGCTGGGTCCTCCCGCATTCTTTGCAGTGTTGGAACTCGACTGTAGTCTTTCCATGTATTCACCACAGATATTGACGAAATTACCCGTGCTCTTTAATTATTTGTGATGGTCGCGGCTCCTCTCCAGTCACTTGTCCATGAACGGTGTGATCGCCCCGGATATGGCGTTTGGCGTTTCTCCACCTTGCTTACTCAAGTCGCACCTTTACAAGCGAGGAAAGGGGTTGTCTGTAAAGTCGGTCGATAATTTTACGCCATAACATGGTAAGAAAGTAATCGGCCGATAAGGTGAAAGAGTAATAAATGCGTCACAACTCGATTGCTAAGGCCGCACTCTATCGCATGATCGGCACTTTCGCTCACACGCTCATTTCAGGTGGAACGTGACACTTTTTCGTGCATGCAGCCGGCATTTATCGATTAATAAGATGTTTTCACGTCAAAAACTCCCTATCTAGAAACCACATACATTCAAAAGCCATAACGACTGATCCCACAGGCGTGGAGCGCATGTCAAGCACACGCTTAGATTGTAATAATTTATCGTGTGTTATCTTTTGCTACGGTTTTGCATTCACACATGATGTGGTACGTGCCACATCTGTTACATCGTGTTAATATTTGATTTATTTTATTTCTAGTGTTTGCAATTAGACTGTGTTCTGTAAACGATCACTGCAGTAAGCAACATTTGCTATGGCCGGTTCTTTGATGGGTAGCCACCACGTGACCACATTGTGACATTTATTTACGACCGTTTCCATGCTTCGGAAGACACGTTAAGCTGTTGGTCCCGGTTGCCAGTAAAATGGCTGTCGTTAAGATAAGTTGAAGGCCTAAGGGCGGCTGAAAAATCAACACCGGGCAGTCACAATCTGTCCATGTCCATTTCAAAACACGTGCAACAAATTCTAAAAAGGTACAATTTGGGTATATAATATGCCTCTGCCTACCCTTTCGGGGATAAAAGTGATACCATAACGTATGTATGTAATTGGGAATTGAAATTACAATCCTCACGTCTAATAAGCTAAGTAATTATAATAAGGTTTTTCCTTCACCCATGTGGTGCATGCAGCACATAGACTCTTTGGTCGCGTTGCTCTATGTCATAGAGCAACGCGACTAGCACAAGGGAGTAGACATAGCATATTTGCTCAATACATATCTGTGTGTCATAACTATGTTGCGGGGGAACATCGTATTCTTAAACATCACTACAACAAGCAAGCCGTGAGATCGTTCTTACCGGACTGCCCCTCTCTAACACGTTTATTGTGAAAGTTCAATCCGATTGACGTTGTCATTATGTTTTATTTCAAACTTTGAACAGATGATCCATGTGACCTAGTGACGTAGTTTAATGCGACAGAGTCACAGACTACAGACAAAGTCTCGATATAAGCCCCTCTGCACTCTATTTTACAGAGAGGGGCTAAAAGCAATCGGCTGTCACTATGAAATTTAAACAAAACAATTAAAACAAAACACCCTTAATTTCAGACACACACATATTTCTTAAACCATTTTGGAGTATGGAGTATGTATTGACAGAGGGGTAAGATTCCGTATGGTGCCTCCCCTTCCAATCAAAGTTATAGGTCGCGTTGCTCTCAGCGTATGGTGCCGCATAATGTTACATCGTGTTATTGATCCTTTGTACTCATCATCATCATCAGGAAACGCTCGTGGCCCCGCGGACTCAGTGTTCTGTAAACGATCACTGTAGTAAGCAACTTTCACCATGGGCGGTCCTTGGATGGGAGACCATCCATGTGACCACTTTGTGATATTTATTTAAGCGTTTCCGTGCTTCGGAAGACACGTTAAGCCATTGGTTCCGGTTGCTACTAAAATGGCAGTCGTTAAGCCAAGTTGAAGGTCTTTTTAGGCGGCTTGAAATATTTCAACAACAGGCAGTCACAACCTGCGCCTGTCCATCTCAACATAGGAAAACGGCTCACCACCTATTACGTGGGAAAATTTAAAACGAAACCCTAAAAAAGGTAAAATGTGGACGTATAATATGCCTCTGCCTTCCCCGATCGGGGATAAAGGGGGTGGTTCAGGTTCTATCCCGCGTCTTTGGGGGATTTCGGATGTAATCCCGCTTCTAATAGGGAGCGTGTATGTATGTTTGTATTTACTCACACTCGATAAAGTATTGCTTTTTTGATGATACTTTTTTTTTTATAAATAATAATAATAAATAATAAATAAATAAATATTCACGGACATTTTACACAACGTTATCTGATCCCAAAGTAAGCTAGGAATAACCTGTTTGTGTTATGGGTATCAAACCACGGATATTAATACTTATATACTTTTTAAATACATACATATTATACATAGAAACACCCAGACTCTTGAGACAAACATTTATGGGTCACACAAATATTTGTCTCCGGTGGGAATCGAACCCACGACCTCCAGCGCCGCAGGCGGTATCACTACCGACTGCGCCACAGAGGCATACTATATGATTAAGATTGTTTTTGAAAAGCAATTAGTATGCTAACTGGTCATAAATTTTTAAATATGGAAAAAGAATTTACGTCGCCCCAAGACGTAAAATAAGGTGGAAAATTTGGTTGGTTCCGAGTAGGTTTCGGTGGCTAGTGGTTAAGCATCTTGCACGGTATGCGAAAAGATGCAGGTTCGAATCCTGCTCGAAATCAATTTTTTTTCCATATTTCCGTTCGGGAATGGGAGCATATTTTGGTATAGGTATTCCAGACTGTAATGCAAGACTGCAATGCTCCCAGTACCAGGAGGTACCAAATTTCAGCCGTTGGAGAGTTATCAAGTAACAGAAATATTCAAACATCTTTACAAACTTTTACATAATATTAATAAATTAGCTAATTACCAATCCTATTCAGGTTAGACGGCATTAAAACATATTTAATTTATAAACTAAATAAATGAATTGAAATGAACGAATTGAATATAAAGGTGCAAACGGATTGCTTGTGATTTAACTTGCATCAAATAACACTAATTAGTATTTAACCATTCTGTTTGTGGCTACAGATTGTGCAAACTTGATGAGACCATATTACTTAAAGGTATTAATCAATACATATATTTTTTGACATTTACACACACGCCATCTAGCCTAAATTAAGTTATTATAAGCTTGTGCTTTGGGATCTAGACGACTGGAAGACATACATATGATTTCTAAATACAAACATGTTACACATTGGAATACCCAGACTCCGAAAGAAACATTTTTGTGGATCACACACAAATATTTAAACTCATCCAAAACCTCCTCGCGGTGGTAAGTTACAAATGATACCTGGTTACACTACTGAATGCGCCACCGAGGGAGTCTGATATTTGGTATAGATCGATGTATTGCGACCTTAGATCAAGAATAAAACCTAGATGTAATATCGACGCGAGAAATCCGGCGCCTCTAAAAGAAGGCTCTTTACTGGCTGGACGAAGCGTTTTGTTTGAACTGGCGACAATGGGCCGACATTGAATAATACAAACGTATGGAACAAAACGACTTAACTGATATATCAGTGGCATGGTATTTTATGCTTGCAGATAATAATATTAAGGTACATTTTACGTTAAATGTGATACAGTCTCGGATTATTTATTTACGATTGCTAATAAATAGAATATAGGTTTAACTACGTATCGACTTGGGACACTTTTTAACTTTCATTTTGTTCGGGACCCGTAATCTAGTTGTTATTCTTGATCTAAGATTGCGACAGAGGAACCTACCCCATTGTCCTATACCACAGTATAAATATGTTGTTTAACCAGTATTGTAGCTCCCTACAAACGGACGAAGCGCAAGCTATACCTACGATTCTCGTTTTCGGCAGGCCTTCCAGCACGCAAGCAGCGTCCGCAGTCGCGATTGTGCCGAGCAGACGAATGGACGGTGTGTCGTTTTTTAGATAGTAACCGCGCGTGTTTTATTTACTAAAAATATTTAATATGACAACTAGAGTCTATTGTGCTTGTTTTGGTTGCATTAATTCGTCAATAACGCACCCAGAGATAACGTTTTTTAGATTACCTGGAAACTCCGATAGGTAAGACTATAAATTGATTTTACTTAAGTACTAATTGGTACTATACTACTAGTTGACTAAAGTTAAACAAAGTGATTGACACGTGTGAACTAGGTAGTTACATGAAGTAGGTATGTTTGTGTTTAAAACTAGACTTGTGCTTGCTCAGTCAGTGAACGGTGCGATCCAATATAGTACAATATCAAAAAAAAAAAACTAGTTCAGAACTCTAGTACGTGTAGGTAGTACATTTAGTTCCGTTGTCAGTTCGTAGTTATTTAACTGAGAGCAATGATTTAGGTATGTTTCAAGAGTATTCATTTCTTTGTGGATGACCGATGTTACAGTACACTTAGCACCGTATGACTTTGATTGACAGCATTTTCGTTACCTTTGATTTTTATTACACGCATAGAGACAAATATGAACTTCCAAAATTTAACACAACATGACAATGTACAAAAAGTACTAGTGTACTAGAGACTGACTAGTACTTTCAAATCGAAAAATAGTTTAAATTTTGTAAATCAAAAATTTAACGCAATGATTATAAAGACTAGAATTCCGTGATTCTATCACTGACGAAACATGTGATGAGCCGATTATTATTGTCTACGTCGCTTACTCGTTTTCAAATTTCTATACCTGTCTCACTCAATCGTTAGTAGATAACGGGCGCTGCGCCGCCACGCCGCCGCCCCGCGCCGCCAGCCGTTGCGGGGATATTATATTATTACTCACAAAGTATTTTTTGTTTAAATAAAAAAGGTACATATTTACTCGAAATGAAAGCCGGTTGTCAGTGAAAAGACAATCCTTAATACAAATTGAAGGCCTTATGCGGATTAAAAAATTTCAACTGCATTAGGCTCACTATCTATTACGCGGTACGTAAAACTATAAGGTAAAATGTGGGCGTATACTATGCCTCTGCCTACACCTTCGGGGATAAAGGCGTGACTATATGAATGTATGTATGTATGTACATATTTACAATCAAAATATTAAATAGAAAGTCAAAGTAGTCACATATTATTAAAATGCTATAGGTGGGCAGCCCTATCGCATGCTTACGTACCGCGCGGCTGTAGGCATTTATTTCTAAAATCCGGCCGAGTCAGACTACAGTATACAGTGCCTATACTAAAAACACAACACATTGAAACCATTAATTTTAGTCATAGCATGACAAAAAATCTATAAAGGAGCAAAATTACTAGAGGAGTTAAAGAAAACAGAGGACTGGCTGATCGCTATTCCTCAACCATATATATGATTGATGACATCACATTCTAAATTTAAAACCAGCCTACTTTGAGTCGGACTTTCGAACGAAGGGTTCCGTACTATAAAACGACAATAAAAAATTACGTTTGATGTGTGAGTTTCTGTTTTTAGTATTTGTTGTAAAAATGTAACTATCTTGATAACATGGTTTATGAGCAACGGTTACGTAGGCGGCCAAAGGGATGCAGCCGAAGAGGATACAGCTCGATGAGAGACAGACAGACGGATGGCGGAGTCTCAGTAATAGGGTGCCGTTTTTACCTTATTGTGTACGGAGCCCTAAAACCAGATTAAAGGGTACTTTAAACACACACACTTACCTTACATTTGACGTTCGCCCTTGTAAAAGTATAAAAATAGATTGCCACGTACGAAAGGAACGCCCCTATGGACATTATTAAAGAGACGTGTCATTGATGGGTATGGTTATAATTACAAGGCTTTTATCCAATGCCAGCCTCACTTATATTTGTTAAATTTTATGACATTATTAGAGTCATTATTATATAATAACTAGCTTTGCCCCCCGGTTTCGCCCGGGATATACGTACTTCGATATATTTTTATGTCATACTAGGTGTTCCCCGCGGCTTCGACCGCATAGAAGTCGTTACCGCGTAAAATCATAACCCTCCTTTGGCGTACTCGGTTAAAAAGTAGCCTATGTCCTTCCAGGGCCTCGAAATATCCCTATACCAAATTTCATCTCAATCGCTCCAGCCGTTTAGGCGTGAAAGCTAACAGACAGACAGACAGTTACTTTCCTATTTATAATATTAGTAGTGATTTATCCCAATAGGGCTGGAGTTTCGAAAAATGCTTTCCAAGGGTTTATTACATTCTATTAGCCCCTCTCTATAAAATAGAGTGCAGAGGGGCTTATGTCAACGTGTGAGAGAGGGACAGTCGGGTGAGAACGATCTCACGGCTTCTTCTTTTTAAATTAATAACTATAGTGAAGTCAAAACAGAAAAATTCTAATTCGTTGATGATAAATACTCTTCAACTTTATAATTCACGTTTCAGACAGAGAAATTAAAATTTTTCTAAATACGTTTCCAATTGCAAAATTTAAACTTTAATGAAATTTTCTGATAAAATACTGTAAACTTAGTTTTCAACTAATAAGTAATAAGTTATTTGAACTATTATAATTTATATTATTCAAATGCACAGCTGCTATCACTGACGTCCAACAAAGTTATTATTTCCAACTTTAAAACTTTTTATCAAATTGCAACTTTTGCAACACTTTATTCAACTTTGGAATGGAATAAAACAACTTTCAAAACAAATCGAATTTATCGAAAATACTAAAACAAAAATAAATAAATCCAAGAACAAAATATAACAGTAGAGCCCAATTCTGTGCAAAATTACCTTCCATCCATTAACATAACTTAGGGCTGATTTAAAATTAAAATAAGCCACGTCTACACCCTCGGTTGCTTGCAACAATGCGAGGCATGTTCTTACATCTATTAATCTATTAATGTATATTCCCCCTAACATTGGATTACCTGACACTAACCTAAATGATATATCTCAAAATTGTAAAGAATTATAAACTGTATTCAGCGGGCTATAAAGTTCATAATGCTTTAAAATACAATTTGAGGGATGATTTAATAATTTATCAAGGATTAATTTTATAGCTAGTCATGTAGGGACCGTTGAATGGAACTTGAAGGGTAACCCTGGCAAGTCTAACTACAAACTGTCGCCCTTGTCGTATTGACCTCTAGTTAATCCTGTACTCAGCAGAGGCAAGGCGGAGTACTATGGTCTATAAATAGTATGGTCCAGTGAATAGTCTAGCTAGCCCCTTTCCGGAGCTGAGAGTCCTATACAAAGTCGAATAGTTTCTTCTTAAGTGTTTACTGACGTGATGATGATATAGATGACGTTGTGTGGGAATTTATACACAAATTTATATATTTATTTACATTCGTTCCACTTGTACCTACTTACCTAAGCTTCTCAAATCAAAACCAATCAACTCAGCTCCTATAAGACTTTATGAATATAGGCTGTGGCTATGGTGAAAAAACTACATGATCTGATCTGATATTATGATCTGTTGGCTGTGGTAATTTTTGGCGTCAAATGACGTTTTGAGAGAATTCTGTAATACCTCATAAGTTCTTCATATTAAGGTAAATGCAGGTATTACCGACCCTGTTAAGACAATTTTAAAATTGATGATAGTTATTAAGAATGGTGATTGAGTTCACACCCAATGTTTTGATTTTATATGAAACTTTAGTTTGTCTAGTTTATGTTTAAAGCCCTAAATTGCCCTTAAACACAATACTAATAAAATAAAAAAATAATTTAGTGATCAAGTCCATTGTTTGTATTACCGACCCATACGAAAGGATATGAAGCTATTTACCGATTTTTATGAACCTATTACCGACTGTTAAAAACAAGAAGAATGTATAGGCAAGTATTATGTTTAATTAAGAAGAAACACATTATGGTGTTTTTGCAGAAAATCATGTAGGTTTGCTCTAAGTCCTTTCATACTACCTTTCATACACTTTACTTTACTTCATAGGAAAAGTCACTTAGATACTCTGGTGCATGCTATTTGACTAAGACATTATGTTGTAAAAGAGCTTTTATGGTTTTTTATCTTCAAAATATTGTTTGGATAATAAGCTAATATTTCATTAAACTAGTGTTATGTTACATAAACGACCAGGATTTGTATAGAATCGGCAATAGCTTCCCGTACTTGCTATCACCGACTCATATAGATCGGTAATAGTCGATATAATACATAATTACGAAATTGTATGGCCGACTCATAAAAAGTAGATTATATGCATTTATTTGATTTTTGTAGCCATAGCAGAGATTTTAAATAAATAGTGTTGCAAATAATATTAATTAATACAAACATTGTAATGCAATAAAAATTAATTTTATAATGCTCCCTTATAATGACAATGAATGATTAAAGTTGTATTTCGTAGTAAACAAAAAACGATTAAATAAGAAAACTAGAAATAAAAAAACACACAACACAAATAGTATAGATCGGTGATTGTATGTTACAAAGGCTGACTGTATGTAGATTAAGATGTCATATTAAAATAATTGCTTTATTGTCACATATCGACGAGAAAGAGGTAAAACAAAATTTAATATGCATCGCAATCACCGGCCCATGAGTCGGCAATAGCTGCTACTATTAAAATAATTGAAGGTATTACCGCTTTAATTAAATGTGAAGTTTTATAATATTTAATTAATCAAACTTTATGAAATACTGTAAGAAATTAAGACCTCACATCTAAATGAACACATTCAATAATACAGAACAATCATAGGTTTCATACAATTCTTTAAAAAGTGTTAAACGAAGTTTTGGTGTGCTTATCTATTTACACGATCGGCAAGTTTACTATCGTCATAGAAACAAACGAATTTCGTCTCTGTCCCGGAATGCCACGCACACTAACGTAAGTATTTGCGACACTCAATGAACAAATGTGCGTTTTTCGTCAAATGTCTCTAGCATAAACTGTTCCAGTAACGTAAAAATTGCAGGTTAATGAAATGGATCGGTAATACCTGCGAATTTTCGATGGGTCGTTAATAGCTGCGTTTACCTTAATATGAATAATGCAGAATGTGTCTCCTCCTTAG
This sequence comes from Miltochrista miniata, assembly GCA_933228765.1. NCBI lineage: Eukaryota > Metazoa > Arthropoda > Insecta > Lepidoptera > Erebidae > Miltochrista > Miltochrista miniata. Next base: position 8,888,382 of record OW121773.1, on the reverse strand, counting down.
AATTATTTTCAATTTTATTGTACTGTTTCAAATAAATATAAGCATATTTGGTAAAATAATTACGTGTTAGAAGAAGCGTGCTAATTTTCTTGCAGAGTTTCTTCAATACAACGTTGTTTTAATCTATTCATTCAATGTTTAACCTAACCTAACTATAAAGTAATGTATATTACCTCAGCCACCGCCTTCAAATGCTGGGGAATCAATATTCCTCGAGGTAGAGCTTCATCATAGCAAGGTGTTACTTGGTATTAATTTATTATTCCTCGTCATCTAAAATCAATTTCTTTTCGTCCTTTGAAGATGTAATAGAGCGCCTTTCTCCCTCATACACTAATACTATAATTTTGGGCGATTTTAACACATGTTTAATTAAAAAAGATCCTCAATCGCTTGCTCCCTCAACTACTTTCACTAGCATTATTCACTCCTGCAACTTGTCTATCCTACCTTTAAATGTCACTCATCACTTTCCTGATTGTCGTCCCTCTCTAATCGATCTCATCCTTGTTTCTTCTTCTGAATCAGTTGTTAAGCATGGACAATGCACAGCTGATGAATTTTCTTACCATGATTTAATCTACCTCTCTTACAACCTTCGCCCTCCTAAATCCAAACCCAAAATCCTCGTGCAGCGCAATTTTAGTGGCATGGACCTTAATAAGCTGCGAGAGGATGCTTTAAATATTGATTGGAACTCACTCTGCTCAACCGATTGTGTTGAGCAGAAAGTAAATATTCTAACAAACAAGATAGTAGAACTATATGATCTACATGCTCCAATACGGGCGGTAAGGGTGCGGCACTTGCCTTCACCTTGGCTCACCACTGATATAAAATCCCTTATAGCTAAAAAAGCCGCAGCCAAGTGTAAGTACAAGCGTCGGCCTACACCTGAAAACCGCGAGAAGTATATTGCCAGTAGAAACCTCTGCGGCAGGGTGTTTAGGTAAGCACAACGCCAGTATATCCATAAATCGGTCCAGAACGGGGACCCTGCGAAAACCCGAAAGTTTCTGAAAACACTAGGGGTTGGAAAACCTAAACAACAGGATATTCCGAAAACACTTAACATTGATTCACTAAATCAACATTTCTGTTCGTCTTCAAGTTATGATCAAACTAGTAAAGCAAATACTTTACAATATCTTTCATCACTTCCAACTCCTTCTTTTCAACCGTTTCTTTTTTAAACAATTATCTGCTTGTGATGTTAAGAGGTGCATAATGTCGATAAGCTCTAACGCAGTTGGCACTGACTGCCTGAGCCGTAACATGGTCGTGCCTATTCTGGATGAAATCCTTCCTACCTTAAGCCATGTCCTGAACTACTCTTTAACTTCCAGTGTATTTCCAACAACGTGGAAAGAGGCGCAAATTATCCACATTCCCAAAAAGCCTAACCCTACATCCTTTGCTGAATATCGTCCCATAGCCATTTTACCTTTCCTTTCCAAAGTTCTGGAACGGCTTGTACACAGCCAACTAAGCTCATTCCTAAATAGAAACCTGCTCCTTAACCCTTACCAATCTGGTTTTCGTCCGGGATATAGTACGGCCAGTGCGCTGATCAGCGTTACGGACGACATTAGGCTGGGCATCGAAAATGGAAATCTTACTGTACCATCCTTACTTGATTTTAGCAATGCCTTTAATACATTGGATTTCCAAATCCTGCTTGGCATACTGCGCTCGATTAACATATCTCCAACAGTGATTGACTGGTTTCATAGTTACCTGTTTGGACGGCGTCAGCGTGTACGCATTGAAGAATCACTTTCTTCTTGGTGCAACACGACTGTGGGCGTACCACAGGGTGGCGTTTTATCACCTTTACTTTTCTCCATCTTTATAAACTCCATTTCAAAATATCTATTATATATTTCAAAATATATATTTCAAAATATATACCACCTTTATGCAGACGATCTACAGATATATATGCAAGCTCCAGCACATGAAATTACAGAAGCCATATCAATTATCAACTCTGACTTAAGGCGGATGTGTAGGTGGAGTAAGCGGTATGGACTTAGAGTTAACCCCTCCAAAACTCAGGTGGCTATTATTGGCACTCCTATTATGGTGCCGCGCACAGATAGAACACAATTGCCTGATGTTGTGAATTCTTAATAATATTTAATATTATTAGTGGTAAGGTCTGACAGGACCTTCCTTAATCAGTTTCATAACGGAGCACATTAAAATAAGAAAAAGAAAATTATATATTATATCGGGTCAGCTTTATACTCGTATGGCAGAACAAAGTTCGCAGGGTCAGCTAGTACTTAATAATATTAATGTAAATAGTCTGACAGGAGTTTTCTTCCTCAGTTTGATAACGGAGTACATTCTATGTTAGTATAATACTTTTTAGGGTTCAGTACCCAAATGGTAAAAACGGGACCCTATTCATGAGACTTCGCTGTCCGGCTGTCTGTCTATCCGTCATGAGGCTGTAGCTTAGGAACGGTGATAGCTAGAGAACTGACTTTTTTACAGATGATGTATTTCCATGCAACAAACGTGATATTTTGCCGATTTTTTCATACGGCACCATCTGTGCGCGTCTGACTCGCACTTGGCCTGGTCTTATAAAACCTGGAAGCTTACGACCTGATGAAACACTTACATACAATTTGGTAAAGAATCAAGAGATGGGCTACTTCAATATTCTAATCAAAGTCACAAAAAAGTCGAGAAATTCCTTCTACCTATAGTTTTATGAGTATAGCTTGTACTCATCTTTTGTGACGGCTTTCGAGAAAATTCCTTCTAGTATACGTGTGTCTTCTAGACTCCTACAGGTTGTTAGTAATATCACGTACTTGTACCCACGAGTACATTCCTTTAGAAATATAACGTGCGGAAATATATTTATTTTTACTGCATTATTATTTTCAAGGTTCTGTACATTTTCGCTGTCTGGCGTTTAGACTTGGATACCGTGGGCACAGAATATGGTTCGTTATAAAATAAAATATAATTATTTGAACATTAGTGCTAAACTTTCACTGGACATAAGATGCCTACAGTTTGCATTAAAATGATGAATTCGGAAAATATACCGATTGTTGTAGTGAAAGTGTCAGTGAGCGATCTTTGAAATTTTACCCTACATACTGTTCATTCATAAGTTTTAAGGGGCTGATATATTGTCGAATCAAACAACCCAACAGTCGTATAAACCGTTGGCTATTGGATCGCGTAGGTCACCTATTTTAGCGAGCAAAACCGTCGACTCACAATCTGTTAGTCATCGTCAACTGTCGCGGTGGCATAGGCGTAAGTGTAACCGACTGTGACACTTAGATCCTGGGTTCTACCTGAGTCATTCCAATTTTAGCCCCTCTCTATAAAATAGAGTGCAGAGGAGCTTATGGCGAGACTTTGTCTGTAGCTGTGACTCCGTCGCATTAAACTACATCACTAGGTCACGTGGATCATCTGTTCAAAGTTTGAAATAAAATAAAAGTGACAACATTCAATTGGATTGATCTTTTACTTTCGCAATAAACGTGTTATAGAGGGGCAGTCTGGTGAGAACGATCTCACGGCTTTCTTGTTTTAAATTACTCTTGTGATGATAAGTTGTCAAAACGTTGGAGTGCAATCGTCAGGGTGTAAAATTCCAATTACCTATTTTACCAAACATTAGACTATAGAATCTGAAGTAGAAAACATTTACCGAAAATAAATGTCCTTTTTAATAACATCAAAGAAGAACTGTGTGTCAAATTATATTTCAGTAACGAAATAAAATACGACACTGAAATAGCAATGTGCTTTTAGAGACATTCAATTACATCTGGCCTCTAATTTGGAGGACGCCAGCTGAATATGTGTCGCTTGGTCCTTTGTATTTTTTAGGGTTCCGTTCCAAAAAGATAAAAACGGAACCCTATTACTGAAACTCCGTTGTCCGTCTGACTGGTTGTCTCCAAGCTGTGTATCTATACTAATATTATAAAGAGGAAAGTTTTGTTTTTTTGTTTGTAACGAATAGGCTCCCGAACTACTGGACCGATTTGAAAAATTCTTTCATTGTTGGGAGGCTACACTCCTTGGGGTGAACATAGGGTATATTTTATTCCCGTATCCCCACGGGAACGGGAACAACGCGGGTGAAACCGCGTGACGTCCGCTAGTATTGAATAACACCACTTGTACTGTTCCACAACATTTATTTACTTGTACAAGGGAGTTGTAGGAGTTATTCAATATGTGCAGCAAGTTTTCACCAAGTGTTATCAACCAACAGTATAATTAATAAACCAAGCTGTACATTATACACGAGATAGCTAGAGACCTGATATTCTCACAGATGATGTATTTCAGTTGCCACTATTTAAAATCTAGAATCGTGGAATAAACTAGCTTTTTTGCCGTTTTCTGATAAGTACGGATCCTTCGTACGCGAATCCAACTCACACTTATTTTTTTTTCAGTTATTCAATCTCAAATTGAGATGTTGGCTCCACACATTGGAAAAACCGAAAGTAATCTGTTGTGCCACGTGCGCACGACAGCAGGACGTAATTTATGACTAACTATCGTTCGTCACGGTTTTGTCGCGAGATTTGTCCTTGGGCCTCAAACTGAATGTAAGCGGTCTGCGGGGCGACGGCGATAGCGGCGCGATCTAACGTATGGAGTCTCCTAGAAGTAAACTAGATGACAGCGGGGCGATGGCGGCGCAGGGAGCGGTGCCCGAGCGTCAAGAGGCGGTCACGTGATATGAGTCGACGTTGTGTCGTTCTTCTTGTATTTAGATTTTTTTTGTAGGAGGGTTCCACATCAAACTTTATAGTTCCTAAATATAAATATATAAATATAAATAAATAAATAAATATTCACGGACATTTCACACAACGCTATCTGATCCAAAAATAAGCTAGGAATAACCTGTTTGTGTTATGGGTATCAGACCACGGATATTAATACTTATATACTTTTTAAATACATACATATTTTACATAGAAACACCCAGACTCTTGAAACAAATATTTATGGGTCACACAAATATTTGTCTCCAGTGGGAATCGAACCCACAACCTCCAGCGCCGCAGGCGGTATCACAACCGACTGCGCCACAGAGGCAGTCGCCACAGAGCATATCTACAATTGGAATTAAACACAACAGTTCTTGGCTGCAACACGAGCGATCTGGCTGCTGAGATCAAGTTCGGGCACAGTAAGCAGCGCCCGCGCCGCTGTCGCCACGCTTCCCACTGACATCAAGGTTGAGGCCTTACTTTTGTCACGTGGCGAGTGTGTGACATCGCCATTTTTGGGGGTTTAACCATTGTTTGGCGTATGTGTGAAGTGCCACATTGGATAATTTATGACTTCCTTTATTGTGGGGTTGATAGCGGCGTTTTTATGAGATTTTTTTAACCGCTTGCGATGTTGCTAGTATATTTTTAAATTTTTGTGGTTTAGATTGTATTTGAATTTTGAAAATCTATATTTATACATTTAATCCACACTAATATTATAAAGCTGAAGAGTTTGTTTGTTTGTTTGAACGCTAGGATCTCAGGAACTACTGGTTGGATTTCGGAAATTCTTTTACAGTTTGATAGTCCATCTATTGAGGATGGCTATAGGCTATATAACATTACGCTAAGGCGAATAGGAGCGGAGCAGCAATCAAGAATGTTTCGAAAATAGGGAATATTTTTTACCATCTGAGAGCTTCCGAAGCGTACGCTGCATAAATGGTTAAAGTTACGTAAAAATTGAGTACTACAAAATTGTTTCTCTTAAAAAGTTCTAAAAAAAAGTCCGCAACAGCATATGTCTATCTTTTAAGGTTCGCTCACAATAACCTAATTTGTCTATCTCTTAAGGTCCGGTCACAATATTTTAAAACTGAAGAGTTTGTTTGTGCTAGGATCTCAGAAACTACTGGTTGCATTTCAAAAATAATTTTACAGTTTAATAGTCAATTTATTGAGGATGGTTATGAAAAATTTACCATCACGCTAAGACGAATAGTGGCGGAGCAGCCATGAATAATGTTTTGAGAACGGGAAAAAAATCTTTCTTTTCAGAACTTCCATTGCGTACACTGCCTAAATGGTTAAAGTTACGTAAAAATAGTGTATTATAAAATTGTACCTCTTAAAAAGTTATAAAAAAAAGTACTTAACAGCATATGCCTATCCTTAACAATAACCCTCTTAATAAGTTTTAAAATATGAGCGAGGCGACGACGGCAATAATCGTGGTCTGCAGTGGTAGCCAGTCAAATGAACGATAAAACCCGGTCAAGTGCGAGTCGGATCCGTACCAAAAAAGGACGTGCAAAAGTAAATGCGATGGGAACATTATATTACTTTACATAATTATCAATACCACGCGTCTCTCCTTCTCACTCTCATGTGACGCAACTGAAGTTGTGGGGGTCAGCCAGGGTCAGCTGTAATGAACATAAGCGACGGAGTAAATGCGACGGGAAACATTATATCACTAAATATTTATACCACACTTCTCTCCCTCTCATTCCCATGTGACGCAAACGAAGTTGCGCGGGTCAGCTAGTATAAATTATAAAAGGAAAAGTATGCATGTATTTGTTTGGCCTAACAAAACGCATGAAAGCAATCAATGGACATGATATTTTAAATGGGGATACCTACGTTTTGGTTCAGAGAGTTCTACTTTTTTCTGAAAAAAAACGCCTTAAGCTCTTGTATAATTCGGTAACGTGGAAATCGGATTCAAATAGCTGATATTTTTATATCAACGTATGTATTTGATGGACCTTTTTTATCTGTGGACATTCTCACACGACATTATCTACCCCAAATAAGCTAATATAAGCTTGTGCTATGGGATCTAGGCGACTAAGAGACATGCTTGTGTATTTCTAAATACAAACATTATTACATAGAAAACACCCAAACTCCGAAGCAAACATTAGTGGATCACACAAATGTTTGACCTCTCTCTCTTTTGCACGCTAAAATGAATATCTTCTATCTTCTTTTAACAATTTAGCATCTGGTAGGCTCTTAAACACTATTTTGAAACTAAAAGAACTTTCACAAAGCTTAGAATTATAATTACAATGCCAATTACACATGCTTGGAATAAAATGAATAAAATAATTCAAGCACATAGTACAAAGAGCAATAACTTGGTGTAACAGATGCGGCACGTACCACATCATGTGTGAATGCTAAACCGTGGCTAAAGATAACACACGATAAATTATTACAATCTAAGCGTGTGCTTGACATGCGCTCCACGCTGTGGGATCAGTCGTTATGGCTTTTGAATGTATTGTGGTTTCTAGAAAACTATTTTTTGCTTATTTTATTTTAATTTCATTTTATTTTCATGTATGTGTTTTTATTTGATTATTGCACATTAAATATAATTTCATAATACATATAAAAACAAAAATATTTTTTTTGCTTATTGTCTAAGGAACATTTTTCACACAACGTAGTCTCACCCATAGATTTAGAATGTAGTAGCGAAAAATCCTAAATCTATGGTCTCACCCAAATTAGGCTAATCTGTATCAGCCTTTTAAAGGCTATTCAGCGTTATAAAATAGCCCAAGTCAATACTTGATTTTGACAGCTGATAACGTAGATACTTTTTTTTAAAACATTAAATCCCCGGAACAAAGATTAAATATTAAACATTTTTTTTTGTGCCCAAACGCAACGACAATCGTTCTATCGACGACAGATGTATTTAATTTAGTGAATTTGTTGAGTCACGTGGGGGTCTACATAAAAAGGATATTGTGGGCAAACTGCAAGAACTGTCTTCACTGTGTGTATAAAGAAATAAGAACTGCAAGTCTAGATCAATAAATTGAACCACCTTCAACAACAGTGGGCAAACTGCAAGAACTGTGTGTATAAAGAAATAAAAACTGCAAGTCTAGATCAATAAATTGAACCACCTTCAACAACAGTGGGCAAACTGCAAGAACTGTCTTCACTGTGTGTATAAAGAAATAAAAACTGCAAGTCTAGATCAATAAATTGAACCACCTTCAACAACAGTGGGCAAACTGCAAGAACTGTCTTCACTGTGTGTATAAAGAAATAAGAACTGCAAGTCTAGATCAATAAATTGAACCACCTTCAACAACAAATTGTGCGGTGCTCGAGAATAAAGACGAAAGCGAACGCGTTGTTCCTCGCTATAATCAGTAGGTACTCAAGCTGTTTATAAAATACTGGATACATAGAAAGCATCCAAAATCCAAAACAAGCATTTATAAATCACAGAAATATTTTTATTTATTTATTTATGTACACACAAGAAATAAAACAAAAAACAACATACAGAGATATAGGTACAATGGTACTGCTTATTTCTATAAGAAATATCTACCAGCAGACCGGCGAAAGGAGAACAAGAAGGAAAAAGAACGTTGAAAAGTGTGTAAATAAAGGAATAGGTTAGAACTAAATTATTATACATACAAATTAATAAAAGAAAAACAATATAAATCTCAATATGTCATTGATAGGTACAAATATATAAATATGTAATAATATAAATACGGTATAGATAACATAATATATACTTACATAAACTAAATAAATACATAAACAGGTTTATAGTGTAGATATATAATATTCACGGACTTTTCTTCTAAAGGTAGTGATAGTTTTACTGTCTCTGATGTTAGGTGGTAGTGAGTTCCACAATCTGACCGCATGCACAGTAAAGGAATAAGAATAGAAATCGGTTTTGTGTCTAGGAAGTTTGAGAAGAAGGCGGAGGTTAGTCCTGCAGGGAGCGTCGGGAGAGCGTGCAAATGAGAACCGCTCCCGCAGATAGGAGGGTGAAGATGGATTGTAAAGGATATTGAAAAGGAGATTGAGAATTCGAGTGTTCCGGCGAAGACGGATAGGGAGCCACTTGAGTTCTTTGCGAAAATGGGAAACGTGATCATACTTTCTGAGATTGAATATGAAGCGTATACATAAATTTTGCAACCTCTCAAGTTTATCTAGAAGCTCCTCGGTGGCGTCTAAATAGCAAGCGTCAGCGTAGTCAATAATAGGTTGTAGGAGAGTTTGAGCAAGATTTATTTTCGTCCTCAGGGGCAAGAGGCTCTGGAGGCATCGCAAAGAGTGAAAGGAGAAATGAACCTTTTTGCTGACATCGTTAATGTGAGTACTCCAAGATAGCGTGGTATCCATAATCACACCCAGGTTCTTCACGGAGTTTGCATATGGAATGTGAACACCAGCCAATAGCACCGGACTCAGTTCCGACACCGGTAGTCTGTCGCATTGGTATCTACTACCAATGACGATAGCTTGGGACTTAGATGGGTTAATGAGTAATCCGACCGACCTGGCCCAGTCACTTAGTCTTTCCAAATCCCGGTTTATCGATGAAATTCCAGAAATTGCGTCATAAGTCGTAAAATGGCGATACAACTGCAAGTCATCAGCATAGAGATGGAAGTTACTGGAAATGTGACTCGTAGCAGAGTTGATGAAGATAGAAAAGAGAAGAGGAGATAGAACGCCACCCTGAGGAACGCCCGCAGATAGTCCGCACCAATCAGAGGATATCTGACCGATACGAACACGCTGAGAGCGACCCCGAAGGTATGAGTCAAACCAGGATATAGCGGTGGAGGACACATTTATAGACCTCAGTATACCAAGCAATATGTCAAAGTCGACAGAATTGAAGGCACTACTGAAGTCAAGAAGAACTAAGAGTGTTAATTCTTTTCGCTCCATAGCCCATCGGATGTCATCTGTCACCTTAATAAGTGCAGTGACGGTGCTATGTCCAGCGCGAAATCCTGACTGAAAGGGGCTGAGGGAGTTAGAAGACGATAAAAAGACTGTGAGCTGCCGATGAACAATATGCTCAAGGACTTTGGAGAGAAACGGAAGTATAGAGATAGGTCGATAATCAGTCAGCAAGCAGGGGTTTGTTCTTTTAGGCAGAGGCACAAGTTCTTCTGAGACGGTACTGCATCGAAATAGTCACGTGAAAATTTGCCTAAAATAGATATTGTGAGCAAGCTGCAAGAATATAAGCTTCAAGAAATAAGAACTGCAAGTCTAGGTCAATAAATTGAACCACCCTCAAGAACAAATTGTGCGGTGCGGGAGAATAAAGGTGAAAGCGAACGTGTTACTCTTTGCTCTAAACAGTACTCAATCTTACAATACTGGTGCAGTAAATCATTTTACAACAAAATATATAGTAGCGTTGCAGCAGAAATTGTTCAGTTTTGCTCAAAGTAAAAATTTTATGATAATACGTAGAAAATATCCAAAATCGAAAACAAGAATTTACAAATCACACAAATATTTTGTTCTGAGACGCTACCACAACATCAAAATAATAATCGTGCCACGTGAAAATTTACTTACAAAAAATTTGTAGGCAAGCTGCAAGAATATAAGCTTTATGAAATAAGAACTGCAAGCAAAATTGAACCTCCCTCAATAAATTGTGCGGTGCTCGAGAATAAAGGCGAAAGCGAACGTGTTGCTCGACGCTCTAATAAGTACTCAATCTTACAATACTGGTGCAGTAAACCATTTTACAAGAAAATGTGGTAGCATTGCAGCAGAAACTTTTGCAGTTGCAGTAGCTATAGATTAGTGACTTTGATTGTACGTGGTTTATAGACAGAAAGATTATGCTGATTGTCTCAGGGTAATTTTTTAGGCCAACTTTGTTATCATAAGCTAGTTTTTGGGACTAAGACAATTGATTACACGATTTTTTGTCAAATACATACTACATAAAAAATATTCAAAATCCATAACAAGCATAGGTAAACAGCATCAAAATAGTCGTCGAGGTATACATTATTTTCAAAATATAAGAACGGCAAGTCTAGATTCATAAATTGAACCACTCTCAACAAATTGTGCGGTGCTCGAGGATAAAGGCGAAAGCGAACATGTTTGTCGTCGCTGTAATCAGTACCTACTTAATCTTACAATACTGGTGCAGTAACCATTTTTCAACAAAATGTGGTAGCGTAGCAGCAGTAATTGTTCGGTTTTACTGAAAGTAAAAATTTGATGCAACGAACTTTCCGATTAAATTCATTCATAAGGTACTTATATGAATAATTATTTCATAATTCACATTCATTAATGGAAAATAATTAAATTAAAACCAAGTACAAGTCTACATAAGACAGATTTTGATTGATTTTATTTTTATTTATTCGTAAACAATATTTTGTACATAGCATTGAGTATTAAACTTACTTATAATTTTTTCCTTAATTACATTCAACATTCTTTTATTATTGACAAAATAGTCAATGAAGATTTAAATGTATAAGTTTGTGTAGCGTCTGGTATAATAAATCATGTACATCTCTCAAGTCACATTATTGATTGCGGGTCTTTTTCGCGCATACATTGCAAACTTTGCTCACCTCTCGACGTTTCGGCTACGTTGCAATAGCCGTGGTCACGAGTAGACTGACTCAGTCAGGGATATCCTTCGGGACTTACCCGGGGCTCCCGACCATATACTAGTTGAAGGACACCGTGTGGTTTAAGTCGAAAGAAGTCAAACTCAAACTCAAAAAACCATTTATTTCGCATAATCCTAATACATAGGCACTTGAGACACGTCAATGAATACAATGCAAATAGTACCACCAGTTCGGAACGCCCGCTTGAGAAGAACTGGCAAGAAACTCGACGGGCTTTTCTTTTTGTGCTCTATTTACAAAATTTAAACAAAAAATCACAAACTATTGCTTGAGAATGCAGTAGAGCAAGCAGATCATTTCCAGGCTTCCTTGTCAAGCAAATAATCGTCAATCGAATAGTAGCCCCTGCGGTACAATTTACTTTTTATACACTTTTTAAACTTATTTAAGGGCATACTTTTTATTTCATTTGGAAGCCTGTTGTAAAAACGTATACAGTTACCCAGGAAGGAATTACTGACTTTTTTCAGTCTACACTGATGACAAGCAAGGTTATCTTTATGTCGGGTATTTACACTGTGTATATCGCTTAACTTAACGAAACTAGATAGATTCTTTTGCACATACATAAGATTTTCAAAAATATATTGTGATGCTACAGTCAGAATATTTACCTCTTTGAATTTTTCGCGCAGAGAGACCCTTGGACCTAATCTATATATGGCTCTTATGGCTCGTTTTTGTAAAACAAAAATTGAATTTATATCTGCGGCATTACCCCACAGTAGAATACCGTAAGACATAACACTGTGGAAGTAACTGAAATAAACTATTCTAGCTGTATCTACATCAGTCAAATGCCTAATCTTTTGTACCGCAAATGCTGCTGAACTTAACCTGCCAGCTAGCTTTTCAATATGTGGACCCCACTGCAATCCAGCATCGACCGTCAACCCTAGGAACGCCGTAGATTTCAGAAGTTCCAACTCTCGGCCATTAAATTGAACATTGGTTTCTGCCTGTGTTACATTGGGCAAGGTAAATTTAATACATTTAATTTTGTTATCGTTCAGGCTAAGATTATTAGTATTAAACCAATGTACTACTTTCAGGATTGCATTGTTGACATCGTCGTAGTTATCTAGTTGTCTTTTAATTTTGAAAATTAAGGAAGTGTCATCTGCAAACAAAACAATCCCGTTGGTGTCCCCTACGTAATAGGGTAGGTCATTTATATAAATTAAAAATAAAAATGGTCTGAGTATCGAACCCTGCGGAACGCCCATAATAACCACCGATCCCTCTGAATGTGTGCCACCAACATCGACCCTCTGAGTTCTATTGCTCAAATATGAAGTCAGAAGATCGAGAGCCTTGTTCCTTATCCCATAGTGATGCAGTTTCCTGATCAATGTTTCATGTTGAACACAATCAAAAGCCTTTGACAAATCGCAGAACACACCAAGCGCATCATGTTTATCTTCCCAGGCCTCATAAATACTCTTCATCAAATCTACACCAGCATCGGTAGTCGACCGTCCTTTAGTGAAGCAATAGCAAAGCAAAGTCCAGCACAGCATCCAAGAAGATTTTAAAAAATCGTGTCCTTTGCATTAATATTAACGTTCTTTTTATAACCATATACATATTATTTTATACCAATTTATAATTTTTCTCTCTATTTCTCCCTCAACTCATCGATAACGATGCTTTCTACAGAATTGAACAGTCAGATCTCGCTATTCCATCTGACACCCGCCACATTCAGTTCTCATATATCACCGCAAACCACAGAGCAACGCGACCACTACAAGGAGAGTAGACATAGCATGTTTGCTCTATTTATATCTGTCTGTTATATGTTAGGGGGGAAAATCGTATTCCTATACACCTCTACAAAAGCTATCACTATGGAACTTACACCAGGGTAGAAAATCAATACAAATGATTCGTTTTCAATTCTGTCACCTACACTAAAAACACGATAAATTTGTACAGAGCTTGAATGTGTGTGTGACCACTAAGACTAACGTTCCGTCAACATACCCTCCAACTATAATGACAGCTGTGTCGGGGGTTGGGAAGCTTGCTCAGTGAGGGGCGGGGAGTTGATTTTATCTTTGCTTACTCAAAACAATTAAAACAAAACACTCGTTATTTCAGGCACACACATACTTATACATTTCTTATGCTTTGACAGAGGGGAAAGTCTCCGAATGGCAGCTCCCACAGATATCAGAAAAGAGCAGCTCCCCTCCCGATAACAGTCATAGGTCGTGTTGCTCTCTGCCGCAAACACATATCACACAAACCCCTAGGTATTCCCGGTTCATAAATTATGAATCTAGCGACTCGATACAATCTCGTCCGATGGGAGAATTATACCGTGATCGTATCACCCCATATTTCTAGCGGGAATGTTTTTCTGATTTTTGCCTCACCAGTCAGCTTGTTATGTACAGTAGTGGTCTATGATTTGGTTATTTTGAAAAATCTGAGATTAATGATAGTATACTATATACTATTAGGAACGTTCTACGTAGATATTAGAATTAGTTCTTCTTCTTTCGTGTCATTGATTCTCTCTTAATTGACTTAAAATATCTTTTTAAAACGCCCACTGATTTCAAAGTAATCTAGAATTGATATTATTTTTGTACATACGTTTAAACAAACAATCTCTTTCGCTATAATAATATAGAAGTATAGATAAATGACGCTACTTGTACTGTTCGACAATATTAATTTATATTCCTGACCACTTTCGCTCACGGCTTATTCAACGGTTACTTGAGATGACTACTAGTCATCTAAGGAACAGTTAGTGTAATGAACATTACATGTATGTATGTAAGAGATGCAGATTTGCCCCTGCATCGAATACTATCTTTGGGATGACTCCGCGAGGTACTTACTAGGTCCTGAGGTGACGGGAGGCCTCGAACGTTAGCGCAGCGAAGAACCATAGTGTCCTTGGCTGCCTTCTACCTAATGTATCACGGCGAATGTCCTGAAGAGCTCTTCAACCTCATCCCACCTCCCCTTTTCGATCCCTAAAAACGCGTGCCGGGCAGAGATGCCACTCGTACACAGTAGAGAGAATCTTCGCCAGAACTGAGCTTTCAAAAGATCGTTCCTCTGTCAAACTATAAAAACATGGAACGACCTGCCCGCACACGTGTTATCATCTTACTTCCGGGTTCTTTAAGAGGAGCGTGAAGAGGCACATCACAGGGCCGCCAACTTGAGGACCGTCGAAAGTCTTACGGACTGTGAGACTGGCCCCCAATCGCTAGATGCGCCACGGCTTACCATCTGGCTGGTGGCGACGTCAATTTAGCGAGCTAAATAAAAAAAGAAAATAATGTGGCGATATTCAATATCCCTACTAATATTATAAATGCAAAAGTAGCTCTGTCTGTCTGTCTATCTGTAACGCTTTCACGCCTAAAAGGCTGGAGCGATTGAGATGAAATTTGGTATAGGGATAGTTCGGGGCCCTGGGAAGGACATAGGCTACTTTTTTAACTGACTGCGCAAAAGAAGGGTTATGATTTTACGATATAACGACTCTTACGCGATAACGACTTCTACGCGGTCGAAGCCGTGGGAAACAGCTAGTATTAATATAGATATCAAATACGCACATGTACAGAAAAATATTTTGTCAACTTTCAGCAATAAATAAAATGTTCGCTTTAAGAATCGCGTGTCTTATACAAATGCTACAGTTGACCTCATTAGTAATATTGACTAATGCCCTCGTAAAACAAATGACATAAAACGTTTATTTAATGGCGGCTCCCAGCACAGTTATATAATGGTTTCTGCATTAACGTTTGCGATAAATATAAAAATGGATTGTATCTCGTGCATATTATTGCCCTTTTTAGGGTACCGTACCCAAAGAGTAAAATATAGGACCCTATTTATGAGACTTCGCCGTTCGTCTGTTTGTCTGTCTGTCAGTCAAGAGGCTGTACCTTAGGTACCTTGATAGCTAGAGAGCTGAATACAAAAAAACGCGATTTTTCGCCGTTATATGGTACGGAACCCTCTGTGTGCTAGTCCAACTCGCACTTGGCCGTTTTTTTTTATATTAAACTTTCCAAATTGACGTGCGTTGCCCGCCCGATGAAAGCAATTGCCACCTCTAGCGATTGGGGGCCACTCTCAAAGTCCGTACGACTTCTAAAAGTGATTCTCAAGTTGGCAGCCCTATGATATGCCTTTTTACGCTCTTAGAAGCATTCGTAGTTACGTTGACTTGGTGTAATATAAACTATCACTGCAGTTTACAACTTTCACTTTGATTGATAGTCTAGTCAATAAATGTTCACAAGGGGGGTGTGGATGAAAAAAAAATTCTTCCGAGGGCTTTTCCGGGGCTCCCAACCATAGGCTGTTGGGCGTTACGTGAGGTTTTTTATTCGGTAGGAGTACGGCATAGCATCCATGAGGATTTTCCATCACGTTAAAAAAAAACAATGATTTTGGTAAATTACTGTTACAATGCGCGCTTTGAAAATCGACCACCTATAGAAGCTCATAGCTAGGCAATGATTGGAGATAGATACAAAGTACGAAAGACAAAGTTGTAGAGAATTTAAAAAGCTTTTATTATGTTGAACAACACAACTTCGTACAAAGCACCGTTTTCGAGAAGTAAGCAAAAAACCAAATAACGTGACCTTCTTTGTGCTCCCCGCCCCCCTCGGACTCACCTCGAAAGGGGTCAGGACTTTAGTATGTTTATCTCCTAACTAGTCCAAACAAAGGAGCTACGTTAAAGTTTCTGCTTTCGACTTTTCCATCCACAAGTTATTCGTTTACTAGGCTATGATCTTCCATCATTGGATGGGTGACCACAACGTGACTACATTGAGACATTTTGTTTGCGAGCGTTTCCGTGTTTCGGAAGGCATATCCCGGTTGTCAGTACTATGAAGTATAATATAAGCTAAGTTGAAGGGTTTATGGGCGGTATGAAATCATTCAACAGTGTGCAGTCACAACCTACGCTTTTTTTATAAAGTGTGGGAAAATCCTCATGGATGCTATGCCGGACTCCTACCGACTAAAAAACCTCACGTTACGCCCAACAGCCTATGGTTGGGAGCCCCAGATAAGCCCTCGGAAGGATGTCCCAGGACTTCCAACAGACCCACGGCCGCCACAGCGGCCTCGCCTTGGGGGTGGTTCGGGTGCTATCCCGCGTCTTTGGGTGGTTTCGGGTGTTATCCCGCTTCTAAGGGGGACCGTGCATGAATTTCTCACTTCACGCACCCTCTCACCGTCCTCAGACCCTCGGTCATGGAGGCCGACAGGCTTCGATGAAGACACGTCGGCGGCGCCCAAGCCGCCGACTGCGGAAATCGGGTGGGAGAGTTCTCACCCGTTCCCGCCCCGCCGCGCCGCCTCTTTCACGAGCATGACCTGCTCGCAGAAAGAGGCGGCGCAGTCCCACTTACTCCTGCTGGAGATCATGGCTCGCACCATGGTCTCGAGCGAGAGAGTGTCCACGTCCAGACCCACCACGATCACAACCTACGCTTGTCCATTTCAACACGACTCTATCTACATTGAATCCAGGTAATTTCAAATTAACATTACGTACAATTTAGTAGGATGTTCTAAAAATGCTATTATTCAAATGGTCTCAAGCATTACATAGAGGAAATAAAGAATAGAATGGTAATAAAAGAAAAAAAGGGTACCTACCTACTACATACCCTCACACCATCAAGCCTAGCGAACAACAGTCAATGATTATATTAACAGCCCCAAACGTCCCCAACTAATTGTATCGGAAGAATGACGAATCAAATTCTTGCTTCCTCTTTACAATGTAGAATTAAGTCGACACGTGTTTCGCGGTTACATGAGACCTTTTAAAGCCTCTTCTGAACAAAACCAAATTTTAGCCCATCTCTATAAAATAGATTGCAGAGGGGCTTATGGCGAGACTTTGTCTGTAGTCTGTGACTCTGTTGCATTATATTACGTTACTAGGTTACGTGGATCATATGTTCAAAGTTTGAAATAAAACAAAAATGACAACGTCAATCGGAGTGAACTTTCACTTTCATAGAGGGGCTGTTGGGTGAGACCGTCTCACGGCTTCTTGTTTCATTACCCTTAACTACTGGCCCCTGTGGCGATGGGGCCCCGTGTGACAAAGGAAAGGGGTACAAAATGTCGCCAATCCAATTCATCCCGGGGGTGTCGTAAGAGGCGAGGTAACACTATCGCAAAACGATCCATTGCGTAGAAAAGGAAAACTCGAAATGAGACCCGGTTGTCAGTAAAATGACAATCGTTAAGCCAAGTTGAAGGCCTTGGGTGGTTTGAAAAATTTCAACCGCGGGGCGTCAAAATAGGCTTACCACGTATTACGTGGGACATAAAACTTTGAGGCGAAATGTGGGTGTATACTATGCCTCAGCCTACCCCTTTGGGGATAAAGGCGTGAATATATGTATGTATGTGTAACTCCTTTATCATCATTCTAACAAGAGGTTTTTTAAGGTTCCGTTTTAAGCAACCTAGTCTTTTGTCTTCTACAGTAGTTCGATTGAGTAACACGCTCGTTAAGTCAAGTTAAGGGCTTTATGACTGACTTAAAAAAATCTACAGCACGTAGACTCATTCTGCGTCGCGCCGATTCAATTTAATACGGCAATAGGCTTACCGCCTATTACAAGGGATCATAAAATATATGTGCAATATAATATATGTCCAACGTATATATACCTACTATTCGCTACGCCTCTGCTTATCCTTTCAGAGAATTAATGTCGATTACAAAACGTGTGTTAATTATAAGAGAAATAAGAAATTAAATCGTTTCTGCTATTAATTATCTGTTACTGGGGACATTCAATAAAATATATACAAATTGGAGCATTAATTAATTGAACCAAATGCAATCACCAATTTCCTGGGCGTGTTGGTATTTCATTAATGTTTATAGGGGATTATTATATCAGGTAAAATGTAATTTAGTAACAACCAAGAAATTGAAAAAAAAATGTGTAAAAACTATAGTGGCCCCACCTCCTCAGTTGATAACAGTGTAAGTGAAGTGTACGCTTAGGCTGACCTTAGCGTACACCTCACTTACTTACTTTCAGAACTGATCCAGACATAGTTCAGCTTTCTGTAGCATATTTATTCGGTCTTTATGATCACCGATCAGGAGATAAGTCGCTAAGCGAGACGTACCCTAAGGCTTGCCTTATCGTACGCCACGCTTATGCTACGAATTGTTACTTTGTAGCATATCCATTTTAATTTGTTTTCCGTGTTCGAGAAGGTAGACAGTTGGTTTTGGTTGTCAGTAACAAGTCACAGCAGCTGTTGATCACCTTCTTTAAGAGAAACCTTATGAGCCATGAGCCACTTTGAATATGAACTCGTGATATGTACTGCTCACATTTTGACGAGAGATCAAAACCACAGTATCAATAAACAAATCATTGTTGCCTCTGCAAAATAGTAACGTTACGCGCACACGTCATACTTTTGTAGGCCGACCTTTTCTACGATTTCAGCAGAAAAATGCTATTGCAATCAGTATCACCTATTTAAAGTAGCGCCAATCTCGACCTACAATGTATGTCGTGTGCTCGCACCGTAATCCTGAGTACACAAACTCAAAAGAGAGACGGACCGAACGTGAGATACTAAAACTGTACCTATAAACAGCCATTGTTACATTATAAAAATTGATAATATCTGCTAGTTTATTTTATAACCTACATACATAAATGGGCAGGAGTTAAATTACTTTCCCCAACTTTTTCTGTAGTTTATTGAATTTGGGCCCAAGTACAATCTGACCTGTGACCATTCTGTAATTTCGACTAAAATTTTATCAGCCAGCCACAAATAAAATCTCTACACCTCGAGCATATTAAATGAACATCAATAAAACCATAAGTATTTAACAAACATCTGAAACATTAATAACACGAGTTGACATACCAAAGTGACAAGCCATTTGATATCCACTGAAACTCTAAACGAATTAATAAATAACACGCATCAAAGAGAAAACACATCTAAAACCACTTTCATGTCTGTAAAAAATCCAAAACGTGAAACCATAAACACGCGCCCCTAATGGTTTCAAATAATACTTTAAATAACTTAAGTACCAAACGATTTTTCAAGTCATAAATTCATTTGCTAACACGTGGTCGTTTTGAATTGCTCTATCTAACAGGCTACAATATATCTTATTCCAATGACGACGAGGATCAAAGTCGCTTGTACATAAAAGGTACCTACTTATTTTAAAAGCTTAAAATAAATTGACATAAAACGTTTTCACATTTACGTGCAGTACAGTGTGGTTGAATGAAAATTGATTTTTTTGCATTTTCATACTATTTTTTTTCAGATAATAACAGAACATTATTTCAACTGTATCGAAAAAAGTATCTTGAAAAATTTACGGTTCTGAGATGAATGACCGTTTCGTGGCATTTCCATTCACAGAAGTTTAAGTGCTTCGTAAAGAACATTAAGCCTTTGCGCTTTAGTTCCGGACGACAGTAAAATGGTAGTCGTTAAACATAGCTGAATGCCATAATGGGCGGCTTAGCAATATTCAACAGAACACAGCTTTTCTCTGTCCGTTTTAACACAGCATAGTACAACGCAGCTACTTCACTCCACCTGGCCAAGCAATTTGATGTCACCGGAATTGTGATGAATTGATCCTTATTATTTCACTTTTACTACGCGAGTAAAAGAAAACGTATTTACTTAGGAGAATCTTAATTACATTCTATTAAAAATTTGTAAGGCTATAAACAAAATATATTTAAAAAAAATATATAAAAGCCGTACGGGGCCTAAACGGGTTGCCATCTCGTACTCTCTTGTAAGTATACCTATGAGGTAACAGATTTACCTACATTCAGTACAAAGTGATAGCCCAACTACAGTGACCACTTTCACTCAGGTGAACTTTGAGGTTCTTGTTGAGAAGCCAGCGCGTGTGTGGTGTCTCTGTCCATAGACAGAAGCACTGCACTCGCGCTGGTCCTACAAGAACCTTTTAAAGAAACCCTTTTAAAGAACCTGATAACCTATATTGTAGAAGTTTGTCTAGAATATTACAATATTAAAATTATGACGTTTAAACTGAGAATTTACATACCTAGCAAGCGATTAGCATGAACCAGAGGAAGTTTTAATTATAAAATTCCAACGCACGCCGAAGCTGTCACAATTATATTAATGTGCACAGATGTTCAGCTGTCAGCAATTCAGGGAATCTGAAATTGTGCATAGCTTGAATGTTGTAAAATACGAATGAACCAGTTTTTTTGGTCATTCAGTTAACGAGTGCTTGACTTTATAGCTGAGTCGAGATCGATTCTGGAATGCTACTCGTGACAGTTTAAAATTAAATATAGTTTTTACTTTTGTTCATAAAAATCATGTTTTTCTCTTCGTAATAAAACTGACTGTCCATTGTACTCTTATTCTTAGTGTTTAAGTCTTTGATTAGAAAAGAGTTATCTATCTATATAGATATCAAAACATAGAATACACCCGAATATCAGAACAAATATTTATACACCCGAGAGATCTCTATACTGTACTGCTACCGAGCGACCTGGTAATTATTATTGCGTCTTAACTTACTTTTAATACATGAAAGTTTGTGAGTGTGGAGATGTAAGGCGAGGCCGCAGTAGCAGCCGTGGGTCTGTTGGGAGTCCTGGGACATCCTTCCGAGGGCTTACCCGGGGCTCCCAACCATATGCTGTTGGGCGTTACGTGAGGTTTTTAGTCGGTAGGAGTCCGGCATAGCATCCATGATGGATTTTCCCTCACGTTAAAAAAAGTGTAGGGACGTAAATGTTTTGATGTTTGTTACTCTTTCACGCTCTAACGGCTTAACGAATCAGGGTAAAATTTGACTAGAAACTAAAAATCAAGGTTACCAAATGAAAGGGCTTCACTAGCCTAGAATACTTAATCTATTATTTATTTACTACCAGCGGACGTCACGCGGTTTCACTCGCGTAGTTCCCGTTCCCGTGGGAATACGGGAATGAAATATAGCCTATGTTCACCGCAAAGAGTGTAGCTTTCCAACTGTAAAAGAATTTTTCAAATTGGTCCAGTAGTTCCGGAGCCTATGCGTTACAAACAAACAAACAAAAAAACAAATCTTTCCTCTTTATAATATTAATTAGTATAGATAATATAGATACCATTTAACTTTCATAAAATATCAGTAGGAACTTTATTCAAATTTTCCCGACAAACAACAATGTTTACCAAGTCAGCTATCAGTATAGTAAGTCTGTCAGTATGATCAATAACGTTGGCATCACTGGTAAACAAGGGCTTCTAATCCCCGAGGAAATAAGGTGGATTTGGCATAACACGGGAAGGGACAGGTGATTGGTTACTCGGAATTGTATCTAAAAATTGGTCCAACACAATCCGTTCATTTAGATAGAGATGTCACTGTAAAGTTGTAAAATTCGTTAGATTGTGATCTACCTAGTTTGTAAATTGTTAAGATATTGTGAACCGCAAAATATGGTTAAGTTAGGCTGGGGCAGTGACTATTAAGCAAATGCTCTATTAGTACCTTTTATTTTTTTGTAATATTACTTTTAGTTAATATACAGTCTCGTGGAAAAAAAAGGGTAAAGTATCATAATATTATTGGTAATAATTACAGTGAAGCATAATATTTAAGTATAGATTGCGTAATCTCAACAATGTAACAGCTAGATAACTTACTGAAATAAAAACCTTTTTGTTTTTTTTTTTTTTTATTTGGTTACAGACAAATTTACTTCAAATAATTAAATAAATAATGTAATTATAGATTAACAAAAGGAGTGTCAATAGTTGTTCAGTGGATGATAGGTGTGCCGATTAGTTTGTTTACATGTTGTTCACTTGTATAAATGTCATAGTTTTATTTTATTTTATTTAACTTTAATTTAATACTTATCATTTTATTTTGATGAAATTCAATTTTAATGCAATATGATTTAGTTTGTTTGAATTGTATATTACTTATCATATATTTTAATGTTTAGTTACTTGAATTTTACAATGTAACGCATTATTTTCTATGTTTTCCGGGGGCTTTATTTATCATAAAGTATACTTTATAACTATGTAAATAAGGCCACCGGAAAATAAATGGAAAATAATTCGTTACATTGTAAAATCAAAATACTTTTATAATCTCGCAAGTTAATTAACAATCTTACGAATTTTACAATTCGTCGGTCACACAGACATGACATATAGAATACTAATTACTTTTGGGTAGCTTGTAATGAAATATTTGATTGAAGTGGATTTCATTGTTATATTGTAAACGTAATTAGACCGAAGTGTATTATTTAGATCCATTTGCCTTTATTATTGTTTTAGTACCTACTGTTATTTATAT
Organism: Miltochrista miniata; assembly: GCA_933228765.1. Lineage (NCBI taxonomy): Eukaryota > Metazoa > Arthropoda > Insecta > Lepidoptera > Erebidae > Miltochrista > Miltochrista miniata. The sequence continues at coordinate 8,865,526 of OW121773.1, read as the reverse complement.
GAAACCACAAAGATATATTTTTTTCATTCCCGTTTCCCACGGTAACTTACTTCCGGGGATAAAAAGTAGCATTATGTGTTATTCCAAACTATACACAATATTTGTTGGAAAATACTGAATAGATTAAGTATTCAAAGCTAGTGAAACCCTTTAATTTGGTACCCATTATTTTAAGTTTTGAAAGAATATGTAAGCCGCCTAAATGCAGTGGCGGCTAACTTGAATTTATTAATGGTTAACTGACTAAACTGGTTTGAGAATCTGAAAACATGGTGTTTATTTTATGCTTTTAATTTAAACAAAAAAAAAACTGTAAACCATCACTGAAGTAAGCATCACTTTGACTGGACCTTGCAGAATCACCCTGTAACATTTTCATTTACGAGAGTGTCCGCGCTTTAAAAGGCACGTTAAGCCGTTGCTGGTCCAGTTTGGCGATAACATGGCAGTCGTTAAGCCAAGACGTTGAAGTCTCTATAAGCGACTTCAATTTTTTCAACAGCGTAGGTTTTTTTTATTTTAACATGAGAGAAAATCCATCATGGATGCAATGGCAGACTCCTACCGGCTAAAAAACCTCAATTAACGCCCGCCTATGGTTGTTGGGACTTTGGGAGCCCCGGGTAAGCCGTCGAAAGGATGTCCCGGGACTCCCAAGAGACCTACGGCCACTAATGCGTCCCCGCACAGGGGGCGCCAGGCGGATCGGGTGCTATCCCGCGTCTTTAAACAATTTCAACACGGCAATAAGCTCACTACTTATATGACGTGGGAGGAAAACAAACTGCGAAATTTAGGCGTAATAGTACGCCTCTGCCTACCTATTTGTGGCTTGGGTTCATATGTATGAATGTAAATTAAATAATTTTGTACGACATGAAGTCAAATCTACCTACTTGTAGACGTACTCTTCGCATAATTAGACTCATTTCAGTTAACGCCTGTCTTACCTTTTAGTACTGTCAAGTAAAGTGGTAAATTCTGAGAAATGGCAGTGAAGTATTTAGGAGTTAGAACTTATTTGTCGATATGAGACAGAATTTACATACTCGGATATTAAGAAGTCGATGTAGCTTGCAGGATAGTTATAGATTTTGAAGTCGCAATGGGATGGCGAACCGATTGCCGATGGAGCAAACGAGCTCTGGAGTAGAGACTGCGACTTGGTTTGTGAGGGAATTGCACAGGACCGTGTTTTGTGAGGGAGAGGCTTTGATTAATTCTGACAGAAGTATGTATTGTATATGATACTAGCGGACGCCACGCGGTTTTACATGCGTAGTTCCCGTTCCCGTAGGAATACGGGAATAAAATATATGTTCACCGCAAACAGTGTAGCTTTCCAACAGTGAAAGCATTTTTCAAATCGGTCCAGTAGTTCCGGAGCCTATTCGATGCAAACAAACAATCAAATCTTTCCTCTTTTTATTATTAGTACTAGCTGATGTCCGCAGCTTCGCCCGCGGAAAATTTGTTCCCGTGGGAACTTATTCCCGGGATAAAAAGTAGCCTATGTGTTATTCCAGACTATAATGTATATATGTACCAAATTTCAGCCAGATCCGTTCAGCCATTTGAGCGTGAAAGAGTAACAAACATCCTCACTCACAAACTTTCGCATTTATGATATTAGTAAGATAGATAACTACTACACTAAATGGATGTGTCAAAATTTCCTTTATAGTCTACGATTACTAATAATATAGGTACTTCTTTATGATAAATACAACTGACCGCTATCGTCGAAACAAACGCTTTAGTAAAGTAATCCCATTCGTTTCAAAGTCAACGGCACACAGATTGGTACCTTCTTACACAACTAATTCAAAGTCTGGCTTAACAAGTCAAAGTTTGAGACAGATCTAACGAAATCTTTTTAGAATGATCTGCCCTTTCTTACCTTACTTAAGCAAATCTTTGAAACGGTCGTAAGAAGGATTTGTTATCTTCAAACCTTAATCTAGTCTCGGTTTCAAGTACAAGAGAAATATTTTAAAAATAACCGCAAAATATACACAGCAAATTACGTAGGTAGTACGGTCAAACGTTTTGTAAGAGTAGTAATTTTCGGAGCTCTACGATGGGTACAAGGAGGCCAAGAGGGCCCTCCAGACCGCCATCAAGCGGTCCAAAAAATTGGGCCGCGAAGAGCTGATGGAGACTCTGGAGCGGAACCCGTGGGGGCGCCCGTACCTCATGGTAAGAGGCAAATTACGCCCTAAGGCGCCCCCACTAACCCAGAGTCTCCAGCCGGAGCGGCTTGAAGGGGTCCTGGACTCCTTGTTCCCGTCGAGAGCGGAGGAACACGTTCCTCCGCGCATGGCTCCGTCTCAGGCGCCCAACGCGGAACGCAGCGAGAACGACGTGCCCGTAGTCACCGAGGGTGAGTTAGGGGCGGCTGTCCTGCGGCTTAAATCCCGCAGAAACACCGCCCCTGGACCCGACGGCATTCCAGGCCGTGCATGGGTCCTGGCTCTCAAGGAGCTTGGGCCTCGACTTATGTGTCTTTATAGCGCATGCCTCGAAAAAGGCCAGTTTCCCAAGGTCTGGAAGACAGGGAAACTGGTCTTGATTCGAAAGGCGGGGCGGCCGGCAAATTTCCCATCAGTGTACCGGCCGATCGTGTTGCTCGACGAGGTGTGCAAGCTCTTTGAGCGCATTATTGCACAACGCCTCGTCGGGCACCTCACACGCGTGGGGCCTGATCTGGCGGATAGTCAGTTTGGCTTCCGTCAGGGACGCTCCACCGTGGACGCGATCATGCGCATTAGAGGCCTGACGGAGGAAGCAGTCTCACAGGGTGAGGTGGTGGTGGCGGTGTCCCTCGACATCGCCAACGCATTCAACACCTTGCCCTGGAGCTGCGTCAGGGAGGCGCTTATCTATCATGGAGTGCCTCCCTACCTCCGTCGAATTGTCGGGCTCCGAGAGAGCCATAACTTACCCGAGCTGGCTAGGGCCGGGTCGGCGAGATGTGTCGTGCGGTGTTCCACAGGGATCGGTGTTAGGACCGCTCCTGTGGAACATCGGTTACGACTGGGTGCTGCGTGGTCCGTTGCTCAGAGGGGTCGGCGTAACGTGTTACGCCGACGACACCCTCGTTACGGCGCGGGGAGCAACGCACCGTGACGCAGCACTTAAGGCCACGGCAGGGGTTGCTCAGGTCGTAGGTCGGATTCGGCGACTGGGTCTCGAGGTCGCCTTTCACAAATCCGAGGCTCTGTGCTTCCACGGACCTCGGATGGGGCCACCTGCGGGATCCAGCCTACAGGTAGGGGGCGTCAGCATCGGCATCGAGCCCTCGATGAAGTATCTGGGGCTCGTACTCGATGGCCGGTGGAACTTCGGACATCACTTCCGAAGTTTGGTCCCAAAACTAAGGGGAGCATCGGCCGCACTCGCGCGGTTGATGCCCAACATCAGGGGACCCAACGCTCCCTGCAGGAGGCTGTACCTGGGGATCGTGCGAAGCATGGCCCTGTACGGGGCTCCCGTATGGGCGGAGACCCTGACGGCCAGCAATGAGGCTCGACTGCTGAGCCCGCAGAGAGTGATGGCCGTCAGGGTGATAAGAGGATACCGCACGATCTCCGGTGAGGCGGCATGTCTCCTAGCCGGGACCCCTCCATGGGACCTGGAAGCGAGAGCTCTTGCGTCACTGTTCAGATGGCGCAAGGAGGCGCTGGAGCGGGGCCAAAGGCCTGCGTCTCGAGAAATCGAGGCCCAGCGGACCCTGCTCCACCAGGAAACCGTGGAGACATGGAAGGTGCGACTTGAGCAACCAAAGGGGGGATTCGCCACAATCGCGGCCGTCAGACCGGTCATGGACGAGTGGCTGGAGAGAAGACACGGTGCTCTCTCCTACCGGTTGACACAGATGCTTGCCGGGCACGGTAGCTTCGGTAGGTATCTGTGGCGAAAACACCGGGAAACCACGACCGAGTGTCAGCACTGCGAGGACCGCAGCGATGACACTGCGCTCCACACTCTGGTGGAGTGCACGGCGTGGGCACAACAGCGCCAGGTCCTCGTAGTGGGTCTGGGCGTGGACACTCTCTCGCTCGAGGCCATGGTGCGAGCCATGCTCTCCAGCGGGAGTAAGTGGGACTGCGCCGCCTCTTTCTGCGAGCAGGTCATGCTCGCGAAGGAGGCGGCGGGCCGGGTGCGGGAGAGAACTCTCCCACCCGAGTTCCGCAGTCGGCGCCCTGGGCGCCGCCGACGTGTCTTCGCCGAGGACTATCGGCCTCCATGACCGGGGGTCTGAGGACGGTGAGAGGGCTGCTCACCGTCCTTACAGAAGCAGGCCCATGACGGCAGCGTGACGTGAGCAACTCACGCACGCCCCCCCCCCCCCTTAGAAGCGGGGTCACACCCGAAACCCCCCATAGACGCGGGATTGCACCCGAACCACCCCCTGGGCGAGGCCACATTGGCGGCCGTAGGTCTGTTGGGAGTCACGGGACATCCTTCCTGAGGGCTTACCCGGGGCTCTCAACCATAGGCTGTTAGGCGTGGCGTGAGGTTTTTTAGTCGGTAAGAGTCCGGCATAACATCCTATGAGGATTTTCCCTCACGTTAAACAAAAAAAATAAAAAAAAGAGTAGTAATTTTTTTACTAAGTCTACTTAATACACAAGTCAAGCCGTCAAGGTGGTCTTTTGGTTAAGGGGCCCGTTCGTAAAAAATGCACTAAGTAAGGAATTTGGAAATATTCCAGAACTCACTTCATTAAATGACCCTAAAATGGAACCTTAAATTCTTAATAAACGAGATCACATTAACCTCGTGTGCTATTTACAAAATAATTATTTAAGATTAGATAAAAACCGGCCAAGTGCGAGTTGGACTCGCCCATGAAGGGTTTCGTAGCAGCAAGTAACATAATATAAAATTTCTTATAGATCGTTGTAACTTTGATTGATGTTTTAACACGTTCGCAGTGGTAGTGAATTTTCTAACCGAAAATTGCGGTTTACGACGTATTAAAAAAAACTACCAGCTCTATCTCGTTCAAACCAATTTTCGTTGGTAATTTTTATGGCAAGGTACATCATAAATTATTTTTAGATTTATCATTTTCTTAGTTTAGAAGTTAGAGGGGGGGGGGGGGACACAAACACATTTTTCCACTTTGGAAGTGTCTCTTGCGCAAACTATTCACTTAAGAAAAAAAATATGTTAGGAACTTCAATAGCATTTTTAAAGATCTATCTATAGATACCCCACAGGTCTAGGTTTGATAAAAAAAAAATTTGAGTTTCAGTTCTGAGTATGGGGACCCCCAAATATTTGCTGTTTTTTTTTCTAGTTTTATAAAAGAATCTTAATGCGGTTTACAGAATACATCTAGTTACCAAGTTTTAATAGCATAGGCCTTATAGTTTCGGAGAAAAGTGGCTGTGACACACGGACGGACAGACAGACAGACAGATAGACAGACAGTCAGACAGACAGACAGACAGGACGAATCTATAAGGGTTCCGTTTTTGCCATTTGGCTACGAAACCCTAAAACACCTTTCAAAATTATTAAAAATCATTGAAATAGCAGGAATGATCAAATTGACAAAGGTAAATTTCGATGAGGTTTTTTCGCACGTAAATAATTATTTGCTAAATAGCACACAATGTAGTCTCATCTATTAAGAAATTAAGATATCATTTTAATGTACATTTAATGAAGCGAGTTCTTAAATATCTCCATATTTCTAAGTGTCTTTTTGTGCATTCTAGGGCGGCCCCCCTTAAGCCCTTGCTTGTTGAACGCCTGAGTGAGCTGCGAGTTCAATTCTCACATCTTATTGACTTTAAATACTCGGACATCATTCCGAGGACTTACCTGGGACTCCTGGCCGTAGGTAGTTGTAGGGCAACGTGTGGTTAAGGCCGGTAGAAGTTCAGGTTACAGCTTAAACAACAGAACTCGGGTGGAAGAGTTCTCTCCCGTTCAAAGCAGACCTTAACTAAATCATTCATTCGCTCTCACTGCGCTTTGCGACACGTTTAGCGATGTATTAAAATGAACTCTATATTTTTCTCTTATTTTAATAATTCATACATACATCACTAGTCACGCCTTTATCCCCGAAGAGGTAGGCAGAGGCATGATATACGCCCACACATTTACCTTATAGTTTATATGTCATACGTATACGTAATAGGTGGTGGGCCGTGGATATTGACGTGTTCAAATGGAAAGGCGCAGGCTGTTACGACTCACCGCTAAAAAGTTTCACGTCGCCCATAAGTCCTGCAACTTGGCTTAACGATTGTCATTTTACTGACAACCAGGGTTTAATTTCGAGTTTTTCTTCTGTACGCAACATGGAATGTTTTGCGAAATTGTTCCCTTAGCCATAGGTATCTTCCGACATCCTCGGGAAGAATTAGGGCGGCGTCATTTTATACTCTTTCCATCTCAACACGGGCCATATCAATAATATTTGAGAAAAACACATAGTTGAAGAATAATTCCTGGTTCATTTTATCTGTAGATAATGAACAATATCAGGCGCCGCGCCACCGTTGCGCCGCATACTTCAATACTAAAAGCAATTAGATAGGTAAGTAGTAGGTAGGTCTTTAAGCAGGTTTAATTAATTATCTAAAAACAATTCCGTTTTCAACTAGGTATTTTATGATTCTCGTCTTGAATTCTTCTGAATACAATAATTAATGAAAGAAAAATATGAGAATGCCTCATATTTTTCTTCCATAAAGAAGATTTTATACCTAACAAAACTGTTCGCTAATTTATTTGTGAAACTATGAAATAGGAAAATTCAAGATTGAAGCTTTCTTACATTGTATATATTGATAGATTGAAATTTTCTTAAATATTAACCATTTCCTAAAAAAGTTAAGTTTATTTTTAAGACTAACAATCTATTATAGAATAGAATGGAATAGAATAAACTTTATTGTACACCAATATAAAACATACTGAAAAGAAAGACATTACAATTTTATAAATGTACAGAGGACGGCCTTATCGCTAAAAAGCAATCTCTTACAGGCAACCTTTTACTTACAGGCAACCTTTGGATTTAGATTTAGATTGTTAGTCTTGAAAATAATGAAGTGATTACTTCTACACAAAAACTTTTCCACGTCGTTTTCCATTCATTATCTGTTCGTAATCTCTGATTTTATTAATCTTTATTTTATTTATGTTATTTTCTGTCTCTCTGTCTGTCTATCTGCCTGCCCGTCAAGAGGCTTTATCTCAGGAACCGTGATAGCTAGAGAGCTGAAACTTTCACAGATGATGTATTTCTGTTGCCACTGTAATCAGAAAAAAAGGGGGAACGAAGGGGACTCCCATATAACAATAGTTAGTTTTGACCGATTCTTGGTCGGAAGCCTCTGTGCGTGAGTTATAAAATACCATTACAGGTGCGAACAGTTGAGGCACTCTTGGGATGGGACCAAACTCAACTTATCGCGCGGCTCCTAGGGCCCTAGCTTCAGGGTTCCATGGAAGGATCCCGGCAAGGGATATGCTCTTATCACTTTTATTTACTACTCTGCTGGCCAGTACAATTTCTGGCTAGCAGGTTGGTATAAAGTGTAAACGTTTCAATATTTTTTTTAAATATTGTTGGACTTTCTAACAACATCGTCTAGCTTAAACTAAGCTACTAGAGGACATCACGCGGTTTCACCCCCGTAGTTCCCGTTCCTGTGGGAATACAGGAATAAAATATAGCCTATGTTAACCGCAAAGAGTGTAGCTTCCCAACAGTGAAAGAATTTTTCAAATCGTTCCAGTAGTTTCAGAGCATATTCGATGCAAACAAACAATCAAATCTTTCCTCTTTATAATATTAGTATAGAAACCCTAAAAACACCTTTCAAAATTATTAAAAATCATTGAAATAGCAGGAATGATCAAATTGACAAAGGTAAATTTCGATGAGGTTTTTTCGCACGTAAATAATTATTTGCTAAATAGCACACAATGTAGTCTCATCTATTAAGAAATTAAGATATCATTTTAATGTACATTTAATGAAGCGAGTTCTTAAATATCTCCATATTTCTAAGTGTTTTTTTGTGCATTCTAGGGCGGCCCTCCTTAAGCCCTTGCTTGTTGAACGCCTGAGTGAGCTGCGAGTTCAATTCTCACATCTTATTGACTTTTAATACTCGGACATCATTCCGAGGACTTACCTGGGACTCCTGGCCGTAGGTAGTTGTAGGGCAACGTGTGGTTAAGGCCGGTAGAAGTTCAGGTTACAGCTTAAACAACAGAACTCGGGTGGAAGAGTTCTCTCCCGTTCAAAGCAGACCTTAACTAAATCATTCATTCGCTCTCACTGCGCTTTGCGACACGTTTAGCGATGTATTAAAATGAACTCTATATTTTTCTCTTATTTTAATAATTCATACATACATCACTAGTCACGACTTTATCCCCGAAGAGGTAGGCAGAGGCATGATATACGCCCACACATTTACCTTATAGTTTATATGTCATACGTATACGTAATAGGTGGTGGGCCGTGGATATTGACGTGTTCAAATGGAAAGGCGCAGGCTGTTACGACTCACCGCTAAAAAGTTTCACGTCGCCCATAAGTCCTGCAACTTGGCTTAACGATTGTCATTTTACTGACAACCCGGGTTTAATTTCGAGTTTTTCTTCTGTACGCAACATGGAATGTTTTGCGAAATTGTTCCCTTAGCCATAGGTATCTTCCGACATCCTCGGGAAGAATTAGGGCGGCGTCATTTTATACTCTTTCCATCTCAACACGGGCCATATCAATAATATTTGAGAAAAACACACAGTTGAAGAATAATTCCTGGTTCATTTTATCTGTAGATAATGAACAATATCAGGCGCCGCGCCACCGTTGCGCCGCATACTTCAATACTAAAAGCAATTAGATAGGTAAGTAGTAGGTAGGTCTTTAAGCAGGTTTAATTTATTATCTAAAAACAATTCCGTTTTCATCTAGGTATTTTATGATTCTCGTCTTGAATTCTTCTGAATACAATAAATTAATGAAAGAAAAATATGAGAATGCCTCATATTTTTCTTCCATAAAGAAGATTTTATACCTAACAAAACTGTTCGCTAATTTATTTGTGAAACTATGAAATAGGAAAATTCAAGATTGAAGCTTTCTTACATTGTATATATTGATAGATTGAAATTTTCTTAAATATTAACCATTTCCTAAAAAAGTTAAGTTTATTTTTAAGACTAACAATCTATTATAGAATAGAATGGAATAGAATAAACTTTATTGTACACCAATATAAAACATACTGAAAAGAAAGACATTACAATTTTATAAATGTACAGAGGACGGCCTTATCGCTAAAAAGCAATCTCTTACAGGCAACCTTTTACTTACAGGCAACCTTTGGATTTAGATTTAGATTGTTAGTCTTGAAAATAATGAAGTGATTACTTCTACACAAAAACTTTTCCACGTCGTTTTCCATTCATTATCTGTTCGTAATCTCTGATTTTATTAATCTTTATTTTATTTATGTTATTTTCTGTCTCTCTGTCTGTCTATCTGCCTGCCCGTCAAGAGGCTTTATCTCAGGAACCGTGATAGCTAGAGAGCTGAAACTTTCACAGATGATGTATTTCTGTTGCCACTGTAATCAGAAAAAAAGGGGGAACGAAGGGGACTCCCATATAACAATAGTTAGTTTTGACCGATTCTTGGTCGGAAGCCTCTGTGCGTGAGTTATAAAATACCATTACAGGTGCGAACAGTTGAGGCACTCTTGGGATGGGACCAAACTCAACTTATCGCGCGGCTCCTAGGGCCCTAGCTTCAGGGTTCCATGGAAGGATCCCGGCAAGGAGATATGCTCTTATCACTTTTATTTACTACTCTGCTGGCCAGTACAATTTCTGGCTAGCAGGTTGGTATAAAGTGTAAACGTTTCAATATTTTTTTTAAATATTGTTGGACTTTCTAACAACATCGTCTAGCTTAAACTAAGCTACTAGAGGACATCACGCGGTTTCACCCCCGTAGTTCCCGTTCCTGTGGGAATACAGGAATAAAATATAGCCTATGTTAACCGCAAAGAGTGTAGCTTCCCAACAGTGAAAGAATTTTTCAAATCGTTCCAGTAGTTTCAGAGCATATTCGATGCAAACAAACAATCAAATCTTTCCTCTTTATAATATTAGTATAGAAACCCTAAAAACACCTTTCAAAATTATTAAAAATCATTGAAATAGCAGGAATGATCAAATTGACAAAGGTAAATTTCGATGAGATTTTTTCGCACGTAAATAATTATTTGCTAAATAGCACACAATGTAGTCTCATCTATTAAGAAATTAAGATATCATTTTAATGTACATTTAATGAAGCGAGTTCTTAAATATCTCCATATTTCTAAGTGTTTTTTTGTGCATTCTAGGGCGGCCCCCCTTAAGCCCTTGCTTGTTGAACGCCTGAGTGAGCTGCGAGTTCAATTCTCACATCTTATTGACTTTTAATACTCGGACATCATTCCGAGGACTTACCTGGGACTCCTGGCCGTAGGTAGTTGTAGGGCAACGTGTGGTTAAGGCCGGTAGAAGTTCAGGTTACAGCTTAAACAACAGAACTCGGGTGGAAGAGTTCTCTCCCGTTCAAAGCAGACCTTAACTAAATCATTCATTCGCTCTCACTGCGCTTTGCGACACGTTTAGCGATGTATTAAAATGAACTCTATATTTTTCTCTTATTTTAATAATTCATACATACATCACTAGTCACGCCTTTATCCCCGAAGAGGTAGGCAGAGGCATGATATACGCCCACACATTTACCTAATAGTTTATATGTCATACGTATACGTAATAGGTGGTGGGCCGTGGATATTGACGTGTTCAAATGGAAAGGCGCAGGCTGTTACGACTCACCGCTAAAAAGTTTCACGTCGCCCATAAGTCCTGCAACTTGGCTTAACGATTGTCATTTTACTGACAACCCGGGTTTAATTTCGAGTTTTTCTTCTGTACGCAACATGGAATGTTTTGCGAAATTTTTCCCTTAGCCATAGGTATCTTCCGACATCCTCGGGAAGAATTAGGGCGGCGTCATTTTATACTCTTTCCATCTCAACACGGGCCATATCAATAATATTTGAGAAAAACACATAGTTGAAGAATAATTCCTGGTTCATTTTATCTGTAAATAATGAACAATATCAGGCGCCGCGCCACCGTTGCGCCGCATACTTCAATACTAAAAGCAATTAGATAGGTAAGTAGTAGGTAGGTCTTTAAGCAGGTTTAATTAATTATCTAAAAACAATTCCGTTTTCAACTAGGTATTTTATGATTCTCGTCTTGAATTCTTCTGAATACAATAATTAATGAAAGAAAAATATGAGAATGCCTCATATTTTTCTTCCATAAAGAAGATTTTATACCTAACAAAACTGTTCGCTAATTTATTTGTGAAACTATGAAATAGGAAAATTCTAGATTGAAGCTTTCTTACATTGTATATATTGATAGATTGAAATTTTCTTAAATATTAACCATTTCCTAAAAAAGTTAAGTTTATTTTTAAGACTAACAATCTATTATAGAATAGAATGGAATAGAATAAACTTTATTGTACACCAATATAAAACATACTGAAAAGAAAGACATTACAATTTTATAAATGTACAGAGGACGGCCTTATCGCTAAAAAGCAATCTCTTACAGGCAACCTTTTACTTACAGGCAACCTTTGGATTTAGATTTAGATTGTTAGTCTTGAAAATAATGAAGTGATTACTTCTACACAAAAACTTTTCCACGTCGTTTTCCATTCATTATCTGTTCGTAATCTCTGATTTTATTAATCTTTATTTTATTTATGTTATTTTCTGTCTCTCTGTCTGTCTATCTGCCTGCCCGTCAAGAGGCTTTATCTCAGGAACCGTGATAGCTAGAGAGCTGAAACTTTCACAGATGATGTATTTCTGTTGCCACTGTAATCAGAAAAAAAGGGGGAACGAAGGGGACTCCCATATAACAATAGTTAGTTTTGACCGATTCTTGGTCGGAAGCCTCTGTGCGTGAGTTATAAAATACCATTACAGGTGCGAACAGTTGATGCACTCTTGGGATGGGACCAAACTCAACTTATCGCGCGGCTCCTAGGGCCCTAGCTTCAGGGTTCCATGGAAGGATCCCGGCAAGGAGATATGCTCTTATCACTTTTATTTACTACTCTGCTGGCCAGTACAATTTCTGGCTAGCAGGTTGGTATAAAGTGTAAACGTTTCAATATTTTTTTTAAATATTGTTGGACTTTCTAACAACATCGTCTAGCTTAAACTAAGCTACTAGAGGACATCACGCGGTTTCACCCCCGTAGTTCCCGTTCCTGTGGGAATACAGGAATAAAATATAGCCTATGTTAACCGCAAAGAGTGTAGCTTCCCAACAGTGAAAGAATTTTTCAAATCGTTCCAGTAGTTTCAGAGCATATTCGATGCAAACAAACAATCAAATCTTTCCTCTTTATAATATTAGTATAGATAAGCTTGTGCTATGGGATATAGACGACTGATATACATACTTATATAAAGTGTCATATTTCTAAATACATACATATTATATATTATTATATTATACATATAGAAAACACCCGAACTCCGAAACAAACATTTTGTGGATCCCACAAATTATTTAGACTGACAATTCTCATGCAGATCACGGGATGTACAGTCAACTACAATGAAATGTACTAGTTTAGTCTTACAAATTGATGTATCCCTGCGAGTGCCGTAATGAACTTACTAATGATTGTGACAAACATGGTATCCACCGAATTTGACAGTAACATGTAGGCGTGTAAAGAGCAATATAATTTTGTATTGATTGATTTGATTTTGATTGACAGAAATGATTAATTCTTGATTAAATGAATTCGAAGAATTCGTTTTCATTGGACTGTAATTTCATGATTGATCAAATTCAGGAAAGTTAATTTACATTCATGAAAATGAATTTCGAAATATTTCTAATATTTTGGACAAGCAATTCTAATCAAGTTTATTTTCACGTTCAAATCGAGAAAATATTATTTCCATGAAAGATTCAACTTACGTCAATTAAATGATAAAATAATGTTTGTGTGTAACTTAACTCAGTGCCAAGAGACGGTGTATGCCACGTCGGTTTTGCTCCACGTATGATGTGGGTAACAATTCGTTAAATATGAGTAAGTTTCGATGGCTATTTTAATAAGCATCTGACTATCTGCCTCTGTGGCGCAGTTGGTAATGATACCGCCTGCGGTGCTGGAGGTCGTGGGTTCGATTCCCACCGGAGACAAATATTTGTGTGGCCCATAAATGTTTGTCTCAAGAGACTGGGGGTTTCTATGTATAATATGTATGTATTTAACAGTATATAAGTATTAATATCCGTGGTCTGATACCCATAACACAGGCAGGTTATTCCTAGCTTACTTTGGGATCAGATAGCGTTGTGTGGAATGTCCGTGAATATTTATTTATTTATTATTTATCTGGCATGCTAGAAGACGCTGGTTTGAATCCTGCTCAAGACCAATATAATTTTTCCATATTAAATTTATGATTTAGCTCGCATAGTAACTTAGGGCGGATTTGATTAAAATCGGAGTAGGACTATAATAGAGAATAACTTGTACCTATACTAAAAGTAAAGTGATTTTCCATTTTACCAACAACTAATAAGCATTTTACAAACGACTAATAGCCATACTGTAGTATGTAGGTACTTTACATAGGGGCCTGAGGACGGTGAGAGGGCGGCTCACCGTCCTTACAGAAGCAGGCCCGTGACGGCAGCGTGACGTGAGCAATTCACGCATGCCTCCCCTTAGAAGCGGGATCACACCCGAAACCCCCAAAAGACGCGGGATAGCACCCGAACCACCCCCTGGGCGAGGCCGCAGTGGCGGCCGTGGGTCTGTTGGGAGTTCTGGGACATAAATAAAATAAATAAATAAATAATCATTTATTGCACGAAACATGGTTAGGCATAAAGATGATAAATGAATCAGGTACAGTGTTCAGCATGTTCCACAGATTTTCTGCATGCAACATTTATAAGAGAACGAAATACAATGAAATTATTACAATACAAAGTCGAAATTTAATAATATTATCAAATCAAATACTTCCGAGGGCTTCCCCGGGGCTCCCAACCACAGGCTGTTGGGCGTGACGTGAGGTTTTTTAAGCGGTAGGAGTCCGGCATAACATCCATGAGGATTTTCCCTCACGTTAAACATAAAAAAAGGTACTTTACATATGTGTATGGTTACCAAAGTTACGTCTACTTCAGTATGATTACTACACTCGAGAGCAATGAATCCGGGTCACTTAAAGAATCCTAAAAATCTCGGAAACTAAAAATGCTAGGTTAATGCAATAAATTGTATTTAATAGACAATGTAATACTCCTTAAATGAAGGTATTAAAACTTCTTAGTTATTGTAAAGTTATATCATAAAAAAATCAAATTTGAAAAAGGGCAAATTTGAAATTTATATGTATTTGAGTATGTATACTATTATTTTATTTAGGGTCCTTAACTTGCACACACTTATTAATCTGTATCCTTTTTTTAACATCTCCTCTTACGGGCCTACTGGAAGAGATTTCTGTAGAAATAAGTAGGCCCTTGTACAATGCTGTTTTCTTTATTATGTTTTTCTCTTTTTTTGTAATTTGTGTGTACATAAACTAATAAATAAATAAATAAAATAAATAAATAAAGGGCCACTTTCGAAGATGGAACTACGAAATTACAGCATTTGGTGTTGCTTTTGTTTGTAATCTGTCATTTATGTGGGTACATAAACCATGTTGATAGTGCTCTATATTCATTAATCAAGCTGAAATTATGTCGCTTACGCCTGAAGAATGCACCAGAATACTTACAATGCTGGAAACCGGCCGGAGTCAGTGCGATACAGCCAGGACTGTCGGTGTGTCGCTGTCAACAGTACAAAGAGTTCTCCGACGTTACGAAGAAACTGGTTCTAACCTACGCAGACCAGGAACGGGCAGAACCAGGTGTACCACAGCACGAGAAGACCGATACTTGGTGAACACCATGCTTCGAAATCGCTTTCTCACAGGAACTGAACTCACCAATCAGTTTCGACGCCTCGGAGGAAGTAACCCAAGTGCATGGACAGTAAGACGTCGGCTTGCTGAATCTAACTTAAAACCCCTTAGACCTGCAAACGGCCCTAAACTGGAGCGTGGGCATCGTATTTCGAGACTAAGGTATGCCCAGAGCCACGTAAATTGGAGTATTGAAGATTGGTCAAAAGTTATGTTCTCCGACGAATCAAAATTTATGCTCTACAAGCACGATGGAAGACACAGAGTGTATCGAAGACCAGGGGAAAGATTCAAGCAAGCATGCATCGAAGAAAAAGTAGCCTACGGTGGTGGGTCTGTACTTGTGTGGGCCGGAATTTCTTCTGAAAGTCGCACAGAGCTGGTGATCATAGAAAACGGCTCTTTAACTAGCGTAAGATATGTGGAAGAAATCCTCAATGATCACGTTGGTCCATTTATGGTCAATTTAGGTGAGGATGCTATATTTATGCATGACAATGCCCGACCTCATACAGGTAGGATTGTGAATGACTACCTTCAAGAGATGAACATTACTCGTATGGAGTGGCCAGCGCGCAGCCCGGATATCAACCCGATCGAGCATGCTTGGGACGAGCTAGGCAGATGCGTAAAACAACGAAACCCTCCCCCAATCACGCTTCGTGAGCTCAAAATTGCTCTCACAGAGGAATGGGAGAATATTCCCCAAAATCGTATAAGGAACTTGGTGTACAGCATGCCAAACCGCGTAAACGCAGTAATGGAAGCACGAGGAGGCAATACGAAGTATTAAAATTCAAGAAAATCGTAATAAAGTTCAAAAATTTCATGTTTCCTATTTTTGTTTTAAGGAGAGATCACCAGTTTTTTCTTTATGTAATTTTGTGTTAATAAAATGTATGGTGACTCATATTTTTTTTACTTTCATTTAAGGAGTATTACATTGTCTATTAAATACAATTTATTGCATTAACCTATCATTTTTAGTTTCCGAGATTTTTAACATTCTTTAAGTGACCCGGATTCATTGCTCTCGAGTGTATATTTACGTTGTGCTTATTAGTTGTTGGTTAAATGGAATATCACTATAATTTTAGAAGAAGTACAAGATATTCTCTAGTATAGTTCTTACTCCGATTTTTTTCAAATCCGCCCTTAGTGGTTTACAAATTATTATTTCTAAGAAAATGTCTACCTCAAATGTGTATTTTACGGATGTAAAATAAGCATTTGAGGTAGACATTTTCTTAGAAAAAAATTATATTAATTAAGTAATGAAAATGTTATCACTATATTATGAAAGTAGACAGTCCCAAGACTTGCTATTATGCGGTAAGTGCGTACATTACTTAACCTTAAAGTTTTAGGTCTTGTCTGTGAATACTGCCCTCTTGTGGACAATGAGCAGATAATTATGATTACCTAATGCGTTAAATGTATCATTGAAGAGTATTTTAAGCTAGTGTGTGCCATACTGCGGTCATATTAATTACCAGCGGATTCGGCCACGAGGTTACTTCGAACTGCCATTCCCCCACACATCCAAAGGTATTAGTCCGAACTCGACCGCAAGCAGCACTGCTGTCGCCGCAATGCTGCCGCTGAGGTGCGGCACAGCAGTGCTGCCTGCCACGTCCTTCAATAATAAAAAGTTTAATTAAATTATAACGATACTTTTTCTGACCGCTATCATAAGCGGGTGAATATAATTTCATTCAGTCAATTATTTGTTCTTCTTTTAATCAGATAGATTATTTACGGGCCTACCTACATACGTACTGTACTTCGTTGCGGCGGTGACGTCACTACTGGTCTGTCGCAGCAGCAAGATGCCAGTGCCGCGCAGCAGTGCTGCCGCTGCCACTGCACTGCACTGCTAATTTAAATCCACCTATACAGAATGTACAGGGACCAGTGGTGCTTGCGGTCGAGTTCGGAGTTTCAGACTCATCCCTTAAGTTTTAAATCATGACCCTATTATTTTTCAAATAATGATACTTAGCGCAATTTGCAGATTACAGCTCGGCGTCTTTAGATTATATTATGATGATAGCCTCATTCCTTGGTATGTAGCGTGATGATAACCTTATTGTTAGTTACCTGTTAACAATATTAGTATTATTTTTACAGTATGTATAATATAATTAGGCCTGTACGACAGTTTAATCTCGTTAAAAAAAAAAGAATATTGTAGTAGATTCTAAATGTGCATTTTTACGAATAAAGATATTGTAATGAAGGATGTGGAAACACAAAGTTCTAAATGGCAAATAACTACTTATGCACTGGAATATTTCATGTTATATTTAATGATGCACTGTCATAAATTGGTGTTATACAAGCATGAATCTGCCTCTTCTAGAATAATATTAATCAGATTACATATCATGAGTTTTAATATCCATTGTGATAAATCTGTAATAAATTCAGTAGTCCCCGAAACATAGAACCACAGACTCATGGTTCAATTCACAATGAATTTGGGGTTGCCTCGATTACATTCTAGCGCTTTGATTGTAAATGTGGTTTCTGGTTTGTGTTTTAGTGAAATTTTAGATTTTGTCAAAACTGTATGTTAAAACTGTCAAATATTGGCTAAATTCGCATTGATTAAACGGTTCTTAAGATGGACATTATGTATTTCCAAATTCTTGCCTTTCCTATTGCGAGGGCTGGGGTCGACCCTTTTTTTTTTTTACTTGTGGGAAGATCCTCATGGATGTTGTGCTGGACTCCTACCGACTAAAAAACCTCACGTAACGCCCAACATCCTATGGTTGAGAGCCCCGGGTAAGCCCTCGGAAGGATGTCCCAGGACTCCCAACAGACCTACAGCCGCCACTGCGGCCTCGCCCAGGGGGAGGTTCGGGTGCTAGCCGCGTCTTTGGGGGGGGGGGGGGGGGGTTCGGGTGTGATCCCGCTTCTAAGGGGGGGGCGTGCGTGAGTTTCTCACGTCACGCTGCTGTCATGGGCCTGTTTCTGAAAGGACGAAAGGACGGTGAGCGACCCTCTCACCGTCCCCTGACCCCCGGTCATGGAGGCCGACAGTCCTCGGCGAAGACACGTCGGCGGCGCCCGGGCCGCCGACTGCGGAACTTGGGTGGGAGAGTTCTCTCCCGTACCCGCCCCGCCGCCTCCTTCACGAGCATGATCTGCTCGCAGTAAGAGGCGGCGCAGTCCCACTTGCTCCCGCTGGAGAGCATGGCTCGCACCATGGTCTCGAGCGAGAGAGTGTCCACGTCCAGACCCACTACGAGGACCTGGTGCTGTTGCGCCCACGCCGTGCACTCGACTAGCGTATGGAGCCCTGTGTCATCGCTGCGGTCCTCGCAGTGCTGACATTCAGCCGTGGTTTCCCGGTGTCTTCGCCACAGATACCTACCAAAACTACCGTGCCCGGTAAGTATCTACGACAACCGGTAGGAGAGAGCACCGTGTCTTCTCTCCAGCCACTCGTCCATGACCGGTCTGACGGCCGCGATTGTGGCGAATCCCCCCTTTGGTTGCTCAAGTCGCACCTTCCATGTCTCCACGGTTTCCTGGTGGAGCAAGGAGCGCTGGACCTCGATTTCTCGAGACGCAGGCCTTTGGCCCCGCTCCAGCGCCTCCTTGCGCCATCTGAACAGTGACGCAAGGGCTCTCGCTTCCAGGTCCCATTAAGGGGTCCCGGCTATGAGACATGCCGCCTCACCGGAGATCGTGCGGTATCCTCTTATCACCCTGACGGCCATCGCTCTCTGCGGGCTCAGCAATTTAGCCACATTGCTGGCCGTCAGGGTCTCCACCCATACGGGTGCCCCGTATAGGGCCATGCTTCGCACGATCCCCAGGTACAGTCTCCTGTAGGGAGCGTTTGGTCCCCTGATGTTGGGCATCAGCCGCGCGAGTGCGGCTTAGCTAGCTTGGGGTCGACCCTATCGAAATCTTTGTTTCCCGATAGGGTCGATTATATTTCTATTGGGGTATATTCTCGTAGCTAGTAAGCAGATATTTTTTCACTCCTCGATAGCACAGCGATAAGTATTCACAATTGCCGTGGGGTTCACTGAAATAGTTGTGTGATTTACAAAAATGTTTGTTTCGGAGTTAGGGTGTTTTCTACGTAATAATTTTGTGCATAATTTTAAGTCAAGAATGTTAAGTCCATTTATCAGTAATCTTTAAAGCCTTCGCCGACGTGTCTTTGCCGAAGACTATCGGCCTTCATGACCGAGGTCTGAGGACAGTGAGTGGGCTGCTCACATCCCTACAGAAGCAGGCCCATGACGGCAGCGTGACGTGAGGGAGTAACGCACGCCCCCTAAGAAGCGGAATTAGACCCGAAAACGGAAAAAAAATTCCCTCACGTTAAAAAAGAGCACAACCTTATTTAACTGAGTTTAGTCTAAATGACTTATTTAACTGAGTTTAGTCTAAATGAAATAGCATGTCCTATTATATTTAAGTAGAAATGGTTTAACTATTTTATACTTTTACAATCTCATAAATTACTGAGGGAGCAGATTTGCTATGTTGAGAAAAATATAAAACTACGGTATTATGCTAAAACTATTTGCAAACATAGAATAAAACCTAGCAATTTCAGAGAACAAAGAAATAATTTGTCTTCGTTGGCATAGCGAATAATTGCATGATAATGAGTATGCAAACTAAGTCTTTAACGTCTTGAACGAGCATTCAATTTCATGCATGCTTTAGTCACTAAAATAGAAGTTTCTATTACTACTGAAAACCATTTGTCTAGAATTCTAGAAGATTGTGTTTATTTTGCTCCTGATATAATTATATTCACAAAGACAGGGTTTATAATCCTTTTAGAACAATGATTCTAGTTAGTTTTATTATTAGTGTAATGTGAATATAAAAGTATCGCACTCTTTAAAACGATAAATGGAGTGTTTAATAGTTAGGTACAGAAATCCACAAAGGCGGACAGCCTATTTGAATGATATACATATTTACATACATACAAACATACAAACATACATACATACATACATACATATATACATACATACATGCATACATACATACATACATATAGTCACGCCCTTATAGTATACACTCACATTTTACCTTTTATACTTATGTTCCACGTAATAGGTGGTAAGCCTATTGCCGTGTTGAAATGGACAGGAGCAGGTTGTGACGACACGCATTTGAAATTTTTCGCCGTCCATAAAGCTTTCAACTTGGCTTAACGATCGTTATTTTACTGACAATCGGGTTTCATTTCGAGTTATCCTTTTCTACCCAATGGATTGTTTTGCAAAAGTTGGCTGCCTTCTACCGAATGTATCACGGTGAATGTTCTGAAGAGCTCTTCAACCTGATCCCACCCTCTCCTTTCCGATCCCAAACAACGCGTGCCGGCCTGAGATGCCACTCATACACAGTGGAGAGAATTTTCGCCAGAACTGAGCGTTGCAAAAGATCGTTCCTCTGTCGAACAGTAAAAACATGGAACGACCTGCCCGCACACATGTTTCCCTCATCTTAGAATCCCGGGTTCTTTAAGAGGAACGTAAAGAGGCACATAACAGGGCCGCCAACTTGAGGACCACTGTCAAAAGTCTTACAGACTGTGAGACTGGCCTCCAATCGCTAGATGCGCCACGACTTACCATCAGGCTGGTGGCGACGTCAATTTGGCGAGCTAAATATAAAAAAAAAGTATTACGTTAGTCACCTCTTACGACACACTGGCCTCGGGATAAACTCGGGTGGCGACATTTTATACTCTTTCCTGTCGTCATACGGGTTTTAATATAAAAGAATGTCTTTATTCCTGACACACACAGCTGAAATAACAGACGAAAGATACTTTTCAAGATTACACTTTGCACTGTAAAGAAACACTGTTTTATTAAATTCTCTAGCTAAAAGATTTAATAAGTCTAAAAAACACTTTCTTTATCTAGTTACTCCTTTCTGTATAATCTCATACAAATTCCTTTCATTAAAAGGAGCTAATGAACTACACCCAGGATAAACACGTGAACTAACTCTTCATTAGTTCGAATAACTTCATTACTAGCGGAATTGAAAGCTGCAAGGTTAATTATATGCAAGCATGTTACTTTAGCTGAAGATTCTTGTGTAAGTTGATACATACTGGTGAAAAAAACAGCCAGCATGCAGGGTACCTACTTTTTTTCTTTCTTTTATTTTTTAACGTGAGGGAAAATCCATCATGGATGCTGTGCCGGACTCCTACCGACTAAAAAAATCACGTAACGCCCAACAGCCTATTGTTGGGAGCCCCGGGTAAATGTCCCAGGACTCAAAACAGACCTACAGCTACCACTAAGGCCTAATCTCGTGTAACCAGGGCCAAACTTAATTTATGAAAGTTTGTGAGTGTAGGTGTCTCTTTCTTACGTGTAAAGGTCCTTCGTGGATGCTATGCCGGACTACTACCGTCTTAAACCACGCGATACCCTACAACTGCCTACGGCCAAGAGTCCCGTGTAAGCCCTCGAAAGGATATCCCAGAATCACTGGCATACTTTAGCTACCACTGCGGCCTTGCTTTGAAGTTTCAGGTGCTATCTCGCGCCTTTGGGGGCTAGCTCTGATTTTATTCCGCTTTTTGGGGCGTGAGACATGTGCCACAAGTCACACCGCCATCTTTTTTTTTTTTAATCTATCTTTATTTAGGAGCTTTTGGCTTACATAGCCATGCCAGCTCCATCGTACCCTGAGCTTTTAATACAAAAACACGCCGCTATCTTGTGCCTGCATATGTAAGGACTATGTATTTTGTAAGGACAAAGGGACTTTTTTTAACGAGAGAGAAAATCCATCATGGATGGTATGCCGGACTCCTGACAACGGCGAATACACGTCGGTGGTGCCCAGGCTGCCGACTGCGGAGCTCGAGTAGGAGAGTTCTCTCCCGCTTCCGCCCCGCCACCTCTTTCACGAGCATGAGCTGCTCGCAGAAAGAAGCGGCGCAGTCCCCCTTACTACCGTTGGAAACCATGGTCTCGAGCGAGAGAGGGTCCACGTCCAGACCCACCACGAGAGGACAATGGGACTTGAATCAATATACTATGCTGGTAAATTCTCTAGCTTCCTTTAATACTAGGTTAAAATGGAATTCAAAACAGCAGTGTGTAGGTTCAATAAAAGGACGCTCCTAAGATTATTCCCAACATGCTCATGAATGCAGTCTTAATTGCCGTGTAATGAGGCGCCGGATCTTTTGAGACAGTCTGTTATTATACGAGTAAACACTAAGAATGCCTTTGAAGATTGTATTATAATGACAGCAAATTTTATGAGCGGTAACTTTGTTAGTGTAAAAAGTTGCGTCAAAGCTTATTGGTGTTTTGATGGTAGGAATTTAGTTTCGAGTCAGTAATTTGGAATGTAGTATTCTTGCTTTATTTATACTCGATTTAATGGCTTTTTACATGTTGGTATGAGTATGATATTTAGGCATTCATTGTGATTTTTTTATATTGTTATTTATAAAAATAGTAGCTTATACCTCCCGAATTCGTCCGTAACATAGTTCGTTTCTCGTTAAGATGATAGGTTTTCTATTTTCAACGTCACAGGTAGAGTTTTGAAATTTCCTGAACTATGTTGCTATGTCTAACTATGTCGCGTACGGTGGTGTAAATTAGGAGAGGCCTACGTCCAGCACTGGATCAATATAGGCTGATTTGTTTGATGTTGCTCTGAATTTTAAATCAAACAAATTTACTATAAAATATTTCAACTATAAATACTATTTTTATAAAATTCTACTCTTCCCCGCGGACTCAGTGTTCTGTAAACGATCACTATAGTGAGCAACATTTACTGTGGCCGGTTATGGATTGGTGACCAACTCATGACCACTATGTGACATTTATTTGCGAGCGTTTCTGTGATTCGGAAGACACGTTAAGCCGTTGGTCCCGGTAAGTAAAATTGCAGTCGATAAGCCGGGTTGAAGGCCTTTATGGGCGGCTTGAAAATTTTCAACAGCCCGCTGTTGAAAATTTTCAAGCCGGCCGTCGCAACCTGCCCTTGTCCATATCAACGCGGAATATCGCTCACCACCTATTACGTGAGACAAAAATATAAAAAGGTGGTCGTATAGTATGCCTCTGCCTACCCCTTCGGGGATAAAAGGCGTAATCATAATTATGTAAGTAAATAAACTCCTGTCACCTATAATATACAGATAACCCCATAATTCTAGCAGGTACATTATTATATAGATTAAGCTATAACTCGGTCCGAATTCGTCCTAAACCTGAATTACATGAGTATAACTACTATGGGAATAATTTTACGCTTTGAATTTACCCTTGGAAATATTCCTTTATGAACGGTATACCCAATTACCATAGAACTTAATGTGGAATTACGCTAAGATTGTACTACTATTCGTGATGAACGAAGATGAATGAACGAATATACGAGTATATCTCGACAAATAATATATAGCTTTCTTCTTTTTTCGCGTGGAAAATCCATCATGGATGCTATGCCGGACTCTTACCGACTTAAAACCAATAGTTTTCGACCTACTGCCTCGGTTTGGAGCCCCAGGTAAGCTTTAGGAAGGATATCTCCAGGAAAAATAGGTACCTACTTGATTAAATTTCTGCTTAATTTGCGGTACATACCAATACAATTATCTAGGATAATACAGTGAACTATCAAATGACGGTTTGGTATTCTGTGTAATTACACAATTAAATTGACACAGTTGATATGATAGCAGTTTATTTCTACCAACACATTTAATTAAACCATTTTACAAATTGGCTACAAGCATGACCAATGAAATCACTAATCAATTTGATATCAGAGCTTAGAAGGAATGCGATCATAATTTATTAAGATTCTTAAGTGCGTAACTTGATGTAGCTTCTTTGTTTAATTAAAAT
The DNA here is from genome assembly GCA_933228765.1 of Miltochrista miniata. NCBI lineage: Eukaryota > Metazoa > Arthropoda > Insecta > Lepidoptera > Erebidae > Miltochrista > Miltochrista miniata. The sequence continues at coordinate 8,841,546 of OW121773.1, read as the reverse complement.
GAGCTTATCTGATGATTGGAAGAATGGATGAACGAAAAACATTATAAAAAACTAGCGGACGTCAGGTGGTTTCACCCGCGTAGTTCCCGTTCCCGTGGGAATACGGGAATAAAATATAATATAGCCTATGTTCACCACAAAGAGTGTAGCTTCCCAACAGTGATTTTTTTCAAATCGGTCCAGTAGTTCCGGAGCCTATTCGTTACAAACAAACAAACAAAAAAACAAATCTTTCCTCTTTATAATATTAGTATAGATATATTGTATTGAGAACTAGCGGACGTCACGAAATAAAATATAGCTATGTTACTCAAGGTGAATGTAGCTTTCTAATGGAGAAAGCACTTTTGAAATTGGCACAGTAGTTTTTAGTGTATTCATTGTAATGAATACACATACACACATACAAAACAATTTTTTCCTCTTTGTAATACGAGTATTAATGTAGATAAGCCGCCAATTCATTTATTTTATCTTAAAAGATGGTTTATTTGATAAGGTATTGAATATTAGATTATTATGCTAGTACTCGTACCTATGCCCTTGACATTTATTTGTAATACTCGTGACAAAATTTTTTTCACTAAAAAAGAGAGGGAAAACTCGAAATAAAACCCGGTTGTCAATAAAATGACAGTCGTTAAGCCAAGTCGAAGTCCTAATGGGCGGCTTGAAAAATTTCAACTTTGAGTCATCACGACCTGCGCCTGTCCAATTCAATACGGCAATAGGCTCACCACATGTTACGTGTTTTTCAGTACATTCGCATACAAATTACTAACCGCACTTTCAAGGCAGTCAAAAATCAATTTACAACTTATTATTCTACACTAAATCTTCTTCTATTAAAAAAACAAATACCTTCTTCGACCTACATACCAGGAGAACGTACTCTAGCCTAATTTCAGGAGACGCCATATAAATGCAAATTTAAGGTGAGGGCGAGGTGACTTAAGTACCTCACCTTTGTTGAAACTTGGTCAAATTACTATCAAACTACTGTCTACGAACCTCTGAAACTTGAAAGCAGTTTGAAGGTTTAATATGTAGCAAACGGTGAGAGAAAAGTTCTTAGATAATTCGTTATGAATTTTAAATTTACTGGAATATATCAATCATTCATTTCTCATATGGGTTTCGTACCCAAAGAGTAAAAACGGGATTCTATTACTGAGACTTTCTGTCCGTCTGTTTGTCCGTCACGAGGTTGTATCTCAAAAAGGGTGATAGCTGGAGAGCTGAAATGTTCACTGATGATGTATTACAAATATAAAATCAGGAAAATTAAAAAAAAATGTGATGTTTCACAGTATTTTGGTACGGAACCCTTCGTGCACGAGTCTGACTCGCACTTGGCCGGTTTTTTAATTAAATGACTCCTGGAATACCTCTACTTTGTAGTCATAAAAAAAACTGGTTAAATGTTTGCCATTAAAATAAATACTTCATACTATTTTTCTATTATTTTAGCAAACATCAATGAAATTTTGTTCTAAAGCTAAACCTGTGATAGATACATTGTACGTAATCCCAGCCATTGTATTCCACGGAAATAAATACCTTTAAATCCGAGCTTTGCAGTGATAAGGAAGTGTGTGGTTGGGTGTGTGGGACAAGTTTGTAACTGACGGCGATTAAGGATTTTCAATTAAAACCTATTTGAAGTTACTTGATTAGAATCGTGTGATTTTATGTAGTTGGTACGTGAATCTTCAGATCCCCCCAAGTCCTAGTATGTCGGTAACAAAAATTAATAGGTAGGTACTGCTGAGTAACTCAAAACTCCACCTTCCAAATTATGTAGCATTTCCAAGTTCTCTACAGGAGAGGTGTACCCAAGAAGTTCCTTTACAATGTGGTAGATATTTTCCTCATTTACCTTTTCTTTTTAACGTGAGGGAAAATCCATTATGGATGCTATGCCGAACTCCTACAGACTAAAAAACCTCACGTAACGTCCAACAGCCTATGGTTAGGAGCCCCGGGTAAGCCCTCGGAAGGATGTCTCAGGACTCCCAACAGACCCACGGCCGCCACTGCAGCCTCGCCAAATTCCATATTTACCTACTTGGGATGCAAAGACACCAAAATGATGACTTTTCTACGTGTAAATCCTCATTGATGCTGTGCCAGATTCATACCAACTAAAACCACACTTCCGTCCGTAGCTGCCCTACGACGGACCTACGGCTGGGCTTCCTGAGTAAGAATCTCTTCTAAGAATAATGCCCGCCTTCCACTGCGAGCGAGTCGGACCCATTACGGACTCCGCTATACTCGTAACGATGATTTTCGATACATGTCATGTCCGCTTTGGTGGAAGGACATGTATGAAAATCGTCGTTACGAGTATAGCGGAGTCCGTAATGGGTCCGACTCGCTCGCAGTGGAAGGTGGGCATAAGAGTGTCCCATGATAATTTTTGAAAAACCGTTATGTGTATGTAAATCAGTCGTTGTAAGTTCTAAACTTGCACCAAACGAAAACGAAACAACGATTAGGATGGCTGAGTGGCGCGAATGTAATTTATAGCTAAAGGGGCTATTGCTTTTTTCTCTATGCATTTTCTTTGTAAGATTTGGATACGTTTGAAAACAAACCAAGGATGTTTTTGTTCAATAGGATAATTTGATAGACTAAACTCTAAATGTATTACTGATCACGTCTTTTTTACCTAAGGGGTAAGTTATTCCGATTTTAGCAGTTGTTCCACTTAAAGTGAACTGTTTAGGTATATAACACACTAGCGGACGTCACGCGGTTTCACCCGCGTAGTTCCCGTTCCCGTGGGAATACGGGAATAAAATATAGCCTACGTTCACCGCTAAGAGTGTAGCTACCCAACAGTGACAGAATTTTTCAAATCGGTCCAGTAGTTCCGGAGCCTATTTGTTACAAACATACATACATACATATGGTCACGCCTTTATCCCCGAAGGGGTAGGCAGAGGCATATCATATGCCCACATTTCAACAAACACATGCCTGCTGTTGAAATAAAGCCTTCAACTTAGCTTAACGACTGCCATTTTACTGGCAACCGGGACCAACGGCTTAACGTGCCTTCCGAAGCACGGAAACGCTCAAATAAATGTCACAAAGTGATCACATGGATGGTCACCCATCCATGGACCGGCCACAGTGAAAGTTGCTTACTGCAGTGATCGTTTACAGAACACTGAGATCGCGGGGCCACGAGCGCTTCTACAAACAAACAAACAAAAAAAACAAATCTTTCCATTTTATAATATTAGTATAGATGTAAATTATAATAATGCCTTTATCACCGAAAGGGTAGGCAGAGGCATACTATACATCAATGTAAGATTGCCGTAATGAAATTGTAGCCACCTGCTGTTAAAATCAAAGTTTGCAAATTGTATGTCATGCCGCTTACGTCAAGCTTAACGAAAAAGGAAAATACTTGTAAAGGAAAATATCACAAACCGTCACCCATCCCCTAACTAACCGTGTGGTAAGATGCTTAAAGCATCGATCGCTTTTAGAACACTGATCTAGCAAAGTTACGGGGTAACTATTAAAGTACCATATTTGCTGGTGCCTTGAGACTATACTTCCGAGGGTGTACTCGGGACTGCCAGCCGTAGGCAGCTGGAAGGAAGAGCACCGTGTGATTTTGACCCGTAAAAGGTAAAGTAATCCTCATGGATGTATGCTGGAGTTCTGCCTGCTAAAACTACGCGATGCCCACCATCTGCCTATGGTTGCGAGTTCCGGGTATGCCCTCAGAAGGATATTTCCAGGGCTCCCGACAGGTTAGTCTACCAGCAGACTATCCCTAGGGTTTGAGGGTTTATCCCATTTCTTGGGAGGTTTCGGGTACTATCCTGCTTCTGAGTAAAGTGGGTAGTTGCTACAATAACAACATTTTTTTAGAGCTCTTGCTAATTTACTTTATTTAATATTAATTATTTTATTTGGAATAATAGTTTCAAGTAAAACTTGATGCCAATATAGTACACTCACCTGCTGTGTGTTATCTCCTATCAATATCACAAACTTATCAAGATATTCACAGTTTTATTTTCTAACACTGAAATGGAGGCAATGAAGGATTCGTTTGCTGCAACTATGAGTGGGATTGAAGATCGGCTGACAGAATTTGAGTCTGAACTTCAGCGTAGCAATAGAATCCCAAACTCACCTAATCTGGTAAGTCTGACTTCGGACTTTGCCAAGTTTAAGAACTTTGTGCTGAGTACAATATCGGCGTTTCGTACTCAAATGGAGTTTCTGGCCCGTGAGATGGACAACATTGAGATGAGGAGTCGTCGCAAAATTTTGTTGATACACGGCGTTCCTGAAGAGCAGTCTGAACAGACGTCACAGGCAGTGATTAAAGTTTTTACCAGCAGCTTAAAACTGGCGGATGTAGCTGTTACTGACATAAAACGCTGCCAAAGAATGGGGCGCTCTTCAAGTACAAACAAGCCTAGACCTATCTTAATAAAGTTCAAGGAGTTAGCGGTCCGTGATAAGGTGTGGTTCAGTAAAACAAAGTTAAAAGGCACTGGGATAACACTTTCGGAGTTCTTGACTCGCACCAGACATGCAGCTTTCATGGCTGCACGAGAACGGGTTGGCGTGTCCAAGTGCTGGACTCGAGGAGGCCATGTTTTCGTACTGAGCCCTGATGGTTCACGGCATCGTGTGGCTTCCTTGAGCGAGCTCAATCGGATAGAGTGGGACGTGCAGAAGACAGCACCCACTGCGAAGGTTGCGACGAAGTCCAGGAGAGCTCCCAATAAGAAATGATCCCGGTCTGCAGTAAAACTCATTTTATTTATTCTTGTAGTATTGCACCTCTTGCACTCAACGCATTTTCTAGTTAAATGTTTGCATATTGTTCACATAACTGACCATTTCGATAATAGTGTTGTTTCATGTCAATTTAATGTAATTAGCAGAATAACTGGTTCAGATAAAACTTTCACTTTTCTTTCTATAAAATCGTAAACAAAAGGTACCTAAACTTAATGTATGTATGACATTGGTGACTGATGACACATGACTTGACTGACAGTTAATTCCTTACTTAATTTATTTTTATTTCCTCTACCGGTAGACAATGGTCTTTAATCCATGCAGCCTAATAAAAAAGTGCAGCGAGTGCAAACAGGTTTTCAGTTTTATTGTGATAAACAATTTAACTGTTTTGTGAATATTTTTTCATTTTTAGTTTTAACACAAGTAGCGGGTGGACAGAGAACGTACAGGGTTAAAATATTCTCATTCTTTTTTGGTAATTTTTCATTACAATATTATTTTTTGTATATATTTATTATTTTTATTTTTGTATTTATATTTATTAAACAAAAATATATTTATTATGTTAGATGCATATAATTTCAGCGATGATGACGTAAGTTACACTGCAGCAAACCGCTCAGATGATAGCTTTGGGAGCCCACCATCTTTGCCTCAATTTATTAAGTCTCAGTTTTCCGATGTACCCAAGAATTTTAATGTAGTCCATATCAATGCACAGAGTATTCACGCCCATTTCCCAGAGATGCTGACTACTTTTGAGTGTAGGAACATCCACGCTATTCTGGTTTCGGAAACGTGGCTAAACCCCTGTCTACCTTCTTCTTCTTACACTTTACCTCACTTTAACCTTATAAGAAATGATCGCTACACTGCCACTACAGGTGGTGGTGTTGCAATTTATTTGCGAGACAATATTACGTTTAATATCTTGCAAATGTCTCCTCAACCGCCGCCTTCAGATGCTGGGGAATCAATATTCATCGAGTTAGAGCTCTGTCATACCAAGGTTCTGCTTGGTGTGTATTATTCCTCTTCATCTGCAATTAATTTCTTTTCTTCCTTTGAAGACATAATGGAACATCTATCACCATCATACAGCCATACAATTGTTTTGGGTGATTTTAACACTTGTCTTCAAAAACAAGATTCTCGCTCGCGTGCTCGCGCCTCTACTTTCACTAGCATTGTAAACTCTTGTAACTTGTCTATCCTGCCTTTAAATGTTACTCATCACTTTCCTAATTGTGCTCCATCCCTAATTGATCTTATCCTCGTTTCTTCCACTGAATTAGTTGTAAAGCATGGACAATGCACAGCTGATGAATTCTCGTATCACGATCTGATCTATCTCTCCTATAACCTTCGACCTCCTAAATCCAAACCCAAAATCCTTATGCAGCGCAATTTTGGTGGTATGGATCTTAATGAGCTACGTGAGGATGCATCAAATTTAGACTGGGGTTCTTTGTTAGCTTCGGACTGTACTGACGAGAAAGTCAGCATTTTTACACATAAATTAATAGACCTCTATGATGTACATGCTCCAGTCCGGGCCGTTAGAGTGCGATACTTGCCAGCACCTTGGCTTACAGCAGAAATCAAATCCCTCATTGCAAAAAAAGCTGCAGCCAAGTGCAGGTTTAAGCGTAGGGCTACATGTGAAAACCGTGAGAAATATATAGCTTTGAGGAACCTCTGCGGCAAGGTGTGTAGGAAAGCGCAACGCCAGCATATCCATAATTCGGTCCAGAACGGGGACCCTGCGAAGATCTGGAAATTTCTTAAAACAATAGGGGTTGGAAAGCCAAAACAACAAGACCTTCCAAAAGTACTTGATATTAATTCATTAAATCAGCATTTCTGTTCGGCTTCATATTATGATCCATCTAATAAAGCAAGTACTTTACAGTATCTTTCAACGCTTCCAACTCCTGCCTTTCCACCGTTTCTTTTTGAACAATTATCTGCTTGTGATGTTAAGAGGTGCATAATATCGCTTAGTTCCAACGCAGTGGGTACAGACTGCATAAGTCGTAACATGATCGTGCCTATTCTGGATGAAATTCTGCCCATTTTGTGTCATCTTTTCAATCACTCCTTAACCTACAGTGTATTTCCGACAACGTGGAAAGAGGCACAAATTGTCCCCATTCCCAAAAAACCTAACCCTACATCCTTTGCCGAGTATCGTCCCATTTCCATTTTACCTTTCCTTTCAAAAGTCTTAGAACGGCTTGTTCATATCCAACTAAATGCATTCCTTAACAGAAACCTTCTCCTTAACCCTTACCAATCGGGATTTCGTCCGGGATATAGCACGACTAGTGCGTTGGTCAGTATCACTGACGATATTAGGCTGGGCATGGAGAACGGAAATCTTACGGTTATATCCTTACTTGATTTTAGCAACGCTTTTAATACAGTGGATTTCCATATCCTGCTCGGTATACTGCGCTCGATTAACATATCTCCAACAGTTATTGACTGGTTTCGCAGTTACCTGTTCGGGCGGCGGCAGCGTGTGCGCATTGAGGAATCTTTTTCTTCTTGGTGCGACACGACTGCGGGAGTACCACAGGGTGGCGTTCTATCTCCTTTATTATTCTCCATTTTTATAAATTCCATCTCTAAATCTTTACTATCATCCTACCACCTTTATGCAGATGATCTTCAGATCTATATGCAAGCTCCAGTCGATGAAATTACTGAAGCTATATCCATAATTAACTCGGATTTACGGCGAATATGTAAGTGGAGCAAGGAATACGGACTTAGTGTGAATCCCTCCAAAACCCAAGTGGCCGTGATCGGCAGTCCTATCATGGTGTCACGATTAGACGGGGCTCAGCTACCTGACATCGTATTTAACGGTGTTGCAATACCCATAAGCGCAACTGTTAAAAATCTCGGAATTTTGGTTGATGCCACGCTATCCTGGCGTCCCCAACTTCAAGAAGTCAGCCGGAAACTGTTCGCATCTGCAGGGTCTTTGCGTCGACTACGCAATTTTCTACCAATGACCACTAAAATTGCGCTTGCTCAATCTCTCCTTCTTCCTATTCTAGATTATGCCGATGTCAGTTATCTCGATATCACAGAGGAGCAACTTGATAAACTTGAGCGCCTTCAAAACTTCTGCATAAGATTTATATTTGGATTACGCAAATATGATCATATATCCGAATACCGTAAACAGCTCGAGTGGCTTCCAATTCGCTTTCGTCGGAATGCTCATATCCTCTCTATGCTTTACAGTATACTATTCAATCCACGATCCCCAACTTATCTCAAAGAACGATTTATGTTCCTCAATGACACACATACTAGATCCTTGAGGTCATCGGAATCTTTGGTATTGGCAATGCCAACTCACTCTACTGGGTTTTATGATAAATCTTTCACCATACAGGCTGTGCGATTGTGGAATGCGTTGCCTACAACGATTAGAAGGGCTCCGTCTTTGGTTGTCTTTAAGCGTTTGGTGAGACAACATTATTTAACCCGGTAGTATGTTCCTTAGCTTGATATTTTATTATTTTTTTCTTTCCACATTGAAATGTATGCTTTTAAGTATGTTTATTGGTATGTACGTATATTTATATGTATGTATAGTTATGTGTATATCTATGTATATGTATGTAAATTTGTATGTATGTGTATTTTGTATGTAGGTATATTTGTATGTGTACTTACTTAGTTCTTTGTTTATTTATATACCTTCTGGTATGTATGTATTGTTTTGTATCATTTTATTTCTACACCTAAACTACCCATTTGTCTTATAATCTATATCTTTTTCTGTCCATCCCAAGGTTGCCTGGCAGAAATTGCTTTTTAGCGATAAGGCCGCCCTTTGTACAATATCTGCAATTATTTATTTATGTAAAATTTTAACATGGTGTGCAAATAAAGTTTTATTCTAAATTCTAAATTCTAAATTCTGCTTCTTTGAGGGGTGAAGAGACACGCCAAAATCTAGGTCTGCTTCTGTAAAAAGGGTGAGCAGCCAACTCGCCGCTCTTAGACCCTCGGTGATGGAGGCCGGTAGCCCTGAGCGTATAGCTGTCTGCGACGACCGCGCCGCCGCACCGTGCCGGCTGCTGAACATGGTAGGGAGTTTTCTCTCCCGCGTCCTCCCCGCTGCCTCCTTCACGAGCATTACTTGATCGTAGAAAGACGCAACGAAGGCTCACTTTCTCCCACTGAAGACCATAGCCCTTACTATGGTCTTACATATTTCCTACTATCAAAATTTTAATCTCAACTGACTAAGATACTTTATTGGTTTCGTCCCTTTGAACTATTCCTTTGTAAAAATTCATTATGCAAAAAAGTCTATAAATTAGTGAACATGATAAATAATTTGTCAAGAAGAACCTTGAGTTTATGGAATCTTCTTGTTACAAATTAATTAGAGTCATTAATTAGCGTTCATTCAAAAAAGAAAATAGTTTATCCCGTGGTATCTTTCTAAGACATAAATAAAGTCCAAAATGACAGGGACAGCAGAGTAATTCCTCGGTCCAGCGAAGCGAGAAACTTAACAGGAGTTGAAATAGATACGTTTTTGGGTTCCGTACCTGAGGGGTAAAAACGAGACCATATTATTGATCCGCATTCCATCTTTCTGTCTATCACGGGCCGTATCTTATGAACCGTGATGGCTAGAAAGTTTAAATATTTCATAGATGATATTGTACATCTGTCACTGCTATAACAACAAATTAAATAGGTACCAAAATAAAATAATCAAGGGGACTCCCATAAAACCAACGTAATTTATTTCGACATATTTGGGTACGGAACTCTAAGTGCGAGAATCCGACTCGCTCTTAGCCGGTTTTTCTTATAAATGTAGGATATTCCATTTATTTTGTAGGACGTAAGTGCTCGTGAAAAGTGCGTTATGGTGTTCATGTGATAATGGATTGGTATATTTCAACGGGTTAGTGTAGAATAAAAACCAGCCAAGTGCGAATCAGATTTCGACAAGTCTGAGCCAAAATCCGGAAAAAAATACGTTTTTAGTAGGTATGGAGTTGGGAGCCCCGGGTAAGCCCTCGGAAGGATACCCCAGGACTCCCAACATACCAACGGCTACCACTGCGGCCTCACCTAGGGGGAAGGTTCAGGTGCTATCCCAGCATCCCGCGTCTTTTGGGGGTTGTTCGGATGTTATCCCGCTTTTTGACGTGTGTGAATCCCTCACGTCACTCTGTCGTCTAGGACCGGCTTCTGTAAGGACGGTAAGCAGCCTTCTCACCGTCTTCAGGCTCCCGGTCATGGAGGCCGATAGTCTTGGGCGAAAACACAGACTGCGGAACTCTGGTGGGAGAGTTTCCTACCACCCGAGAGTGCGTGAGCCTGACTCGCACTTGACCGGATTTTGTTCACATTTGTCAATATTTTAAAAAAATTGTACTAAGTAAGTAGTTGTAAATGTAATTATTTCAAGTTTTGCGTCAACAACGAACCTTATCAAAGTACCCACACAATCACAACAAACTATTTCGGATACGCAACTGACTGTATTAGAATTAATTAATTCAGTTTTAGATTACACTGTGTGAATAATATGGAAATACGCAAACAGTTTACAAAGACACCAAACGTAGATTATAACGTTACGCAATCTAACTGGTAATTTACATATTTATGTACTACTCTACTTGTTTATCTACGAAGAACATTGCACCTGTACTGAAACTTAGTTGAACTGTATATTATATCTACATTGGCTCAACGAATAGGAAAATGTACTTTTGAATTAGTTCTGTGAGCCCGTAACGTACACTTTATTAGAACGTTTTTAGGGTTCCACACCCAGAGGGTAAAAAACGTGACCCTATTCATGAGACTTCACTGTCTGTCTGTCCGTCACGAGGCTGTATCTCATGAACGTGATGGCTAGAGAGCTGAAATTCAAGAATTCCTTGGGGCATCCTTCCGAGTGCTTACCGAGGACTCGCAGCCGTAGTCTTTTGTAAGGCATCGCGTGGTTTTAGTCGGTAGGAGTCCGGCGAATCCATGTTGGATTTTCACAAGTAAATTTCCTCGGTCCGCCTCTTTCTGCTTGCAGGTCATGCTCGTGAAAGCGGCGGCGCCGGCGCGCCGGCCGGCGGCGGCGTGGGAACGGGAGAGAACTCTCCCACCCGAGTTCCGCCGTCGGACGTGTCTTCGCCGAGGACTATCGGCCTCCATGACCGGGGGCCTGAGGACGGTTAAAGGGGTGCACACCGTCCTTACAGAAGCAGGCCTATGACGGCAGCGTGACGTGAGAAGTTCACGCACGCCCCCCCTTGGAAGCGGGATCACCCCTGAAACCCCCCAAAGACGCGGAATAGCACCCGAACCGCCCCCTAGGCGAGGCCGCAGTGGTAGCCGTGGATCTGTTGGGAGTCCTGGGATATCCTACCGAGGGCTAACCCGGGGCTCCCAACCATAGGCTGTTGGGCGTTACGTGAGGTTTTTCAGTCGGTAGGAGTCCGGCATAGCATCCATGATGGATTATTTAAAAGATAAAGAAGAAGAAGAAAAAAGATTATCTATCTATACTTATAATAAAACTGTTGAGGGTCGAGAGTCTGTACATGGAAGATATTTTGAAAATTTCAATTGTAGGGCGTTCTATAATCGATTCTGAAGCCGAATATGTAATTTAAAATTTTCATGTCTGTCTGTCTGTCTGTCTGTCTGTCTGTCTGTCTGTATCCCGAATAAGTATCACGCCGAAACTACTGAACCGATTTGAATGATACTTGGTACAATCCGAGCTAATAGTCCGAGGAAGGTTCTTGGATACTTTTGATCCCGATATTTTGCGCGGTTCCTGCGGGAGAGGGGATGAAAGACAAAATGGTTTTTCAGCTGTAAGTTCTCACCGCGTGGTTCGTCTATACTTATAATAAAACTGTTGAGGGTCGAGAGTCTGTACATGGAAGATATTTTGAAAATTTCATCTATACTTATAATAAAACTGTTGAGGGTCGAGAGTCTGTACATGGAAGATATTTTGAAAATTTCAATTGTAGGGCGTTCTATAATCGATTCTGAAGCCGAATATGTAATTTAAAATTTTCATGTCTGTCTGTCTGTCTGTCTGTCTGTCTGTCTGTCTGTCTGTATCCCGAATAAGTATCACGCCGAAACTACTGAACCGATTTGAATGATACTTGGTACAATCCGAGCTAATAGTCCGAGGAAGGTTCTTGGATACTTTTGATCCCGATATTTTGCGCGGTTCCTGCGGGAGAGGGGATGAAAGACAAAATGGTTTTTCAGCTGTAAGTTCTCACCGCGTGGTTCGATTTCAAATATTTTTTTAGTGTCAGAAATGGAATGTTTTTAACATTGTTTCACACAAGTTTCAATAATGAGAGTTTCGGAGTTCAGAAATTAGAGGCATCTCAACTTTTCGAATTCAAGGGTTTCTTTGAATGTGAGGGTAAATCTAAACTGGCGTGTTGGCGTGTTGGCTTAATCATAAAAGAGCTTAATGATTAAGGCTATTCTAAAACAATTCAGTACGCGCCGAAGGCGTGGACTGAATTGTTTTAGAATGGACTTAATCTTTAAGCTCTTTTATGATTAAGCAAACAGGGCAGTTTCATACGCTCCCTTGAGTCTGTTGAAGAAATACCTGTCCTATTATACACCTTATGTGGCGTAAACGAAGTTGCGAGGGTCAGCTAGTATAAAATAAGAAGGAACCCTCTGTGCGTTAGTTGGACTCACACATGGCCAGTCTTTTTATAGAAACAATTTTGTTGCCACACAACGTAAGCAACAAACGTAAGGAATATTCTCATATGGAAAATCCATGTTTTTGTAATTCGAATTGAAAGAAAGTGCGACGTCTAACGAATAGAAGGCTACTTTCAAAGTCCATCAAGATATTGACAATGACCCTCAAGTTCGCAGCCCAAAGCTGACTTACGCCTTCACGCTCCGTTTAAAGAACCCGAATTTGTAACAGAAGGGGAGAAGGGGGAAAGCTAACGTACTAAGGGCGGATTCGACCAAAATTGAAGTAAGACTATACTAGAGAATAACTTGTACTGAAGTAGTCTACTTCAGTATGGTTAACAGAGTAACGTGTACTGTATTATGGTTACAGTAATAATTACGTTGTGCTAATTAGTTGTTGGTGAAAATAACTTTACTTTTAGATTAAGTAGGTACAAGTCATTCTCTATTTTACTTTTTACCAATATTATAAATGAGTGAGTGTGGATGTTTGTTACTCTTTCACGCTCAAACCGCTGAACTAATCGGGCTTAAATTTAGTATAGAGTTACATTATAGTCTGGAATAACACATAGGCTACTTTTTATCTCGGGAATAAGTTCCCACGGGAACAAATTTTACGCGGGTGAAGCTGCGGGCATCAGCTAGTTATTCTATAGTGTTATTCCTATTTTGATGGCATCCGCCCTAAATGGCTAGCAGACCGTACGTTCAAAGATTCGTTTTGAAAGGTTTTATTTAACAAGTAAGAACTTTCCAGAACCGTCCCAAAGATGTGAGCAGTATTTTGTGTATTTTATTAATAAAACAAACTTTTATTCCAAAAGTCGCATGACATCCTTTCAATGTTTAACATTTGAGCATATATTTACCAAAATTAACTTTCTGGGGTGTTTTGTTAGGATAAATACGGGCGAACCAAAAGTTCCTTGTGTGTATAAAATCATTGGGTCTAGTGTAACTTGTTTGTCGACTGAATTTATACTTAACTAGAGCCTAAGCCGGCTTCACTCGGGTATTATTATTTTGCTATAGCTTCACTCTGGTATTATTGTACCTACAAGCCTTGAGAAATTTTAAAATTATGTTGAAAAGGAAAGCATTACCTACAAGAGCGACAAACTAGAAAAGGTTGTTGGCAGGGACTGGATGCGGAAGGCGCAGGATCGTGTGTTGTGGCGTAAATTAGGAAGGGCCTGGTTCAAGCAGTGGACTGCCATAGGCTGATTTGATTGATTTAAATTATTATGCTGAATGTGCGATACTGAAATCTCGAAAAATGTTTCAACTCTAACAGGACTTAAGCCTGCATCTATTCCCAGTCCGGGAGAATCACCACTAAGCTATCGAGCCATGCTAGAAGCTAAATATCGGTAGATAAATAGTACCTAATTCATAAGGTCATCATCTAAGGCCAGATTGGGCCCCCCCGTTAGTATAGTCTTTTCTAAAAATTGGAGTAAGACTATCCTAGAGAATAACTTGAACTTGTTCTAAAAGAAAAGTGGTTTTCCGTTCTATTACCAACTAATTAACACATTGTAACTATGGTAACCATACTGAAATAGTTCACTTCAGTATGGTTACCATAATTACGTTAGGCTTATAAGTTTTAGCTAAAATGGAAAATCACTTTTAGAATAAGTACAAGTTATTCTCTAATATACCTTTACTCCGATTTTGGTCGAATCCGCCCTGAGTACATTAATATGTCACATGTCATTTTCTTTACACGCTAGTAAAACATGTAGTTTAAACTCATAATTTATGTCCGAGTGATAATACAACTGTTGTATGGACACAACGGTAATTCATATCTCACAGCACTTACAAACAAAACATTAGTTCATGACTACAGAGAACCTATTTAATCCCAAAGGGTGCAAAGGGTTCTTCACATGGTAAATAATTCAGTGATTAGTGTAGTGCTTAGTAGTATAATTTACGAGTTGAACCAGTGATCATGATATGACCTTGTAAAAATATATATTTATGTAATACTAGCTGCGGCCCCTGACTGTCTGCAGCTTCGATTCATTTTAACCCCTTAGAAGTGAAATTTTGTCAAATCCTTTAGGAACAATGGCGACAAATGGTTTGCGTTTACTACGTGGGACCAAAATATACCAAGTCAAGTGTGGGTTAGTAATAGACTTCTGCTTACGCTCTAGGACATAAAGGCGTGATTGTGTGATGATCTTGAATAACACTACAATATGTTTAAGATGTTTTTTACTATTAGCCGATAAGAGTAAGTTTGTAACTGAATGTGACTCCTGCAATCTGCATGTGATGTTTTTGCTCACTGTATTTCCTATGAAAGCTGTCGTACACAACATTGAAAATGAAAATGAAATCACTCTTGAATTATAGTAGTACTAGCTGATGCCCGCAGCTTCGCACGCGTAAAATTTGTTACCGCGGGAAGTTTTTCCCGGGATAAAAGGTAGCCTATGTGTTATTCCAGACTATAATGTATCTCTGTACCAAATTTCAGCCCGATCCGTTCAGCGGTTTGAGCGTGAAAGAGTAACAAACATCCACACTCACAAACTTTCGCATTTATAATATTAGTAAGATTTCCTAAAACATAGATTGTTTTGCTAGTATTAAACTCATTTTCCTTAGAATAATGAATTTATAAGATACCAATGAAATGAAACCAAGCAAGGAAAGCAAAAACTTAAATGCCTACTGCCTCGGGCATTCAATTTTTCCTTGTACAGTCGTTCAAGAAAGTGTTTTCTATACATTTTTTCTTCAACAAAAACATAATATCATGTTAGATGAATAATGAAATAGTAACAACATTGAAAAATTATACAAAAAAGGGACTTACCATGCCTCCAGCTGAACTGGAAGCAATTGCTATGTACTACAAGAATAATGTAACATTTAAAACCATGTACCCACACATTTAGGATTTTTTTATTACAATGAGGCATTGTAAGGTACAATGTAAAATTTTTAAATTTTCTTGTATAAAGGGTATTACTGGTCCCGGTATCGCTATAGAAGATTTCCTTTTTTTTCGCTTATTCTGCTATTTAGGATGGAGACAAATCACAGATAACAAAGTCGAGCGATTGAGTAAATCGAGTTTCCAAAAAAGGCGGTGGAGAGGGAGCCTGCCGGCCTTCATGACCGAGGACCTGAGAACAACGGGTTGGCTGCTCGCCATTCTTACCTTAAGCATAGGATAGGGGAGTCTCTCGTCACCCTTCCAAAAAGAGGAATAGTACCCCATTTCTCTCACATCCCAAAGAAGCCGAATTACATCCGAACCCCTCCAGGAAGTGGTTAGAACTTTAACCCACAGGAAAGGACGCGATTGCTCGGGACTTCTAGCCCTAGGCAGATGAAAGAGCACCCTGTGGTTTTAGTCAGTAGAAGTCTAACATAGCATGCATGATATCCACACGAATATTTGCGATTTGTTGAAATTTTGATTGTTGCTCCGCTCCCTTGGATAATAGCATGATGATATAATTTATATCCTTCTATGAAAAAAACTGAGTCATATCAATATTCTGGTCGCTCGCCAAAGCTGCCGAGGGAAACTTTTGTCGGTCGGGATTACCACCTCTACATAGACTGGATGGTAGTCTGGCCCAGAGTGCCAAGGAGAAGGCCGACCTTTTGGGTTCTCTCTTTGCCTCCAACTCGACCATGAACGATGGAGGTGCGCTTCCGCCTGGTATCCCTTGGTGTGGCACTTCCATGCCAGAAATTAAATTCAAGCAACGGGACGTCAGGCGGGAGCTTCAATCCCTAGATATTCATAAGTCGAGTGGGCCGGACGGCATTCCCGCGGTGGTACTTAAGCGGTGTGGTCCGGAGTTGTGTCCGGTACTTACACATCTTTTCACGCTTTCTTACTCCATGAAGCAAGTCCCGGCGTCGTGGAAGATCGCGTACGTGCATCCTGTGCCCAAGAAGGGTGACAGGACCGACCCGGCCAATTATAGGCCTATAGCCGTCACCTCCCTTTTATCTAAGGTGATGGAGCGTGTAATTAATACACAGCTCCTGAGGTACCTTGAGGAACATGACCTGCTCAGTGACCGGCAGTACGGTTTCCGTCACGGTCGCTCGACGGGCGATCTTCTTGTGTACCTCACACACCGCTGGGCGGCGGCTATCGAGAGTAAGGGTGAGGCTCTAGCAGTGAGCCTCGACATCTCGAAAGCCTTTGACCGGGTCTGGCACCGTGGTCTTCTTACGAAATTGCCCTCCTATGGACTGCCCGAGAGTTTATGCGGATGGGTGTCCAGCTTTCTGGCCGGTAGAAGCATCAGGGCCGTCGTTGACGGTAGCTGTTCTGACTGCATAGCCATAAACGCTTGAGTACCACAAGGCTCAGTGTTGTCCCCTACTTTGTTTCTGCTGCATATCAATGACATGTTGTCTATTGACGGCATTCATTGTTATGCGGACGACAGTACGGGCGACACTTATTACACGGGCCGTCCCGGTATCTCTCGGGATGCAGTGGAAGAAAGTCGTGAACAACTTGTGTCTGAAGTCGAGGCTACTCTCACTAGAGTGTCCGATTGGGGTCGACAAAATCTTGTCCAATTCAACCCTACCAAGACACAAGTTTGTGTTTTCACCGCAAAAAAGACCCCATTCACTGTGGCGCCACAATTTCAGGGCACATCTCTCACCATCTCTGAAAGTATAGGGATCCTTGGTGTTGACATCTCCAGTGATGTGCAGTTCCGCTGTCACTTGGAGGGCAAGGCCAAGCTGGCGTCCAGGAAGCTCGGAGTGCTCAGAAGGGCGCGGCGGTACTTTACTGCGGCGCAAGCACTGCTTCTCTATAAGTCGCAAGTGCGTCCGCATATGGAGTACTGCTGTCACCTCTGGGCGGGGGCACCCGAATACCAGCTTCGTCCATTTGACTCGGTGCAAAGGCGAGCTATGAGAGTTGTCAACGATCCCATACTTGCAGGTAGTGTGGAACCTCTTAGTGACAGGAGAGACTTTGCTTCTCTATGTGTGTTCTACCGCCTGTACAACGGTTTGTGCTCTGAAGAATTGTTTGATATGATGCCTACGGCTACATTCTATCATCGCACCGCTCGCCATAGACAGGGTGTTCATCCTCACACGTTGCGTCCTGAGCGCTCGAGCACGGTGAGATCTAATAGAGGCTTTCTTCCGCGTACGCTTAGGTTGTGGAATGATCTCCCTGCTTCGGTTTTCCCGGACGCCTACAGTATGGGGTTCTTCAAAAGGGGACTTAGAAGGTTTTTAAAGAGTCGGCAGCGCGCTTGTGGCGCCTCTGGTGTTGCAAACGTCCATAGGCTGCGGTGACCACCGGTACATCTGGGGGGGCCGTATGCTTGTCTGCCACTCTAGTGGTATAAAAAAAAAAAAAAAAAAAAAAAATATATATTAGGAACTTTCTCCTGAACTATTTCCTATGAACCTAAAATAGATTTTCAAAACTATCGAATATAACCTGGAATCTCTTGTAAAATTCATTGTAGAACTTTTTCATTGAACTGTCCATACGTATTTTTTGCTCTCCATGGAACGTATGTAGGAGTGGAACGTGATATTTCATGTGTCTTCGATAAACTGTACCATATTTCCTTGGCCCTGACTTTTTTGTTTTTATGTCTAATAGTTACATAATTTATTTGAGCATTGTTAAAAGTATTGCACCGATTTGTAGAACATTAGACATTTTTTTTCTTAAGATAAATGTATTTTAAAGTACTGTCAAGTAATGTAGAAAAATCTGACAGACAGCAGATGTAATAATGTAGCGAAAATTCTAAATCTATGGTTAAAACTAATTTAGGTGCTTAGCTGATTGGTTTTTCTTTTAAGACTTAAATAGTGAAATGGCACGATACTGTACATATTGTATGAATACATTGAAGCCAGCGAAAATGCGGTCATCATCCCAAGTTAGGGAACTTAAAAAAATGAATAATACCGTAAGTCGCCTTCCTACGCTGGTCCATTTCTACACTACTCATCACCTACTTACGTGGGACTAAAACAAATGCTCAAATGTTTGTATATTAGTAACTCTCTGCCTACCTATAAAGGCGTGAATATTCATAGCAAATTTTGATTTCAATAAAATTTTGATAGATTTATTTGGAGAGCTTCTCGTAAAATCAGTAAAGCTGTATATTTCGAGTGCCTTTCCAATTAGGTCAGGTATCTCGAGCCTACCTGTCGTTTGATGAAGAACGTCATTCGTACGTCATTATATTAGAGATTTAAAATATATATTTTGCCCGCATGGATATTGATTCCCGTTCCCGGTTCGCATGGGAACTTATTCCCGGGACAAGAGATTGATTTTAATCTAGATTCAATTCAATCTCTGTACTAAATTTCAGCCAAGTCCGTTCAGCTGTTGGAGCGTGAAAGAGTAACAAACATCCACACATCCAGACCTCTACACATCCACACTTACAAACTTTTGCAGTAAGAAGTAAGATTTATAAAATAAATTATTATTACTAGCCTTGTGCACTCGACTTCGTCCATGTCATACTTTGATATACTTACATAACATCCAATTTTACTGCCCTAGGAGAGAAATTTTTAAAATTTCTTTCTTTATGGGTGTTCCTGGTTCAAACAAAGCGTTAAAACGAACATTATTTGGACTACGAATGCTACAAACGTGAGGGTCACTATTCAATGTTTCTATGGACTCTGAGAAAGGTCCTAAATTTTCTAGATGTTGCCATGGCGTAATTTTGGCTACTTGAATAAAACATTGTGGATTTTTTTTAACTCGCCAATGTAGCATGTAAATGAATGTTACATAATATATTACATACATATAGACACGCCTTTATCCCCCAAGGGGTAGACAGAGACATATTATATGCCCACATTTCAACTTTTTCGAATTTGTCCCACGTAATAGGTGGTGAGCCGTATTGCCGTGTTGTGATGGACAGGCATGGTTGTTACATATATATTAATAAATAATATAATATGCCTAAATGTAAATGTGTTACATATTAATAAATAATAAAAGAAGCGCTCGTGGCCCCGCGGACTCAGTGTTCTGTAAACGATCACTGTAGAAAGCAACATTACTATGAACGGTTTTTTTTAATTTTTATATTCAGCTCGCCAAATTGACGTCGCCACCAACCTAATGGAAAGCCGTGGCGCATCTAGCGATTGGGGGTACTTCTTACAGTGGTCCTCAAGTTGGCGGTCCTGTGATGTGCCTCTTCACGCTCCTCTTAAAGAACCCGGAATTGTAAGATGAGGGAAACACTTGTGCGGACAGGTCGTTCCAAGTTTTTATAGTTCGACAAAGGAACGATCTTTTGAAACACTCGGTTCTGGCAAAGATTCTCTCCACTGTGTATGAGTGGCATGTCATTGATATGCAGAAGAAAGAGAGTTGGGGACAATACCGATCCCTGTGGTACCCCGGCATTTACCTGCAAAAAACATTGTGACATTTATTTGCGAGCGTTTCCGTACTTAGGAAGGCACGTTAAGC
Source organism: Miltochrista miniata (assembly GCA_933228765.1). NCBI lineage: Eukaryota > Metazoa > Arthropoda > Insecta > Lepidoptera > Erebidae > Miltochrista > Miltochrista miniata. The sequence continues at coordinate 8,821,511 of OW121773.1, read as the reverse complement.
CGCAAGTCCCGGTTGTCAGTAAAATGGCTGTCGTTAAGCCAAGTTGAATACCTTTATAGGAGACTTGAAAAATTTCAACAGTGGGCAGTCACAAAATGCGTGTGTCAATCAATACGGCAATACGACCCACCACCTATTACGTGGGACAATTTCTAAAAAGGTGAAATGTGGACATATAATATGCCTCTGTCTACAGCTTCGGGAATGAAAGGCGTGATCATATGTATGTATATACCTATGTATAATATGTAATAATAAGAGAGCTTAATAATTAAGTTAATACTTAGCCCTTATTTCTATAAATATCTACGCCAATAATTTATTTAAGTAATTAAGGAGATTAACCTTTCGAGTAAAGTTCGGATTAGAAGCACATACTTATTTAGAAAGCCTTAATATTGTCTATACCTACTTTAAACCCTTTATAATTAAATTTTACTTAATATTAATCACATTAATTTTACCTTTTAACATACTCGGGGCCATAATTAGCGCTAATAAGGCGAAGTATGAATTATTATAATTCCAAAATTATTTATAATTAAATGTTTTATCTGGGCTCTTGTTATGAGCACGGCTTATATGTTTAGTATTTTGTATCTTCACAACAGTATACTTTACGATTAAAGGTAGTATCTAAATTGTGTTCGTACGAGTATACATTTAATCTCTGTATGTGTTGTGTGTTTGAAACATGAATTCAACAATTCTTAGGTATGAAGTACTGTACCTACATGGCATATTAATTTGTTTTGGAATGACAAGACCCGGGAAGATTACATGAGACTTGCTAGACTATTGAATATAGGTCTATACCTTTTCCAAAAAACACATATGTGGCTCTGTTCTTATTTTCATACAACTCCGAATAAAATTAAAAAAAAAAAAACCAAGTACTGCTCTCAGTTAAGCATTTTTTTAATAATTAAAAGAGCCAGATTTACCTAATTCGTAAATTTTCATTCCATTACTAAGAACGTACGTGTCCATCTATACGTTTATCAGAAACCCCTAATCTTTTGACATGAATAAGAAATACCTGATATCCTTACAGATTAGCGCGAGAAAGGAATACAAAAACCAGTTACATTAGATTCTATTACTTTATAAACTTAGTGAAAGATTATTGTGATTGAGTTGTCTGCAAACTCCGTATTGCCTTGTTCAGAAAATGGATTAGTTAGTTTGGTCCTTTTACTTGTTTTAAGACAACTTAACAAAGATGAAGTTGATTTTAGTTGGTGTAACTATTATTAAATCAACTAAGCTCTTGTATATATTCATAAATACACACATACATAATAGTCATGCCTTTATCCCCGAAGGGGTAGGCAGAGGCATAGTATACTTCCACATTTCACCTTATAGTTTTATGTCCCACGTAATAGGTGACGAGCCTATTGCCGTGTTGCAATAGAAAAGCACAGGTCGTGTTGACCCACAGTTGAAATGTTTCAAGCCGCCTTCAACTTGGCTTAACAATTGTCAATTTATTGACAATCGAGTTTCATTTCGAGTTTTCCTTCTCTACCCAATGGATCGGTTTGCGATCTTACGACACCCTCGGGATGAATTGGGGTGGCGACATATTGTTTTCTTTTCCGTTGCTTCACGGGGTCCCGTCGGCACACGGGGCAAAAACCATATAACATGTTGTGAAAATTACTTAGGTACCTTTAAAACTCAAACATTTTTAAAACTCTATTAAAACGAAACATGTTGAATATGTACTTTACAGAATGAGATATTCCATCCAACCAGTACTTATATCGTTTTTCCGACATTTAACCAAGCAATTCCCATTTCACATTCAAATTTACGTAACGATGCTACGTTCTGGCGCTTGCGAATGGGATGAAATAGTTTAACTTTCAACGTAATTCGACGATATTTAAATGAATATGGACACGTTGAACAGACCATTGTATTATTTGAAGACATTTATGTTAATTGAAACAGATGTACATTAACTTGAAATCGGTGAATAAGAATAAACTGTTATTAACCTCTGAATTATCGATGTATTTTATGTGCAATTGGCAAAAAGAAGAGGTTATAAGTATTTCAGTGAGTCTTTATTTATTTTTTTGATCTAAATAACTTAAAGTATGTTTTGTAACGTTATTTTTATTTTAAGCTTTATTTATTTTTTCTTAAAGTGCATTATGTAGTCAGCATCATCTAATGTACTTACCCATATTTGCAAAATAAAGAATCTTGTAATATTGCCTATGGTTATAAAATACGTGTAATTATATAACCAGACCAACCTTATAAAAATAAACAATTTTCTAAAAAAATATGTTTTCAATCTGTTATCTTTGAAACTAAATTACCTACAATCACTTCAACCTGCAGCAGTCTATTGCTGCTTAAAATTCTCCCGTGCTTTCCGTATCCAGTTCCTCTTCGCAACCTATTCCAAATCGCGTCGGTTCATCTAATCACTAATTTTCCCACTTTACAGCATCACAGTTTTACAATCAATCAATTCAGCCTATAGCAGTCCACTGCTGGACGTAGGTCTCTCCCAGTTCACGCCACAGTACGCGGTCCTGTGCCTTTCGCATCCAGTCCCAGCCTGCGACCTTTTCCAGGTCATCGGTCCATCTGGCGGGTGGACGTCCCACCCTACGCTTACCGAGTCGTGGTCTCCACTCAAGAAGTTGTTTGCTCCGTCGGCCATCGGTTCTTCTACAGATTTGGTCAGCCATTGTCACTTAAATTAGGTTGTGCTTATTCTGCGAGCTATGTCGATCACCTTAAAAAAATATTATCACTTTTACAGTTACGTGATGGATACATAAATTTTCAACAATATTTTATAATCTTCCCGAATTTGGTACTAGGAGTAGGCATAATGTTATTAATTCATAAGTTGTCAAGCGAGACAAAGCGTTTTTAGGCAAGGCACCCTCCAACCGCGAGTCTGACTCTCAGTTGGCTGTTGTTTTTTCTAATTCATCGATCTTTGAGACATCAATATCCATAGCAGTTTTAATTGTAATCATTTCAAGTTTTGCGTCAACACAGGAACCTTATCAAAGTACCCACACAATCACAACAAACTATTTCGGATACGCAACTGACTGTATTAGAATTAATTAATTCAGTTTTAGATTACACTGTGTGAATAATATGGAAATACGCAAACAGTTTACAAAGACACCAAACGTAGATTATAAATTATAACGTTACGCAATCTAACTGGTAAATTACATATTTATGTACTACTCTACTTGTTTATCTACGAAGAACATTGCACCTGTACTGAAACTTAGTTGAACAGTATTTATATCTACATTGGCTCAACGAATAGGAAAATGTACTTTTGAATTAGTTCTGTGAGCATGTAAAGTAATTGCAAACTTTTTTAGAACGTTTTTACGGTTACGTACCTAAAGGATAGAAAACGGGACCATATTCACGAAACTTCACCGTCCGTTTGTCTGTGTGTCTGTCCATCACAAGGCTGTACCTAAAGAACCGTGATAGCTAGAGAGCTGAAATTTTCATTTCACAAATGACGTGTTTCTGCTGCCGCTATAGCAACAAATACTTAAATGAGATGAAAAGGGGGGATTAAGGGGGTCTCCCATACAAAAACCGTGGGTCTTCTCTCGTTTTCCTTAAAATCATTTGCACTAATATTGTTTGCCATAATCATCCCCGATCATAATATTTACTTGCACTTATCATTTATACAAATAACGTTTGCCTTAACAACTCAACAGTCATAACTTTTATTTGCCATAAAATGACTTTCTTTTTTTTTTTTTTTTTTTTTTTTTTTTTTTTATACCACTAGAGTGGCAGACAAGCATACGGCCCCCCCAGATGTACCGGTGGTCACCGCTGCCTATGGACGTTTGCAACACCAGAGGCGCCACAAGCGCGCTGCCGACTCTTTAAAAACCTTCTTCTTTCTATAACAACATATATCATAATAATTAGTTTCCATAAGTAACATATCTCATAATCGACTCTTGACATAATTAAAATTTGACATAATTATGAAAATAATACATAATATTGTTAGGTCGAAATTAATTTTCGTTAACACCCCGACTTAGTGCAATCCGACTCGGATAGGTGAGGTTAGAAGACTAAGGCGGGAGCGAAGCGAAGCGGAGCTCCCGCCTTAAGTCTTCGTGGTTTTTTTTAAACGACCCAGAAGTAGGAGCCCCGCCAAGCGGGGCTCCGTCGAGCTTAGTTAGTAGACGCCATATGAGGTTTAGTTTTAGGTTTAATTGTGAATAAATTATCTGTGTCGTATAAATTATCTTTATTTATATTATGGTGGTTAAAAGTTATGGAAAATGGCATTATTGAAAACGAAAATTATGGCAAATACAATTATGAATTTAAGTTATTGTGACACTTGATCGATTATGACCAATGGAATTAGTGAAAGTCATTTTATGTCATTTCACGATTATGGCAACTGAAGCGTTATGTCTAATGAAATTATGGCAAATACTAGTATGGCATTTGAAATTATGGCATTTTAAATTATGGCAAACATTAGTAAACCATAACGTGATATTAGCCGTTTTTTGGTACGGAACCCTCCTTGCGTGAGTTCGACTCGCAATTGGCCGGATCTGTTTTATAGAAACAATTTTGTTGCCCCGCAACGAAAACAACAAACGTAAAGGACGTATTCTCAAATGGAAAATCCTGGTTTTTATAATTCGAATTAAAAGACAGTGCGACGTCTAACGAATTGAAGACTACTTTCAAAGTGTACCAAGATATTGACAGTGGCCCTCAAGTTTGCAGCTACAAATGACTTACGTCTTCACGCTCTGTTTAAAGAAGCAGAGTTTGTTACAGTATGGAAAAACTAACGTACAAAAAACTGATGCTAGATTGGGCCATGAATAAACACTTTTCCTTTCTTTCTTTCTAAATGGCTAGCAGACCGTAAGTTCAAAGATTCTACGTTCAATCAAAGGCTCAATGCTACTACACGTTTTGAAAGGTTCTATTTATCAAGTAAGAACTTTCCAGAACCGTCCCAAAGATGTGAGCAGTATTTTGTGTATTTTATTAATAAAACAAACTTTTATTCCAAAAGTCGCATGACATCCTTTCAATGTTTAACATTGAGCATATATTTACCAAAAATTAACTTTCTGGGGTGTTTTGTTAGGATAAATACGGGCGAACCAAAAGTTCCCTGTGTGTGTAAAATCATTGGGTCTAGTGTAACTTGTTTGTCGACTAAATTTATACTTAACTAGAGCCTAAACCGGCTTCACTCGGGTATTATTATTTTGCTATAGGTACAAGCCTTGAGAAATTTTAAAAATAATGTTGAAAAGGGAAGCATTACATACAAGAGCAACGACCTAGTAAAGGTTGCTGGCAGGGACTGGATGCGGAAGGCGCAGGATCGTGTGATGAAGACTATACTAGAGATTAACTTGAACTTGTTCTAAAAGGAAAGTGGTTTTTCATTCTACCACCAATTAATCGGCACATTGTAACTATAGTAACCATACTGAAGTAGTCTACTTCAGTATGGTTACCATAGTTACGTTGGGCTTATTAGTTTCTGGTAAAATTGAAAATTACTTTACTTTTAGAATAAGTACAAGTTATTCTCTAGTATAGATATTCTTACTCCGATTTTGGTCGAATCCGCCCTGAGTACATTAATATGTCACATGTCATTTTCTTTACACGCTAGAAAAACATGTAGTTTAAACTCATAAATTATGTCCGAGTCATAATACAACTGTTGTATGGACACAACGGTAATTCATATCTCACAACACTTTACAAACAAAACATTTGTTCATGACTACAGAGAACCTATTTAATCCCAAAGGGTGCAAAGGGTTCTTCACATGGTAAATAATTCAGTGATTGGTGTTGTGCTTAGTATAATTTACTTATTGAACCAGTGATCATGATATGACCTTGAAGGAATATATATTTATGTCCTGTGTAATACTGGCTGCTGTCCCTGACTGTGTCCGTAGCTTCATACATACATACATACATAAATGGTCACGCCTTTATCCCCGAAGGGGTAGGCAGAGGCATATTTATATGCCCACATTTCACCTTTATTTAAATTTGTCCCACGTAATAGCGGTGGTGAGCCGTATTGCCGTGTTTAAATAGACAGGCGCAGGTTGTGACTGCCTGCTGTTTAAATAAAGCCTTCAACTTAGCTTAACGACTGCCATTTTACTGGCAACCGGGACCAACAGCTTAACGTGCCTTCCGAAGCACGGAAACGGTCAAATAAATGTCACAAAGTGATTACATTGATGGTCACCCATCCATGGACCGGCCATAGTGAAAGTTGCTTACTGCAGTGATCGTTTACAGAACACTGAGTCCGCGGGGCCACGAGCGCTTCCCGTAGCTTCGATTCATTTTAGCTTCGATTCATTTTAACCCCTTAGAAGTGGAATTTTGTCAAATCCTTTATGGACAATGGCGACAAATGGTTTGCGTTTACTACGTGGGACCAAAATATACCAAGCCAAGAGTGGGTTAGTAATAGACTTCTGCTTACGCTCTAGGACATAAAGGCGTGATTGTGTGATGATCTTGAATAACACTACAATATGTTTAAGATGTTTTTTACTATTAGCCGATAAGAGTAAGTTTGTAACTGAATTTGACTCCTGCAATCTGCATGTGTTGTTTTTGCTCACTGTATTTCCTATTAAAGCTGTCGTACACAACATTGAAAATGAAAATGAAATCACTCTTGAATTATAGTAGTACTAGCTGATGCCCGCAGCTTCGCACGCGTAAAATATGTTACCGCGGGAAGTTTTTCCCGCGATAAAAGGTAGCCTATGTGTTATTCCAGACTATAATGTATCTCTGTACCAAATTTCAGCCCGATCCGTTCAGCGGTTTGAGCGTGAAAGAGTAACAAACATCCACACTCACAAACTTTCGCATTTATAATATTAGTAAGATTTCCTAAAACATAGATTGTTTTGCTAGTATTAAACTCATTTTCCTTAGAATAATGAATTTATAAGATACCAATGAAATGAAACCAAGCAAGGAAAGCAAAAACTTAAATGCCTACTGCCTCGGGCATACAATTTTTCCTTGTACAGACGTTCAAGAAAGTGTTTTCTATACATTTATTCTTCAACATAAACAGAATATTATTTTAGATGAATTATGAAATAGGAACAAAATTGAAAAATTATACAAAAAAGGGACCTATCATGCCTCCAGCTGAACTGGAAGCAATTGCTATGTACTACAAGAATAATGTAACATTTAAAACCATGTACCCACACATTTAGGATTATTTTATTACAATAAGGCGTTGTAAGGTACAATGTAAAATTGTTAAATTTTCTTTTATAAAGGGTATTACTGGTCCCGGTATCGCTTTAGAAGATTTCCTTTTTTTCGCTTATTCTGCTATTTAGGATGGAGACAAATCACAGATAACAAAGTCGAGCGATTGAGTAAATCATGTTTCCAAAAAACACGGCGGTGAGTGAGCCTACCGGCCTTCATGACCGAGGACCTGAGAACAACGGGTTGACTGCTCGCCATTCTTACCTTCAGCATAGGACAGAGGAGTCTCTCTTCACCCTTCCAAAAAGTGGAATAGCACCCAATTTCTCCAACATCCCAAAGAAGTGGAATTACATCCGAACCCCTCCAGGAAGTGGTTTAGTACTTTAACCCACAGGAAAGGACGCGAAGGTTCGGGACTTCCAGCCCTAGGCAGATGAAAGAGCACCCTGAGGTTTTAGTCAGTAGAAGTCTAACATAGCATGCATGATTTCCACACAAATATTCGTCAATTGTTGAAATTTTGGATTACTGCTCCGCTCCCTTGGATAATAGCATGATGATATAATGTATATCCTTTTAAGAAAAAAACTTTGAGACATCAATATATATTAGGAACTTTCTCCTGAACTATTTCCTATGAACCTAAAGTAGATTATCAAAACTATCGACTATAAACCTTGAAAAATTCATTGTAGAACTTTTTCATTGAACTGTCCATACGTATTTTTTGCTCTCCATGGAACGTATGTAGGAGTGGAACGTGATATCGTCGTTGCGCCTGACAAGTTCCATATGTGCATTTTTTTGATTTTTCGATTTTTGCATATTTATAATCTCCGTCTTATTCTACATGTGCTAGTAAAATCCGTTTTGTAATATTTAGCTTAGAACCGATTTTGCAAAATTCCGTATGTGTTTTGAGCATTGAAAAAAATCGTGATGTGCAAAACACGCACATATGGAATATGCAATATTGCCAATGTCACGCGGAGAACATGATAAACATGTAACAGTACCGTGAGAAACATGGTCTAAGGTGAGGTTAACCATCATTTTAATTAGTATTAAAAAGAAAAGTGTGTCGAAATTAGTAAGTAATGTGCTTTTCTTTTATTATTATGATTTTTATTTGATAAGTTTCTGTGGGGATAGACACCTACCCACAACATCGGGGCTACGTGGGCTCAGCGGTCTCACTGCGAGTGGTACTCCTGCTGATTTACGGATGAGGTCATGACGAAGAGAAGGACAAACAAAACAAAGCACTGTACTAAGCCGTTTGGTCAACTCCGTACAGTACGGCCCAAAACCCCTACCAATATAAAAGCTTATAAAAGAAATGGCCCTCAGTTCCATGCACTTCGGCTGTTCCGGTCGCGGTAGCGGTCGAAACAATGACGAGAGGGAAGTGCGAAGAATTTCCAGGCTAAGACAGGCTACTATACACGACTGATCCTGGTTCCATACAATAACGCTCTTTATACTCCACAGCTGGACAAGCATCTCACCACACTCGAGATAGAACTGGGTCGGATAAAGTGGAACATACTAATCTTTTGCGAGGTTCTTATAAACGGTAAGGATATGCTAACCCTCGCATCAGGTGAAATGATCTATTTTTAGCAGAGTGATGGAAGGACCCCGACAGTGGTGTCTGTCGGTTTTATGGTAAAAAAGTACCTTATTAGCAGTGGTGTGGAATGCAGCAGTTTATCGGCTCGGGTAGCATATTTAATACTGGAAATCACCGATAGGTACTCCCTGAATGTGATATAGGTGTTTGCCCCTACCTGGAGGAGCACGGAAGAGGCAATTGAGGTTTTGTACGAGGACATAGCGAAGATATTGCAAGACACTGTCCAGGCTCACTACAACGTCACTATGGGGGATTTCAACGCCAAAGGGGAGGGTATAAGTTCGCGCCAAAACCGTGATACGATACGAATGACTGGGGCACATACTTGTCGATTTTCACTCAAATCTCAGGGTCACTTCTTGGTTAATTCTTTCTTTAATATGAAGCTCCATAGAAAGTAGATTTGGTGAAGCCCAGACAAAGTCACAATTAATGAGAAAGTCTATCATAACGGACAAAAAGTGATGGCTTTGTGCTTGACAGGTGGTTTCATACCGGTTGTGTTCATTGACTTGTCCCAGCATCTCAAAACTAAAATATTTGCGCTGAAAGAGCCCAGGTTATGAAGTCTGCTCTCCGACCTCATGTGTTCCACATTTTCGCAAATGGAACTTCTATTAAACTGACAGAGTGGTCAAAACGCTACGACAAGTATTTGAAGATTTTTGTCCAGCAGTGGCAAAAAAGGTGTTCAAAGCTCTTGCCCAAACTCTCGAAATTATGAAGATTAGACGGGAAAAGTGACCTACGCCTGCGTATTCGTAAGAACGGTTTGACCTTAACGTCAAAATTACAAAGCTGCTAATACGTGACTTCAGACGTAAAAACACCAGTGTCGTTAATGCTACGATTGAGCAGAACAGGGGCACTTAGGTCTGAAACCAACAGCTCAACAGCAGCAAACAGCCACAGGTAACAAAATTGTAAACTCACGGTTCATTTCAAACATATACTCGAGGAACGTGCTTTTACAGAATCTCTAATTATCATGGATTGAAAATAGCTTGCGTGACGTAAAAGATGGCCACAGGGCCCCATTAACGCGCCAACGTACCAAACATCGACCAGAGCGAAACGCTGCTCTTGAGTAACTCGAAAATAATAAATCCCCCGGAGAGGACGGAATTAATTAACAATTCTTTAATTTTGGTAAGACTCCGTTCCTTATAGTGTATTTAAATCCATTCTCCGGCTGGAACAGGCCGCTAAAGCGGGGAGAGGAAGTGCGGTGACTCTGATCTTCGCAAAAGGTGACAAGACCCCGTGTCACTTGTGCGTGAGCCATTTTTACGAGTTGTTCTCGAGAATAGTATCACACATAAAGCGCCTCGCCGTAAAAATCGACGTAACTTGGATAACATCAAGATCATGTTAAATGAGAACTTCATACTGGGCTAATCAAAGTAAAAGGATGAAGGCTGGTGGTTGTTCAGGAATCTACCTTACTTGAAACCAAATTTGAAACAATCCCGAGTGGTCGCCTTATCTCTCAGAGCATGCGTTTTGGTGCTAGGTACACATCTTCAGAAAAAACGGTGGCCGATAGCGCAAACGAGTTCGTAAAAGGAGACTGAGCTTAGTGAACCTAGGACTGGACTCTCTTTTGATGGCGCGACCACCGGAAAAGGTCGCAGAAAGTGACTGGATGCGGTAGGCACAGGACCGTATATTCTGGCGTGATTAGGGAGAGGCTTAAGTCCAGCATTAAACTGCCATAGATTAATTTGATTACTTAATCAAGAATATACATAAAAATAGGCACGGTTTCCACAGACATAAAATGGTACGTAATTATTATAAAGTTTAACCTCCACCTATTCTGTACTGCACTCTGCACTGGACTGGTTTAAGTGGATTAAGGACTTTCTAAAGGAGTTTATATTGTGACTTTTAGGTACTTGAACATACTTTTAATTTAACTTTTACGATTAAGGACAGAAGTTTTATTTAATACTTATACATTACAAAAAGACTGACCAATAATTGTGAAAATCGTAAGTAGTACACTGAATTTTTAATACTAAAACGTCACATAATAGACTAGTTTTTGAGAAAACAGTGTTAACATTATCCCTTATGTGCATGAAAATGGCACATGAATAATTTGCATGCACAGTGCCAAAACAGGTATGTGCAGATTTACAGAAAAAATACTTATATCTTTAAATATATGCAACATTACATATCAAATACATATCTAACATATGTAAAAAATCAATGTTCATAAAACTGCATTTACAGATTTTCGATTACTTACACACTTTTTGAAAAAACTTGTTTTTTTGAGTTTCCCAAAACCTTGTAAAAATCACATATGGAACTTGTCAGGCGCAACGACGATATTTCATGTGTCTTCGATAAACTGTACCATATTTCCTTGGCCCTGACTTTTTTGTTTTTATGTCTAATAGTTATTCAATTTATTTGAGCATTTTTGAAACTATTGCACTCATTTGTGTAGATATTAAACTACGTTTTTCTTGAGTATGTTATAATACTGTCAAGTAAAGAAGTAAATGCTTGACATATCGTCGTTGCGCCTGACAAGTTCCATATGTGCATTTTTTTATTTTTCGATTTTTCATATTTATAATCTCCGTCTAAAGCTACACATGCTAGTTAAATCCGTTGTGTAATATTTAGCTTAGAACCAATTTTGCAATATTCCATATGTGTTTTAAGCATTGGAAAAAAACGTTATGTGCACACACGCACATATGGAATATGCGATCTTGCCAATATCGCGCGGAGAACGGGATAAATATGTAACATTATAGCGACAAACATGGTCTAAGGTGACGTTAACCATCATTTTGATTAGTACCTATTGAAAAGAAAAGTGTGTCAAAATTCGTAAGTAATGTGCTTTTTATTTATTTATTATTTTATTTGATAAGTTCTGTTGTGGATAGAGTCCTACCCACAACATAGGGGCCACTTTCTGGTCTCACCTGCGAGTGGTGCTCCTGCTGATTAACAGATGAGGTCATGGCGAAGAGAAGACCAAACAAAATAAAGCACTACGCACTACTAAGCCGTCTGGTCAACGTCGTACAGTAAGGCCAAAACCCCTATCAATGTGAAAGCTTATAAAAATAAACGTGCCCAGTTCCCTGCTCTTCCGCTGTTCCGGTCGCAGTAACGGTCACAACAATGGCAGGAGGGAAGTGCAAAGAATTTACGAGCTAAGACAGGCTACCATTCACGAGTGATCCTGGGTTCATATAACGACGCACTTTAGGTGAGTCCACGTCATAATTTCGAAATAATCTGGCCGACCGTCAAAATTCCGAATGCTCATTTCACCGAGGATAAATTGTACTAATGGTTGTATGGTCGACTGTTAAAACTCCGAATGGTCATTTCGCCGATGATCAGTTTTACGAATGATTGTATGGTGATATCGATGTTGGTTTTGGATGGTTATAAAAAAACTCAGACTCAGAGAACCCCGATACAATCATTCGTAAAACTGATCATCGGCGAAATGACCATTCGGAGTTTTTACATTCGACCATACAACCATTCGTTGAATTGATCATCGGCGAAATGAGCGTTCGGAATTTTGACGGTCGGCCAGATTATTTCGAAATTATGACATGGACTGACTTTAGGTACACTCCCTAGCTGAACGAGCATCTTATCAAACTCGAGGTAGAACTGACTCGCAAAGACATACTAGACTTGTGCGAGTACCGAATAAAGGGTATCTTCACTTACATACTTCAATCAAGGAACACTAGAACACGCTAACCCTCACACCAGATGATATGCTCTATTTTTAGCAAAATGATGGAAGGACCTCCAACGGTGGTGCCGATTTTATGGTGAAAATGTACCTCATTAGCAGTGGTGTGGAAGTCAGCACTAACCGACAGGAACTCCCCGAATGTGATAAAGGTGTTTGCCCCTACCTCGAGAAGCGCGAAAGAAGCAATAGAGGCTGTGTACGAAGACATAGCGAAGATATTACAAGGCGCTGCCAACTACAATGTTAATGGGGATTTTCAACGCCAAACTGTAGGGTAGCAACAAAACCGCAGCAAAACCGTGATACGGCGAATGACTGGGGCACGTACCTACTTATTGATTTTCCCTCCAATCTCAGTGTCACTTCTTGGTCAATTCTTTCTTTAAGATGAGGCCCCATAGCCCATTGGTGAAGCCCCGACAAAGTCACAATTAATGAGAAAATCTTTATCATAACGGAAAAAAGCGATGACTTTGTGATTCTCAGGTGGTTTAATGCGGTTGTGATCACTGACTTCTCCCCGTATATTCAGAAAGAGCCCAGGTTATAAAGCCTGCTTTTCGACCTACTACGCTCCACATAGAATTGGAATCCGAAAGTTTTCAAATGAAACTTAGAAATTGTTTCAATTTGCTAGAAACCACTGACGACGATAAAACCGACACAGTGGTAAAAATGTTACAACAAGTGCTCGAAGATTTTTGTCTAGCAATGGCAAAAAGGTGTTCAAAGCTCGAGACTCTCGAAGTTATGAAGATTAGACGGGTAATGAGACCTACGCTTGCGTATTCGTCAGAACGGTTTGACCTTTATATCAAAATTCTAAAGCTGCTAAGACACGACCTCAGACGTAATGGCACCAGTGTTTTTGAGGCTACGATTGAGCAGAACAGAGGCACTAAGGTCTGTACCCAACAGTTCAACAGCATCAAACAGCCACAGGTAGCAAAGTTGTACCCTCAAGGTTAATTTCATTAATATGCTCGAGGAAAGGGACTACTTTTACAGAGACCCATAATTATCACGGATTAATTAGCCTACGTGGCCTAGTAATGATGGCACATTAACGCACCAATGTACCAGATAACGATCAGAGCGAAGTCAGCGCGGCTCTCGAGCAACTCAAAAATAATAAATCCCCTTGAGAGGACGGAATTAATAAACAACACCTTAAATTTGGTGGGACTCTGATCCTTAAAGTGTATTAAATTTCATTCTCCGGCTGGAACAGACAGCTAAAGTGGAGAGAGGGAGTATAGTGACTCTGATCTTTAAAAAAAGGTGACAAGACCGGCCTCATGTCATTTGTGCGCGAGTCATGTTTACGAGTTGTTCTGGATAATAGTGTCACAATTGCCTCGCCGTAAAGAAACGACGTAGCAGGGACTAATCTTAGTCAAAATGTTAAGTAATCCTTTGTTGCCCAGGACTCTACTTATTTTGAAACCTGATTTGAAACGATGTTATCCGTCAGAATATCAGAGTTGTCACAGAGAGTGACTGAATGCGGAAGACGTAGGACCGTATTTTCCGGAGTATTTTTGGGCGAGGCCTTCGTCCAACAGTGGACTGCCCAAATTTGATTACCTAATTAAGAATAGGCATAAAACTGAGAACGGTTTCTACAGACATAAGTTCGTACGTAAATATTCAAAAGTTTAAGCTCCATCAATTTTGTACTGCACTCTGCATTGGACTCGTGTTAGTGGATTAAGGACTTTATAGAGGAGTTTATATTGTGACTTTTAGGTATTTTAATATACTTTTAATTTTATTTTTACAATTAAGGACAGAAGTTTAAATTAATACTAATACATTACAAAAAGATCGACCTATAATTGTGAAAATGAAAATAGTCCACTGAATGTTTAATACTGATATGCCACATAATAGACTAGTTTTTGAGAAAACAGTGTTAACATAATCCCTTATGTGCATGAAAATGGCACATGAATAATTTGCATACACAGTGCCAAAACAGGTATGTGCAGATTTAACGAAAAAAATGATTATATTTTCAAATATGTGCAACATTTCATTTCAAATGTATATCTTAAATATGTAAAAAATGAATGTTCATAATACTCCATTTACAGATTTTTTATTACTTACACACTTTTTGAAAAAACGTGTTTTTTTGAGTTTCCCAAAACCTTGTAAAAATCACATCTGGAACTCGTCAGAAGCAACGACGATATATATATATATATATATATATATATATATTGTGTTAAAAGTGGGGCAAAAATAAAAGATCTAATGTTTGTGTATTAGTTAGTACGACTCAGTCTACCACAGCGGGGATAGAGGCGTAACAGTATGTATGTAAAAATATTCAAAGCAAATTTTGTTTTCGATAAAATTTTTATAGATTTATTTGGAGAGCTTCTCGTAAAATCAGTAAAGCTGTATGTTTCGAGTGCCTTTCCAATTAGGTCAGATATCTCGAGCCTACCTGTCGTTTGATGAAGAACGTCATTCGTACGTCATTATATTAGAGATTTAAAACATATATTTTGCCCGCGTGGATATTGGATCCCGTTCCCGGTTTGCATGGGAACTTATTCCCGGGACAAGTGATTGATTTTAATCTAGATTGAAATCAATCTCTCTACTAAATTTCAGCCAAGTCCGTTCAACTGTTGGAGCGTGAAAGAGTAACAAACATCCACACATCCAGACCTCTACACATCCAGACTCACAAATTTTTGCAGTTAGAAGTAAGATTTCTAATGTAAATTATTATTACTAGCCTTGTGCCCTTGATTTCGTCCATGTTATACTTAGATATACATAACACCCGATTTTACTGCCCTAGGAGTAGACTTTTGAAAAATACTTTCTTTATGGGTGTTCCCGGTTCAAGCGAAGCGTGATTTTTCACCGTTTGGACTACGAACGTGTGGGCCACTACTCAATATTCTTGTGGACTGTGAGAATGGTCCTTAATTTTCTAGATGTTGCCATGGCTTTACATCAAGGGCGTGACGTAATTTTGGCGAATTGAATAAAATAATATGGATTTTTTCTTAATACGTTACATAAAATAAATAATAAAATATCAATACATATAATAAAATCGTCACAGGTCGCTGTCTGTACATGATAGATACATAGGAAAAAATATTATAGGGGAACTTTATGAACGCAATAGAACCCAAAACAATGATTTTTAGAATTTTTGTCTATTTGTCTGTATGTCAGTATATCTGTTTGTGTGTACGTTTGTGCACGCTAATCTCAGTAACCGCTTAACCGATTGCAAAGCAGTTTCTTGTGTTGAGGTTTGCTCCACTTTACAGTTAGTGTTTATTTCATGTCAATCGGTTTGTATGTACCTATTTAAAAAATTCATACTTAGACAATTAATATAAAAATGGGTAAATCTAAACTGGCGTGTTGGCTTAATCATAAAAGAGCTTAATGATTAAGGCTATTTTAAAGTTTTAGAATAGACTTACCCCCATATTCATAATCGTTTATGAAACCTATTTTAGTTAAAACACACTTTAAGTCTATTGCTGTCTCTAACCAATGACAGAGTATGGTTAGAGACGGCAATAGACTTAAAATGTGTTTTAACTAAAATAGGTTTAATAAACGATTATGAATATAGGGGTTAAACTTTAAGTTCTTTTATGATTAAGCAAACAGGGCAGTTTCACACGCTGCTTGATGAGTCTCGTGAAGAAATACCTCTCCTTCCATACACCTTATGTGACGTAAACGAAGTTGCGGGTTCAGCTAGTGTAATTATAAGAGTGCTTAGTATTAATGAAGTTAAAACTTAACTATTATCTATACTTATAATAAAACTGTAGAGGGTCGAGAGTCTGTACATGTAAGATATTTTGAAAATTTTAATTGCAGGGCGTTCTCTGATCGATACTGAACCCGAAAATGTCATTTAAAATATTCATGTCTGTCTGTCTGTCTGTATCCCGAAAAAGTATCACGCTGAAACTACTAAACCAATTTGAATCATACTTGGTACATTGTGAGCTTTAAGTCCGAGGAAGGTTCTAGGATACTTTTGATTCCGATATTTTGCGCGGTTCCTGCGGGAGAGGGGGTAAAAGAAAAAATTGATTTTCAGTTGTAATTTCTTAACGCGTGATCCGATTTCAAATATTTTTTTAGTTTGTAAAGGGAGTACTTTAAGGATTGTTTCACATAAGTTTCAATATTGAGGGTTTTGTAGTACAGAATTTTTTTAACTTTAACTACTAACTAAGATTTAGGTCATCTTAACTGGCGTGTTGGCTTTATCATAAAATAGCTTAATGATTAAGGCTATTGTAAAATAATTCAGTCCATTCCTAATTGTTTTAGGATGGACTTAATCTTTGAGCTCTTTTATGATTAAGTAAACAGGGCAGTTTCATACGCTCCCATGAGTCTTTTGAAAAAATACCTGTCCTTTCATACACTTTATGTGGCGTAAACGAAGTTGCGAGGGTCAGCTAGCTCATAAATAATCTACTTATGTAATTAAGGCGAATAACCTTTCGACTAAGTTTGGATTACAAGCACATACTTATTTTGGAAAGCCTTATTATTGTCTATACCTACTTAAAACCCTTTAAAATTAAATTTTAATTATTAATAATCACATTAATTTTACCTTTGAACATACTCGGGGCCATAATTAACGCTAATAAGGCGAAATATGAATTATTATAATTCCTCGAATCTAATAACTTAATTAACCATGCTCCTGTGATCATAATTATGCTGTACTTATTCGTCTCATCGTGCTTATTTCATGAATATGGTTAAAATTATTTTATAAGTCAATTTCCGAGGTTGTATGCTTCTATATTTGCAAAGTGCTTACCAGGTGCTTGAACTACCTTCACATTTTTTTTATTTAAACTTAAGAGAAGGGACATGGAAAGGACGAAGCCTCCTCTTCGTAAAAATGTAAAGAAACTTAGTGACGTAAAGCATATCGTGAAGACGGGTGTTACAGAATTATTAGCATATGTAAGGCCCGGCTACTTTCTGCAGTGGCAACACTAAATAATGACCGGGTGGGGAATGTTACGCCATATTGTGGGGCTCAGTCTTAAACTAGACGTCGGTAGATAAAGTATAATAATACGGGCAATGGGGAGCATTGTTAGCAGTGGAAGGTGAGCATTTATGCGCATAGTAAAAGCGGCCGCTTCAAACCTGCAGAATGGGTTGCAAGTCCCAGACGCTGTTACAATGTTCCTCCTTGTGCCACGCGGTATTAGGTTTCCTAGTTTTTAAATTGATTAATTGTATAGTTGAGAATAAACGAGTGTGCTGCCATCTCCGTGTTTTCTTCTGAGGTTTAACATCTCAGAAGTGGGATTATAACCCACGCCATGTAAGTACACGCATAATTTCGTATAAAATGGTTACTTTAGCTAGTAGGATAAAACTATGTAGGTATCTGCCTTGCCATAACCTGGATTTGGTTAAAAGGATAGATATTGCTGGTTAAGATTTAATAATGAAGGATAGATAATGCTGGTTAACGATTAGTAAGACGAAAGATATTGCTGGTTAATTCAATTAGTACTTTTCATCTAACAGTATGCTGAGTTTTGCCAAGTGATGGGAAAATGGGCCGTTAGGTTTTACCTACATGGTAGCACAGATTTCACAGACATGAAGTCAAAGAATTTGCAAAGAAATTTCGATACTGGTTTGTACGCCAGTGCCCGTAGCCGAGGGTAGGTTTGGAAAAGGTAAGAAACGGTACATACATGAGTTTGCGTTCTGTACAACTACATACTTGTCGGCGATTTCAACGTACCTTGTATACAATGGAAGGCTAACGAGCCTACTTTTTTGAAGAAGGGTTCGGTCGAGGTTCAGGTTGCAGCCGCACGGCTTGTTAATGAGATGTGCCTTTTAGGTCTTACTCAATATAATTCAATTACAAACCACTCTGGTAACACCCTTGATTTAGCCTTTTCTAACTTACCATTACAGATAAATGAGTGCCTTACACCACTGACGATAACTAACCCACCGCATCCGGTTATAACAATTGAAATACTCGACTTGGTGATCAGGCCCCTCCGAGAGTTGCCAATTCTCAAACGTAATTATCGCAAGGCGGACTTCAGTATGCTGAATCGTTATTTTGAAGAAGTCGACTGGCAATCGACGTTGGGTGGCACCTCAATAAACGGTATGTTACATGATTTTAATGAAAAGCTTCAAGTAGGAATTGAACAGCACGTACCCTTTTGTCAGAGGAAAGGCTCACGACGTTATCCAGTCTGGTACAGTGGGCAACTAATCAAAATAATTAAAGAAAAATATAAGGCACACTCGAGATGGAAACAGTTTGGCAACCAACTCGACTACGACGAGTTTGCAATGTTACGGCGTAGGCAGAAACATGTTCAAAAACTCTGTTTTAACAAGCACTTGCGAAACATAGAAAACCGCATTGATAGAGAACCTAAAACTTTTTGGACATATATCAAGGCCTTGCGCGGTGGCTCTAATTATCCGAAAATGTTGACACACAAAAATTTTAATTATTCTAATGGACAGGACATTTGTGAGGCTTTTAATAATTTTTTTTACGATGTTTTTGGTGAGCCCTCTAATCCAAGCCTTTTTTATTCTATGATTGATGAGGGTAAGGATGATAACTGTGATTTAATTACCAAACTACAGTTTTCTTCCAGCACTGTGGAAAAATCGCTAAAGGGCTTAAACGTTAATAAGGGCCCAGGTTGTGATGGAATTCCAGCCATATTCTGGAAACAGTGCTCTGAATCGCTGTCGTCGCCTATTAGCATTATTTTTAATTTCTCTCTAAGGACTGGCACATTCCCGACCGAGTGGAAGAAGGCACTAATTGTGCCTATTCACAAAAAAGGTTCCCGAGCTAGAATAGAAAATTACCGGGGCATATCCATACTTAACACAATAGGTAAAGTATTTGAGAAACTCGTTTACGACGCTATATATCCTCTTATTGTGAGAGGCATTTCTAGCAAGCAACACGGCTTCTTGCGAAAACGGTCCACTTTGTCCAATTTGGCAGTATTTTCAAATTTTCTACTTGAAAACATGGACAACGGTGGGCAGGTGGATGTGATCTACACGGATTTTGAAAAGGCCTTTGATCGTGTGGATCATGTCATCTTGCTCACCAAATTATATGCGTTAGGCATACGTGGCGACCTACTCCGATGGATACAGTCATACCTTTCTAAAAGAGCTCAAACTGTTGTGGTTGGGGGATACCGTTCAAACTTTATTACTGTCCCTAGTGGGGTACCTCAAGGTTCCCATTTAGGGCCGCTTTTGTATAATGCATACCTTTATGATATATCTGACTCTCTGACAAACGCCGAGCATCTTATGTACGCTGATGATAAAAAAATATATTACAAAATAAAATCATTAGATGATTGCGTGGCTCTTCAAGGGGATTTGAATTCTTTAGGTGATTATCATAGAAAAAATAAGATTACTGTTAATATTAAAAAATGTGAATCTGTTACTTATACACGCAAGTATAATCCAGTAAACTATTCATATGCCTTTGATGGTGTGACTATTAGTAAGGTTAAAGTAATCCGTGACCTGGGCGTTAAAATTGATGAAAAAGTGACATTTTCAGAGCACGTAGATTATGTAAGCACCTCAGCTTATAAGAGTTTAGGTTTCGTTCTTAGATCGTGTAAATTATTTAAAAACACTGATGCAATAAAATCAGTATAATTTGCATATGTACGTAGCGTTTTGGAATACGCTTGTTCCGTGTGGTCCCCCCAATACATCATATATAAAACGGAAATAGAAAGAGTTCAAAGAAAATTTGTTAACCACCTTAACTATCGGCGCCGTGTACCTCAAATGACATACGAGAGTAGCTGTCGAGTTCATGGTCTGCTGACGCTGGAGGAAAGGAGGAAAGTTCTCGATATGTGCCTACTTTACGATATACTGAATGGTCGACTGGATTGTCCAGAGTTGTTGTCGCAGATAAAATTCAGTGCTCCCAGGCGTCGCACTCGTCACACTCCAATGTTACATGTACCGAGACATTCAACAAATTTTGCTAGTAATTGTGTCTTAACTCGTGTCGCTCGATTATATAATAGAGATTTCTGTGACGTTGACATATTTAACGGTAGTAAGAAGGTTTTTAGGAATGAAATTTTAAAAGTAATAATGACACAAACGTAAATATAGATAGATTTTTTTTTTGTATGTTGTATTCTATACTGTGGATATTGCATTGAATGCGGCTTTATGTATTGCTACATTAAGGTAACAAAAGTATTTAATTGGGTCATATTTTGGTGAAAGCAAAATTGTTATTTAATTAGTTTGCATTGTATCGATTTATCATGTTATGCAGGGAAACCTATTACTGGCCATACTTGAAAATGTAAAACAAACTTTGTGCTATATAAGACTGTATCGCTGTTGGTTTTCTAAATAAATAAATAAATAAATAAAATAAATACATTGTTGTTTTATGCTAGTAGTTTAAAAAAAAAGTATCGCGATCCTGTTAATAAAAGAAAAAAAGGAACAGGTGGATAAAAAAAAGTGTAAGTTTAGCGATTAGGTTTATTGTGTAGATTCGGTACTAATGAAATTGAATACGTTATCGAATCATAAAGTGAATATTCAGATCCTTAATTGGTTTGTGTTGGGTGTTTGGTATAAAAGTTCGGTTCTACAATGGATTTCGCAGTTAACATGCGCTGGTCGCCTAGTACTCGGTCACACTTTCACGATTTTTTTTTTGTAATGTTAGTGTTGTTTAAGAGTGTATTGGGTGTATGAAGGTCAAGCGTTATAGTATCGGGAGGGAGTGTGAAAACAACTTGTGGTACCTACTGCGTTGAGAGGCTAACAAATACGTATCTTATTGATAATGTGACTGGTTAAAAGTAGGCATCCGCCCTATTAAGGTTGTGTGTATTGGAAACCAAGGTTCAGGGGGCCAGCCAGCCGTGTTATACGACGACATTGAGAGGCTCCTCTTGTATAGTATGATACAGGGTTCATAGGTGATCCTGGTTAGCTAGCGCCATGTCGTTGAATGGTCGTATAGTGAGTAATACAACGGCATGCCAGGTTTTCCTACTTCGTTATATTGGGTTCTATTGTAGTTGTGCTTTTGGTGTGACTGTTAAGGCGTGAGCGTGACCGTGACCCACGTGTTTATATTTCTCACTGTGGTGTTTCATTGAGCTGTTGGTGTAGATGGTTGACAAGATTGTGGCTATGGCAAAATAAATAGCTCTGAACGCTAGTACCTACTGTTCGAAATCATAATGAGATTTTTCTAGTTTAGCTTTGTCAGACCTATTGGGATACTGATGGCAGTCGTTAGAAAGATTTGTAATATAAAAGAAAAGAGGGTTAGCTTAGTTGGTATGAATGCTTATATGGGAAAGTGAAAGCTCAGTTACAGGTTATTTATATATATTAAATAAACGGATCCCGTGTAGATTGAGGGTTTCCGATGCTGTTAGCCCCTGAAATGTTTCATAGTGAAAATTTTCAATATCTCAGTTACAGATGTTTAACGAAGAACTACGTTTTTGTATAGGTGTGATAATAATATTAAATCGAAACCAGTTAGAATTAGTATGATCTACAATGTAGATGAGTGTTCTAGAACGGGTGCATCCAAGTCCGGGTTTTAAGTATAGGTTTGCAACAGATTAAGAGATCCAGCCAGAGGTCTAGATCTATGGTTCGGTTAAAGGTTTTGGTTAAAAGAATATATATCTACCTACGTATGTTGGTTGGGGATATGAAAAGGTCCGTTAGTTACCCTGGACTACACTGATATGAAAGTGGTTCTGGTTGTGTCAGCTTAAACGTTTTCAGGTTCAAACGATCAGGAGGTAATTCGATGCGATAACTAAACTCGGCTGTGATGAGTGTGTCTGTGTGAATGTGATCATATTTTGTGAGAATTGTTGAATTTCAGTTAAGTTGGAAGTAAAAGTGAATTTTTCATTTTTACCTACCGACGGAATCTTCGTTGATACCTGCGTGATGTTATTTTTTTGTTAACATTGGGTGGCCTTCGATGGTTTGAATCAGTCTCAGCCCGGCGGATGGTGCTGCGGTCGGTATTTAGGTTGTCTATTGATGTAGACGAGGTTGATCAGGTTAACTAGAGTTTTCCAATTGTGGTTACATTTTTATTGACCGAACGTGATTGGGATGGACTCCAGAAGGCAATCCTCAAATGACTGATGTTATCTAATCGTAATTCCCTTAGAAAATTATAATATAATTCATTAGGTTAGAAGATATCAGACTAAGTAGTGATTAGAGTTGTAACGTTGTTGGGTATAGATAGGAAATGTAGGTAAGTATGAGCCACCGTCGCTTATATCATGGACGGGATTAATCTGTTCAGGGAATGGTGTGGCCACTGCCATGCCAGTCCTCATAACGTTTTTGTGAAAGACATGTACAGTAACTGGCTACCGGTGTACTTTAACTCTGAATTTTGTAAACTTTCATGTGACGAGTTCCGGAAAATGATCTGGAGAGTGCCGAGGCCTCGGTAACCTTCACCGTGAGCGGTTGTGCTGTAGCCGCGGTGGGTACTCCATCGCCGGCGTAGCGGAGAAGCAGAGCGCGGGTCGACGGCGGCTTGCGCGGGCGCTGTGGACACACAGCGTGAGCACAAGCGGCGCCGGCGTGGTCACGCGTTGTGTCGGAGCTACGAGAGGAGTAGCGTCATTGAGCTGCTGAGTAGTTATGAAAATCGACGTGCTACGATGATGGACATTGGACATTACAGGTCACGTAGTCTTTTTCCATTAAGTAGGATACTCAAATGATGAAGTTCCTAGACCCTTTACCATCTCAGCTATTAAGTTTCAAAAGATTTGTATTAGTTTGGAACAAATTTGATTTCTACTAGACGGATTATAGTGTCCAAACGTTTAAGAATAGACTAACGCTATCACGGATTACTTTGTGGAGCTTTTCGGGTGAACAATTTCATCACACATGATTGTTGCGGGTAGAGCGTAGCTCGCTTTCTGTTACTGAGTTAGTCTGTTAGTAGTAACGGAGTGTTTGGAACAAGATTCCTAACACCATGGGCTAACCTCGTGGATAAACTTGTTCTCATGCTTGACAATTTGATAGGGAGACTGAAATTTCACACGGATGCGAGATTTGATTTGACTTTGCTGCAATTCAAGGATTTCATCGCGTCCAGTGGCGTCTTACCTTCAATGGATTAAAGAAACTTGCTGTAAATTGGTTACTTCGTGGAAAATGGTTTAAAATGGTACTACCTCCAATAAGCTGCATTACATTTGTTTCAAAAATACCTACTAATTTTTACTCTGATAGAATCGCGAGATAGTAGTTTTAACCATAGATTTAGAATTTTTCGCTAGTTTGAACAGAAGTTTGACGGTTAGGTAAACTGGTTGGGTCTAAAGGTGTCATGTCGGTTATTTATCGGATTTGTCTATTGTGTCGGATGTATTTTTGTCTGTGATATTAGTATTTATCACACCTCGTAAAGGTAAAGAAAAAAAAAGATAAAAAAACAAATTTCGTTTTTGCTAGTAAATTATACCCTCGAAGTTAGCGTACACATAAAGCAACATTTTACGAGTTAATAATCGAGTTATTCGGTAAATTTTGGACGAGTACCTAGATCCAAATTGATGAATGATAACAATGTTTTGTTATTGCACGAATTTACATGTTTTTCTCTTTTGGTTTATCTTTTGATTTCAGGTCAAGACATTACATGAAACGGTGTCACGCCTGACAAGACTTGGTTGACATTAAACCACCCTGAGAAACGGATTGGTTTTTTTTGGACGGAAATGGAAACGGATTGGATGAGATCCCTTTATGATAGATACGAGTAATAGGCAGTTTTAGTTAAAGAGTTACTTTAGTTAAGTTGCTTTAAAATTATGTTCCTCAACGTCGATAGACAGCGTTGTACGGCTTTGTGAACCGCGATATGGTTTCGTTCACACATTTGCGTAACTGTTTGGCGAGTTACTAAATAGTTGCAGTTCTTCTATAGTACATACATTAGTTGTGTTTAAATAAGCATATATTCCATGGATATTGGTTAAGTTTGAGCAATCTGTCGACGGGTTTCTAGATGATAATCGTTTTGTGTATTTACTGGTTATTATGTCGATGTTTAGTGTGACAGTGTTAAAGTGTTATAATGTTGAGTGGTTCAGCAGTACTGTTGGTTGTTAAATACATAATGGTTACCGTTGTTAAGATTGATACCTGGTTACCACGCGTAGTCAAGCGAAAGTTAAGATTTCCCACTGGTCAGATACCTAAACAGTTTGGTATTGTTTAAGCGAATTGTTTAAAAGATTTGCCATTGTTCAGATATAATTTGTTTTGCCACTGTCCAGATAGATAGTTTGATCGAATAGTTACAGATTTAGGACGGCAAACATTTAAGATTGTAAAACGTAGTTTTTAGTGATTTAAGTATAGTGATGTATTAGGTAGGAT
The DNA here is from genome assembly GCA_933228765.1 of Miltochrista miniata. Lineage (NCBI taxonomy): Eukaryota > Metazoa > Arthropoda > Insecta > Lepidoptera > Erebidae > Miltochrista > Miltochrista miniata. Next base: position 8,796,327 of record OW121773.1, on the reverse strand, counting down.
GTGAAAAATGATTGTAAATTATTGAGTACATAGGTACGTATGCGTGTGTATTAGTGATTGATAAGGGATTTAAATCATAAAATTGAATTGAGCCTGAATAATGTATCTACCTATTAGCTAATTTCGGCGAAGACACTGCTACTTGCTCTTCAACTGTAAACAGTGTCAATGACTAATTGTAATTTAATGATATGAGATTGAATAGTTACAGATTTAGGACGACAAACATTAATGATTGTAAAACGGAGTGAATGCATAATTTTAGAGATTTAAGTACGAGTATAGTGATGTATGTAGGCAGGATGTGATAAATGATTGTAAATTATCGAGTACATGCGTATGCGTGTGTATAAGTGATTGATGAGGGATTTAAATCATAAAATTGAATTGAGCCTGAGTAATTTACTTATCATCTAATTTTGACGAAGACACTGCTACTTGCTCTTCAACTGTGAACAGTGTCAATGAGTAATTGTAATTTGATAATATGAGATTGAATAGTTACAGATTTAGGACGACAAACATTAATGATTGTAAAACGGAGTGAACGCATAATTTTAGAGTGATTGAAATATGGTTATAGTGAGGGTGCTCTCGAGCCGGGCAAGATTGGCGTAAACGACCTCGCCGCCCACGATTGGTAAGAGACATCGCAGTTGTGTGTCGTTCTGGTGAAAGAAGTAACCTTTGCGGCATGCAGCTATACCATAGTAGTGACGGGTGTTCTCGAGCCGGGCAAGATTGGCGTAAACGACCTCGCCGCCCACGATTGGTAAGAGACATCGCAGTTGTGTGTCGTTCTGGTGAAAGAAGTAACCTTTGCGGCCGGCTATACCATAGTAGTGACGGGTGTTCTTGAGCCGGGCAAGATTGGCGTAAACGACCTCGCCGCCCACGATTGGTAAGAGACATCGCAGTTGTGTGTCGTTCTGGTGAAAGAAGTAACCTTTGCGGCATGCAGCTATACCATAGTAGTGACGGGTGTTCTCGAGCCGGGCAAGATTGGCGTAAACGACCTCGCCGCCCACGATTGGTAAGAGACATCGCAGTTGTGTGTCGTTCTGGTGAAAGAAGTAACCTTTGCGGCCGGCTATACCATAGTAATGACGGGTGTTCTCGAGCCGGGCAAGATTGGCGTAAACGACCTCGCCGCCCAAGATTGGTAAGAGACATCGCAGTTGTGTGACTTACTGGTGAAAGAAGTAACCTTTAAGCCACGCAGCTATACCATAGTCGAAGAATCTGTAGTAGTTTAAGTGTATGTAATTACAGTACGTGTATTGTAATTATACACGTACAGTAAAAATCTTAATATAGATGATTAGAAGAGTGATGCGAGTGATACGTTCAATTATTTAACAAAACAATGTTTAATAGAAATATAAATTATAGTTAATTAGAACGAAGGGACTCGTTCCCATAGGATGGCCGACTGTTACAGAATTATTAGCATATGTAAGGCCCGGCTACTTTCTGCAGTGGCAACACTAAATAATGACCGGGTGGGGAATGTTACGCCATATTGTGGGGCTCAGTCTTAAACTAGACGTCGGTAGATAAAGTATAATAATACGGGCAATGGGGAGCATTGTTAGCAGTGGAAGGTGAGCATTTATGCGCATAGTAAAAGCGGCCGCTTCAAACCTGCAGAATGGGTTGCAAGTCCCAGACGCTGTTACAATGTTCCTCCTTGTGCCACGCGGTATTAGGTTTCCTAGTTTTTAAATTGATTAATTGTATAGTTGAGAATAAACGAGTGTGCTGCCATCTCCGTGTTTTCTTCTGAGGTTTAACACGGGACACGGAAATGACCCTTATGTTTTGTACTAACTGATGCCCGCGGTCTTCCACGGGAATATATTCCCAGAATGAAAAATAGCCCATGTACTATTCCAAACTGTAATCGATCCATTGAGTTCATTGCTGTCAACAATTATAAGAGTGGTTGTATATAAATGTTATGTTATGTCAAGTTATATCGCAAAATAGCTTTCTTTTTCATTCGTTCATGGTCGCCCTGCATTGCCCTTCAAATAAAGGGGTGAGTTTAATGTATTTATGTACCTATATTTCAACAATGCCACGGTCAAAACGTTTGCATATTACGCTTAAAGTTAAGTAAATGCTTTAAGAATAAACACATACGCATAAAAAGCTAATATGACACAACCACAATACCTACGCAATGATAAAGCCAGGTGTCACCTGCATGTATTATTCAAATTTGTCCCAAATTTTGTCTCGGAGGTAAAGACAACGGCCTTGTTCCATTTGAAGGGCGAAACTTAATGGGCGGAGACCCTGACGGCCAGCAATGTGGCTAGACTGATGAGCCCGCAGAGAGTGATAGCCGTCAGGGTGATAAGAGGATACCGCACGATCTCCGGTGAGGCGGCATGTCTCCTAGCCGGGACCCCTCCATGGGACCTGGAAGCGAGAGCCCTTGCGTCACTGTTCAGGTGCAAGGAGGCGCTGGAGCGGGGCCAAAGGCCTGCGTCTCGAGAAATCGAGGCCCAGCGGACCCTGCTCCACCAGGAAACCCTGGAGACATGGAAGATGCGACTTGAGCAACCAAAGGGGGGATTCGCCACAATCGCGGCCGTCAGACCGGTCATGGACGAGTGGCTGGAGAGAAGACACGGTGCTCTCTCCTACCGGTTGACACAGATGCTTGCCGGGCACGGTAGCTTCGGTAGGTATCTGTGGCGAAAACACCGGGAAACCACGGCCGAGTGTCAGCACTGCGAGGACCGCAGCGATGACACGGCGCTCCACACGCTGGTGGAGTGCACGGCGTGGGCACAACAGCGACAGGTCCTCGTAGTGGGTCTGGGCGTGGACACTCTCTCGCTTGAGGCCATGGTGCGAGCCATGCTCTCCAGCGGGAGTAAGTGGGACTGCGCCGCCTCTTTCTGCGAGCAGGTCATGCTCGCGAAGGAGGCGGCGGGCCGGGTGCGGGAGAGAACTCTTCCACCCGAGTTCCGCAGTCGGCGCCCTGGGCGCCGCCGACGTGTCTTCGCCGAGGACTATCGGCCTCCATGACCGGGGGTCTGAGGACGGTGAGAGGGCCGCTCACCGTCCTTACAGAAGCAGGCCCATGACGGCAGCGTGACGTGAGCACTCACGCACGCCCCCCCTTAGAAGCGGGGTCACACCCGAAATCCCCCATAGACGCGGGATTGCACCCGAACCACCCCCTGGGCGAGGCCGCATTGGCGGCCGTAGGTCTGTTGGGAGTCACGGGACATCCTTCCTGAGGGCTTACCCGGGGCTCTCAACCATAGGCTGTTGGGCGTTACGTGAGGTTTTTTAGTCGGTAAGAGTCCGGCATAGCATCCTACGAGGATTTTCCCTCACGTTAAAAAAAAAAAAAAAAAAAAAAGGGCGAAACTTAAATGTTTTATCTGGGCTCTTGTTATGAGCGCGGCTTATAAGTTTAGTATCTTGTATTTTCACAACAGTATACTTTACGTTTAAAGGTAGTACATATTTATCTATATTGTGTTCGTATACATTTAATCTATGTATGTGTTGTGTGTTTGAAACATGAAGTCAACAATTCCTAGGTATACGTAGGACATGAAGTACCGTACCTACATGACATTTATATGTTAGTCCCTCTCTATAAAATAGAGTGCAAAGGGGCTTTTGTCGAGACTTTGTCTGTAGTCTGTGACAATGTCGCATTAAATTACGACACTAGGTCACGTGGATCATCTGTTCAAAGTTTGAAATAAAACAAATATGTCAACGTCAGTTAGATTGAACTTTCACAATAAACGTGTTAGAGAGGGGCAGTTGGGTGAGAACGATCTCATGGCTTCTTGTTTTGAAATGACAAGTCTTCAGTAAAGCAATTCCTTAAATAGTAAAAGAGTCAGATCAACGTAATTCGTAAATTTTCATTCCATTACTAAGAACGTGCGTGTCCATCTATACGTTTATCAGAAACCCCTAATCTTTTGACATGAATAAGAAATCCCTGATATCCTCAAAGATTAGCGAGAGAAAGGAATGCGAAAACCAGTTACATTAGATTCCATTACTTTATAAACTTTGTGAAAGATTATTGTGATTGAGTTGTCTGCAAACTCCGTATTGCCTTGTTCAGAGAATGGATTAGTTAGTTTCGTCCTTTTACTTGTTTTAAGACAACTTAACAAAGATGGAGTTGATTTTAGTTGGTGTAACTATTATTAAATCAATTAAGCTCTTGGAAGTGTTTTGACTGGCTTATAGATAATTAAAAAATCAACCTTAAGCGAATCAGACTCGTGGACGGAGGGTTCCGTACCAAAAAATAGCAAGCATTTTGTTATGTGGAAGCCCCCTTAAATGTATTTTTTTCTCTTTTTGATATTTCATACATAATTATCTTCTGTAAAAATATTAGCTGTCTGGCTATCACGGTTCCTTAGACACAGTTTAAAAGTTTAAAGACAGACAGAGAGACAGACGAACAGCAAACTCTCAGAAATGGATCCCGTTTTTATCTTTTGAGTACGGAACCCCAAAACCATTTAACATACATACACACATACATAATAGTCATGCCTTTATCCCCGAAGGGGTAGGCAGAGGCATAGTATACCCCACATTTTACCTTATAGTTTTATGTCCCACGTAATAGGTGCAATCTGAAAACACGGCAATAGGCCCACCTATTGCCGTGTTGCAATGGAAAGGCACAGGTCGTGATGACCCACAGTGGAAGTTTTTCAAGCTGCCTTCAACTTGGCTTGACAATTGTCAATTTATTTACAATCGAGTTTCATTTCGAGTTTATCTTCTCTACGCAATGTATCGATTTGGAAAAATGTTCCCTTAATCGCCTCTTACGACACCCTCGATGGATTTGGGAAAATGTTCCCTTACACCCTCTCGAGATGAATTGGGTTGGCGACATTTTTTTTTCTTTCCCGTTGCTATAAGAGGCCCCGTCGCCACACGGGGCAAAAGCCATATTAAAACATGTTGTGTAAATTACTTACCTACCTGTTAAAACTCAAACATTTATTAAAACTCTATTTAAACGAAACATGTTGAATATTTTTTTTTTTTTTTTTTTTTTTTTATATTCAGCTCGCCAAATTGACGTCGCCACGACGGATAGCCGTGGCGCATCTTGCAATTGGGGGCCACTTCTTACAGCGGTCCTCAAGTTGGCGGCCCTGTGATGTGCCTGTTCACGCTCCTCTTAAAGAACCCGGGGTTGTAAGATGAGGGAAACACGTGTGCGGGCAGGTCGTTCCAAGTTTTTATAGTTCGACAGAGGAACGATCTTTTGAAACGCTCGGTTCTGGCGAAGATTCTCTCCACTGTGTATGAGTGGCATCTCTGCCCGGCACGCGTTGTTCGGGATCGGAAAGGTGATGGTGGGATCAGATTGAAGAGCTCTTCAGAACATTCGCCGTGATACATTCGGTAGAAGGCAGCCAAGGACGCTACGGTTCTTCGCTGCGCCAACGGTTCGAGGCCTCCCGTCACCTCAGGACAACCAATTATTCGGACAGCACGTCTCTGCATAGCATATGTACTTTACAGAATGAGATATTCCATCCAACCAGTACTTATATCGTTTTTCCGACATTTAACCAAGCAATTCCCATTTCACATTCAAATTTACGTAACGATGCTACGTTCTGGTGCTTGCGAATGGGATGAAATAGTTTAACTTTCAACGTAATTCGACGATATTTAAATGAATATGGGGGTGAAATTCAACAAGTGATTTTTTTTTTGTCATTTCGGTGGGCTTTTTTATAACGAAGCTTTTTACACATTATTAAGTAACTAAAAGAAACTTTAACCTTATTTGTGGCATACGCGTAAGTGGACATCAAATAATCTTAAAACTTACCGAAATATTTATGTTTGAATTTTTAGGAGTACACTGAAATGAAAAATGCTCACTGAAATGATAAATCGTCCACCGAAATTACAAAAATTGTCACTGAAATGATAAGACTGTGCACCGGCATGATATTAGCCCACTGAAATGATACAGCCAAGAACGTCATTTATTTATAGGTGAGTTCCGTAGATTGTATGAAATGAATCTAAATAAAATTCAATAGTTTATCATTAAGTGATATTTATTGAATATAAGATCAAACTATTGAATTAGGTAAATTAAATGAAATTGTTTGCGGAACGAGAATAGTGTTAATTTTTACTTGTAATATTATCGTGTTAGGTAAGGAAAACTTCAAAATTTACTAAATCAACTATTATATTTTTACAACACAATGGTTTACTAAGAAATATTATAAAAATATCAAAATCTGTTCAAAAGAGCTATGCACTTCTTCTAATCTTAAACATTTATAAACAACAAAAAATCTTAAATTGAGATCACGACATCGTAAATTATTATTACAAACAGTTTAGCTATATAATCTGATTGCTTATGTGAAAGGAATGAAAATAGCGCAATCACTAGTCTTCTTCTAGTCACTCATCACTAGTCATTGAGATAGACGTGAACAGGTATGTTGGTTGCCATTTTACATTGCCTTCCTTTAAGTAAGTAATTGGATTACCTAATTATATTAATTTATCAACAATAGAATTTCTACATACTTGTTTACAAATAGGCAACACAATTATTTCTACTCATGTTAATTTATAATCAAGCAATTAGTTCAACAACAATCACTTCTCGTATTTGACACGGGAATTAAGGCGAAAAAGATGCCATTGTAACATTGTTGCCCTGGTCACAACTAGACTTAGACAAGCAAAGTTAATGGTAACAATGCATGCTTTTCGCGTGAGTTTCCTTGTCGAATAGTTATACAACATGCAACGCAATAGTTTAAAAGTAATTAATTAATTCTTAATTCGCTACTATCATTATTATATCTAATCAGCCTCCTTTTATGACTATATTGATTTAATTTATACATATCACAATGATTTACTATAATTATAGTCCTCAGTCTTCTTTTAAAAGTTACTTACTACCTAAAAATAACATAGAGTACTTATCTGAAATTGTTTTTCTAAAAGTGAGTTAGTTACATGTTTTAAAATAAAAACTATATCAAAGAATCAAAAAATAAAAGTGAACGCAATTAACGAATTAATTAAAAAATATTGAAATCCGACGACGACGACGAAGATAATTTTCTTACTTTTCTCTGTTTAATTTTAATCTTGATTTCTTCTTCCCTGTCGGTATTACTGGACTTTTCATACTTATCAATAAATGCGGTGTCAGAGTTCTCAAAAAATGAACATGACGGAGTGCTAAGTTCAGCGAAGTCCCCATACTTTTCCAGTAATGATCCATGTATCATTGATGGCTCTTGTTCTATCCTTTCTTTTTCATAACTCATACCAATAGTACATTGGGATGTTGAGGGCTTAATAACCGATATATTATTGATTTGAATTGATTTCCTGTTTGGTCCATCAGTGACTTTTTTTGGTTGTAAATGTTTTGTACTTTTCTTTATTTTTGAAATTTTGGGTAGTAGTACCAACTTTTCTGTCAGTTGGATTGGACGCAGCTGTATGTTTTTATTATCAACAAAAGTCGATAATTGAGTCCCAGAGAGGTCATAAAAGCCTAAATGTTTACCGTGAGAGCACTTTATAGTTTCGTTTAGGCATTTTTTTTCAATACAGGAAAGATTACGAAGTGCTAAACGGTTTCCTGATTCTTTAGACCAAACAACTTGATGAACCTTCATAGTTCCAGGAAATGTTTTCAAGTCTTTGGGCAAAAGCCAGTCTTTTTCTGTCACCTGATAATCTTCAACAATTTCAATTTTCACTCCTTTAACAAAATATTTCAGGTTTTGGACCAGTGATTCAACATTAGTAATATCATGTCCATACGAGACCTGTTTATCTAGAGTTCTCTTTAGCACACCACCCACTCCATCTGCTGCGCTTTTTCCATGACCGCACTCACAATAGTTCCAAACTAAGTTGTTCAACATTGGACAATAGGTAGACAACTGTGTCATTATAAAAAATATTTTTTTGTTCCTGTACTGCGCAGATGGTGAGTCAGAAATAATATAAAGATTGCGAACTAGAGGTGCAGTTATCTCTATTTCTCTCAAAACAGGAACAAGATGTGCCCAAACCGCAGCAGCGTCATGCCTTAAAGAAGTACTTACAGTGCAAAAAGACTGAGTTTTACAAGTTTCGTTGTTTACTTTGAAATATATAACGACTGTGTGTAAAGTAAACTGCTGCCTGCTACCACCAAAATGAAGGCTTTGAATTTCAGATCCGTATTTAGAATTATAATTTTCACTGAAATCAATTTGAATAATGCAGTCTTCGGTGGTCATATTTTGCTTTAAAATTTTAAACGCTTGATTTTGATTTTTATTGTTGGCGCAATGTTTAAGAAATGGTTTCAGGTTGGTTTCAAATTTTTTTATAAGATCTAGAGGTTTCACCCAATGTCTTGCCTTTTCAATTTTAATAGCAAATTTTTCTACATTATTTTTGACGTATGTGGTTTTGTTCTTCTCCCAACTCCAATACGCCACGCTTATTTCGTTATTAAACTCCTGATAATCAATGTGTCTCTTTTTACAGTTTGGGCATAATCTTTGCAGGCAATTTATGTTATCTTTACTACAACATAGTCTGCCTAAAACGTCGGATATTTTGTTTTCTTTGATGAGGCGGTTTCTTTTCATGGACTCAATTAAAAGTTTCATATTTTCGTGTTTTTCGCATAGGCATGTATTTCGCGCATTCACATTTGGTTGGATGACCCAAAACGGTTTCATTCTTGAAAATGTTGAATAGCTTATTGGTGGATTGCCAGATTCCAAATATTTCAAATGTAAATTTTTAACAGTGTCTGTCAATAGTCTCTTTTGTTTTTTTAATCCATGTCTTGAGATAACATCATTTTTACCGGGACAAACTGTTGAATTTTCATCTTCCTCAAAGAAATTCACTACTTTCGGTTGAATAATGTTTTTTCTCTTAGGTTTTACTTTCACACTTTTTTCTACTTTTTGAGTATTTTCTTTTAAATTTAAATAATGATTCTTTAGCCTGCAACACCTTTTTTTAAACATTTCTTTTTCTTTAGAGACCTGTAATAGTTTGTTTTGTAATTCTGTTATTAGTTTAGATTTAGTTCTTTGATATTTTCGAAATTTTTCTTTAAGCCCTCGCTTAAATTCTAAAGAGGTAATTGACGATTCTGAAACAGGGCTGTTGGGGCATAATGTTGATTCGATACTACTCAGATTTGGTGGAATTGTTATTTGTGGTGCGCCAGTTGTTAGATATGTTATGTTTTGTGGTTCTTCACAATGAAGACTAGTTTGTACATTCTCATCAACATCGTGTTGAATATCGGAACCCTGACTGGTATCGCTGTTCATCTGCAAGCAGCGTCGTAGAACGCTGTGATGGGTAGGTATTAGAGACGAAGATGAATTGACTTGCCTTGAAGTGCTTGGACCAGGATTATTAAAGTTGTTATCTGAACAAAATTGATGCTTCAATAGTCGGTTTTGTCTTGGACTGCTACTATATACACGATCCGAAGTATGATCAAGTTGTATATTCGTACTTATGCTATTATTACTGATCAACCGTAAGCTGCGTCGAGAAGAATTACACCGGGTAGTTCTTGAAGTCAAAGGCGTATTGTGATGGAAAGCTATTAGTCCAGAGTTATCACTCGTATTATCAACTTCACTTTGATTCCCAGTTGTCTCATTAAACTCAGGTTGAGCCACTATAGAAGCTGAAGCTGCTCTATTTTTTTTTCTAAGGTAATCAAAAATCAAAATCAAAATCAAAAATATATTTATTTCACATAGGCATTATACAGATGCGCTTGCAAAACGTCCAGAATACAAAACAAAAACTCTACCACCAGTTCACAACGCGACCCACCTGAGAAGAACTGGCAAGAAACTCAGCGGGTTGTTCTTTTTTTGCTCTAATTACAATTTTAAAGAATCTAAAAACTAGGCATTTTAACAATTTTTTTGAGAATCCAGCAGAGCAGGTCATTTCCAGGCTTCCTTATCCAACAAATAATCATTGATTGTATAGTAGCCCCTGCAGTTCAATTTACTTTTAACAGATCTTTTAAACTTATTAAGGGACATACTTTTAATTTCGTCTGGAAGCCTGTTGTAAAAGCGTATACAGTTACCCATGAAAGAATTGCTGGTTTTGTGCAATCTGCTATGAAAAACAGCAAGGTTATTTTTATTTCTAGTGTTGACATTGTGTCTATCACTTAACTTAGCGAAACTATGTAGATTTCTTTGTACATACATAAGGTTTTCAAAAATATATTGTGATGCTACAGTAAGAATATTAACCTCTTTGAATTTTTCGCGCAGAGAGACCCTTGGACCTAGTCTATATATAGCTCTTATGGCCCGCTTTTGTAAAATAAAAATTTTATTTATATCTGCAGCATTGCCCCACAGTAGAATACCATAAGACATTATACTGTGAAAGTAACTGAAATAAACTATTCTAGCCGTATCTACATCAGTCAAGTGCCTTATTTTTTGTACAGCAAATGCTGCTGAACTTAATCTACTAGCTAGTTTTACAATATGTGGACCCCATTGTAAACCAGCATCAACCGTTAACCCTAGGAATGTGGTTTGTTCCACAAGTTCCAACTCTCGACCATTAAGTTGAACATTGGTTTCTGACTGTGCTACATTAGGCAAGGTAAATTTAATACATTTAGTTTTATTATCATTTAGTTTAAGATTGTTAGTGTTAAACCAATGAACCACTTTCAAGATTGCGTTGTTGACATCGTCATAGTTATCTATTTGTCTTTTTACTTTGAAAATCAAAGAAGTATCATCTGCAAACAAAACAATCCTGTTGTTGTCCCCCACGTAAAAGGGTAAGTCATTAAAATATATAAGGAATAAAAATGGTCCGAGTATTGAACCCTGCGGGACGCCCATAGTAACTACAGATCCCTCTGAGCGTGCACCATTAACATCGACCCGCTGAATTCTATTGTTCAAATATGAAGTCAGAAGGTCGAGAGCCTTGTTTCTTATGCCATAATGGTGTAATTTCCTGATTAATGTTTTATGTTGGACGCAATCAAATGCCTTAGACAGATCACAAAACACACCAATTGCATCTTGTTTATCCTCCCAGGCGTCATAAATACATTTCAATAACTCTACACCAGCATCGGTAGTAGAACGTCCTTTAGTGAAGCCAAATTGTTTCTCATGAAATAATTTGTGACTGTTAAAAAAGATCAGCATCTGCTCTAGTATCAATTTTTCAAATATCTTGCTCAAGGTCGGCAACACCGAGATAGGTCTGAAATTACCCGGATCTGAAGCGGTGCCAGCCTTGAATAGTGGTACAACTTTACTGTGTTTCATCAAATCAGGAAATACACCACTAGAGACGCAATCGTTAAACACAGTTGCCAAGTGGGGGGCAATGACATCTATAATACTTGATATGGATTTTACTGATAACCCCCAAAGGTCAGCGGTTTTTTTAACATTAATAGATCTAAAAGCTTTTATGATGTCGTTGCAGTTGACAACGGTGAATTCGAACGCGCCTTCACAGGCAGCTACAGATTCTGCTAATAATAGCTCGGCGGAGGTGGAAGACGACTGGAGAGTGTCAGTTATCTCTATTAGAACATTACTGAAAAATTTTTCAAACTCGGTCGCCACTTCCAAATCCCCCGATACGTGGCGATTGTTTATATTTAAATGAAACTTTCTTTCATTCGTTGTACACCTACCACATTCCGCATTGATAATGTTCCAAGTAGTTTTAATTACATTCGCAGAATCATAAATTTTATTTCTAATGAAATTAGACTTGGCTAAGGTACAGGCTTGCTTAAATATCTTTGAGTATTTCTTAACATATTGCTGAAACTCTGGGTTGAAATTATATGATTTTTCAGAATACAGTTCATATAGTTTATGGCGACTTTTATAAATTCCGGGTGTAGCCCAGTCACTGAAAGCAGAACTGCCTCCGATTGATAATGTTTTCGGGGTAAAGATTTTCCCAAACACAGTATGTATCAAATTAAATAAATCAGAGTAGGATTCTTCTACGCTAATGTAATCAGGCAATTCTGTTATTTTCTTGACTAAGTTTCTTCTAAAGGTTTCCAAGCGATGTGTGTTAACTGGGACAAAACTAATAATCTTCTTAGTTTCCCTACTATTTCTCAGATAAGAAACAGTAATAGGCGGCGGCACTTACTTTGTTTTTTTTTCTTAAGATTTTTAATTTTCTTGGAGTCATTTCATGTCTAGGAACAATTAATCCTACTTCTTTTTTTCTGGCATATCTCTCCCTGTCTTTTCGAAGAAACTCTTCGCGTGTGACGTCATTGCTCTTAATTCTCTCTTTTCTTCTTCTTTCATATAACCTTCTTTTTTCCAACCTTTCTTCTCTGGTCTGTAGCTTAGGTCGCGGCATCCTAAAATCAAAACACATAATTGTTAATGACCATTTTTTAAGTCTTAATCCATCTGCATCTCTCACAAATACAAGTACCTACTTTCTAAAATATAAAATGCTATACTTACTCTCAAACATACCACGAGCGCATACTTTAGCTCTCTCACGTGTACGCAAAAATATATTTCTCACTCACGCCTGACGCGCATGCACATACGAAATGTACCTACAAATTCATCATTTATTCTACGACCACTTACTACTAATTGTCATTAAAAGAAGGAAAACTCTTGAAACAATTATAAAGTTGACATTCAATTTCAAGAGAAAAAAAATTAAAAAATGTGCATCTAGATGTAAGTAGGTACCTACATTTATTATACATTTTCTAACTACATATAATTATACTTAGGTACCATGTTATTGTATTGTGTTAAATAAATGAAAAAAAAACAGAAATATTTACACATCAAGTTAATCCCAAAATATCGAAATTATATCACTAAATTCAAATGACGCAATATTGGACTCAAGGATCTCTAAAAGTTTTGGTTTAATCATTTCGAAGTTACATTTCATTTCGATGGACTATTATTGGTATAACAGTCCACCGAATCCACTGAAATGATAACACCGACATGATAAAAAGAAGTATTTTTTACATTACACTCTGATACTAGAATTATTTTAAAAATGTCATCACTGTTCTAACAAAGCATATCTTACGGCGATTATAATATACAATTTTCAAATAAATATAATGAACCTAACACGAGTTATAACGGCCACAGAAATGAAACTATTACTTAACTAATTTTGTTCCCATATCACTGAAATGATACACTTACGTTTTGGAGGGAATCCACGTTGATGTTGCGGCATGTGCGTGCGCTCCGACGAGCAGAGGCGGACTGATTCGCGGGTACTGAGGCGCGGGGGTCGCCATAACGCAATTTTGACAAATTTGCTGAACAAAAACTTACTGTCCACCAAAATGATATTGGTTTTCAGGACAAAAGTTGACTGCTTAATAAATTTATAAGAAATAAGATAAACAAACAATATTAGTTTTTTTATTATAGCTTATGTTATAAGTTATTGATACAAAAGTCGATTTTAGTATGAATAAGAAATGCAACTGCAGAGTAAGATATTTTGCGATCGAAATTGGACTCAGGACAGATCACCGTAATGATAAAATGACACTTCGTACTTAATTTTTTTTATGTAATAGAGGACATTACTCAATAATTTTTTTTGCCATGGTAGATAGGTACTTATTTTACTAAAAAAAATAGTCAAAATCATAAAACCATAACATTGCACTACCGTTCTCAGGTTTGCCGTGTATTTTTTTTGCTTGTGCAATTCACCCATGGACACGTTGAACAAACCATTGTATTATTTGAAGACATTTATGTTAATTGAAACAGATGTACATTAACTTTAATGCTGTGAATAAGAATAAACTGTTATATACCTCTGAAATTATCGATGTATTTTATTTACAATTGCCAAAAGAGAAGAGTATTTTTCAACGAGTCTTTATTATATTTTTTCGATCCAAATAACTTAAAGTATGTTTTGTAACGTTATTTGTTAAAATACAAATAACGTTACAATACATACTTTATTTATTTGTACTTTAATGTATTACTAATATAGCATTATTAGTTCATACTTTTCTTGTACAGTGTTTGGCATGCCTAAAGGTAAACTAAGGCTGATGAACTATTATGTCACAGTCTAATGTACTTACCCATTTTTTAATAAAGAATGTTATGACATTGCCTATGGTTATTAAATACGTGTAATTATTTAACCAGACAAACGTTATAAAAATTAATTTACTATTATCTAAAAAAAATATGTAAACACTTATCTCCTTTGCAGACTGTACATATTAAAGACGTATTTTTCTTATGTAGTACCTATACATATAGGATTCTGCAACCGTTCACCGACAGTATAGGTATGAGAACTCTCCAATTCTCATCCGTTTATTCGAGTCTCTTGATAGATTGAAGTGCAAGCCACTCATTTTATTACTGGTCGTAAAACCAGTATAATGTTGTTCCTAGAGACTGGTTAAATTGAATTCCTAGTAACTAGATAACGCTAGATGCTTATAATAAACTTCGTCCACTCAATTGAAATTAACTGTCGTCATTAACATCAACATTATAATGTTACTTTTTACTAATATTATAAATGCGAAAGTTTGCTGAGCTGAACCGATCTGGCTGAAATTTGGTACAGAGTTATATTATAGTCTGGAATAACGCATAGGCTTTTTATCCCGGGAATAAGCGGGAACGGGAACAAATTTTACGCGGGCGAAGCTGCGGGCATCAGCTAGTATTATTACAGTTCTTTCTTTCATGTTATTTCTTTATGTTATTTTTTTTCTACGATTGGATATTCCTTATAGATGCTACGCCGGACTCTTACCGACTAAAGACACTCGGTGATCGACCAGTGCTTACGGGAGCCACGGATAAACCCTCAGAAGGATATCCCAAGATTTATTAACATAGTAATAAATTTTGTCGCTTTAGCTATTTATTTTGACTGGCCTAGTGATAGAGTGGTTGTAGTGCGCCTGACTTCGATTCGGAGGTTGTGGGTTGCATTCCCACCCAGGACAAATCTCTTTGTGTGATGAACACATTGATTTTTTATGTGTCTGGGTGTACTTTATAACGCAAGCCTCATTTGGGCTAGTGTGAGAATGTTCAACAATTTATTTATTTTATTTATTTATTTATTCGTTTATGCACACACAATAAATGTAAAAAAAAACAGTAAAAGAAACTTTGGTACAATGGTACTGCTTATTTCTAAAAGAAATATCTGCCAGCAGACCGGCGAGAGGAAAACATGAAAATATAAGGAAAAAAAAAAGTGTGTAAATAAAAGAGAGAGATAGAATTATATTAACACACATGATACAACAGCAAATAAGTAAATACTATTACTTACTAAGATATTTAATGCTTATGATAAATATACATATCAATATATAAATATATACATTATACATATATATACTCCTTACATACATACATACCTACATGCTACGTATAGATTTTACTTTAACAAAATGCACATACAGGTAAATAACACATATAAATGACTAGGTTTAAAGACTAGAGAGATAGTGTTTACGGACTTTTCTTTTGAAAGTTACAACAGTTTTACTGTCTCTGACATCAGGTGGAAGAGCGTTCCACAATCTAACCGCATGCACTGTGAAGGAATAAGTACAGAAGTCGCTTTTGTGCCTAGGAAGATTGAGATTCGAACGTAAGTGAGACCGACAAAGAGCACCAGGAGAGCGAACGAAAGAAAACCGCTCCCTCAGATAGGAAGGAGAAGATGGGTTGTAAAGAATGTTATAAAGGAGGCAGAGGATTCGAGTGTTCCGGCGAAGGCGAATTGGGAGCCACTTGAGTTCCTTGCGAAAATGAGAAACATGATCATACTTTCTAAGATTGAATATAAAGCGAATACATACATTTTGCAACCGCTCAAGTTTATCTAGGAGCTCCTCTGTGGCGTCCAAATAGCAAGCGTCGGCGTAGTCAATAATGGGCTGAATCAGAGTTTGAGCAAGATTGATTTTTGTTCCCAATCCTTCATTTCAAAGAATGGAAGGAAAAATGTACCTTCTTGCTGACATCATTAATGTGGGTACTCCAGGATAGAGTGGTATCCATAATCACCCCCAGATTCCTAACTGAGTCCGCGTAAGGTATCTGACTACCAGCCAATAGCACAGGACTCAGCCCAGACGCGGGGAGAATGCTACGTTGATATCTGCTGCCAATAATGATAGCTTGTGACTTCCTAGGGTTAATGAGCAGTCCCACCTAATTGGCCCATTCGCTTATTCTGTCCAAGTCTCCGTTTATTGATGATACCCCAAGAAGAGCATCATTGGCCGCAAAATGCCGATACAACTGCAGGTCGTCTGCATAGAGATGGAAGTTATTGGAAATAAGACTCGTAGCAGAGTTGATAAAGACAGAAAATAAAAGAGGAGACCGAACGCCACCCTGAGGTACGCCCGCAGAAAGCCCGCACCAATCCGAGGATGTCTGACCAATACGAACACTCTGCAAGCGGCCCCGAAGGTAAGAGTCAAACCAAGATATAGTAGAAGAGGAGAAATTTTTAGACCTCAGTGTACCAAGTAGTATATCAAAGTCAACAGAGTTGAAAGCACTACCGAAGTCGAGTAAAACTAAGAGGGTTAATTCTTTCCGCTCCATCGCCCAGCGGATGTCATCTGTTACTTTAACAAGAGCAGTAACAGTGCTATGCCCAGTTCGAAATCCCGATTGGTAGGGACTCAGGAAGTTTGTAGATGTTAAGAAAATAGAAAGCTGACGATGGACAATATGCTCAAGAACTTTGGAGAGGAATGGGAGAATCGAAATTGGTCGGTAATCAGACAAAGAGCACGGACTAGATATTTTAGGCAAAGGAACAACGTAAGCTGACTTCCAGGCATCAGGAAAGGAGCCAGAGGATAGTGAAAAATTGAAAATATGAGTGATGACAGGAAGTATGATAGGGAGAATAGGTAGGATCATCCTTGAGCAAATTCCGTCATTGCCAGAAGCTGATGAAGAAATAGACATAATAGATCTCTTAACGTCGGTTTTGGACACCGAACTAAACTGAAAGGGAGAAGTCTGTGGCACAGGCTCCCCTAAAAATCTTTGTAAGGTGTCATGTTTCACATTAGCATCCAAGGAGATAGGTGACCGTGAAAAGTGTTTGTTGAGTGCGTTGACGTCGACATCCTTGCAGTTTGAAACTGGAGATTTGCCTATGCCAACAGACCTTAGAAATCTCCAGGCATCTGCAAAACTCTGACCGCTAAGAGAATCAAAGAAGTGGCGTCTCCTCGCATCTCTACACATTCGACTGCAGCGATTCCGTAGCGACTTAAATGTGACCAGATTTTGCTCCGAAGGGCAGTTCCTGTATCGCCTTTTGGCTTTATCTCTACGCGCCATAAGAGTTTTTATAGTTTTATTTAGCCAAGGAGCCGGATAGTGTTTAATGTGGACACGTTTGACGGGGGCATGCCGGTCGAACAACTCAGTAACCCTAGAATTGAAAATCTTAACTATGTCGTTAATATTAGTGGAGTTGAACACCCACGACCAGTCGATAGAGTCAGCATCCCTCTGTAATGCCTCCAGGTTCATACCCCTGAAATTGCGAAGGAAACAGACTTGCGGCTTACGCTTAGGAGGGCGAACGCGATAAGAAAGATAAAGTAAATCATGATAGGAGAAACAAGCGTTTAATTGGCCATGTGTGCAGACATCGTTAAGAGAGGAAACTATAATTAGATCAAGTAATGAAGGATTGCAATCAGGGGCATGGTGGGTAGAAGAAAGAGGCAAGGCATGTAGATTATAGGCCGACAACAGAGATAGCAATTTGCGAGAGCGGGAATCATCTTTTAACAGGCAGGTGTTGAAGTCACCCATTATGACTACGTGACTATAGGATGGGGTGAAATTATGTAGAAGGTTATCAAAGGAGTTGAAGTAATCGATATGTAAGTTAGGACTGTAGAAAACACCGAGCAAAAGTTTTGTATGAAGTAGAGAAATTTCTAGAAAAAGGTGTTCAGCTGATTCGGTGTAAGCAGAAGGAGATTCACTAACAACCTTAAAGGGGATGTTAGCACGCAGGTAGATTCCTACTCCGCCACAGCGTATTCCTGTCCTATCGTTACGTATTAAGACGTATCCTGGGAGTGAGCATTGAGTTGACAGTATATTTGGCTTTAAAAAAGTTTCAGAAATCAGGATAGCATCAAGAGAGGAGTTGCTAAAGGACGCCAGAAGGTCGGAGTAATGGCCGTTAACACTCTGAGCATTAATATGCACTAGGTTGAGATTTTTAGGATAGTTAGAAGTGAAAGAGGAGAGATGATCGTGCAGGGTAAGAGAAGCAGGACAATCATGAACCGCACTATGGGAACTATCAGAGACAGAAGAACAAGAGAAAAAACTGCAATTTAAGTCACAGAGGTCATCCGTATTCTGCATTGTCCAGAAAATAAATGAATAAATATAGGTATTAATAAATATATTTTTCTTTGATAATAAAAAAAAAAAAAAAATAACAATAATTAAAATTGTTTTAAGAGGGTTCAAAATGTCTTATATCCCACCACCTCGCTAGTATAGTGGCAGAAATTTAGACAAAACAAACGTCACCTGTGAAAGTGAATATACAAAAAAAAACAGGCAGACAATTTATTTAGTCCCACAATATTTGCTTAGATCTTTTGAACTCCTCAGCGGGTTTTATGGCTTTTTAAGAAATAAATAATGATTCAATATGATAGTTTATTACGTATATAATATACACACACAGAAAAGTAGAGCTGAAACTTTAAAGAAGTAGCATGGCAAATATTACGTTTACTATAAAACTAATTCACGGTCAAATCAGAGAAATACAAGATTTTGACTCATTAGAGCAGACGGCTGCTACATAGGCTCATTTTATAGTATCACCCATAGATTAAGAATTTTTCGCCGTACATTCTAAATCTATGGTATTACCACAAAACAACTCGCGCACAAATCAGTACTTATCTATAGCTAGTATGAAAATCTCTGACCTCGTGTCTGTGAACTCTGTGAACGGTGTCTATGTGTGTGTAGCCTCAGCGAATTTATTATGTAGGTTTCCATCTGTACTATCTAATTTGTGGTATTACCAAAGATGTAGGCAGGTCCCAATTGACGTCACAATACACTTCGCCTGCGCCTTCCCCATCCAGTTCCTTGAACCCTTTTCCAGATCGCGTCGGTTCATCTCAACAACTTATTTTTCCACTTTACAGCTTCACAGTTTTACAGTTACGTCATAAATACAGAAATCTTCAACAACATTTTGGTACTAAGAGTAGGCATAATGTTATTAACCCAGTAATGCCCGAATTATTTTTTTTGAGATTTTGGTAAATCTAGACATTAAATATGATTTAATGAGGTATTTCTAGACATAAATCATAAATTTTATTTTTATAAATAATTTGGAAGTTTAAAAAAAATCACGGTCGTGTCCAAATGGACACACTAAGCACTTGCAATAGCTGAAAAGACAAGAACATAAGCAGATTTTTTTTGGTAATTGGTAACCTAAATTTATTGCTATTTGTTTAAAAACATAAACGAGACATTTTTAAATAATAATATAAAAGTTTATTATTATATTTAGTAGGTACAGTACAATCAACACCTAAGGTCATCGAACTTATTGTTTTGCATTTGAGTCCGTACATCTTTTTTACGTAATTTTCCGTACATAATGATATATCTTATCAAACCTACCGTATAGTTTGAAGGTAGATGATCTACCTGCACCTTTGGCACCTACTCCAAAAGTTTTTTAGGTAAGATATCAATACTCTTGCTCTACGAAGCTCCATCTGTGGCATCTTATTTTGAAAATCACAAGCATTATTATTACAAGCCTCCAGCTTCCATACAAATAGGGATGATAACCACTTACTCTCTAATATATTTATCTACATATTAAATAAATAAATAAATAAATATAAGTACCTATAAGTATGTATTTGTCCACTAGTCTTTAGAGGAGTCTAATAAATGTAATGTAGTAGTAGACAATCCTATCTTTTCCTATATATTTTTGGATTCTTCTGAAGAGTAAGGCTTGTGGATAAAGGACGGTGGTGGTGCCACATGCATGTGATGGTACTTTTGGGATTATTGTTTTATTATGTATAGCTGTTGTACACCCAAAAGGTTTGACAAAAAACATTTTCTAATGGCTAAATCATGATAACCTCTCGACTTTTTCCTCATTTGGTTTACTGTCAACCGCCGATATCACTGTAGACGACACTACCACCACCACCTTTTTACTCTTCTCACATCTGACGCTTGACTTATGGTGTCTCTACCTAGAAACTAATCAAAATCGAACAATCTAAAAGTAAAACGAAACATATTGTAATGCTATGGCTAAAGCTTAGCGTGTCCATATGGACACATGAAGTTCAGTGCTATATATTACATAGGAAATCACATTCTGGCAGTATTTTATGCTTTTATATAAATAAATACACACTATCGCAATAAATTTGTGCTATAATAACATGAATATAATTTATAGTTTAAAAATAATAACTACTTACTCTCATCTCGGGTCTATTTTTTCTGCGTACTGGTTAAAGGCGGCAAATAAATGAATATATTTGGAAAACTAAAATTATTGTAACAGTGATGTTAACACTGTATTAAAATTTGACATTTGAATGCAGAGTTAGACTAATAAAATATTACAAAAGTCAAAAAATACTACCATAACAACTCTTTTATTTAACCACGATTTGTGTGTCCATATGGACACGCTAGGCATTACTGGGTTAATTCATATATCTCCAGTTGTCAAGCGAGACAAACGGGGCGGTGCGTTCGTAAATCCTATAATGTTGGTAACAGGTGTTCTGTTCGACAGTGATGAAGGATTATACCGAATGAACCTGGTTAAAAGATATGGCTGGCTGTAATAAATGGGTCAAAAGACATTGTGGAACAACAAAAAGTTGAGTTTAATTTGTTGAATAAATAAAAACAGGACTGCGTTGAAACTCAACGAAAGTTTGATGATTTTTTACGATATTATTATAATGAAGATAATATTAAATTTTGAAACTGAAATTTACACGTGTGTATTTGTTTTATACGTTGATCTGAAAATGAATGATAAAAAGAATAATGAATCAAAAGAGAAAACGAAAAATATGATACTCACTGAAGCTTTCATTTTGGTTCACAGTTTGACATTATTTTCACGATTTTACGTCCGTCAATTAAATTCGATTACAAAAATTCACATACTATTTCAACGCGTTATTTTCCTTTTTCATACAAAGTACCTACTACCATAAAATCCCTGTCTTTCCCACCACAGCTAAAATCTAACCTGATTACACAGTTCATAAGTTACAGGGTTGCATAAACAAACGAAATGTCGGCGTGTAGGCTTATCCAGGAATATACGCAACTATAAATGTTATTTGTTTGAATTTCGCTTTGGCTGTCCGCCACTAGCCATGAGGCCATGAAAATAGCGGTGGTATACCTAAGGGCGCCTTCAAATTAGAGGCGTGAAGAAGCGCTAAAGTGGTGCCACGCGCCACCACTAGTTTTCATACAATTTTTAGAAGCGCAGTTGCAGGGCCACTGTCGTGCCACACGCGCGGCATTTCTGTTTAGGGAAGGGACATCAGTAATTAATATGCTCTGATTTTAAATTTTTGTTTTTATAATTTTGACTAAAAAATCTTAAAATAATATTATTTCTGCAATAATAAGTCATAGCCCTCGTCCTCTAGGCCCCTGTCCAGTACAACCCTATTTCAAAGTCAGTCTTGCTCTACAAAAAAGGGTTTTTGGTAATATTCACTATTATTAATTAAACAAGGTAAAGATAAGAACGCTTTATAATATGATTTTTTTTCTTTTTAATAAAATTAACAAGAGTAATGCTTCTTCGTAGGAATCCATTTTGTAACAAACGTAACTAACGAACATCACTAGAATCTACTGAAGCACCACTGACGCTTGGTATACTGCGCCAAAACGCGCCACCCTAGTGTTTTTTTTTAGCGGCGCGACTGAAGCACTTCTTCAAGCTTCTAATTTGACGGCGCCCTAAAGGCAATATAGATAAACCATCTACTAATGATGAAGTAATAACTGAAGAATTCGGTGGAATTTGGTGTTTGTATTATGCACTGGAATGTATTTGTATCATCTGTAAATGTTTGTTTCGAAGAATTAGTTTTTTTATCATATGTATTAATTTTTTTCTTCTTTTTCTGGAAAATACATGATATTTTCTATTAAAAGGAGAAAAAATAATACATTCTTGTTAATTAACTATGATTCCCTGTTTTTGTGGCCACATGTTTGAAATAGCTGTGAAAACTTTGATAGCATTTGAGCCTTTGTAAGTATTTTCAGAACAAAACTACGAGTAAGCCGTTTGTTTTAGGCTTATTTGTCGCCATGAATGCTTTCACTTGTCATTACATCACAAAGTGGAAACTCCATACCAATGATTTGTTTTCAATTTTGTCACCTACACATACTATTATATTATCTTTGATTACATAAAAAATTCAGCGAAATATTTTCTGAAGCTTGGAATTTTACACTAGGTAGATGCATATAAATTTGAAGAAAATCATCAATCTGCCATGATATTTTATATGATACTATGTGACGTCACGTGGTTTCTCCCGCGTAGTTCTCGTTCCCGTAGATATATAGGAATAAAATATAAAAGCTTCAAAGGTTTATCAATACATACATACATACATAATATGGTCACGCCTTTATCCCCGAAGGGGTAGGCAGAGGCATATAATATGCCCACATTTCACCTTTGTATAATTTGTCCCACGTAATAGGTGGTGAGCCGTATTGCCGTGTTTAAATGGACAGGCGCAGGTTGTGACTGCCTGCTGTTGAAATAAAGCCTTCAACTTAGCTTAACGACTGCCATTTTACTGGCAACCGGGACCAACGGCTTAACGTGCCTTCCGAAGCACGGAAACGCTCTAATAAATGTCACAAAGTGATCACATGGATGGTCACCCATCCATGGACCGGCCATAGTGAAAGTTGCTTACTGCAGTGATCGTTTACAGAACACTGAGTCCGCGGGGCCACGACCGCTTCCAAGTTTGCACGAGGTTTATCAATCATCAATCAATATTATTCAATCAATCAGGGCTAGGATTGCGGCTATAAACTGTTGAATTTTTAGGACTTATGGTTCAGCGACTAATTACTGGCAACCAGGATCAACAGCTTTCCTTCCGAAGTAAGGAAACTCTCTTATATGGCTTTGAGTAATTATTACTACGTAATAGTATTAGTTCAAAACCGGCGTTGATATCTGCGCCACAGTTTATTACTATTGCGGATATCATCGTTCAATTTGTACCATGTTTAACCTGTATATTATTTGAAATAAAGTATAAAGTATAAAATGTTTTAAGGAAATGCTACAGATTTATACTTAAAAAAGTGTTGGGTTACAGAACACTGAGCTTTCTGTATATTTATTTACTAGCTGTTGCCCACGACTTAAATTATGTTATAATGCCTATTTGATTGCTCTCTGCTTAGTCCTTAGGATATGTAGCGGGATAATATATAGCCTATTTGAAGACCCTTACCCTAGTTAATATTTGTGCAAAATTTCAATCAAATCTATTGAGTATTTTTTGAGATCCTTTCAAGACAGAGCAAAGCAAACAGACAAACTGACCATTTTTTGTAATTGAAGTAAAACTTCTTTACGCGCGAGTAGGGAGTAACTCAGATATTTTTTTTGACGGAAGTAACGCTATTTGAATTTTGAATAGCGGAACCGTAGTTTCCGCTATTCAAAATTCGAATGAATGATATAAATATAACATTTGATGCCGTCAATGGCAAAGAAGTTTTACCTCAATCGCGCGTAAAGGTAAAGGCTGAGGCCGCACTTGCGGTTGCAACATGTCAAACCATTGACTTGTTTTTCCAATGTACAGTTTTGACTTTTATATCATTTTATTATAATATTATGTATAGCCTTTATTGCAAAAACATTACATTTTATTCTATATTTACTTTTCTTAATTTAAGTTCTACAAACACCAAAACCTTACAGCTTGATTTTATGTCGGCAATAATTTTTCTACGTAAACTTTACGACCCCTCCGTTCGTGAGAGTTTCGCCGACACGGCACACTGACACACTTACCTGGATGTGATGTCCGTAAAAATATGTAATGCTGACTACAACCTATTTCATTGGATTACATAATGTTACGGAGACATAAAGTAAATCTTTAAGTAGGTTTACACTTTGTGCCATTTGTATTTTTACGCCAGAAAGTATTGTGTATTAATGAAGGCCTTCTAATCATTGTTTTCATTAGCTTAACTATGAAAATGCAAATTTAAAATTTATAATGTGATAGCATTAATAATAATTATATTAAAAACTGTATTATTAATTAATATTTAATTGTATTAGTTAATGGCAGTTTCTTATGCGAAGACACGTCGGCGGCGACCAGTCGCCGACTGCGGAACTCGGGTGGGAGAGTTCTCTCCCGTTCCCGCCCCGCCGCCTCTTTCACGAGCATGACCTGCTCGCAAAAAGAGGCGGCGCAGTCCCACTTACTCCCGCTGGAGATCATGGCTCGCATCATGCATCATGGTCTCGAGCGAGAGAATGTCCACGTCCAGACCCACCAAGAGGACCTGGCGCTGTTACGCCCACGCAGTGCACTCCGCCAGCGTTTGAAGCGCTGTATCATCGCTGCGGTCCTCGCAGTGCTGACACTCAGCCGTGGTTTTACAGTGTTTTCACCACCGATACTTACCGAAGCTACCGTGCCCGGTAAGTATCAGTGACAACCGGTAGGAGAGAGCACCGTGTCCTCTCCAACCACTCGTCCATGACCGGTCTGACGGCCGCTATTGTGGCGAATCCCCCGTTGGTTGCTCAAGTCGCACCTTCCATGTCTCCACGGTTTCCTGGTGGAGCAGGGACAGCTGGGCCTCGATTTCCGGAGACTCAGGCCCTTGGCCCCGCTGGCCCTTGGCCCCGCTCCAGCGCCTCCTTGCGTCATCTGAACAGTGACGCACGGGCTCTCGCTTCCAGGTCCCATGGAGGGGTCCCGGTTAGGAGATATGCCGCCTCACCTGAGATCGTGCGGTATCCTCTTATCACCCTGAGAGCCATCGCTCTCTGTGGGCTCAGCAATCTAGCCACATTGCTACCCGTCAGGGTGCTGACCGTCAGGGTAGTCTTTTCTAATAATTACTATGTCTACGCTCAATAGCGTAGACTTGATTATTTTGCAGTTATTTTATCCAAAATTTCTTCAATTTCAATATTAATCTCTTAAAAATGTCTTCGTTTAAGGCACTCGACAGTTTTATTATAAGTACTTAAGATATTCCGACCGTGAAAAGCTATTCTTCAAATACAATTTTATTGAAATATGTAGGTAGCAGAACACGCTTAGAACATCACTGACGACGCATACGAGAAATAACTCGCATCGTTTACTCCCAATCTCATATATATGGAGTAACTGAAGTATAAAATCGTTTCGTATGAGATTTACGTTACATGGTCACCTTGAATTTTGAGGGCAATTGAGATGCACGAATCTGGGTTCTTATAGCTAATATTAGATTATGTTATGGCGTTCCAGTTCATATTCATATAAGAGGTAGGTTGTAGATGGTACATACTGAGCGTTAACAACAACCTCTTTTATAACGTGAGTTTTTTATACTAGATGATACTCGCGGCTTCGCTCGCGTGTAATTCGGTACCCGTTCCCGCTTCCCGTGGGAAATTCGAAAGTAGAAGTAGCCTACGTATTATTCCAGACTATAGTCTATATCTGTACCAAATTTTAGCAATCCGTTCAGCTTTGAGTAACAAACATACACACATCTTAAGAAACTTCGACATTTATGCCTTTGTAGTAAGGTGAAATATGCATCCGCCTCAAAAATATTGTTACCACCATGTTTGTACCATATTTCATGCAAATAAAGAATCTAATCTAATCTAATCTAATTTATAATATTAGTAGGATAGTAGAACTACTAAGGTGTTACTTAGCTTATGACTCATTGGCCGATAGTGGTTATCGAAGCTTATAAACGTTTACAAGACCAGAGCAGTTACATACACTTACGCTGTCGACCCTATAGTCTTGAAACAGACAGACAAGGCTGTGGTTACCTACGGTGGACATATTGTAAGCTGCCCTAAAAACGACCAGGAACAACCGCTTGAGAAACCTTTCGAAGCATGGTAATGGTCGTAAATTAAAAACACCACAAACAGTCATTCATGTTAGGACCTGCCATACATACAATTGCGTACATACAATC
Organism: Miltochrista miniata; assembly: GCA_933228765.1. NCBI lineage: Eukaryota > Metazoa > Arthropoda > Insecta > Lepidoptera > Erebidae > Miltochrista > Miltochrista miniata. The sequence continues at coordinate 8,769,907 of OW121773.1, read as the reverse complement.
GCATTGTACCTTGCCGCATTAATTTGTGTGTTATCTACAGATGTACTAATCGAATGGTTATAATCGTTTTTTTATACTACTGAGGTAACAGACAAGCTTACGGCCCACCTAATGGTTACCGCAGTCAATGGAAGTTTAACAACACACGCGCTGCCGACCCTAGTGCTGGTTGTGACGACCTGCTGTTGAAAAATTTCAAGCCGCCCATAAGACCTTGAACCTGGCTTAACGATAGTCATATTATTGACAACCGGGACCAATGGCTTAACGTGCCTTCCGAAGCACGGAAACGCACGGAAATAAATATTACATAGTGGTCACCTGGTGGTCACCCATCTAAAGTTGAATACTACAGTAATCGTTTACAGAACACTGAGTCCGCGGGGCCACGAGCGCTTCTATTATTCGAATATTATTTTATCGACCACTATTACTATCGAACTAAAATAGTCGAATGTTAAAATTGTTTGATGAAATGATATTCAATTATATGACATTCGATTTGGAGGATTTTATATAACACTCCTTTTCTATGTGTTAAAAGTAAAATAGTTTTTAAAGAAAGTGAAAATGTTCTTGACTAATTTCATCCTTATTGAGAAGGGCGCAACCTACACCCTGTACTAATACACCCTAGAAATATTACTATCCCAAAAACTAATCTACTCCCAAGCGCATTATACAGTTTCAACCTAAACTAAGAAAAATTGTCCCAAAAAGGACATAGGTAAGTATTTGTTTTGTTAAAAGATAAATAACAAACATTAACAAACTAAAATTCCTAGTCAGCACTATAAATTCAAGTATCAAATACATAAATTCTTTTCAAGAACCATTTCGCCCACAGAATCGGCACAAACGGCTATTCGGATACAAATTGAAAAATATTGAGGGTAGGTACTATCAGCTTGATTTAAAATCGGTACTTGGTACTCTGACTGTTACCGTTTTGATGGCGAAACGAGTTGCGGCGTAAAAATAGATGGACAACTGGTATAGTAGGTACAATACATGGATAGCCCCTACCACAGATTAATTTTTAAGCTTATGAATTCTGTTGGAAACGAAGAGCTTGTGGCCCCGCGGACTCAGTGTTGTGTAAACGATTACTGCAGTAAGCAACTTACACTATGACCGGCCCTTGAATGGGTGACTACCACGTGACCACTTTGTGATATTTCTTTGCGAACATTTCCGTGCTTCCAAGGGCACGCACGCCGTTGGTCCCGTATGCCAGTAAAATGGTACTCGTTGAGCGAAGTTAAAACCCTTATTCTTGATGGCCTTATTATTGAAGGCCTTATTCTTATAGGCCTTATTCTTAGCTCTGTTGTTTTATTACCATACTAGCTGATGCCCGCAGCTTCGCCTGCGTGAAATTTAGTTCCTACACTGTCTCTAACCTATCTCTTTAGGTACCAAATTTCAGCCAGATCTGTTCAGCCGTTACAGCGTGAAAGAGTAACAAACATTCACACTCACAAATATTCGCATATTTATAATAGTTGTTCTGATTAACAAATTCATAAAACATATTACATGAGTTATGTAAATTTATTTATTAAATACATTTCTTAAATCATTGGCTAGACTACTACTTGACTCAAATTCTCTTCTAAGCAATTGACATCGTAACTTAGTTCCTTCTTCAGGTAGTCCCAGTCATACTGTAAGCCTACAACGTATGGGAAAACCGAACTACGATAGACTTTGTCCTCATAATACAGATGGTCCAACCAAGACCTGTTAACTTAATAACCATGTAAATTTCATCTGCTAGGTGTTCATGTTCATTTTAATGGCTCTTTTTACTTGTCAAATGTGATCTTCGTAGAGGCCATTACCGTATTTTACAAAGACTTGGTGAGTCTGCGTCCTGCACCGAATGCAGCCAGAACTATAGAATAAAGTTCATACCTTCCATGACCAGTCGCTTAGGGCTGCTGACATCTTTCATTCTAATGCACAGTGGACACTACCTGAAGCGTGGTCTTTCATTATTCCTGGCTAGCCATCTTCGAATTTTCTTCTTCTTTCACAAATTTATATACAAAATTTTAAAAAATTAACAACAATATTTACGATAGTAGGTACTTTCAAGCAAAATCATGAATATGACAATGTCATTCGGATTGAACATCCACAAATGTGTCAAAATAAAAAGTAATTTAAATCAAAAATAAGAGTATTTAAGGAGTATTGATATCAACTCCGGAGAAAATCAGCTCCAAAATAATTTACATTCCCTTTTTAGGTCGATAAAGTATAAATTTCAATAAAATAAGGAACACGTCTTCCATCAGTTATGCTAATAATGCTATATGCCAAATTTTAAGCAGATCGGACCAAGGAATCGCGTTGTCCCATACAAACTTGAACCTCCTTTTTTATACCTTTGGAGGTGGAATTTGCAAAAATGGTAAAATTACTTATTTCAAATTGTAATAAACAACGCTCATGCTGAATTTCATCATCGTACCATTAACCGTTTAAGCAATAATTGATAATAACTTAATACAACTTAAGTTCGTTTTTTATTTTATTATAAGTATACTTTTCCGGGATAAAAAGTACCCAGTGTGGTGCCCAGAATATTAAAGAATAATTATACCAAGTTTCATCGTAATCGAACCGGTAGTTTTTGCGTGATGCCTGAACAAACAGACAGACAGACAGACAGACAGACAGACAGACAGACAGACAGACAGACAAAAATTTTTTAAATTACATTTTTGGGTTCGGTGTCGGTCTAGTAACACCCCCTGCTATTTATTTTTTTTATATTTTCAATGTACAGAATTTTCACTTCTACAGATTTATTATAAGTATAGATGGGTGGTTTTGAAGCTAATCTAAAACAAATAGTAGCGTCTGCAGCATCTATCTCGTTACGCTTGTAACGTTTTTCTATTTTGAACAACGTAAACAGAGCTCAGGCCTGACGCCGCGCCGCTTCAACGAAGACTGTCACATATAATAAACATAGGACATATTTTAAAGTAAATATCGTATCTGAAATAACTAAGAATGAATTTTACAAAATATTTCACAAATTAATACAGTGTGCATTAAAGGTATTTTACGTCATATATTATAGGTTCCTACGTTTTGGATGCTGGGCAAATTATTGTGCCGTAACTACTAATTTTGAATGAAAATTTAATTTTATTAACTTTTATTTCTCGTGAACTTCTGAAGTTTATTATGAGTAATGCTGGTCCACTCAATTTCATTACATAATAACCTCACCATAATCAATAAATAGAGTTAGCAACACACAAAATATTTGTGAACGTCCTATTCAGTGAGCACTTGGGTAGTCGAGAAAACTTTACGTGAAGGTGAGGTTCCATTAACCTTAAACTACCGACCTATACGTCTCACAGACGGGGTCGATTATATTTTTATTATATTTTTTTCAACAAACGTCGCGTGGTGCTATCCCTCCTTCTACCTTCCTCACTCGCAATCTCCGAGTAAGTAACGGCCGTACGGCCAGCAAGTGCGCAAGAGGTTAGTAAAATGACCAGTTGTCAGTAAAATGACAATCGTTAAACCAAGTTGAAGGCATTATGGGCGGCTTGAAAAATTTTAGGTGTGGGTCGCTGCGACCTGCGGCTGTCCGTTTTAACACGGCAATAGGCTCACCACCTATTACGTGGGACATAAAACTATAAGGTGAGGCTACACTATGCCTATGCCTACCCCTTCGGGGATAAAGGCGTGATTATATGTATGTTTGTAGCAAACCAATGTGTCTTACTTGCTGTAGTTAAGTATACAGTGTCTGCAAAGTACAACAGTAAATGTACCAAATATATGGGTTGTCAATTTTTTTTTATTGAATTAAGAGTTAGTAGTTTTGTTAAATTTTGATTCTCACATAATCAAGAAAATTATTTTTTAAGTTCATTTGTTGATTTTTTCATAAGTTTAGAAAAAAATGAGACTGAAGTAAGTTCCTAATATGTAACAAGTAATTAATGTGTTATTATAGGAATTGATTTTTCTGAAAATAATGGTAGTAATCTTTTTAAATTTCGTATTTAGTTTCCTGAGTTATTATTTAATGTTATAGTATAAAATTTATGAACAGACAAGCTTTATATACTTTTTATATAGGTTTAAACTTTATACGTCTGTGAGACGTCACGTCGGCATTATTGACAGGTTTATACCAGGTCGTCAGTCAAAGGCTAAAAGCATTTCAAAGAAATGGTAATTTGCAAATATTTGTCATAATCCCGACTCTTTGAACTCGAGACGGAGACAATCAAAAATAAATACATACATTAAAGTTACGCAAATAAATGTCATAAAGTGGTCAAGTAGTGGTCACCCACCCAAAGCGACAGTTGTTTGTTGCAGTAATCGTTTACGGAGTACCGAGTCCTCGGGGCCACGAGCGCTTCCAGTCTAAAATAAAACACTTAAAACGGAAAGTCTGAAGCCATTGGCGCAGAGAAGAACTATTTTGCATCTTAGGCTGATTTCTACCGTATCTATCACGGTGAGTGTTCTGAAGAACTCTTCAACCTAATCCCACCCTCTCCTTTCCGATCCCGAACAACGCGTGCTGGACAGAGGTGCCACTCTCACACAGTGGAGAGAATCTTTGCTAGAACTGAACAATTCAAAAGATCGTTTCTCCGTCGAACCATCAAAATCTGGAACTACCTCCCAGCGCACGTGTTTCCCTCCTCTTACAATCCTGGGTTCTTCAAGCGGAGCGTGAAGAGGCACATCATAGGGCCGCCAAGTTGAGGGCCGATTTCTATAGTCTTACAGACTGGGACGGTGTCACCTAATCGCTAGATGTCGCTGTGGCTTTCCATCAGGCGGCGGCGGCTTCTTTTAGGCGAGCTTTATACACGGTGTTTCTTTTAGGGTGTCAAGCCGCCACTAGCTGGTAGCAGGGTTCCATACCTATCGATTTAACCCCCATGTATGTTCTACGATTTTTGTAGTTTTCGAGATATAATGTTCTGCATAATTCCCTATTTTATTATTATCGATTAAATTTTTACATCTTGTATCAAAGTTAGGAAGAAGATTATTTTGTCCATAATACTGCAATCAATAGGCATTATAATAATAAAAAAATATCCAAGAAAAGTCGAACCAAAAAGAAGTTGTAATTATTTAAAGCCGCGTGGAAAAATAACGAAAAAAAATTATATCGTGAAAACTACAAAAAATCGTAGAACATACATGGGGGTTAAATCGATAGGTATGGAACCCTGCTACCAGCTAGTGGCGGATTGACACCCTAAAAGAAACACCCAGTATAAAAAAAAACAAATCGATGGCAATAAATTTCCCGCCACGAAAATGTCAGTGAATTATAAAATAATCTAATTGCATTCCTTCATTTTCTATACAAATATTATAAAGCTGAAGGGTTTGTTTGTTGGTTTGTTTGTATGCATCGAATAGGCTCCTCAACTACTGAACCAATTTGAAAAATTCTTTCACTATTGGGAAACTACACTATCTCCAAACCACATAGGTTATATTTTATACCCGTATTCCCACGGGAACGGGAACTACGTAGGTGAAATCGCGTGGCGTCCGCTCGTTCAATATAACTTGGAAGATTTAGAGTACAATTTTTATTGCTCAAGCGGTCCATAAACGCACAAGTCATAAAGATTTGATGCGATCATAAAACGACATGAACTTTATCTTGATGTTCAGTAAAAATGCTTTTTATTTGACCCCGAAGTGTGGAGTAATCTATTATGTTATTATGAAATTGTAGCTGCTTAAATTACTGTAAAAGGCTCAATAAAAATGAAAAAACGTCAACGGCTTGTATTTCAACGTTTAAACTTTTGCAATGTTGATACTCCCGACATTTAATGTTGCTACAGTGATCGTTTACAGAACGGTGAGTCCACGGGACCACGTGCGATATCAAATATTATGAAAAATTAAAACATCAAACCACTGATTATTATATAGAACAAAAGACAGGTGAAGCGTAACGAACAAGAAAAAGAGGCAAAAAAAGCAAGGTAATAAATTCAAAATGAGTACTGTGCTAAACACTGTTCTTACGTAACAAGTGATTTATCGTGATATTGCCTGCCATTGTATTCACTTCTAGAGAGTCTACATTTGAGGAGTTCACTCCCCCCCCCCCCCTGTAGAAGCGGGAGCGCACCCGAAACCCCCCAAAGACCCGGGATAGCACCCGAACCACCCCCCTAGACGAAGCCGCAGTGGTAGCCGTAGGTCTGTTGGGAGTACTTGGGAGTCCTGGTCCTTCCGAGGGCTTACCCGGGGCTCCCAACCATTGGCTGTTGGGCGTTACGTGAGGTTTTTTAGTCGATATGAGTCCGGCATAGCATTCATGATGGATTTTCACTCCCGTTAAAAAAAAAGAGAGTACATTTACAATACTCACTAGAGGCTTTAGTGGTAGCCAAGGTCTGTTGGTAGTCCTAGGGTCATTATGCTGAGGGCTTACCCGGGGCTCTCAACCGTAGGCATTGCATAGCATCCTCGTTAAAAAAAGGTAGTACTCACTTTTGGATTTGGTATTTGCTTTCTTGACCACACTTTCTGGTTCGGTAACCGGCATCGGCTTTTAGTTCAATAATCTATGCGTCTAAGCAATATGATCGGGGCGAAAAACAATATTTCATACCTATTTATAATATTTTATTAGAAGAGATTGTTGCTTCATAGTTTCCTAAACAATTTTAATAAAATCAGTTTAAGCCTAATAGAACGGTATTAAACCCTGAATATTATCGGAATCTATAGATTAATGTTTTGAACTTTTTAAGGGCATGAACTTATATCAGCCATGAGTTTTATGATTTAACTAGCTGATGCCCGCAGCTCCGCCCGCGTAAAATTTGTTCTCGTTCCCATATTTTATCCCCTTGGGGGTAGAATTTATCAAAATCCTTTCTTAGCGGATGTTTACGTCACAACATCTACCTGCATGCCAAATTTCAGCCCGATCCCTCCAGTGGTTTGGGCTGTGCGTTGATAGATCACTATGTCAGTCAGTCAGTCACCTTTGAGCTATATATATTTAGATAATCAAAAGCATTATGAATTTTTCAAATATGTACCTACTAGTTTTATTTCTTTACTATTCATTCTGTTACAATAAATTCTTACTAATCCGAGGTCTTCAAGCAGAGCATAAAGAGGCACATCATAGGGCCGCCACCTTTAGGATCTCCGTCAGAAGTTGTATAAGGACTGTGAGAGTGGTCCCCAATCGCTAGACGTCACCATTACTTTCCATCAGGCTTGTGACGTCAATTGGCAAGCTTGATAGGTTTTAAAAAAAAAAATAATGAACAAGTTTATAAGTATAGATGTGTCTCACTTTTTCAAGCTCTAACGGCAAACTATACGTACCATGTGGATTGGATTACCACGTGTTCCAAGAATATATCTAAGCGCACGGCAGTGCGCAGGCCAAGTTCCAGCAACAGGTCGAGCGCATGCCGTACTCTATTTACACGAACCGCTTCGACCCACTTTTGACCCCCCTGTAGCTCAGTGCCTATTGCAAGTACAGAAATAAAATTGTACGTACGTAATCATATACTAGTACTAAGGCAGTGTACCAAATTTCATAGATGTAGCTTTAGTAGATCCTGAAATATGACCCTGCGAATATAGCTAATTTTGGCACTGACTGACTCACTCACTGACCGGTCATCAAAACCTCTAGGCCACTTCCAATTGTCCTAGCGTTATGAAATTTGGCACACTGATTGAGTGTTATATGTAGATTAACGAAAAATTAAGAAATTTAAGAAATCGGTCAAGCGTGAGTAGGAAAAGGGTTACAAAGTTTGTATGGGACCACTGGATTCCTTGGTCGGATCTTCTTCAAATTTTGCATAAATCATCTCTAACATAATTGAAGGAATATGTGTTTCGTATTTTATTGAAATTCATTCCAGAACATGGCTAAAAGGGGGTAACAATTGTTTTCTTCGGGGGGTTTTGATTCGAATTTGTATCAATACTTCTTAGTGATGAGAGGACTCTTTTGATTTAATTTACTTTTTATTTTCACACACGTCATGTTTAAAAACTCAATCAGATTTGAAAAAGATGTTGTCAATGTTTTGATTAATGTCAATCAAATGCTCTATACATACAAATTATGGAAAAGTCAATACTGCACATTGAATATTGATATTCATATTTGTGAAATATTTGGATCAAATCCGTCCAGTAGTTTAGAGATCAGCAAGCATTCTAAAGGATGACTCACGCTAGACCGTGCCGGGTCCGAGCCGAATGTCGGCCGTAGCACGGTCACCGAGCCGGTTGCATTCACGACTGCTCGGGCGAAGCTCGGCGGCACTGTATTCATGCAACGGGCCGTGGCCGAGCCGAGGCGGGACCGACTTGTTACCGAGCGCTTTCCGTAGTTCGGCTGTCACTTAGTTGCCGCTCGGTTTAACGCGTAGATTTAGCGCGAAAAAATCTAAATCTATGGTTTAACGTGAGTTTGTTCACACAAAATATTTATAATGTTGACCTTGCTGCGGCGGGCACTCGGCTCGGACCCGGCACGGCGTAGCGTGAATCATACTTTTTAGGGTTCCGTACCCAAAGGGTAAAGAACGGGACCCTATTCATGAGACTTCGCTGTCCGTCTGTCTGTCTGTCTGTCTGTCTGTCTGTCTGTCCATCAGGAGGCTGTATCTCATGAACGGTGATAGCAAGAGAGTTGAAATTTTGACAGATTATGTGTTTTTGTTGCTGCTGTAACAACAAATACTGAAAACAAAAACATAATAATATTTAAGGGGGGCTTCCATACAACAAACCTGCGCCCGGGTCGGCAGCGCGTGTGTGGCGCCTCTGGTGTTGCAGGCGTCTATAGGCTACGGTTACCAACCTTCCGGTGGTCCGTAAGCTTGTCTGCCACCTGAGTAGTATAAAAAAAAAACAAACAAACGTGTTTTTAGCGACTTTGTCTTATATATTCGGTAATAAGGTATCCTTCACAATTTAAATACGTTAGTTAATTTGAACTTTTCATCAAGATCATTAATTCCCTTTACACCATGCAAATTAAATGAATACTTTAGGAGGTATAGCACAATCAAATGTTGCTCAATGAAATTAATTTCGTGTCGCCATGATTGAACATTATACGGGTCACATACTAACTTATTTTTCGACTTTCATCGTAAATATTTGTTCTTTAAAAAGTGAACAACGCTTTCAGCAGATTACTTTAGGTAGGTGTAATATTTCAAAGATAGCTATTTCATAGGAAATAGTAAACAAATAGTCCATATTTTAGATTTTATCTAGTATAAACAATTTACGTACAGACACACAATTTATGTGGTAGACGTAGATATCGTGTTTATAATGTCATCATTCAAATGTCATCAATATTCTGAAAAAGAAATTAAACATAGAGTTTACAAACTCTTTTTGAAATATATACTGTACCTACCGTGAAGGATCTATACAAGGATAGTTAACACTATAGATCAACGCGACCTGTCTAAAGACGCGCGTTGTAAAACACTATAGAGCAACGCGAACTGTCTAAAAACGCGCGTTGTATAACACTGTAGAGCAACGCGAACTGTCTAATGACGCGCGTTGTATAACACTATAGAGCAACGCGATCTGTCTAAGGCGCGCGTTGCTATGTATTAATAGGTAATGAGGGCAACCAGTAGACGCTTGAAATGTTCACAGAATATCGAGAATTGTATTTCAATAAAAAAAAAATAATTGAAACGAAATGGACCTTTACTGGGACATCCTTTCGAGAGCTTGTCTTGTTGAGAGAGAGGAGTCCGGCATATCATCCATTAAGGATTTCCATCTCGTTAAATAAAAAGAAAAAAGGGGGGCTCCCATGCAACAAATGGGTACGACTTTTTGTTGTTTTTTGGTACGGAACCCTCCGTGCGGGAGTCCGACTCGCACTTGGCCGGTTATATTCTAAACATAAGCTATATTTAATGTTATGACATTGATATACATTTATATATAATCACACTAAAAAGCCTTGGGGGTAAGCAGAAGGCTAATAAACTATTTAAAATGGGGATTAACCTATTGGATTGATTAAACTGAAAATTTTGCACGAATATTGTTAAGAGGTATGTAAGCTTTAAACGTGGACTTCATATTATAACACTTGAGTTGGCTTAATCGAAAATCGATTTTTTATAAAAATATTTATGAATCAGTGATAAAATAAGAATACAATGATGAGGGGGGAGGAGAGGGGGAGGGGGTATAAAATAATGTCATGTATACATAATGCACACTTTAAAGCTTATTAAAGAAAAAATAGGCACGGATTCTTGAAAAAAAGTATTGAAATCCCACCAAAAACATCCCTGTTGAAAAGAAGGCCAAGTTCCTATGGGCTAATTAATCGCCTAAAAAAGGGTTGAAATCCAATACAATGCCAACTTTAGATGTACTTTAAAATCGATCATAATCATCTTTGTCAACAGCATCCACTGGTAAACATTTGCCATTTCCAAGACTCGCCACCACACTCAGACCTCCACCTTTCGAATCCAGCCATTACCCACCACCACATTCACGTCAACGGTCCATACGGCCGAAATTCACTTTACCATACACCCAACTTAAAATGTGGTGTAGTTGTGAAAATACGTAGGCACCTACTTGGTTAAAAATATCTAAAATAATGTTACTTCTAAATTTGAACTTGGCAGGTTAATTTAATTATAAACATAATAAATTTAATTATACAATTAATCAAGTGTTACGTACTGCACGAAACCCTGCCAAGTTCTAATTTAGAAGTATCATTTTTTTAGATATTTTTAACCAAGTAGGTGCCTACGTATTTTCACAACTACACCATATTTTAAGTTGGGTGTATGGTAAAGTGAATTTCGGCCATATGGACCGTTGACGTGAATGTGGTGGTGGGTAATGGCTGGATTCGAAAGGTGGAGGTCTGAGTGTGGTGGCGAGTCTTGGAAATGGCAAATGTTTACCAGTGGATGCTGTTGACAAAGATGATTATGATCGATTTTAAAGTACATCTAAACTTGGCATTGTATTGGGTTTCAACCCTTTTTTAGGCGATTAATTAGCCCATAGGAACTTGGCCTTCTTTTCAACAGGGATGTTTTTGGTGGGATGAAATTCTACCCAGAGTATTAAATAGAAATAAAAATTGTAAATATTTTGAAGACTAAGACGTTTATATGGTCTATTCCCACCTGTTCTGTTGACTAGTTCTGTTAACAGAAATTTAGGACAATACCTATAATAATGATAGGAATTAGGCGAAAATAAAATCATTAATCTGGTCAACCTTCAACTCATAAAATGATAAAATACCTGCTTACATAAAGTAAATACTATCTGTTTGTAAATCCCCGAGACATAAAATATATTACTCCGCTACTCGTAGCATTTTATTAACTTAACTAAGTTATGCTTGACTGTACTCCTTCGCTTGGGTTTGCCATTAAATGTAATAAAAAGAAGTGCCTTCTAAAATCTGTTAAAATTTCATTACGAGCTCGCTGTGAGTCTTGCAAAAATGGTCCGGCTATTCAGTTATTGATTGCCTCTATGGCGCAGTGGTTAGTTTACGATTGACTGCGTCCTTGAAGTCTAGGGTTTGAATCAAGATTGAAAAAAAATCTGTATGATCTTGAAATGGTTGTTTCCGTGTTTGCAAGTAAAATAATAATTTAAATATTTAGAACTAAATAAGCATGTATACCTGTTACTATTAAAAAAACTGTATGATCCTTAAATGATTGTGTACGTATTTCTTTTTATAATATTTATGTATATACTAGCGGTACCCTGCCACGCTTCGCTGTGACTTTTTTATGGTGGTTTTATGTACCTATGAGAAATGAGTAACAAACTAAATGATGGTACATTTAAAAAAAAATGTGTGCGTGTACTATTGTACACACGTAAGAAGTGAAACTTCTTCATGACCTTATTTTTCGAAAGAAATATCATGAAATATAACATAGGAGTTAGTAGTCCATAAGTCCAAAAGTTCTAAAGTTCAAAAGTCCAAAGTCAAAAAGTCAATAAGTCAAACAGTCAAAAAGTCAAAAAGTCAAAAAGTCCAGTAGTCCAATAGTCCAAAAGTCCAATAGTCCAAAACTCCAAAAGTCCAAAGTCCAAAAGTCCAAAACTACAAAGTCTAAAAGTCCAAAAGTCCAAAAGTCCAAAAGTTCAGAAGTCCAAAAGTCCAAAAGCCCAAAAGCCCAAAAGTACAAAAGTCCAAAAGTCCGAAAGTCCAAAGTCCAAAAGTTCAGAACTCCAAAGTCTGAAAGTCTAAAATTCTAAAAGTCCAAAAGTTCAAAACTCCATAACTCCAAAATTCCAAAACTCCAAAACTCCAAAACTCCAAAACTCCAAAACTCCAAAATTCCAAAAGTACAAAACTACATAAGTATAAAAGTTCAAAAGTTCAAAGTCTAAAAGTTCAAAGCTCCAAGAGTCCAAAGTCCAAAACTCCAACACTCTACAACTCCAAAACTCCAAAAGTCCAAAAGCCCAAAAGCCCAAAAGTTCAATAGTCCAAAACTCCAAAGTCTAAAAGTCTAAAATTCTAAAATTCCAAAATTCTAAAACTCCAAAAGTCCAAAAGCCCAAAACTCCATAACTCCAAAACTCCAAAATTCCAAAAGTCTAAAGTCCAAAACTCCAAAATTCCGAATGTCCAAAAAGTTCAAAAATAACATGCACAACATATCTGACCTCTTTATTAGGTAAGTACTCTCTTTTATTATTCTGAATGCAAGGAGGCCGCAATCAAACTTCTCTTAAAAAATATCAATCTGGTAGGTACCTTCTAAATAGGTTGTTTATAAAATTTTGTTCTGAAGCTGGCAGAATATAATTTAAAAAAAACGACCAGCGCCATCTATTGGTAAAATCACTTTTTAAAGCTATTTTATTCTTATTGCTGTTATGATAAAAGTGTATAAAGTAGCCTAAAACCATCTCTGAATCCTATTGTACATCGTGTCCAATTTTAAGCTCAGTCGATTCAGTAAATTTTGAGTTTTTAATAGATACTTAAACGCACACAACATTTTAATATATATAGATTTAAAACTAGATAAGAAGGTATATCCGAGTAACTTTTAAGTCTTGACAACTGATATGGCGTTGTTGCGTCTCCAGATTCTACAGCACAGCACATTGTCGTTACAATAACAAGTGGTCCCAATAAATGATTGCTCCAAGTCTATATTTTAACCTATCTATAAAGTTGAGGTTATTCTATAGTATGTATCACAAAATCAACGGTTAGATTTAAAAAAAATCATACGTACAGGTAGGGACCGTGTGGAATTTATACTGATTTCGAAAGGTGAAACTAGTCACTGCGGTCAGGTTTACGCAACAAATATTGTAAAACAGTAGAAGTGAACACAAAAAATAAAAATCTAAAAAAAATCCTTCCTGAAATTACAAACATAGTTTCCTCAAAACATTCATTGTTACATCACTACTAGATAATACTAGAAAATTCTTTCAAAACTAACAAAGTGCACCGTAGTAAAGTTACCACAATGTAAGGAGCAGTTAAGTTGGCGTGGAGTGTGCGCGAAGTGTGAACTACGATAACGGAACAGACTTGATCTTGTTTTAGGGGTAGTCTACACGAGAAACTACTTAGTCGTTTGTTGTAGGCGATTAACTTCAACGCAAATAAATGTTCATTGAATTTGAGAATATCCCGTGTGGCCACTCCAATTCATCCCAAGGGTGTCGTAACAGGCGACTAAGGGAATACTTTCGCAAAACGATCCAATGCGCCCCTTTTCACACGTACCGGTTGCCAGATAGCCGGTGCCGGGTACCCGGCGGCTGAAGTGTATGGCCATGTACTATAGCTTTTACACGTACTGGCGTGATTTGCCCGGCAACCGCTTGCATTCGACGCCGGTTACCCCTCACTAGCTACCCGGCAACCGGTTCGTGTGAAAAGGCACTAAAGATGAAAACTCGAAATTAAATCCGGTTGTCAGTAAAATGACAATCGTTAAGCCTAAAAAGTTAAAGGCCTTGTTTGCACTACTCCTTTATTCAACGAAAAAAATCTTAGTACTAGTTACATTTGCTTGACCTTTTGACTTTGACATTAAACAACCAAAACTAGTATTCTAAATACTACTAACGCCATCTAGTTAAATTTTGTGTAAACAAACCTTTACATTACAATAGGAATTCAATAGTCTTATTTAGTGCGCGTCAAATACTATCAACGCCATCTAGCCACGGTTGGCGTAAACATTCCGCCCACCAAGAACTTGTTTCTTAATCTATATATAAAAAAGCACAAAACTTAATAAAGCATGCTACAAGACTTACAAGGTAATTCACATTACAACCTATTTACTATATTACTAGTGGGCGTTAATCTTCAATACAAAGCAAACATAAATACCGCCCACCGTGTTATGCTCATCAACTTGAGTTGTAAAATACAAAGTTTTAATCTTCGGAAAAGAATAAAAACATACAATAAGAATCTTAAAAGTGTACAGAATATTTCTAAAGTAGAAAACGTATCTAACATTGATATAAACTTATCAAACATTGACATAAACTTTTCTAACATGGATATAAACTTATCTAACATTGATACAAACTTATCAAACATTGATATAAACTTATCAAACATTGATATAAACTTATCTAACATGGATATAAACTTATCTAACATTGATATAAACTTATCAGACAGACAGACAGCATGACAGAATAATTGACATGACCATGATTAATCTTGTGTCTCTACACCTTGTACCTCATCACAATGATCGTTCCTAGGTAGAAAGCACAATTTATTTACTGCTCGTTTGCATAACCCATTTTGAGTTTTAATTGTAACTACCCTAACAATTTTGTCTAAGCCCGGATGCATCTCAACAATTCTCCCCATGAGCCATTTAGCTGGTGGCAAATTTTGTTCCCTAATAATAACTACATCATCAATTTGGGGTGCTGTTTGCTGAGTAGCCCACTTGTACCGCTTATTTAATGTGACTAAATATTCTACACTCCAACGATGCCAAAAGTCATTTACCATTTTAGTGGTCAATCTCCACCTATCTAATGAACTAACAGTTTGACATTCACCATGTGTGACATTTAGTAGGGGTTCCCCTACCAGAAAGTGACCGGGTGTCAGTGGAAGAGGGTCATTTGGATCATCACTGAATGTTGTTAAAGGGCGCGAATTAACACATGCTTCCACTTGTGCCAACACGGTCGAAAGTTCCTCATATGTGAGAGTACTATCACCAACTACCTTCCGTAAGTGCGTTTTAACCGAGCGTACCCCTGCCTCCCATATACCTCCGAAATTTGGCGATCCTGGAGGTATGAAGTGCCAGTTTGTATTTTCCAAGGTTAGCAGTTGAGAGATTTCATCAGGCAATCTAGATTTGGCACTGTCAAACATTTCACGGAGTTCTCTACTGGCACCAGTGAAGTTTGTGCCGTTATCACTGTACAAATCTTGACAGTGGCCTCTCCTGGCAGTCATGCGTTTGAAGGCTGCAATAAATCCTTTTGCAGTCAGGTCAGAAACAACTTCCAAATGGATTGCATGTGTAACCATACATACAAATAAGGATATATATCCACGATAAGCTTTGGATCCTCGTCCAGGTGAAAAACGTACATTAATGGGTCCCGCATAATCGACTCCACAAAATTTGAAAGGCTTGCTAGGTTTCAGCCTTGATGCAGGAATCTGTCCCATTAGCGGTGCTTTGTTAGCGTGTGCCATTCTCAGGCATGTCACACATTTTCTGTAATATTTCTTAACTAGTTCTCGAGCTCGTAAGATCCAGTAATTGCCTCTGAGGTGATTTAGCATGAGCTGAGGCCCACCATGCATTGTCTTCTTGTGAGCATCCGCTATTATTAAATAAGTGAAGTGTATTTTTCCAGGCAGAATAATAGGGTGCTTTCTCTCATAAGTTGTATCCGATAGCTCAATGCGTCCTCCAACTCTTAAGATCCCATCTTGATCAAAGATGGGGCAAAGAGAATGTAGTGCGCTTTTCTTAGGAACACTTCCTCGCGTTCGTAGGTATTTTAAATCTTCTTTAAACTCTTGCTTTTGAACTTGTATAATACAATTTTTTAATGTTAAATTAACTTCTTCTGCTGTAATGTAATCTTTCATAACCTTTCGTTCTGTTTTGGGTAATCTTAAGTTCAAAATTCTTCTGCAGTATGACAAAACATTTAACATTTTTGAAAATGATGAAAATCTATCCCATAGAGCATCTTCCTGATCCAGTTGCTGTGTTGTACATAATGCTTTGACTCTTTCTTCTTCATGTGTGTCTCTAACTTTTACAATTTCTTTCTCTACAAAAGGTTTCTTCAACCATGCAGGCCCGTGCCACCACAAGGAGTGCTCGGCTAGCTCACTTGGCTTTAGCCCTCTTGAGGCACAGTCACTTGGGTTTGTGTGTGTAGTTACATGTCCCCATTGCTCGTAGTCTGTCATAGTCAAGATTTCTGAAACTCTATTGCTTACAAAAGTGGTCCATCTGCAAGCTGGACCCTTAAGCCAAGCCAAAACTACAGTTGAATCTGTCCAGGCGTACCGATTTTCTTTACTGATTCCCATAACTTCTCCTATTTCAGTCAAAAGTTTTGTTGCAAGAGCTGCTCCAGACAATTCTAGCCGAGGAATTGACATTTCCTTTTCAATGGGTGCTACTTTGGTCTTTGCCGAGACTAATGTGACAAAGACTTGGTTGTTCTCGTCAATTACTTTTAGGTACACACTTCCTGCGTAAGCTGCCATAGATGCATCAGCAAATGCATGAATCTCTTTCTTTGATCCGGGTTCTAGCTTCAGCCATCTTGGGATACAGATATCTTTTATTTGTTCTAACTCTTTTCTGAAATTAATCCATTCTTCTTCCATATCTTCACTCAAATCATCGTCCCAATCCATTCCTGATTTCCATAGCTTCTGGATAAACAATTTTGCTACTACTACAACAGGTGCAATCCACCCCATGGGGTCGTACAGCCTTGCTATATCGGATAACACTTGGCGTTTAGTAAATTTGCCTTTAACTGCAGGCAAATTTATTGAATACTCAAAATTGTCTGTTGCTTTGTTCCAGCAAATACCTAGAACCTTTCCCTTCTTATCTTGTTGTATTATTATAGAATTGTCAAGACGACGTTTGTCCTTGCCAATGTACTCTAACAACGATTCGCTGTTACTGCTCCATTTTTGCAGTTCGAAGCCTCCTGCATTCATCAATTTGGTCATCTGTTCATAAATTTCAACCGATTGTTCTTCTGAATTGCATCCTGTCATCAGGTCGTCCATATAGTAGTCATTTTTTGCAATTTCTGCAGCAATGGGACACTCACTTCGCTCATCACTAGCTAACCTTTGTAGAGATTTAACGGCTAGGTACGGAGCACATGCAGTTCCGAAGGTCAATGTGAGAAGATTAAAATGCTGTAGTTTTTCATTCGGATTGTGTCGCCACAAGATCCTTTGATAGTTTATATCTTCATCTGCCACTCTTACTTGGCGATACATTTTAATCAAATCAGCTATGATGCATATCTTGTGTGTTCGCCAACGCATGAGTAAGTGTCTCAGATCCTGTTGTAATTTAGGACCTACTAACAGGTTGTCATTCAATGCCACATTGTTGACACCTTTGCATGATGCATCAAAAACAACGCGTACTTTAGTTGTCAGCTTGTCTTCCCGAACAACAGCGTGATGGGGAAGGTATACAGCCTTAGCATTGTCAATATCCATTGGCTCTACTGGTTTCATATGGCCCAATTCTATGTATTCATCCACAACCTTTTGATACTCTTCATACAGCTCTGGTTTTCTGCTTAGTTTTTTCTCTAAATAGTTGAGCCTTTTCTCTGCTATTCTTTTGTGTTCACCATATTGGCATTCTGGATCATCGTTGGTGAATGGCAATCTGACAACGTATCTTCCGTCTTTATTTCTTACTGTAGTTGCTTCATAAATTTCTTCACATTTCTGCTCCTCGCTTGTCATTCTTTTCTTTATTGATGGGGGTTCGTTTTCAACTTCCCAGAATAGTCTCAGTAAGTCGTCTATTCTGGTTTGTATATGTAAACTAATCATATTGGTTGATATAACATCTTGAGACACTCTACCTGATATGATCCAGCCAAGGATTGTATTTTGTGCCAGCAAATGTCCTTGAGGATGCTTCATGACTCCGTCGAGTAGAATCTCACTGTAAACTTCCGCTCCTAGTAGAATATCAATTTTACCTGGTTTTAAATATGTTGGGTCTGCTAACTGGACTTCTTCTAATGGGACCCACATTGGAGAGGGTACCTCTCTGCTCGGAATTGTTGATGGTAATGTACTCAACACATATGCTTTAATTTCAATAAAATTATTAGGGTTATGATAAGATTCCACTGTTAGGGAAACCATGTGCTTAATCCTAGTCTGACCGTCCCCTAAGCCTGACACCCAACCACTGACCGGTATACGTTTCAGCCCTAGTAATTGTACGGTTGATTCAGTCACGAACGAGGCTTGAGAGCCTTGATCTAATAAAGCCCTAATAATGTATTTGATTCCGATCCTCGACTTTGCCTTGATGACTGCCGTTGCCAACAAAACACTGCAGCTTTGATGTTGTCCATTCTTTGCAAAATTTGCTACAATGTGTGTGTCTGAGGTGGTTGGTATGGCTTTCTCTGTTGTTATAGGTCGATGAGTACTTCCAGCCGTTGTGTTTGGTGTTGTCGTGTTTGGAGTAGTGCCTTCTTCCTTGATAACGTGTAAAAGCGAATGATGCCTTCTGCCACATTTCCTACAATTGGTTGTCTGTCTGCAATGTTTGATTGCATGATTGGATCCAAGACAGTTGAAGCAAAGTCTTTTGCTTTGTACAAAGTCATATCTGTCTTGAACTGACTTGCTTCCAAATTGTTTGCAATGACAGATGTGATGCGAACCATTACAGCATGGACATGAGATATGATTTCTCTTCTCTTCTTGTAAAACGGTATTAAAAGCCTTTGTTTTCATTGTCTGCTTCGTAGCCTGTACTATATTTTTGTTAGATATTTTACTGCTTTCGATCATCTCTAAGCCTCTAAACCTAGATTCTATAAACTCTACTAATTGGGCCCAAGTAGGTAATTCTTCACACATTAAGCTTATTTGATATTCCCACTGTTTGTGAGATTCTTGGTCTAACTTAGTCACAATCATATACACCATGATGGCGTCCCATGAATCTGTATTTATACCCATGCTGTTTAGACTCTTTAAGCAAGATGATGCCGTATCCAACAATTTCTTCAGCTCCAGTGATGATTCACACTGTATAGGCCTCAGCGTGAATAGGACCTGCATGAGGCTGTTGCAGTTGTATTTCTTATTATTATATCTTTTTAACAATTGTTCCCATGCTTCATTGTAGTTTGCATCTGTGGTAGAAAAGTTACGGATCAGAAGTTCTGGTTCTCCTGACAAACAACTCTTTAAGTAATGTAATTTCTGCACTGATGGTAGGCTTGTGTTCTTATGTATCACCGACAAAAACATGTCGTAGAATGTCTGCCATTCATTATATTTTCCACTAAACGTTGGTAATTCAATTCTTGGTAATTTGACAATTTCATTATGATCTGATTTCATTAAAGCAGGTTTCTTTGTTTGAGTTTCCATACTAGTGAACGTTTGCAGCGTTTCCTTCAGTAAAATTCTATATGACATGTATTGTTCATGAAACTGATCGTATAAATCGTTTTGAAAGTAATCTTCTTTATCTCTTTGATCTTTAGATGTATTTGTTAACAATTCTTTGTGTCCCAACTTAAATTCGTTCCATAATTCTTCCGCTACTTCTAATCTTGTTTCTATTAAAGATCTTTTGATTTTGTCTTTACCTGTCTTTTTAAAATTGCGTTCAGCTTTCGTTAATCTTTCCAATAAATCTATTTGCAGGGCAACAAGCTTTGATGTTGAACCCATGTTTTACACGTGCGGGGATAATAACCTACAAATTTTGCACACGCGGTATCCAAAAATGTCAAGATAGAACTTTAGGAAAACTTTTATCTAAAGATCTAAACGATTGTACTGCAAATAAAGTCAATGAACAGTTACACTACAATTACACTGGAAATCTCTTAATTGTTTGAATTCACGCTAAGTTCACTACAAGTTATCGAAATTTTTACAAGTCCAGAAATTACTACTGATTGCAATATTTATGCTTTTCACTTTACTCACGGTTACCCAGGTCCAGTCAAGTACAATCCAAACACTTCACTTTTTATAATTAGGTAAACTTATTAACTTTCCGGGTTTTCGGCACCAAAATGTTTGCACTACTCCTTTATTCAACGAAAAAAATCTTAGTACTAGTTACATTTGCTTGACCTTTTGACTTTGACATTAAACAACCAAAACTAGTATTCTAAATACTACTAACGCCATCTAGTTAAATTTTGTGTAAACAAACCTTTACATTACAATAGGAATTCAATAGTCTTATTTAGTGCGCGTCAAATACTATCAACGCCATCTAGCCACGGTTGGCGTAAACAGGCCTAATGGGTGATAATGGCAAACGTACACGAATTTTGTTGGCAAGCCTTATTGCCGTGTTGAAACAGACAGTTTTTAAAATCCATGAGTCTAAGTTTCACTCGCGTCGATTTCTGCCGGCCGCGTCTAACGGGAACTTATACCGGGATTAAACATTAGCAATGTGTTCAATGTGTTAGGTATTCTACTCTGTACCAAATTTGAGCCAGATCTGTTCGGCCGTTATAGCGTGAAAGAGTAACAAACTTCCCCACATTCCCACAACCGTCCATCGACATTCACAAACTTTCGCATTTCTATTAGAAGTTAAACCTAACTGTGTGTATCCAGCTCTATAGCGTTAAGTTCAGCGCTACGCTTGCATACAAGAGTATCTTTTCCCTTATGACCAGAAGTTATAAATTCAACCTATACAGCTTAATCTCTGGAGCCTTGACTCATCAGTTACTCTTACTTTGCAATACGTGAAAGGGAGTTGAGTTGTACAGAATTGATAGTTGGTCTTAGATCTTTTTGACGTGAGTACGTCTTTAAGACACTACCATAGAGAGGCAATTCAAAAACCAAGTCAAATGCAAGTTGGAATGGAGCACGGGGTCAATTTGAATTAGTCCGTCAGTTGAAGTTCCTTTCTTTATTTTCTATGTACCTATCTGTTATTATGGCGGCAATAGAAATACATCATCTACAAAAATTTCAACTTTATCCCACGGTTCGTTAGATACCTTTAGGTGAGAGACAAACAGACGGACAGAGGAGTCTCAGTTGCAGTTCAGTTTGTCTTTTTTGTTTATGACTGTAATGGGAATACCTTTACGAAGTCACTTTATGCCCGAGGTAGGATGGACGCCGGATTTTCCATAAATATTTTTATCCCTTAGGATTAAGATGTTTTTCCGGGATGCTCTACAGACCTACATCTAACCACGGTGTTTACTACACAGTCACAAATATCTCGCATCTTCTATTTAAACACGCGGAAGTGTGCCCAGCCAAGTTTAATAAAAAGGTTGCATCATCAGCCGCTTACAAAACAATTTGATGTGGAGCTTTAAGCAGTTTAAGGCCTTAAAATTACAACATGGCAAGAGGTTTACTACCTAATACATAGGCCCAGAATGCCTGCTTACCTATCCGTGCAAGAAAAAGGGTGACCGTTAAAAATATTTTAGCTTTCATTAATATTCTGTAGTAAAGAAGAAGTGTAAAGAAATGATCTTATCTTATCTAAAAATAACTTCGGCACTTTGTATTCTAATGAAATATTTACATGAACAAAATGCGGAGAAAGTAGGCAGGTATTTGATTTTGAACTTTAAAGTGCAAATAACAAGGGAAATTACATAAATTTTACATCTGACAGTAGCTGTCGTAAAAGGCATTTTTACGTATAATAAATTCTCCTCTACCTTTATAAGATCTGTGGAATGACAAGTAAGTTATTTTTGTATGTATGTGTGCCAGCACTTTCTTGGAATATTAAGGTTGGCCTTAATATTCCAAGAATGTTTGGACATTTAAGCTATTTATGGTGATAGTTTTCGACCATTTAATCGTCATGATAGATAGCGGTCTTCCCTACTATCACAGTGTTCTATTAACGGTTATTACATAAAGCCTACTTTACGATTACTTACCTTCAATGGGCCCAGACTACCAGTAATGTGGCAGTTCATAAGCCAAGTCGAAGGTTTTTTTTATATTAAGCTCTCAAAATTGATGTTGCCATCCTGATGGTAAGCCATGGCGCATCTAGCGATTGGGGACTAGTCTCACAGTCTGTAAGACTTCTGACAGTAGTCCTCAAGTTGGCGGCCCTGAGATGTGCCTCTTCACGCTCTGTTTGAAGAACCCGGGATTGTAAGATGAGGGAAACACGTGTGCGTCAGGTTAGAGAAATCTTCAATGGCAGGAACACTTTCCTTTTTTTAATATTGGTGGACATTTACACTCAATATAATCTAGCCCAAATTAAGCTAATATAAGCTTGTGCCATGGTATCTAGACGACTAATATACATACTTATTATATCCTACATTCGTATTTTACATACAGACACCCAAACTCTGAAACAAACATTTGTGGATCACAAAATATTTGGACCGACCCAGGAATCGAACCCAGGACCTCCAGCGCCGCCGTATCACTACCGACTACACCACAGAGGCAGTCAACTACCTGTATACTTGTACTAAAATACACCTATTCATACCCTTTGGGTACGAAACCTTATAAGGAACAAAATACCAACCCATTACCGAGCAATCTCAGAACATAGTATGTAATAGTCTTAACAACCCAAGTGATTTAGTGTAATTCATTGTAAGTGAAGTGAACACCACATCAGAGGCTGCGAATTACCGCTGCGGTTACGAACAACGCGGCTCATTTGTTAATATCAACTTACTCGAGAAACTTAATCATGTTGTTGTTTCTGAAAGTGTGCGTGACTATTTTAATGGTACTCCGTTTCAGTATATTCTAAAATGGAAAGATTTTTATGTTTGCAAGCAAAAATCTCGAACTCAACAACATCGATTTCAGGAAATTCTTTCGACCCTATAACTGTAGCTGATTACTTTTTAAGTAGCTTGTAATCTTATTAATATTATAAAGGCAAATGTTTGTGTGTGTGGATGTTTGTTACTCTTTCAGACTCTAACGAGGATAGATTATGGTCTGATCATAGGCCAGTTTTTATCCCGGGAATTAGTTCAAACGGGAAGCGGGAACGAGAACAATTTTTTTGGCGGGAAAAGCTGCGGGCATCCGCTAGTGATTGCTATAAAATTACCAGACAGCTTCATGGACACAACCGCATGCACATGTGTTACCATGAAAATCAAATTAAATTCAATGGAAGTAACTTTAACAATTTTAAAATAACCAACATAAATCTATTTTCATCTCCTTTTATTTTAAAATTCACTGCATGATTTGCTAAAGAAAAAAAGAGACAACACTACTAATCACATTTCATTCTCCATAAAGTTTCATACTCCATTTAATGAGACCAAATTTAATCAGTACTCTAAACCCACCCTAGGTAGGGTGCTCATCTTATTAACCGACCACCCTTCTTAATTCCGCCGAGTAATCTGATGGTAGAACGGAAAGAATCACACAATTACACACAACATTGGCTATAGTTTGTAATTTGTAATTCAAATCTGAAGGGGACGACAGATGGCGCTGCAGTACAGATCAGAATACTCCGGGGTTATTAATAGGCTGCTCCCCTATTAAGGGGCGGTTAACCCGCACAAGTAGGCATTTGGCGCTCCCCTCGCCCCGGGCGCAAGACACACCGCGCGCCGGCAGCGGCAGTCAACTCTCATGCCACAGTATACAGTATAGTAGAAAGAAACGGCATGCTAACTTAGTTTGACGTAGTAAATGCATCTAACTTTATTAAGTGTAGTGATTTATTAGTTTCGTAAATAAAAATAAATGAGTTAATCGTAAATAAATTATGTATATTATACTATTATTTTTAAGCTAAAGAGTTTGTTTGTTTGTTTAGTTGTTCTAACTCTAGAGTCTAAGAGACTGCTAGTTGAATTTAAAGAGTTTCTTAACAGAATGTCCATTTTTGAAAAATACCAAAATATATAACATCACGCTAAGGCGAATAAGAGCTTAGCAGCAACGAAACATTTTTCTACAACTAGGATATTTCATTTCTTTTGAGAGTTTCCCTTGCGTACGTTTGCTACAGTTGCGTTAAAAATGTAAATTACATAATAGCTGGTCATAAAAATTTCTAAAGTTTTCTAAAGTTGGTATGCTAAGTATGAATCACGGGATCATTGTGCAATCCAAAATGGCCGACGCGGTGTAATCACAAAATTTCATGATGGGTGTCGTTTAAAGGGTTTTTTGGTATGCTGAGTACGAATCACGTACTAATTTTGCAATCCAATATGGACGCCGCGCCGTAATCACAAAATGTCATGATGGGTATCGTTTAAGGGGTTTCTTGGTATGCTGAGTACGAATCACGTGATAATTTTGCAATCCAAAATGGCGGCCGTGGTGTAATCACAAAAATTCATGATAGGTATCGTTTAAAGGGTTTTTGGTATGCTGAGTACGAATTACGTACTAATTTTGCAATCCAATATGGCCACCGCGCCGTAATCACACAATTTCATGATGGGTATAGTTTAAGGGAATTCTTGGTATGCTAAGTATGAATCACATGATAATTTTGCAATCCAATATGGCCACCGCGGTGTGATAACAAAATTTCATGATGGGTATCGTTTAAGGGTTTTTTTGGTATGCTGAGTACGAATCACATGATAATTTTGCAATCCAATATGGGCGCCGCGCCGTAATCACAAAATTTCATGATGGGTATCGTTTAAAGGGTTTTTGGTATGCTGAGTACGAATTACGTGATAATTTTGCAATACAATATGGCCGCCGCGCCGTAATCACAAAATATCATGATGGGTATCGTTTAAGGGGTGTATTGGTATGCTATTGCGGCCATATTGCATTTCAAAATTATCACAGGATTCGTACTCAGCATACCAATACACCCCTTAAACGATACCCGTCATGAAATTTTGTGATTACGGCGCGGCGGCCATGTTGGATTGCAAAATTATCACGTGATTCGTACTCAGCAAACCAAAAAACCCCTTAAACGATACCCATCATGAAATTTTGTGATTACGGCGCGACGACCATATTGGATTGCAAAATTAGTACGTGATTCGTACTCAGCATACCAAAAAACCCCTTAAATGATACCCATCATGAAATTTTGTGATTATGGCGCGGCGGCCATGTTAGATTGCAAAATTAGTACGTGATTCGTACTCAGCATACTAAAAAACCCCTGAAACGATACCCGTTATGAAATTTTGTGATTACGGCGCGGCGGCCATATTGGATTGCAAAATTATCACGTGATTCGTACTCAGCATACCAAAAAACCCTTTAAACGATACCCATCATGAAATTTTGTGATTACGGCGCGGCGGCCATGTTGGATTGCAAAATTATCACGTGATTCGTACTCAGCATACCAAAAAACCCCTTAAACGATACCCATCATGAAATTTTGTGATTACGGCGCGGCGGCCATGTTGGATTGCAAATTTATCACGTGATTCGTACTCAGCATACCAAAAAACCCCTTAAACGATACCCATCATGAAATTTTGTGATTACGGCGCGGCCGCCATGTCTGTTTGCCAAATTATCGTGTAATTTGTAGACATTTTAATGCATTAAGTATGTAGCTGGTATCCATTTCGTGAAAACACTATAAAAGTAAAAGATCACCACATTTGCCATGATTCGCGTATGGGAATTTTAGTGAAATCCCTTCATCACTCAGGAATTAAGCTGATGGTCTTCAAAATGTATAGCTAAGTACCATCAAGGATACATTGACTAACGATCGAAAAACCGCATCAAAATCGATCCACCCCTTGGGCCGTGACGAATCCTTAGGACAGAGATGTTAATTATGAGAGTTGGTTAATTGAATTAATGAGTAACTAGTTACAATGTAATTAATTAACATGTAGTTCCATTACACAGTAATTAGTTACTGCTAGTACTCATTGTAATTAATTACTCAAGTAATCTGTTACAGAGTAATTGAATTAAGCATTACAAAGTAATTGTAATTTGTAACGGTTAATCTAATTACATTTTCACTCATAATTATAGAATTCGGGACTTCACGCGAAATACTATTTCCTTACAGTCCAACCGCGACCACGGGCGCTGCAACGTGCTCGAAACGTCGGTAGAATGTAAGTAAACAGTATTTCGCGTGAAGTCCCGAATTCTATAATTATGAGTGTTAAAAACCGCGATAGTTTAAAAATAACTAATTACATTTTGCCCATCACTGCCAACCACACACAAATGTTAGAACGAAGAATGGAACATGTGTCTCTATCTCTTTTACACTACAGTCTGCTACGTATGATTTACGATACTACCATACTTACGATACTACCATTTACGATACCAATCATAAAATTTTGTGATTACGGCGCGGCGGGCATATTGGATTGCAAAATTATCACGTGATTCGTACTCAGCATACCAAAAAACCCCTTAAACGATACCCATCATGACATTTTGTGATTATGGCACGGCGGCCATATTGGACTGCAAAATTATCACGTGATTCGTACTCAGCATACCAAAAAAACCCTTAAGCGATACCCATCATGAAATTTTGTGATTACGGCGCGGCGGCCATCTTGTATTGCAAAATTAGTACGCGATTCGTACTCAGCATACCAAAAAACCCCTTAAACGATACCCATTATGAAATTTTGTGATTACGGCGCGGCGGCTATATTCGATTGCAAAATTATCACGTGATTCGTACTCAGCATACCAAAAAACCCCTTAAACGATACCCATCATGAAATTTTGTGATTACGGCGTGGCCGCCATGTTGGATTGCGAAATTATCATGTAATTCGTAGACATTTTAATGCATTAGGTAGCTGGTTACCATGTCGTGAAAACACTTAAAAAGTAAAAGATCACCACATTTTTACCATGAGTCGCGTATGTATTTGTAA
This sequence comes from Miltochrista miniata, assembly GCA_933228765.1. Classification (NCBI taxonomy): domain Eukaryota; kingdom Metazoa; phylum Arthropoda; class Insecta; order Lepidoptera; family Erebidae; genus Miltochrista; species Miltochrista miniata. Next base: position 8,742,733 of record OW121773.1, on the reverse strand, counting down.
CGGTTAATCTAATAACATTTTGCCCATTACTGATATTTTTATACTGTGGCGCGATTTCAACGTAATTTGGCATAATAATTACGAAATAGTTGCGAAAAAAACTGACACAGGTCCTGCCTCCACAAGCGCCAGGGCGAGACTGATCGGCCGTCAGCGGCGCAATTCTATTGCGTTTGGTAGATATTCGTACATGATAACTATGTAAATAGTTGTTTATAGAAAAACGCTCGGAAAATGTGTATACAAACTTAATACCTTTAATTGAGTGCAAAAAAAATATATAAAATGTTAATAGTTTAGCCACAGTATTGAAAAAACTTTTCTGAGAGAGTCAACTTTGGAATTTTTTTCTATCTAGTGAAATTTATTGGATCGTGTAACGGGCTCGGAATATGTTTAGCTTATATCCTTAACTATTATATATATATTTTTCAGATTTAAAAACCCTTTACTTTTTGACTAGGATTGTTTCAAAAAACTCAAAATCTGACCCACGCGGCCTTAATAAAGCCGATTATAGAAGCTGTAAGATGAGTGTAACTGTTGGTTACATTATTTGTCAAGCTGTGCTTGGCGGTTTTACCTTGATATGTTACGAGCCTCGTAACACTCATTTAATGGAATTTAATGTATGGAATATGCGACACAGTGAACATAACATAGGAAGCCATTCGTCAGAGCCGAGATTCCTGGGATATCCTTCCAAGGGCTTACCCGTGTCTCCCGGCCGTAGACAATGGTCTGATATTGTGTGGTTTAGTCGGTAGGAGTTCCGCATAGCATCCATGTGGGATTTCCATACTTAAAAAACAGTACTGTAGACAGTGACTGGATGCGGAAAGCGTAGGATCGTGTGTTGGGGCGTGAATCTTATTCACGCCCCAACACACGATCCTACGCCATAGAATACATCTAATAATGGACGGCTAAAGGATGATTTTATTATCTACTGGAATGTATGAAAATCTGCCAGATTTTTTAACATTAATTATTACTGCTTCGCTCACTTATGAAGTAACATTATGATACATAGCTTGTTATTTCAGAATAACTAGGCATGTGAAAATCTCTATGGATGTAACACCACACTCGAACAACCAAAACCACACGGTCTCTCACTCAACAAATATTTGCACTGGAAAAATAGGTAGGTATTTCTCCAGTGCAAAATATCCCAGGAAAACTCCTTGAAAGGGCGATGGCAGGTAGTAATAAGTAAACCAAGATTGACAAATTCTCTTGTGCTGCTTTTAGCCCCTCTCTATAAAATAGAGGGCTTATGGCGAGACTTTGTCTGTAGTCTGTGACTCTGTTGCATTATATTACGTCACTAGGTCACGTGGATCATCTGTTCAAAGTTTGAAATTGACGACGTCAACCGGAGTGAACTTTCACTTTCACAGATGGGCAGATGGGTGAGACTGTCTCACGGCTTCTTATTTATCAGGTATCTAATCTGAAAATTTAGGCTGTCAGGTTGTAAAGTAAATAATGTGTAAGAAATATAAGTATATCTTTGAATTCAATATGTGCGTTGCTTAGTGTATTACATTCAAAGCACATACTGGTCTTGATTATAAAAACTTTTGGGTAATACTTCTGCATTCAAGAGATTCCCCACTCTGAAAGACAATAATAGCTAAAACATAGAGGCGCCAATCATCATTCTTCGAGCTTTTTGAGCCCAGTCCGAGTTTTTTCAGTCTCATTGCGATAATGCTGAACTTTGATATTTTCCAGGAAAAGACTGCCATTGTGGAGGTAAGCCTCCACAACCAATTGTCAATACCGCAATTCTGTACTTAGTGCGAGGCCACACTTGCGTTTTTCCGCGGCGGTTTCTAACCTCAAAGTGTCATCAAACTGTCAAAATCAATGAAATTAAGTCAAGTTTTGACATTTTGAGGTTAGAAACCGCCGCGGAAAAACGCAGATGCGGCCTCGCACTTAGACTGACATAGAGGCACCAATAACAGATAATAAAACGGCTAAATGCAATATATTTGAATTTCACAACTCATAGAGCAACGCGACCAGTATATGGGGAGTAGACCTATAGCGCGTTTGTTCTTTGTAATATCTGTCGTCGTAAATTCGTATTCTTATACACAACTTCAAAAGCAATCGGCTGTCACTATGGAACTCACCCAAAACAAAATACCTAATACACTCATAATTTCATACACACCTTTTACAGAAGAGAAGTTTCAGCATGCCACCCCCAATAAACGCAATAAGTATCGATCGATAGATCGTGTTCCTCTATGTCACAATCTAGTATTATTTATCTACTCATATTCAAAGTTAGAACTTCATAGTACACAAAAAAAACTTCTGCAAACTTTCTGAATGCAGAGGGAAATATCCGAACGATTTCAATACTGTCAATCAACATATTTTTATTGTAAAGACTCGTAGCTCCGGAGTCACGTACGGCATACAATTGACTCTATCCAAAACTTTTATGTGAATAATGAACGCTTTGAAAGTGAAGTTCTTCGAAGAAAGTTTCTGACTACCGCTTGTAGTCATTGCGAAGGCGTATTTGTGTAATGATTTCACTCAAATTTCACGACTAGATCTTTGACATCTGTCAAAAAAAATGTTTGATTTGACAGTGACAGATGACGCCAAAAAAATCTATTTCAAACGAAGTTTTAAAAAGGAACCTTAATTTACTTTACAGGAAATAAGGTAGATTTTGAAAAATGTTTCTATGCTAATTATTTTAAGAAAATTGAGGTTGTAAAATATTTAATACTAAAGCAATGTGCCCGAAAGACTAGCATCTTATTCTTTGAATAACATTCTTGTACTCTTAAAAACATCTCTCGGGAATCCAGGGACATCCTTTCGAGGGTTTACCCAAGGCTCCCGGCCTAGGCTGTGCGCAGTTTAATTTTAGGCAGTAAGAGATTGGCATAGCGTCCATCAGCGATTTCCAAACGTATAAAAAAACAAGCGTTGGGGCCTCCAGTCACCTGACCTAGAGTGTTTTTTTTAACTCTAAAGTCTAAGGTACTGGCCGGAATTACAAAATTGTCAAGATCTTATTTATTTATATTTTTGAAACGTAAAATATTACAACCAGATTTTTTTAAAAAGCTTTAAAATACTGGCCGAGACTACAAAATTTACTAGACTATTACAGTTTTGTTGCTGTCTGTACTCTTGAACGATATACCTAGTATCTTAACCGCTGACAAATTTTCATACACTTTTCTTCAAACCATAAAGTGACTAAACAGAAATGTATATTCAATACATACACACATACAAATCCAAACGGCTTACTAATAAAGCCATAAACAAAACTTACGCTTGAATCCACATACAAGTCGAACTAAAACCACTGACACAGTTAACTACAAACATTAACATGAAGTTTGCAACTAGCTTACATCAACTTAGACCGAAATACTTTAGCAGCACTTAAAACTTACTTACGTATGTAAGATGTATGGGCGTGTTTAATATAAGTCAAACAAAGCTTGGAGAACTTAATTAGTTGTCATTTCATTAGCTTGTTGGTAGAATTAGCTGATTTGCGGTTAGTGAAAATGGTTGCGCAATTCAGTATTTATTTCATAGTAGATGATACTCGCGGTTTTACCCGCGTAAAATTTATTGTCGTTCCGCTTCTCGTGGGATCTGTGTTCCGGAATAAAATATAGCCTATGTGTTATAACAGAATATAATCTATCCCTGTACGAAATTTCAGCCAGATCCGTTCAGCCCTTTGAGCGTGAAAGAGTAACAAACATCCACACTCACAAACTTTCCCATTTATAATATTAGTAAGAAGTAAGATTAGAAGATGCTCGCGGTTTACCCGCGTGAAATTTGGTACCCATTCCCGCTTGGGAACATATTCCCGGGATGATAAGTCTATGTGTTATTCCAGACTATTTCTGTACCAAATTTCAGCCCGACCTGTCCAGCCGTTAAAGCGTGATTGTGTAACAAACATTCAAACATGAAAATACCTTCGCAAACTGTTTCATATTTTAATATTAGTGGGAAGTAGGATAGTAGGACTAGCTGTGCCGCATGGCTACGGCTGTGATATACTAAGAAACCTATAAGACAAACCCATAGGTGTTTTTTAACACTTTTCACAACAACTCTGCTATTGATTGTAGCGTGATGTATGTGACTTGCTTATAATGTTGCTTTCACGGACAAGTTTACTCCCAACTCCCAAATGTACAAATAAATAAATAAATATTATTGGATATTGTCACACAACATCATTTCCAAATAAGGCTATTAGCTTGTGCTATGTGATCTAGACGACTAATAGACATACTTATATATTTCTAAATAAAAACTTAAACTCCGAAACAAACATTTGAGTATCACGCAAATATTTGGACCGATCCGGGAATCGAGCCCAGGACCTCAGTGTAGCAGGCGGTTACACTACCGACTGCGCCACCGAAGCAGGTAAAAGTATGAAAATTGGGAGATCTATTCTATCGTCCAGCAGTGGACTGCAATAAACTCATCTGAAGGAAGAACGACAAAAATTCTTACAATTTCTTTATCAATCACTAAGGTGGCAAACAAGTATACCGCTACCAGATGTATAGGCAGCTTATGGACGTTTTCAACACCAGGGGCGCTACACCCGCGCAGCCTATCCTGTAAAACCCTTCTTAGACCCGTTTTGAAGAACCGTTCGGGAGAACCGAGGCAGGGAGAGCGTCTCAGCGTGCTTTACTGAATTCGAAGCTTGTTGAAATCGAGGCAACAATTTCCATATTGACAGTGACACTAACAGTGAAGGAAATGACGTCAAATTTTGGTGTTCAGATAGTTGTTCCATTCAGTAGTATTCCATACGACTGCATGGAATAATATTATTTGGGAAATCATGAATTATAGTTTAATATATTCATCAATTTCTGTCTGTTGGGAATCGAATTGGTTTTGATATTATGCACGTTATACGACTCCACTCGTGTGGAATGCTGTTCTCGGTCCCGCTCCCATGGGAACTTATTACAGATATAAAAAGTAGCCTGTGTTTTTTATTTTTTGAAGTGGGAAACGCATTTACACGCAGTCATCCTAGTCGCGGGGGTAGCTGGGACGGTGTATGGGAATCCCGGCCCAAAAGGGACTATCCTACCCACTATGCCCCGCGGTGTTTCTCCTCACCCTATAACCGAGGGATATCAAGAAGATTATTCACGTCGAGCCGGCCTAGGGGCGCCCCCTTAATTCGGGGCTCTCTTTGAGAGGAGTCAGATGTGCGGCTCCCAGAGCTCCTTATAGAGCTAAAAACTACGCCCGAACCTCCACCGCTCTCGGGCGCCCCTCTGCAAGCAGAACAGCTGGTGCGGTGAAGAGTGAAATTTGTGAAGAGTAGAGCCGAAATCCTTAGCGTTCTCATTTTTTTCATAGGCGTTGTTTGAGGCACCGGCCTCATTATTTGTGCCGCTCTTTAGTTACTAAAAAATGTTTTAAAATCTTGTTTTTTATATCACTAAGGTGGCAGACAAGCATACGGCCCACCAGATGTACCGGTGGTCACCGCAGTCTATGGACGCTTGCAACACCAAAGGCGCCACACTCGCGCTGCCGACCGGCGACCCTGTAAAAACCTTCAAAGACCCCTTTTGAAGAATCCCATACTGTAGGCGTTTGGGAAAGCGCTCCGGACGCAACGTGTTAGGATGAACACCCTGTCTGAGGCGCGCAGTGCGATGATACAATGAAGCCATAGGCATCATATCGAACAATTCCTCAGAGCACAAACCATTGTACAGCAAAGACTTCTATATAAACTGAGGTAGACACGCCCTACGCACCGATTTTTGAAACCTATAAACTGAGCTAATTAGCAGCGTTCCTCGCACTGTAGTGAGTCAAAACTTCGAAAGCAGGTACTTGGCTTGCAATCGGAGTCCATACGCCTTCTCTTTTACTCTTGTACTATTCGCCTATTGCTATTGTGTGTGGTGACAATTACGTAAAAAATATTTATAAGTGAGTGTAGTTTTAGCAATGTGTGTATTTGAGGATTGCTTTTGAAATCTCGTTTGTTAGAGTACGGCACGTATACCTCAGATTATATAGAAGTCTTTGTTGTACAGGCGGTAGAACACGCATAAGGATAATCTTTCTAAAGGTTAAAGGCATTATAAAGATTGATATAGAGTAGAAATTAATAATACGCCGTAGGAAACCCCGCATACTTAAAACTCTAAATCAATTATCGACTAAAAATTTGTAAGAACTCCGTACCAATTTCAGTCGATTATTGACTAAAAGTTATAACTGTTTGGGTTCTTTTAATTGTTTCTGAATTCTATTGGTACTGAAAATAATTATCTATGTACAGGAACATAAAATTGAAACTAGAAGTTCGAAAAACATTTTTATTATTCAAATATGAGAATGAATCGAATCTGAGAATCACAGCAAAATCTTCAATGAAATTTATAAAGTTTCAACCTTAGGAAAACGCCTCGCAAACAGTTTCCCCTCAGGAAATGAGCAGTGCTTTGGCGGCCAGTTACTGACACGAGGACACATTGGCACTAGATATAGGTCACATTTATTGGTTATTGATTTAGTTGGGTTCATGAGGTTACAATTTCAATGTAATTTTATTTTTGAAACCGCAAATATTTCGTGGAGAAACTAAATTAAAGTTTGCATAATCGTTTATATTTGAAATGTTTAGTTTTGAGGCAAGAAAAGGAGAGATTGAATAATTCCGGTTGGAGTCTTAATTCTTAAAGACCATGAGGGTTTAGTCACATCGAGTCCTGCATGATCTGTGGCGATTTTCGGACATAGAGCAGTTGCAAATGATCAATTTGTGTCAATGACTATGAGCTCAACTGACAATATACGAATTATTGTCAATTAATTTTGCAACTACCTACATAAAGTAATTTTATCGTTGTTCTTAGTTTAAGTTAATGTTGCCAACTTCGGCGGGGCGGAAACGGGAGAGAATTCTCCCACCCGAGTTCCGCAGTCAACGGCTTGGGCGCCGTCGACGTGTATTCGCCGAAGATTATCGGTCCCCAAGACCGAGAGACTGAGGACGGTGAGAGGGCTGCTCAACGTCCCTACAGAAGCAGGCCCATGACGGCAGCTTGACGTGAGAGATTCACGCATGCCCCCCCTTAGAAGCGGGATCACTGGGAATCCTGGGACATCTTTCCGAGGGCTTACCCGGGGCTCCCAAGTATAGGCTGTTGGGCGTTACGTGAAGTTTTTAGTCGGTAGGAGTCCGGCATAGCATCCATGATGAACTTTTCCTCAGGTTAAAAAAAAATGTTGCCAACTTATGACTTATAACCGCGATATGAAATAACTCTAAGTTCCATTTACACTCAAATTGTAACAGATATTCACATATTAATAAAATTAATAGTAGTGCATTATTATTATCATTATTGCTTTTGGCAACCCATCTGGGCAGCGTCAATTCTGGTACAGAGAATGCTAACTGAATCCAATGTAATTATTAGGTACTAGCGGACGTCACACGGTTTCACCCGCGTAGTTCCCGTTCCCGTGGGAATTCGGGAATAAAATATAGCCCATTTTCACCGCAAAGAGTGTAGCTTTTTAACAGTAAAAGCATTTTTAGATCGGTCTAATAGTTCCCGAGCCTATTCGTTACAAACAAACAAACAAAAAAAACAAATCTTTCCTCTTTATAATATTAGTATAGATTATTATTATTAGGTATACCTACTGTCACTCTGTATAAGTATAAACTTTTTTTTTACAAAGTTTATTAACATGGCTTACAAGTACCTATTTCGTAGTAATCGTCACGTAACGAAAATTAGTTTATATTGAGAAGAAGTAAAAAAAAAATAAAAAAATAAAAAATATTCACGGACATTTCAAACAACGCTATCTGATCCCAAAGTAAGCTAGGAATAACCTGCTTGTGTTATGGGTATCAGACCACGGATGTTAATACTTATATACTTTTAAATACATACATATCATACATAGAAACACCCAGACTCTTGAGACAAACATTTATGGGTCACACAAATATTTGTCTCCGGTGGGAATCGAACCCACGACCTCCAGCGCCACAGGCGGTATCACTACCGACTGCGCCACAGAGGCAGTCAATTGCTGTTGAATTCAGAAGTTCAAGTAGTCCTTACTTCATATAATTTAGACCACAAATATAAATTTAGGTACCAGATTACGTCATTGACAGCATTGCAATTACCAGCCACAGATTATTTATAACAGTTCAATTTGTGGTCTGAGTCTTGTGGTCGAGTGTAAATGGGCGAATTGGTAGTGCTGGACCTCAATGTAAGCATCTCCCCTCTGCAACAGTAGGTCAGCTCGATCAAATCATAGAACTCTTGGAAAAGGGTCAGTTCAAGAGTACCTTTAACTAAATATATTTTTGACATGACCCATTTTTATGATTGCCATTTAACGAGCGTGTTTTTTTATTAAAGTAGAAGAAGTGAAAGTTGTATGGCACAATAGCGTAGCAAGTGGTAACTTATATAGTTGTGAGAGTTATTGCCACCTTCTTCCTCACAGACTCTATTTATCTATTTCCTTGCGAATCTTGCAGTAAATGTACAATCTTGACTTTGAAACCTACATGAATAATAAATAAAAATAATTTCCTTTTCATAGTCTCTGCCTACTCCTATGGGAGGCAGATGAGATGATATCCGTATGTATGTGGTCAGGCCGCTTCATGTAGAACATTATTGCTGTAATATTCTGTGTCATGCGTATAACGGAATGCAGTTAACATGCCCCAACGGCATGCACAAGTGATTTCCCTTGTATTAGCGACGCGTTCCATCTTTAATGACCTGGATAGGTGGGTAGTGGCACACTGAGTGCAATCTGAATTAATGAAATTATTATATATCAACTATCAAAATAACTCGTTCATCAACGCCGAACCGAGAACCTTGGAGCCAGAAAATTACATGTTTGAAGTAGGCTACCCCTATCCTACTATGATTTTTAGTTTGTTAAAGTCACGGAAGAAGCCGGGGTGTGTCCACTCCAGCTTCTTCCGTGAGCCTTGTTTATTGTTTTTTTTTGAAGATTACACTTTTGTGACTGCCTTGGTGGAGCATTCGGCAGTGTACTTAACCGCCTGCTGCGTTGAGATCCCGGGTCGGTCCCAATATCTGTGTGTTTCAGAGGTTGGGTGTTTTTTATGTATAATATGTTTGTATTTAGAAATATGTAAGTAAATCTATGAGTCTTCTAGATCCCATAGCACAAGGTTTCATCAGCTTAATTTGAGCTAGACGATGATGATGATGGCAAATCGTGTTCGAATCATGGATTAAAACAAATATTTACAAATTTTCGTGATTCAAATAACACAAGTGTTTAGTATTAGTTTTAATGACTGGAAGGACTGCGTAAAGAGGGCTCAAATTTTAGGTATCTCGTCATATTAACCACCATTAAGCTAAAAATCACAAGCACTCGTGATTCCTATTTAAAATTCCACGACAAGACAGAACACTTCGTCTTGTGAATCGTTAGGTTCTTCTTGTCAACTGTGAGTACAGTAGTCATATTAAAATACTAGCTGACCCTCGCAACTTCGATTACGTCACATAAGGTGTACGAAAGGAGGGGTACTTGTTTATGAGACTTATCAAGCAGCTGTGAAATGGCCCTGTTTGCTTAATCATAAAAGAGCTTAAATATTAAGTCTATACTAAAACAATTCAGTCCACGCCTTCGGCGCAGACTGAATTGTTTTACAATAGCCTGAATTATTAAGCTCTTTTATGATTAAGCCAACACGCCCGTTTAGATTTACCCTCACATTCAAAAGAACCCTTGAATTATAGGTTTATCGAAAGTTGAGATGCCCGTAATTTCTGAACTACATAACCCCCAATATTGAAAATTGTGTGGAATAATGCTTAAAGTACTCCCTTTCAGATACCAAAAAAATATTTAAAATCGGACCACGTAGTGAGAAATTATAACAAAAAATCTATTTTGCATTTCATCCCGTCTCCTGAAGGAACCGCGCAAAATATCGGGATCAAAAGTATCCTTAAACCTTCCACGGGTTGTAAGCTCAGATTGTATCAAGATTCATCTAAATCGATTCAGTAGTTTTGGCGTGATACTTATTCGAAATACAGACAGACAGACGGACAGAAAGACAGACAGACATGAAAAATTTAAATTACATTTTCGGCTTCAGTATCGATTATAGAACGCCCTACGATTAAAATTTTGAAAATATCTTCCATGTACAGACTCTCGACCCTCAACAGTTTTATTATAAGTACTAGCTGACCCTCGCAACTTCGTTTACGTCACAGATGGAGTATAAAAAGAGGTGTATTTCTTCATCAGACTCATAAAGTAGCGTATGAAACTGCCCTGTTGGCTTAATCATAAAAGAGCTTAAAGATTAAGTCTATTCTAAAACAATTCAGCCCACGCCTCCGGCGTGGACTGAATCAAGTTACAATACCCTTAATCATTAAACTCTTTTATGATTAAGACAACACGCCCGTTTAGATTTACCCTCACATTCAAAAGAACCCTTGAATTCTTGGTTTACCGAAAGTTGAGATGCCTCTAATTTCTGAACTAAATAACCCTCAATGTTGAGAATTTTGTGGAATAAGGCTTAAAGTACTCCCTTTTCAGATACAAAAAAAATATTTGAAATCGGAATACGCAGTGAGAAATTTTAGCTAAAAAAATATTTTGCCTTTCATCCCCTCTCCTGAAGGAACCGCGCAAAACATCGGGATCAAAAGTATCCTAGAACCTTCCTCGGATCATAAGCTCAGATTGTGCCAAGTATCATTAAAATCAATTTAGTAGTTTCGGCGTGATACTTATTCGGGATACAGACAGACAGACAGAAAGACAGACAGACAGACATGAAAAATTTAAATTACATTTTCGGCTTCAGTATCGATTATAGAACGCCCTATGATTAAAATTTTCAAAATATCTTCCATGTACAGACTCTCGACCCTCAACAGTTTTATTATAAGTTTAGATTTTTTTTACGTTATTTTGTTACTAAGAAACAAAGGCTACCCGATAAATGTGCTATACCTACCGTTAAAATTAATGTGCAGAGGGCAACCGAAACTAGCTCAAGATGACAATTAAAATAAATCTAATGGCAGTAAAATCAGTACTCTACTTGATTGAGCCATAAACACTCTTCAAAAGCTCATCAATAAGTTTTAAGTGTGCTCTAACCCTTATGTCGTAATCCCCATAATTTCGTATCTGGGATTAAATCGTAAAAGACGTGCGGTACTGCTATTAATTTTAATCAACAAATGAAGAAGATTTAGTGTCTGCAGACGGAATAAGCGCCAAATGCTTAGAGTATATACCTACGTGCCTACCAAAGGCGACTTATATATTTTTTTATTTACCGCCCGTCTTAGCAAAGATATTTTAACATAACGTTACATATAACTACGCCTATTATTCCCAAGGGATAGTCAAGAGTCTTCCCATGAAAACTTACTCCCGAAATAAAAAGTAACCTATGTGTCACTCTACATTATAATCTATTCCTGTGAAAAAGAGGGATTTCTGCACAAAAAAATACCAAAACATTCAGATCTGTTCAGCCGTTAGAGCGTAAGACAGTAACAAACAGCAAGACATCCTGATACACACCCAAACTTATGCGTTTAATAACAGTAAGAAGTAAATTATTATTGAAATTTAAATTAGTATTAAAAAGCTCGCTGGCTTTTTTATCTGTATGTATTTTCCAGCACCCATACGTAATGGGAGCAAATCACATTATTTACAATTGAAACACATTCTGTGCCGTGATTGCAAGTGATTGATGAATCTCCGTAGTCTCACTTGACATCCAACAGAGTTTTGATCCTTTATAATGATGAGGCGTCTGTTTTCCAAGTACTTATATCGTTAAGATATGTTGCGCGTGGTTGACAAAACAGAAGAAAAATAATTGACGTTCGACATTCAAAGAATTCTGAATCGCGATAATGGACAAGGCACCCGCTGATGACTATATATACAACAGTCCAACATCTATTCTTGGGCTCCGACCCGCCAGGCTGATCACCTTGCCCGGTTGAAGAATCCTTCCTTTTTTGGAGGTACTTCTCTCTCACCCATTCCTCCACAGATATCTAAGTATATAGGTAATAACAAAAACTATATTAAGTTATAGTTATTGTTACCTGTATAATTAGATGAGGATCCTCAGAAGAGAAGAGAAGAGAGATGTTCGTCCAACAAAAGGAGGACCCTCCAACCAGACAAGGTGATCAGCCTGATGATCTGTTTGAAATATTGTGCCAAACAGTGCCCTAGCATATTTGCCTACGGTTGGGAGACCTAGGTGCTCCTCGTCACGGGTAACCCTCGGAGCAAAGTTATTTGCTTGAGTCTATAATGTGTAGGTAAGGAAGAATGTTTCCTGGGGATATCCTTCCGAGGGCTTACCCAGGGCTCCCAACCGTAGACAGTAGTAGGGAACTTGTTGGTTTTTAGTCGGTAAGAGTCTGACTTAGCATTCATGTCCATGACGGAATTATCACACGAAAAAACAAAGGTATGTATGTTCAAACAATGAGAATTTCTAGTTTTTTTAGAAAATAAATCAGAAAGTCATCTAGGTACAACATCGCCCAAATCATACACAACATAAAGACACGCTAATGAATACGTTTTGTTTTGAAAGCAAAGTTGATAGGCAACTTTAGTTATTTTATGTACAACTTTGTAACACCATTAATAGATGCTAATGTATACAAGGGATTACACAAAAGTTTGAAAATTAAGGTTCAAAAATGTAAATTACTGTTTACGTTGGGTAAATTAATGCATTACAAGTGTTTAAGTTATAACTTTAGAGATTGTTGTTCATAAAATAATAAACTTAAGTCAGGTCAGGTATCAAGAGGTAGTGTAGAATCAAAGTACTTACTTATTATAATTATAAAGTTTACAATCATATTATATTTTTACCCGTACTGCCGAAGAAAGGAGGGTAATGTTTTTCTAGACTATGTATGTATGTATGTATGTCTAATTCTTGGTTGGTTTGGTGGCTTGACGGATTTTGACATACGAGGTGTCATTTGATTCGTAGTGATTGTGTGAGTGACACCATGTACATACATTAAAATTTCAAAAAATCAAAATCGCAGACTTTTGGCGCTAAAATGAAATCGTTGATTATTTTTCTTACATACTCTACAGCCTCAACGCCTCAACGGCTTGACGGATTTTGACATACAAGGTGTCATTTGATTTGTCGTGATTGTGTAAGTGACACCAGGTAAATTAAAATTTCAAAAAATCAAAATAGCAGACTTATGGCGCTAAAATGAAAACGTTGAATTTTTTTCTTGTACGCTCTACAGCCTTAATGGCTTGACGGACTTTGACATACAAGGTGTCATTTGATTCGTCGTGATTGTGTGAGCGACACTAGTTAAAATTCCTAAAAATCAAAATGGCGGATTTTAGACGCTTTATTTATTTGAATGCGAAGTGGGCAAAAACTACTGAACCGATTTTGATGCGGTATTATTTGTTTATAAGGTCTTGGTCAGTGCAATCGATTGAGTAGAACCGGAACTATGACCAAATATATAATAATTAAGGTTTAATTTTGGAAATTTCCCTTTACTACCCAAAAATTAATAACTCCACTAATAATATAACTAAAAAGTTTTAATAAACTTAATTATTAGGAATACAAAAAAAACCCGACTGCCAAGTAAACATTCAACTGATAAGCAAACAACAAGCTCTATATTTCTTTTCTGATTTTCTTTAGCTACCTACTTACTGTTTTACTTTGTCGGCAGCATTTGCAAGCGGGATTCGACTACGGTTTCGACTTCTTACGGCTTTCAAAGGCCAATTACTTACTTAGATCATAATTACACTTCGAACACATAAACAATGACACTTATTTCAATGTAAGTACTATACTAACAGACAAGGTAGCCAGTTTTTAAATTTACCCAAAATATTTGAGAGAATACAAAGCATTTTTTTTAAATTAAATTACTTCTATTCATATTGATAATACTTTACCGATTTCAAGTGTTGACAGTTTACAATTTGCTATAATATTTTTATTTTAGTATGGTAAAACGGTAATAAATAAGAGGACGGAGAGGACAGACAGACAGACACACTGCACACCTTCAATTTGTCAATACTAACACATGAAAGGCAAAGATGACCTCAACTGTCAGCCTACTAAGTGAACGTGGTATGTTATTTCTTTTTTATTGTAGGTGTATTAAAAATAACTTGCAGCAACAATGATTTTTTAAGATAGAGTGTAGTGGAAGGATAAATACATAAATAAATAATCATGAACATTTTTTCAAACAATTCTGATCCCAAAGTAAGCTAGAAATAACCTGTTAGTGTTATGGGTTTCAGATATTAATACTTATATAGTCTTTTTCTGGACAGCTCAGCAATCATGTAAACATGTCATGTTTTGACAAAAGTTGTCTATGATCATAGTGCTGTAACTATACTGATTCTATGTATGTACATAATCATTGAGTTATATCTAGTTCACCGTACATTCATGTACTTCGGTATATCAATCGCCAAATTCATCAAATCATGAAATTCGGTATATCGGTATATCAATATATATTATGTGCAATAATTAAAGGATCTTTAAAAAAAAAAGAAACTTTTAGAACATTTAATAGTATAATCATTTATTTACAGTAATAAATTACTTTAGGGATGATAAAAAGTGTAGACGCCTCGCTAGCTGCTCGCCGTTCTTACAGAAGCAGACTAAGACATCTTGAGAGATTTCTAATGTGGGGTTTTTAAATCTGAAAACTGAAAATATTAATACTACCTACCTTTTTTTCACTCATAACTCTCATAAGTGACGTGACGCAAACGAAGTTGCGCGGGCCAGCTAGTCTAATATACAAATCGTAGGAATGCTTCATATCAAGAATAATACCTTACCCTTCGGCCACATTCGAAACCAAGTTTTGAAATGTTTCTAACCATATAAGTATTTAGGAATGTATCTATATCTAATACTAAGTACCTCATTGCTGTGTCTTATACTACAACATTACGTTTTATTAAGTTTTCCTAATTTTATTTGTGTATTAATTCATTCAGCCTGCTATTCAAACCAGCCGACACAAAAACCCTTCTTTTGTGTCGCGCAGTAGGGTAAAATTAAATATAAAATGTTTAGAACACCTGAGGTCATAATTGTGCCGGACTTACCTCTCAAGACATTTGAATGGCCATAATGTTAAATCTATACCTACCTTACCTATATTCAATCCACAAAGTATTAATCAGATTGTCATTGATTGAAGTCGTTCCATTATAATCTGCACGACTCCATAACTATCACCAATCAGATAATAAGGACCCCAGACGGACTTGCCTCGCATCGTCAGGGAAGTCAGTCTAAGCGACCAGTTTGACAGAATCCTGTTTATTTAGTTGCCGGGTAGCCGGTGCCGGGTAACCGACGGCGAATGCAAGCGGTTGCCGGGCAAATCACGCCGGTACGTGTGAAAGCTACAGTACACGGCCATACCCTACCCGGCACCCGGCAACCGGTACGTGTGAAAAGGGGCAAAGACTCGCACTCTTAGCTCTCTGGGTCAATAAGTTATATTATTAAAATAAGTACATTTTTTCGAACTGACAGATTGATAAAACAATAACCTCCTTTTAAAATCAATTGGCCAGTACAACAGTTTTACAACACTATGGCAAAGACAAACAAGTCTGAGAAAAAATAATTTAATGACAAGCAAAAATGACAGTCTTAAATTTTTACCATCCGAGTATTTTTCATGAAATTATTCTATAATCTAAAGGTTTATTAGTATAGAAATGTCTGCATAAATCTAACTAGAGTTCCTTGAAAGGACTATGATCAGGATTGATAATTAAATGTAAGTAATTATGGAGTAGTCGAGATCCAATTTCTTTGTTTACTATATTATTTAGGTCTGTTGAATGCCACTATACACGGTGTTTCTTTTAGGGTGTCAAGCCGCCACTAGCTGGTAGCAGGGTTCCATACCTATCGATTTAACCCCCATGTATGTTCTACGATTTTTTGTACTTTTCAAGATATCATGTTCTGCATAATTCCCTATTTTTTTATTATCGATTAAATTTTTTACATCTTGTATCAAAGTTAGGAAGGAGATTATTTTGTCCATAATACTGCAATCAATAGGCATTATAATAATAAAAAAATATCCAAGAAAAGTCGAACCAAAAAGAAGTTGTAATCATTTAAAGCCACGTGGAAAAATAACGAAAAAAAATTATATCTCGAAAACTACTAAAAATCGTAGAACATACATGGGGGTTAAATCGATAGGTATGGAACCCTGCTACCAGCTAGTGGCGGCTTGACACCCTAAAAGAAACACCCAGTATATACTTTTAATACACACATTTATGGTTTACACAAAAATTTTCATCTCTGGTGTGAATCGAATCCAAAACCGATCTTCAGTCTCACATTTCGACCTCTAGACTAACAAGGCAGTCAATTATAGTAATCAAGGATAGTAGATTTTTACCTCTTTTCTTTACAGAAGTAATTTGTCATTGGTTAAAGACATCCCCAAGGAATGTCATGCTGTCGAACTAAAGTACTGCAGTACTACAGTAAATTATTATAATACCGCAGTATAAATGCCGACATAATTCTTTGCGTCGTATTTCCGTTGACCAGAAAAATGTCGGTCGACTGGTTTCCGAGAGCGCACATTAATCAACTCTTCGTACACTTTAGTGCAAAAAAATGTCTGATGAATGACACAAAAATGCCGGTCGTGAATCGTTGAGCGTTATCGAATCAATTGACTATTTGGACTTTAATATTCACAAACATTTTTACAAAGAGCCATCAGATCCGAAAGTAAGCTAGGATTAACCAGCTTGTGCTATGAGTATGACAGACAACGGATATTAATACTTATTTCAGGGTATTTTTAATTCTCGGGAAAATATTTAAGAGCAAATATTATGATAATGATAAAAAATATATTAAAATGATAATAAAAGGAGGGGAGGGGGGAAGAGGAACCCGCCTTACACCCTCGATTCGTCAATCCTAACTTACAACCGTTAAGGATAACCCCAACTAATTGTATGGGAGGAATGACGAACCGAACTCCTCAGGAAAGGAATTTGGATGTGGGATAGGAAAAATTACCTGTACCCTCCAGATTGTTGGTAATAAGCACTACTCCGCTTAACAATGTGACTAATTTGTCAACACGTGTTTCGCCTATACACGAGGCATCTTCAGGACTGGTTGGCAGCGAATGAGCTCAGCACGCTTTGTTCCGCCTTTTTATGCACTCTCCCCACTACCCAACTACCCACCTGTCAGCGATGAATTGTGTGGGCTGTGTTGCTGGTTTTTAAATAAATTTAGTAACGGGGAGGTATGGACATCTGTTTGTTCATTCAGCAATGCATTCCCCAGGTGTTTTGTAATTTTAATTGTTCTAAAACGCACAATCTAAGGCCTTTCTGGCAATAATGTAAAATTTCAAAAGTATTATTATTATTCAAAGTATGCCCGGTGTCTACTAAATTTTTGGCAAATGAGGCGGGTTCCTCTTCCCCCCTCCCCTCCTTTTATTAACATTTTAGGATGGATTTCCGCCATGTAACGCCTGATTCCATTAGTGAAATATTTATATTTTAAAAGAGATATTCTAAGGTACAATGGGCGGCCTTATTGCAAGAAGCAATTTCTCCCAGCAACCTTAAGATGGACTGGTCATACATACATTCATACGGTCACGCCGCCGCCGTTATCCCCGAAGGGGTAGGCAGAGGCATATTATATGCCCACATTTCACCTTTTTGTATAATTTGTCCCACGTAATAGATGGACTGGACTGTGTAATATTTCGATAATGGGGTTTGGTGGTGTCACATAATACTAATTAGCAAAATAAAATAAAATCGATCGATTTGTACATAAATATTTATTTCACTAGACCAACGATGCAGGCAGTTCTCAAAACTCAAAAATGGTCTGTAAAATCTCCTTGCTTGCAATTTTGTTAGACTCGGATCTTATCCGGATATATGGAGCAATTGAGAAGGAATCCGGATTTTCCGGAATCCAATTACGTCCTCCAACGAATTACATTATGAGTACCCGCAGTGTACTTTAGATTAGATAGTGATCTAAACAACTTTCTACTGGTAAGAATTTGTACTTAAGTGGTCTTTATGGGCTTATGTGTATGTATGTGGGTACACATTTGACAGCCTCAATGGCGAATTCGGTAGTGTAACCGTCTGCTGTGCTGAGATCCGATAGCTGAGGCACAATTATCTGTGTGATCCATTTCATATATACGTAAATATTTAGAAATATGATGTTTGTCAATTGTCTAGATCCCATAGCTTATTTTAGCTATGATGTTGTGTTAGAATATCTATACTAATATTATAAAGAGGAAAGATTTGTTTTGTTGTTTTTTTGTTTGTTCGTTTGTAACGAATAGGCTCCGGAACTACTGGACCGATTTGAAAAAAAAAATATATTTATTTTTAGTAACATTAAGGTGATAAATATGTTAATATTTAGAAATAAATTATGTCTGTCAATTGTCTAGATCCCATAGCTTATTTTAGCTTGATGATGTTGTGTGAGAATTTTCAAAAAAAAAAAAATATTTATTTTTAGTAACATTAAGGTCCTTCTGTAATAGATAATACTGTTATTGGTAGGTAAGGTAGGACGTGCACCCACCAGATGACCAGTAAAGGATTTTAGGCAGGGACTGAACGCGAAAAGACGACCGGGTCTTGTGGTGTGAATTAGGTGAGCTCTACGTCCAGCTTGCCGTGGGCCGAATTTAATTTAATACAAACGGTCATCACGTGATTTTACCCGCATACCTCCCATCCCCGTGGGAACATGGGAATAAAATATAGCCTATGTTACTCAAGGTGAATGTAGCTTTACTATGGTAAAAGAATTTTCGAAGTCCGCACAGTAGTTTTTGAGTTTACTCATTACAAACATACAAAAATGCAAATTTTTCTTCTTTATAATTTTATTGTAGTGCAGAAATGTAGATATAGATAAACAGTCACTCTGATTTTTGAGGTGTGAGACATTCACACTCTTTCTCGGATTATAAATTTTGAACTTCTAATCGAATCGAAGCGGCAACCGGCACGATGATCAACCTTACTGACTTCTATGGTAGAAAAACTCAAAGTTCAAAGTCACAACTGACTCCCTTATCTATAGTTATGACATTCTATAGCAAAAAAAGCTATAAAGTATTAATAATAATATTTTTTCTTGCATTTTGCAAGAAAAAATATTATTATTAAAAAATACCTTAAATTTGATATTTAGTACTCTTTGACAACGTTTAATTTTAATAAAATTAAAAAAAAAAAAAAAAAAAAAAAAAAAAATTTAAAAAAAAACACAACAAACTTGATTCTTCTACGTCTGCTGTTTTTTGGCCGATATTTAGTACTCTTTGACAACGTTTAATTTTTTTAAGGCACGTCCAAAATTGAATATTTTTTAAATTTACAATACCGATAACCGAAAATGTCTTGAAAATTTTGCTACCTTTACGTCTATATACAGTGTGTTTCATAAATATTGAAACAGATCAGTGTTCCCGGACATGAAGTCTGTAGCCAACGTTTTCTACTTACATTTATTATTTACAATACCCTAGTCCTGCTGCATTGCAGCTAGCCGCATGACAAGTTTGTTTGGTAAATAGCTATGGACTTGGAAGGTCAGATTTTTTTCTATTCATTTAAAATTATGTAAAGTTACAGACGGACTGACTGAAGGACTTGGTCAAGTTGATAGGAATTCTGGGGTGACTGAGGTATTCTAAAGATATAACTAACGGAATCAGGCATTACCAGGCGGAAATCCATCCTACAACTATAGTAAAGGAGGGAAGGGAGAGGAAGCCACCTCACACCCTCGATTTGTCAATCCTAACGTACGACTAATTGTAAGGGAGGAATGACGAACTGAACTCCTCAGGAAAGAAATTTTGTATGTTGGATAGGAAACTTACCTGTACCCTTCAGATTGTTAGTAATGAGCATTACTTCGATTAACAACGTGACTAATAAGTCGACACGTTTTTCGTTTATTTTTAAGTATGATAGAGTATTTTGTACAGCACCATGTATTATGGTGAAAATAAGGAGTCGTTGTATAACAGTGGATTATCAATTATACGCTTATTTACAGTATTTGCTCAAGCAGTCTTGAGAATGCCTTATGTAAAGACAACCACGTGGCGTTTAACTGCGTAATATACTGCGATATGTTCTTAATTCATTTTATTGAGGAGTTTGATTTGTCTTTCTTCCATTAAAAAAATTGAGAATATCCTCAATATTGTACGTTAGATTGACAAATCGAGCAAGTATGGTTGTATCCCTCTCCCTTCCGGACTTTATTAAGTTTATACGATGGATTTCCGCCTTCTACGCCGAATTTCATTGCTTATGTTATAGTCTTATTTGATTTTGATGGATTTCATTTTTATCAGTCGCATCTTTATTATTAACACTGTACAGTCTCGTTGGGTTATCAATCACGTAAGATTTAGTTCAACTATTGGGATATTTTCGTACAAACAATATTCTTTTACACATAAATGTGGCTGAAAGAAGCGCTCGTGGCCCCGCGGACTCAGTGTTCTGTAAACGATCACTGCAGTAAGCAACTTTCACTATGGCCGGTCCATGGATGGGTGACCATCCATGTGATCACTTTGTGACACTTATTTGAGCGTTTCCGTGCCTCGGAAGGCACGTTAAGCCGTTGGTCCCGGTTGCCAGTAAAATGGCAGTCGTTAAGCTAAGTTGAAGGCTTTATTTCAACAGCAGGCAGTCACAACCTGCTCCTGTCCATTTAAACACGGCAATACGGCTCACCACCTATTACGTGGGACAAATTATATAAAGGTGAAATGTGGGTATATAATAATTTATTTATTTATTTAAACTTTATGCACAAAGCAGTACATTGGCGGACTTAATGCCTAAGGCATTCTCTACCAGTCAACCAGAGTTATAAATTATGCCTCTGCCTACCCCTTCGGGGATAAAGGCGTGACCATTATGTATGTATGTATGTATAAATGTGAATACTGCGAGATGATCGAACATATTTGTCAACAGCGTGTTGTCGCCGACACTTTCACATCTCACATTACCATTTTTATGAATATGCAATGTTCACTGTATCAAAATGGAAATATTACTATGTTATTCATATACTGCCGACATAATATTCTTACAAGAATGATAATCGTTATTATTTAGGATCGACTGAACACCTCCCATTGACAAAACTAATTAATGGTGTGGTATTAAGAGTTGATTGGCGATTTTTGATACAACTTTGATGAAATTAAGACAATCCGGACAGGGTAAGCGCTGTCAATAGACAAGTGTTTAGTTAGATTATTTATTTTATGCAAAGGAGTAAAATTCACCAGTTGTATTTTATTGATTTCCACGTAATAGATAGCGAGTATACTACTAAAAAATAGTTCATGGCCATCTCAGAATTAACCAAAGGGTAAAAATGCTTTACGTAGCAATCATTCACAGACAACAAAGCAATCAGCCAATCCGGGGACATCCTGCCGAGGGCTTACCCGGGGCTCAAAACCATAGGCTTTGGGCGTTACGTGATGTTTTTTAGTCGGTAGAAGTCCGGCACAGCATTTATGATGGATTTTCCCTAACGTTAAAAAAAAGCTCTCGTGTTCGTAAAAGAAGCGCTCGTGGCCCCGCGGACTCAGTGTTCTGTAAACGATCACTGCAGTAAGCAACTTTCACTATGGCCGGTCCATGGATGGTCACCCATCCATGGACTATGCAATGTTCACTGTATCAAAATGGAAATATTACTATGTTATTCATATACTGCCGATATAATGTTTTTACAAGAATGATAATCGTTATTATTTAGGATCGACTGAACACCTCCCATTGACAAAACTAATTAATGGTGTGGTATTAAGAGTTGATTGGCGATTTTTGATACAACTTTGATGAAATTAAGACAATCCGGACAGGGTAAGCGCTGTCAATAGATAAGTGTTTAGTTAGATTATTTATTTTATGCAAAGGAGTAAAATTCACCAGTTGTATTTTATTGATTTCCACGTAATAGATAGCGAGTATACTACTAAAAAATAGTTCATGGCCATCTCAGAATTAACCAAAGGGTAAAAATGCTTTACGTAGCAATCATTCACAGACAACAAAGCAATCAGCCAATCCGGGGACATCCTGCCGAGGGCTTACCCGGGGCTCAAAACCATAGGCTTTGGGCGTTACGTGATGTTTTTTAGTCGGTAGAAGTCCGGCACAGCATTTATGATGGATTTTCCCTAACGTTAAAAAAAAGCTCTCGTGTTCGTAAAAGAAGCGCTCGTGGCCCCGCGGACTCAGTGTTCTGTAAACGATCACTGCAGTAAGCAACTTTCACTATGGCCGGTCCATGGATGGTCACCCATCCATGGACTATGCAATGTTCACTGTATCAAAATGGAAATATTACTATGTTATTCATATACTGCCGATATAATGTTTTTACAAGAATGATAATCGTTATTATTTAGGATCGACTGAACACCTCCCATTGACAAAACTAATTAATGGTGTGGTATTAAGAGTTGATTGGCGATTTTTGATACAACTTTGATGAAATTAAGACAATCCGGACAGGGTAAGCGCTGTCAATAGATAAGTGTTTAGTTAGATTATTTATTTTATGCAAAGGAGTAAAATTCACCAGTTGTATTTTATTGATTTCCACGTAATAGATAGCGAGTATACTACTAAAAAATAGTTCATGGCCATCTCAGAATTAACCAAAGGGTAAAAATGCTTTACGTAGCAATCATTCACAGACAACAAAGCAATCAGCCAATCCGGGGACATCCTGCCGAGGGCTTACCCGGGGCTCAAAACCATAGGCTTTGGGCGTTACGTGATGTTTTTTAGTCGGTAGAAGTCCGGCACAGCATTTATGATGGATTTTCCCTCACGTTAAAAAAAAGCTCTCGTGTTCGTAAAAGAAGCGCTCGTGGCCCCGCGGACTCAGTGTTCTGTAAACGATCACTGCAGTAAGCAACTTTCACTATGGCCGGTCCATGGATGGGTGACCATCCATGTGATCACTTTGTGACATTTATTTGAGCGTTTCCGTGCTTCGGAAGGCACGTTAAGCCGTTGGTCGCGGTTGTCAGTAAAATGGCAGTCGTTAAACTAAGTTGAAGGCTTTATTTCAACAGCAGGCAGTCACAACCTGCGCCTGTCCATTGAAACACGGCAATACGGCTCACCACCTATTACGTGGGACAAATTATACAAAGGTGAAATGTGGGCATATAATATGCCTCTACCTACCCCTTTGGGGATAAAGGCGTGACCATATGTATGTTAAAAAAACTAAGCAATCAGCCTATTAGATAAAACTAACATTTTGAGCGAAATTACCCCACCAAATTCACGTGACAGTGATGATGTTTGCCCGCAACATTTGAGAGCCAGCTACATTCTGTGTGTATCTGTCCCAGTAGCGGCCATTGTTCGTTTGGCAATAACGCTACACGATATATCTCTTGCACCTCAGCCCGCTACAGAAGTACTACCGTTATGGTAGTTGCATTTGTCTAATACTCAAACAGGTCAATCACTTTAAGGTATTAAAATGGACATGATATGTCCACAAAGATCCATTATGGATCTTTTTAGATTGGATTTTAGAGGATAGAGGGAATCAATCGATTAATCAAATTAGCTTAGAGCAGTTCACTGCTGGACGTAGACCTCTCCCAATTCAAATAGGTCATATAAGTATAATTCGGGTTGTATTCGCAACGTATAATTATTATTCACATAGTAATTATTTACAGAAAGGAGTCTACACACCAAACCCGCCTTCGAACTTCGCAGTGTTTAACTCTTAATTTCCGTATTAAAATTGTCAAAATATATATAAAATACTCAAGAATGAAAGATAAACAATTGCGATGACGATGGTTACTGCTCCGCCCCATTGAGTAGTAGCGTGAAAATAATATAGGTCGTCCGTGATAAATACGCTATCCAATAATAACAAATTAATCCATTATAATCAGTTCTTCATCAGCTTTGCACATTAAGTCAACCAAGCAAAACTGTTCAATTTTAAAATATCACGTATAGACTTTAAAATCGAAGCCATTTTTTATGAAATGGTCGTGTAAACAAAGCTTTAAAAACTGTGACGTCAGCTAACGAAGAAAAAGCAAGCAATATGAATAAACTGAATAGAACACGTAGCAACTTTACTGAACTAGTCGATGAAAGAATAGAATAAGCAATTGGTTGCAGCTGCAACTGAACCAATAAATGTTTATTAGTCCTTTGTTCTATCTCAGCTAGAAAAATAATATTATTTGATCCCTAAGAAATCGAGAGTGTAAAAATAAGTACATAAAATTTTAAGACGGTTGTACACATAGATGCTGAGGGAAATAAGGCCGAACTCACACAATCATCTATTAAATATACATTGTAAAGTGACTTTTTTACTGATATCTTTTTAATTGATAGTAGTCCCGTTAGCTGAGTGTTCTGTTAATGACCATTGCTTTAAGCATTTTAAACTTTTGTTAGTCATAAGATGGGTGACCATTTCGTAGCATATAAATTTTCTTGCGTTACCATTGGTTCGGAAGGCATGTTAATTCGTTAATTCCTGCTGCCGATATGGTATGTAGTCAGTATGTCAAACCATGGGTGTCTTGAATTTTTTTAATAGCATTTTTATTTACAACCTGGCAATAGACTCACTACCAGTAGTTGGCAAAAGACCGCTGATGATACTAGCCATCGAAACCAATGGCTTGATCTGTTTTACAAAGTCTATACTTTCACTTATCACTTATTAGCCTATGCTAATAAGTGATAAGTGTAATCCAAAGGCTTTATACTTGTTGGTTTTATTGTCTTTGGTGAAATCAGTTCACTTTTTTGAAGAAATATGCCAAATAAATGAGTTAAATAAGATTTGCGTACCGCGAATACCTCTCGATGTGGTTATTCGGTGCAATATTTCCGCACTTGCAGATTGCATTTCGTGACATTTCATACATCATCCTCATCAGAGTGATATTAAAATATTTTGTAATTTGTGGACGTAACACATTTTAGCTTATTTGTGTTCAGAGTTTGAATGTCGTTTAGTATTCTCACTTTGTCTATAAATGCCATCTTTACAAAAGGAAGTTGCGTGTCCGTTTATCCACAAACAACTTTTCAAACACGCTGTAGATTTTGATACTGTTTTTACCAGCAGCAAGGTATAGGTTAATAATTTTGATGTCCAGAAACGATATAAATTTATAACATAATCATGAAGCGCTCGTAGCCCTGCAGACTCATTATTATGTAAGACGATTACCGAAGTAAGCAACTTTGCCTCCGGCTGGTCCTTTGTTGGGTGATAATTTTATGAAGACATGTTAATCAACGGTTTAAAGTGCCTTTCCAATGGGTCTCAGTAGCCAGTAGCCTGGCAGTCACTAAGACATGTTGAAGGCCGAATGATTTGAAAATTTTCAACAGTGAGTAGTCACAAACTGCGTCAGACCATTTGAACAAAATGCAGGCGTATACTACACATCTGCTTACCTTTCGGGAGTAAGAGTGTGGTTGCATGTATGTAGTCCACTGTTAGACGGAGGTATCGTCTAATTTAATTTTGGTAAGGAGATTCACCTTGACCCCTTTATTCTTAACGAGTTACCCTGAATCGAGTCACACTGTGACTCCCATTTTCTAGGTACTATGCTGACTGGAAGGGTTGATGGGAGCGGTCGTCATTTTACCTGATAAATATTCACGGACATCTCACACAACGCTATCTGATCCCAAAGTAAGCTAGGAATAACCTGCTTGTGTTATGGGTATCAGACCACGGATATTAATACTTATATACTTTTAAATACATACATATTATACATAGGAACGCCCAGACTATTGAGACAAACATTTATGGGTCACACAAATATTTGTCTCCGGTGGGAATCGAACCCACGACCTCCAACGCCGCAGGCGGTATCACTACCGCCTGCGCCACAGAGGCAGTCGTCCTGATGATTTCGTAAAAGCGCATGTACTATTTAGGCTCGTTCGATAGCTATACATACATACATAACATCACCAACCTAAATCCCAACAGGAAAGGCAGAGACTATGGCTTTCCATCTGCTACGATCCTGACATATCACTTTCGCTTCTTCTACTTTCATAAATGTTTTCATACATGCTCTCCGATGAAATGTACTCTTGGACTTTCGGCAATCAACAGGTGCACATCCAGCAAGTGAGGTTGACTTGACTCATGAAGATCTTGGTGGAATTCCAGTACATCCTTGGTCTCCTAATTTCATCTAATAAAATAATGCTTAGCATATAAAAATGTTCTATTCACCATCTTGGCAGGAACTTAAGCAATTAGTAATATTACGCCATGTGTAATTGTTACGACCGTAATTTTGAAACTGTAATATTACTGTGCAAACTTTTTATTACTCTGTCTGTAGAACGTTTTAAATGATCATTGATTTAATTTTATAGGGCAATTAGGAAAATGCATGTTATGAAAATTTTGATCAAGAAATTGATCTAGACTTCACAGAGTCAGAACATTCTCTGTAGTCAGCCAACTGCTCAAAAGTCGGCAACTGAGAGTGATTCGAACTCAAATGCATGCAAGTCTAAAAGTTAGCAAAAAAAGTAGTTTTTAGCCCCTCTCTATAAAATAGATTGCAGAGGGGCTTATGACGAGACTTGTGTCTGTAGTCTGTGATTCTGTTGCATTAATCTACGTCACTAGGTAAAACAAAAATGACAACGTCAATCGGATTGAACTTTCACTTTCACAATAAACGTTTTAGAGAGAGGCAGTCGGGTGAGACCGTCTCACGGCTTGTTGTTTACATAGTAAACCACCCTAGCTGCCCTGCCGCTAGGGTTGTTTTAAATGAAACACTGACAATTTTACATTTATTTTACTATGCGATAGAAATGTATTGTGTAATCTACTAGCACTGTATTTTACTTATGTGCCCAGAATGCATGGACCATATCTGAAAAGGAATTGAGATTGTATTAAAAATATTGAGAGTTGAGATTAAAATGTAAAAAGACGTTCTTAAATCAATCAAAACTTCTGCAAATTTACACTGCAACTCAAGATCACTCGCCGCCTTGTCATCTATATTGGTAAATCGTATTAATTTATAGTAATATTGTAAAAAGGAAATATTTGGTAGTTTGTTTGCATTGAACAATAGGCTTGAAAACTACTGAACTTTACTACTAACCGGGACCAACAGGTTAACGTGCCTTTCGAAGCACGGAAACGCTCAAATAAATGTCACAAAGTGGTCACATGGATAGTCACCCATCCAAGGACTGGCTATTGTTAAAGTTGTTTACTACAGTGATCGATTATAGAACACTGAGTTCGCGGGGTCACGAGCGGTTGCGCTAGTCTATACTAATATTATAAAGAGGAAAATTTTGATTGTTTGTTTGTTTGCATCGAATAGGCTCCGGAACTACTAGACCGATTTGAAAAATTCTTACGCTGTTGGGAAGCTACACTCTTTGCGGTGAACATAGGCTATATTTTATTCCCGTATTCCCACGGGAACGGAAGCTACGCGGGTGAAAGCGTGTGACGTCCTTTCGTTTATAATATTAGTAGGTTAAAGCATTACCTAATTATCCTCGCTCTATTCTTACGCCTCCTGCCTCTATTCACACACGTCAGTCGGCACGCGTTTGTATACGTCTTATTGTCTGACGCACACACAGGCGCATAAACCCTTTCACATCTTCTGCAAGAAAGCTTCTCTAAAACGGGGAAGGAGTCTACCGGTGTGTAGCTGTCATCAAAAGTGTGCACGAACCGTGTAGTTCTTACACTATTTGCTACATGTAAGATGAAAAGGAAAATTGCTGAAAATAAAGTATAGTTTTAGGTATTAAAGAAATAAGGTGAATTTTAAACACATAAAAAAATAATAAATTAATTAAAGTTTATTGCAAAACTCCAGTCTTATTCTATAACATAACACACTTAATATTATGCAAGTACCTACTCAGACATAGTACTTACAGACAATCTAATGGGCTCAAGAGACGGTTATTATTCATAGATAATTTGACGTCAATAAATGCGTACGTACACGTCGATGCACAAACACGTGCAAAGAATGCACTTATACTGAAACCACTTACGCCAAGATTTTAACAGGCTTAACTCAAGTCGCTTGACCGTCTCCGCAGCCACATAAAACACAATTTACATAAAACTTGGCAAAAATAGTAGAAAACAATCAAGCCGC
The DNA here is from genome assembly GCA_933228765.1 of Miltochrista miniata. Taxonomy (NCBI): domain Eukaryota; kingdom Metazoa; phylum Arthropoda; class Insecta; order Lepidoptera; family Erebidae; genus Miltochrista; species Miltochrista miniata. The sequence goes on along the minus strand of OW121773.1, from coordinate 8,714,273 downwards.
CACTGTGCTCTATGTCGTCATCCAGTTGTAAATAGACATAAACAGGAAGAAAAACATTAATAAATAAAGACAACAAAATCCACTGATGGATTGACACACGACGCCACTAACAGTACCTTGACCTCCCCACCAAGTAACAAAATATCAATTTAGACTCTTCCGCCAAGCCCCTCAAAAACTAAAAACGACCGCACAGATTACACCACGCCATTTTTAGCCCTCTCTGGCGTGCTGAAGCATGAAAAAGAAAAAAAAGCAATAACAATGACTGATTGACATCCAAGTGACAATTTATCCATCTCTAGCAACGTAGCATAGCATAGCACATTTCAGGGAGGAAAGCACCCTTACTGTATCACGCTGGCTAAGCGGGTACAGGATTTTATATCAAATTATTATCAAAGAAATAATTGTTTGAAAAAGCTAACAACGCTGAGAAAAAAAGAGAACACTCAAAAAAAAAGAAAACTTAAGAAAACACTCAGAGTCCTGTTTCATCCTTCCGAGGGCTTAACCGGGGCTCCCAACCATAGGCTGTTGGGCGTTACGTGAGGTTTTTAGTCGGTAGGAATCCGGCATAGCATCCATGAAGGATTTTCCCTTAAGTTAAAAAAAGGCATGGCATGCAGTTATATTACATTTTTCTTTATGTCTTAATATATAAAATTGTCAAGTGCGAGTCGGACTCACACTAGAAGCATAACGGTCATTCTCAGCCGGCTCAAATAGGCGAGTCCGCGTTGAAAACCAATACCTGTAGATTACTTATCAATATGATTTTTTTTCTACAAATTGTACGGTCAAAAATAGTAGGGGGGGGGGGGGGGGGCTGTGGTTTTTTTTAGATTAATTACGTAAAAGTTAGTTTAAAAAAATTAAAACTACGAAAATATTGACCTCGGTGTCGCGTCCGGTCCCGTATTGCAGCGAAAATTATTTTTTATCTATTTTTCTCCTATACAGGTGTTACATGTGCATATATTCACAAATAACTTGATAACTACCTATTTACTATATTTATAACATTACTAAGCCATTATCGGCATTACAAGACATGTTACAACTGGTTGTCTTTACGTCCGACGTTCAGAATTGACTTCAGTGGCGCACACCGATTCGTTCATTACTCTGTATCTCTAGCGACTGCAAGAATAGTTGTTCGAGTAATACAAACTGTCAGTTACACCGCACCGGTGGTAAGGACTAGACGTCGGTGTGTCATCGCCCCACTGTTTGGTTAAGGTTCGTAATAATTTTCGGTGGCTTGGTATATACCTAAAATTGATTTCGGTGCATCCATTTTATTCTCAATTATTTGAACAAATGATGTAAAGCTATATTAAAAGTGTGTCTTTTATGTTACATAAGATTTCAGTAAAAAACATAAGTATTCATAATACAGATTACTTTTAAAAATATATAGGATTTTGCTAAATATTTTGATTTCAGTGCCCTTAATTCCGGTGTTTTTTAGTGGAAATACTTGCACGGAGATCAATATTCAAAAGCACCGAAATCAATCAATAAATTATTTATTTGCATTTTTCAACTGCCTTGTTGGTCTGGAGGTAAAAATGTACGACTGCGAATAACGAGGTCTTGGGTTCGATTCCCACCAGAGTCAAATATCTGTGTGATTCATAATGATTTCGATCCATTTTGATTTCGGTGGACACCATTATAAAAAAGTGAAATCCCTTCATAACCATTCAGTCTATACAGTTCCCTCAACTACTGAAATGTTTTAAATTAACACTAGATTTGATATTTCATGTAAGTAAAACCTTAGTTGAAAAAAAAAATCGTACACCGAAGTCAACCAAATAATGAGCCGCCTGATAATGACCCATAAACCAAAATACTGAAAAAAGCACTTATTGTATTGGAGCCCACCTTAAAGTATTTAGTATTTGTCTTTATTATAGCTGCAGCAGAAATACAAAATTGGAAAAATTTCAACTCTGTAGCTATCACAGTTCCTGACAAATGGATAGAGAAATCTCAGTAATACTAACCCATTTTTTTTTAACGTAAGGAAAAATCTCACGTAACTCCGAACAGCTTATATGGTTGGAAGCTCCGGGTAAGCCCTCGGAAGGATGTCACAGGACTCCCAACAGACCCACGGCTGCCACTGCGGCCTCGCTTAGGGGGTGGTTCGGGTGCTATCCCGCGTCTTTGGGGGGTTTTCTGTTGTGATCCCGCTTATAAGGGGGGAAAGGCAGTAATACTATCCCTTTTATAACCTTAAGGTACGGAATTCTAAAAGCGATAGTCCATAAAACAGAAATATAGCTAGGTATATCGTCGCCATATATTCTTGTAAAAAGACCATGAAAAAAAAATACTCACAAATTTTGATCAGCATTCTCTTTTATTTCCATGAAACGAAAGTATAAAGAGTAAGTTACCGTACAACCTCATTACCGTCGACTAATTGAGTTTCATGGACAATTTATAAGACATTTATTGCTGTTACTTTTATGTCCGAATCGTTTAATTAGGCAAACATAACAATTTCCCTTTTTTCCTTTTTTATGTCATTGCCAGGTGCAAAAAAGGACCTGCGTCATTACGTTTAGGCCTTTTTTTCCAGTTTTGAATAAAATATGAAAGAAAAATCTTTATTCCTAACGGTTATAAAGCATAAATTATGAATGTCAAAATGATTGTTTCTACATTAACTGCCTGCTTCGCAACGCAATGGGTAGAGCTGGAGCGAAAAGAACCTGACATTAAATCTCATGGTCACTCTTTTTTTTATAGTTACATAAGTAGGTGGGACTCAAACCTGTGTCTTGTGACTAATTGGGCCAGACGCCTTAACCCACTGAACCACCAAGACACTGCTCTCAACCGACTAATTCTTTCAACTCGTACAAAGACATCACTGCCGCGGGCATTAATAGGTTCAGAGAATGGTCTAGATGGTCCATTGGGTGAAGGCGTTTGACTTCGAGTCCTACTCGAGACTGATAATCACATTTTTTTAATACCACTAAGGCGGTAGACAATCATACGGCCCACCAGAAGGACTGTGGTGGTCACCGCAGCCTATGAACGTTTGCAACACCGAGGCACACGTTTGCACACTGGCGCTGCCGACCCTGTAAAACCCATCTGAGACTCATTGAAGAACCACATACTGTGGGTGTTTGGGAAAACCGAGGCAGGCAGATCATTACACAACCACTGACGTGACTTTAATTTGTGATTTAGTTAGGCACCATAATAATTGCTTTTCAAAATTATCACTATGACGGCAGCGTGACGTGAAGGATTCACGCACGCCCCCCCCCCCCTTAGAAGCGGGATTATACCCGAGATCCCCCAAAGACGCGGGATAGCACCCGAAGCGGCCCCCCTGGGCGAGGCCGCAGTGGTGGCCGTAGGTCTGTTGGGAGTCCTGGGACATCCTTCCGAGGGCTTACCAGGGGCTCCCAACCATAGGCTATTGGGCGTTAAGTGAGGTTTTTTAGTCGGTAGGAGTCCGGCATAGTATCCATGATGGATTTTTCGTTAAAAAAAAGAGGGGCATAGCGTAAGCCAATTGACTCGATATCCAACAAGGAATTGGTCTAGATCCAAGTCTTTTAGTTCGCGGTTTTTTCAAATTCCCTAGTTACTCACAGTTCCCTGCTTTTTAGTTGGTTTGAGTTCAATAGACCCATCGTGGGGTCATCATAGAGTAGATTCTATGCAGCGAGCATTTCCGTGCTTCGAAAGGCATGTAAAGCCGTTGGTCCCGGTTGTCAGTAATGTGACGGTCGTTCAGCCAAGTTGAAGGTAGTTTGAGAAATTTCAATAGTGAGTCGCCACAACCTTAATCTGGGCCGACAGAACGTTTCTAGTGCCTCAGGTGTTGCAAACGTCCATAGGCCCGTAAGCTTATCTTTTTTTTTTATACCACTAAGGTGGCAAACAATCATACGGCCCACCAGATGTACCGGTGGTCACCGTGGCTTATGGACGTTGGCAACAAGAGGCGCTACACTATGTCACATTAAGAGTCCATATGACGCCAAATAGACTATTATTTTGATCTAGATCTCAGGACTCGTGATGTCTACTGAATTAAAATTTGAACACAGACAACTTCAGTTCATAAACTAAAAACGCTCTAGGCTCGAAACACGATTACTGATAAAATCCTCGATAGATTTTTGTGTTGAAAATATCTCGATTTCGTGAAAAGCGCACAAAAACCGATCGCATCTCTCTCTTTCTTGCACGCTAAAATATATATCTTCTATCTTCTTTTAACAATTTGGCGTCTGGTAGGCTCTTAATAGTATAATAAATACTGTGCAAGCTGGACTAAGAAAGCTTCTTGATTAATTTATGATATTTTTATTTATCTCATTGTGAATGTAAACAAAACTGCCAAGTATCAATTTAATACGTAGGTAGTTGTAGTTTATGCTTTTCCAAGACAGAAATACTCATAGTTTAGCTAACATTACGCTTCGACAAATAAGAGCAGAGCAGTGATAAAAATGTTTCGAAAACGGGGACAATTCATTCCTTTTGAGAGCTTCCATTGCGTGCACTGCATAACTAGTTAAAGTACCTACATAAAAATGTATAGGTTGTTCGTCTTAAACAGTTATAAATAAAAGGTTCGTTTCCAAAAAAATTTTACTTAATGGGAATCAAATTTGGTCTAAAATAATGCAATGAAGAAAAATGCAATTAAGGCGACGGGAAACATATTCTCTCGATCTATCTCTCTTTTATGAGACGCAAACGATTATGCGCGGGTCGGGTTACAGGAAAAGTCGTGCTAGATCCGTTAAGGGCGTGGAGTACCCATTATTTCTGACTAATTTCACTATGAAACACCCTACCCTAAACTTAACCCTGTTCGAGATATTCGACTTTTAATATTTTTATTGAAAATTGCCGATTTTTAGGTTACAAAATTTTTTATTTTTATTTTGGGCGCCTTATTTATTATTTTTGTTGCATTTTGACATGTGTAATAAGATGCTCCAAAACGTCAATCATTGAAATAGTGCATAAATTAATTGAACATGTCGTAGAAGACAAGTGAAAGTTAAGAAAATAAAAAAAATTGTAACAAGTTTATTTTTCTCTAAGGGATATGTAAAAAAAATATTACGGCAGTCGTTCGGCAGATGTTTTTGAAAATATCTACATTTCATCAGCTATCTAACGACGTATAGCAATGTAGGGTTGTATTTAAATTCATTGAAAAAAACTTAGTTTCAAAAGCGACAGTGGAGAAGAAAATTAATACTTAGCCCTAAAAAGTAAAATAAAACAATAGGAAAAGATGAAATGTCATTTATTAAACAAGGTTTTTACACAACTTTTTCATACTACAACACGGCCGCCTCGGATTTGGGAAGACCACGAATTAATAGCGACGAAGAACAGGACAATGAGATAGTGCAACGCTTTCGAGCGGATCCAACTACTTCCACTAATATTGTTGCCCGTGATCTGGGACTTTCGCAATGAAGAGTGTGGTTTACAGTGCATACTGCTGGCCTATACCCGTACCATTACACTCCGGTACACGTTGTTGAAGAGGGAGACCCGGCGAGGAGGATAGATTTCTGCAGATTTATGCTGAATGCTGACATAGAAGACCCAATTTTTTTAAAAAACATCTTGTGGACAGATGAATCCAAATTTGATAAAGATGGAATAACAAATTATCACAACGCACATTACTGGGCCCCAAAAGCACTGAAGAATCCCAATAAGAAAAGAGTGACGGGGTCCCAGCGTCGATTCAGCGTGAATGTGTGGATGGGCATTATCTCCAATTATTTAATTGGACCTTACTTTCTCCCGGACACTTTAAATGGGGAAACATACGAAAACTTTTTAAGAGGAGACTTAAATGATCTGCTGGATGATCTGCCACTAAACTTAATCAGGGACATGTGGTTCCAGCATGATGGCTGCCCTGCCCAATTCAGAAGAAGTGTCTGAGACTGGCTGGACACAACTTACCCAAATAAATGGATAGGACGAGGTGGGCCGTTACCATGGCCAGCAAGAAGTCCGGACTTAACCCCCATGGATTTTCATGTGTGGAGGGTTATGAAAAGTCTTGTGTACAGCGAGCCAAATCCAGTTTCGTCTGTGGAAGAATTAAGAGAAAGGATTGTGGACGCAGCCAATCAAATGAGCACAACATTGACCACTGGAGTAGTAAAGACTGGTCTCCGTAGAAGGATGCGAAAATGTATTCATAACCGAGGCGGCCATGTTGAACATGAACTGTAGAGTATGAAAAAGTTGTGTAAAAACCTTGTTTAATAAATGACATTTCATCTTTTCCTATTGTTTTATTTCACTTTTTAGGGCTAAGTATTAATTTTCTTCTCCACTGTCGCTTTTGAAACTAAGTTTTTTTCAATGAATTTAAATACAACCCTACATTGCTATACGTCGTTAGATAGCTGATGAAATGTAGATATTTTCAAAAACATCTGCCGAACGACTGCCGTAATATTTTTTTTACATATCCCTTAGAGAAAAATAAACTTGTTACTATTTTTTTTATTTTCTTAACTTTCACTTGTCTTCTACGACATGTTCAATTAATGTATGCACTATTTCAATGATTGACATTTTGGATTATCTTATTACACATGTCAAAATGCAACAAAAATAATAAATAAGGCGCCCAAAATAAAAATAAAAAATTTTGTAACCTAAAAATCGGCAATTTTCAATAAAAATATTAAAAGTCGAATATCTCGAACAGGGTTAAGTTTAGGGTAGGGTGTTTCACAGTGAAATTAGTCAGAAATAATGGGTACTCCACGCCCTTAACGGATCTAGCACGACTTTTCCTGTAACCCTGTATAGTAAAATATAAGGCTAATGGAACTCATAACCATTAAAATACTACCTAATCATTGTAATTTTATGGCATACCATTCGAATTCGATTCTTATCACAAGGGAAAAATTCTTCAAAATTGACATTTCTTAAAGCAAAACAGGTGCACTTAATTGATTACAAAAAATTGGAATTAAATAAAAAATGCGTACTATGCATAAACTTGGTAAAGTTCTTAGTTTTAGTCTCAAAGAAATAAAATCATGCATAATCAATTGATTAATAAAGCATTTTCTTTCAGTTCTAATTGTGCTGGTAATATCCATATTGATACTTAGCGCAGATTCAAAAAGAAACAGAAAAAAAACAAAAAAACCAAAGAGGACTACCACGATGCCTACTGTCGATCCGCGTGAAACGTGGTTTGGTAATGATAGCGGTTCGGTTAATTGGAATAAAACGCTGGCTACAACAAAAAGTCGACGGCAACGTAGAACTCGAGCAACAATCAATCCTCTTGAGAGTGTGATCACACCTTTAGAGAAAGTAATGCCTTGTGCAGAATGCCCATCATCTTACCGCCCAATATGCACTAACAAGCAGAATACTTATTTAAATATGTGTCGTTTACTGTGTCTTCATTCGAAATCTGAAAGGTTTGTTAGATACGGAATATGTCTTACATTTTAAAAGAAATTACTCAATCATAACAATCACTTAAAACTGTTTTCTTTTTGTCATTCACAACTACAGAATTTCTACTTCCATAAGCGTGTCCAACGGCATATACGATGGTTGGTGTTCTAAAAAGGTTTGGTTTGATGCAAATGGATACTTGGGCTCATCAAAGCCAGAATGTTTACCCTCACACTTTGCATTCGGAGCGGTCAATTGTATTCTAATTGCCTACAAATTCACAGCTACCAATTTAGTGGCGAAATTCCAAAACACAAGGGCGCTCATAAATGAAAAGCCAATAATGGTCATCACCTGAGGATTAACTATAGGCATAGATAAAAGTGTTACTGAAAGCACTTTAATTCGAATGGAGTAAAAAGCATATTCACGATTATGCCTTTTTGACCATCGTAAATTTTCAACGAAAACTCTACCATGTGAAATGTATCACTGGCGCCATCTAGTGGCGTGTGTCAAGTGATGTGAGTTATGGCTACTCTGCTGTATTCAACGATTTATAACTAAATTGCACATGGGACTTTGTCACGGTAATCTGGCACAATGATCTACTATTTTATAAGGCAATATGCAGTTGGAATAGTTTATTGTTGCATGAACTTACATGCTGTTTTAGCATTGCAGTTCTTAAATATAAAGCGATACTTTGCACTATCAACTGCTGATGACGACAGAATATTTCATTTTTACAAAAACCGTTATATTCAGTTCATCAAATTACGCTTTCAGCCTAATAGAATGTCATAACTACATCTCAGAATAATAAATATTGAGGTTCACGATCGCATTTAGAAAGGGCATGTATTTAACGCGGCGACAAACTAATCTTATTTAGGACTAGCTGACCCGCGCAACTTCGTTTGCGTCACATGAAAGTGAGTTAATATTTCGAGTATTATAATGTTTCCAGTTGCATTTACCCCCGTCGCGCTTATTCTCGTCGCGTCGCGTCGCTTGTATTCATTAGAGCTGAACCGCTTATCTTCGTTTGCGTCACATGAGAGTGAGAAGGAAAGAGATGTTAAAGTGATATAATGTTTCCCGTCGCTTTTACTTCCACCCATCCGTTTTTCGGTATGGAACTCATCGTGTGCGAGTCCGACTCGCACTTGGCCGGTTTTTATCGTTCAGTTGACTGGCTGCCACTGCAGACCAAGTTTACTCCCGTCACGTCGCGTCGCTCATACTTTAAAACTTAATAAGAGGGATATTGTAAGTGAACCTTAAAAGATAGGCATATGCTGTTAAGGACTTTTTTTATAACTTTTTAAGAGAAAAAATTTTGTAGTACACAATTTTTACGTAACTTTAACTATTTATGCAGGGTTAGCAATGCAAGCTCTCAACAGATAGAAATAATCCCCTTTCTCGAAACATTATTCATGGCTGCTCCGCTCCTAGTCGTCTTAGCGTGATGTTATACCACCATTAGCCAGACTCAATAAATGGACTATTAAACTGTAAAATGATTTTTGAAATGCAACCAGTAGTTTCTGAGATCCTAGCAGACACAAACTCTTCAGTTTCATGATATCGTGAGCGAACCTTAAGGGATAGACAAATTAGGTAATTGTGAGCGAACCTTATAAGATAGACATATGCTGTCGCGGACTTTTTTTTAGAACTTTTTATGGGAAACAATTTTGTAATACACAATTTTTACCTAACTGTAACCATTTACGCAGCGTACGCCTCGGAAGCTCTCAGAAGGTAAAAAATATTCCCCGTTTTCAAAACATTCTTGGTTGCTGCTCCGCTCCTATTCGTCTTAGCGTGATGTTATATAGCCTATAGCCATCCTCGATAAATGGACCATCAAACTGTAAAAGAATTTTTGAAATCCAACCAGTAGTTCCCGAGATCCTAGCGTTCAAACAAACAAACAAACAAACAAACAAACAAACAAACAAACAAACAAACTCTTCAGCTTTATAATATTAGTATGGATTTTAAAAATAATTAAAACGGGTAGCAAAAATAATGGGTTGGCAGCTACAGTGAAACAGCATTTTAAACATAAAGTAGCAGCTTTTATTATATATTTGTGAAGCAACTGAATTTATTGTTAGGCGACAACTTGGTGGCGAATGTAAAGTAAAAAATGGGCTTTTATATATTATACAATGAGGTAGTTTATACAATTAACTGAGATGAGAATAAAATAAACACATGGTCATATAAAACATAGGTACTCTTTGCGACATTAATAAGGTCTAAATAAAGCAATTTGCGGCATGCAAAAAATATTATTGGTCTATTACTATTATTATTATTCGGTTTAGTAATAATTCGTTTCCTACCATTTTCAATAAACTGACGGTGGTTTCTTTGTTTTTTCATATTTTATTTTTGTCTGGCACTCGGCGGCCGCTGCTGCGGCTCGTGCTTGTTGTGGTCACAGTTTTAACCTAACCTAACCCTGCCCTTCTACACTACATTACATTATACCAATAGAATATTCGATGAAATACATATTATACGAACTGAACATTCATGAATTGAGCATTATACTTTTTGATCAATAGCGCAAATGTTGTTATCGCAAATAAAAATTCCATGAAATGAAAATTATGCTTTTGCTCTACCTCCCACGCCGCGGCCACCTCTCTGCTTCTATGAAACCAACGCATTTGTCGCCTTTTTGCAATACTTTACGATTACAAACAAAAATTCTGATATCCTAATACTTAAAATTTGGACTCGTTTTAATTTTTATAGCTGCTTACAAATCACTACCTGAAAGTGTATTTTTATATGGAAGCCAATAGTTGCTAACAATACAATATTTGATATCTCACTGTTATTATTAGCTGCCAAGTCATTATTTTTAATATCCAGCATATTATTTAAATTTTCCTGTTTAAAATATTTGCTATCTTATAGTGGCAGCCTGTATTTAGTTTTTATAAAACCTACGTTTTGTAGCTTAATAAAATATAATTGTTGCTAAAATATTTAATCACTACCAAGTTATTTTTTTTGTAACCATGTAGTTAGTCGCCTAATAAGTTGTTAGTCGCCCCATTAATAATTTGCCTTTAGAAAGGCAGCCTTATGTTGGTTAAGATAAAATGGAAGAAGACTTCAGAGACACATTATGCACTTTTTGCTTAACCACTTGTACTTTATTCTACTATTTTAATGCTCACTAAATATAACCTGGCCGGTTTCGCTTTACAGCATTTTCAAAGGTAATTAACTGTTCACTTTTGAGAATTCTGTAAAGCGAAACCGGTCAGGTTAAATTTAGTAATCATCAAAATAGTGCAATAAAGTACAAGTGGTAAGGCAAATAGTGCATAATCTGTTATAACAAGTTCCACCAAGTGGCAACAATCAAGAGTATAAATGAAAGACTTCAGAGCTTTTTCCGTGGATGAGCCGATAAAAAACTGTCGTAAAAGTAAGGTGAAACCTAGTTCTGTGCTCCACCAAAGGTTCAAGATTACTTGAAAAGTTTCACTTGTACTCTTGTACTGTTCCACAACATTTATTAACATTAGTGAAGTTTTTCTATATGTGTAGCAAGTTCCATCAAGTGCCATCAATCAACGGTATCAATAATTTCAAGATTTCTGTTAAAATAGTAAATTTACGGCATCCAATAATGCAGCGCGGCGAGAGCATCCAGAAAGCTCTGTGCGAAGAACTGCTGGGACTAAAAATTATATTACTACTAGCTGATAGTTTGCGTGATAAATGAAGAACTGCTCGACCGATTTTGTGCAAACTTTACATAAACCATCTACTAAATAGTCCGAACAAGTACAAGAACAACGAAAAGTGGCATTGATTTTTATATATACATATATACTTAGATAAATAACTTGTCCCACGGAAGTTGTGGGACAAAAGTGTCTCAGTAGTTTCGTCACGGAACTACTTAACGGTACTGAGGAAAGAAATTTCCTAATTTCAAAGTTGCGAGAAATACTCTAAGCTGAAATGATTTTGAAACCTGTATGACAAACTTGTATGCTCTTGCCAACTCAATTTGTATTCTAATGCAGTAGTTTAACTTGGTGAAATTTCTGAAGATTATGAGGTAATTTAACTTTCTTAGTTTTTTATGACCCTAGAGACATTATTAACATAGTTTTGCTGGTTTATGTGCGAGTAATACGACAAATGAAAATAATGTACATTTTTTAAAGAAAATTGCGTGAACGTATGAATTGAATCAATAAGAAAATGCTTTTTTAGGGTTTCGTAGCCAAATGGCAAAAACGGAACCCTTATAGATTCGTCATGTCTGTCTGTCTGTCTGTCTGTCCGTGTCACAGCCACTTTTCTCCGAAACTATAAGGCCTATGCTATTGAAACTTGGTAACTAGATGTATTCTGTGAACCGCATTAATATTCTTATATAAAACTAGAAAAAAAGCAGTAAATTTTGGGGGTCCCCATACTCAGAATTGAAATTCAATTTTTTTTTTTTCATCAAGCCCATACGTGTGGGTATCTATAGATAGGTCTTCAAAAATGCTATTGAGGTTCCTAAAATCATTTTTTCCTGAAGTGAATAGTTTGCGCAAGAGACACTTCCAAAGTGAAAAAATGTGTGTGTGTGTGTGTGTCCCCTCTAACTTCTAAACTAAGAGAATGATAAATCTAAAAAAATATATGATGTACATTGCCATAAAAACTACCAACGAAAATTATTTTGAACGAGATAGAGCTGGTAGTTTTTTTTAATACGTCAAAAACCGCAATTTTCGGTTAGAAAAATCACTACCACTGCGAACGTGTTAAAACATCAATCAAAGTTACAACGAACTATAAGAACTTTTATATTATGTTACTTGCTGTTACGAAACCCTTCATGGGCGAGTCCAACTCGCACTTGACCGGATTTTTTAAGTATTTAAGCTACTTTCAATGGCTTACTGAACCCTAAAAATTAAGTAAGACCAAAACCAATCATGTTCCAAGATAAGTAAAATGAAAAAAACCGACCAAATGCAAGTCGTCACAAAGGGTTCCGTACTAAAAAAGCGAACAAAAATCACGTTATTTCCCTTATTTTCTTATTTTAGTACATGTTGTTACAGTGGCATTAGAAATACATCAACTGTAAATATTTCAACTCTCTAACTATCATGGTTCCTAAGATACAGCCTCGTGATGGACAAACAGACAGACAGACGGCGAATTCTCATGAATAGTTGTTTCGTTTGTTTCGTTTTTACCCTTAAGGTACGTAACCCTAAAAAAATTTTTAACAAAAAAAAACCGACTTCAAACAAAAACTGAAAATTGATATTTAGTTTTATATCAGATTTTATTGAATGTAATACTGAAATCGGCGCCAAGTAAAACTATAGGTTTAGGTAGATATTATTAATCTCTCATAGAAATATTGGCACCGACTTCAGTATTACAGTCAATAATATCTGATATAAAAGTAAATATACTACCTATTACTTTGTGCTAAGTTAATTTTATTTTTCAATTTTCAGTTTTTGTTTGAAGTCGGTTTTTTTTTGTTAAAAATTTTTTTTCCATGTTTTTCAGTGACGGTTAGACTGAAATTATATCTGTCTAGGGGTAATGTTCTCCCCAATACAAATTAATCAAGCCCAAACACAAGATAACTGCTGTAAATCGTTAAGGAATTCCCTCGATTCGAGGGATTTCTTCGATTTCTCCAGGATCCCAGCATCCGATTCTGACTTCCTGTATATGGGACCACATGGGAAGCACCAGCTTTCAAACAAAAAAGAATTTTCAAAATCGGTTAACTCCTTCTAGCGATTTGCCGGTAACAAACATAAAAAAAAAATACAGACGAATTGAGAACCACCTCCTTTTTTGGAAGTCGGTTAAAAACTACAAGTGGTTGAATATTTATGATGCGCTTGGTGGAACTTGATACAGCCAAAGACTTCTATAAAAACTGAAGTAGACGTGCCCTACGCACCGATTTTTGAAACCTATGAACTGTGTCAATTGGTGATTTATGATTTAGTGCGTTGCGCGCACTGTAGCGAGTCAAAACTTCGAGAGTACTCGGCTTGCAATCGGAGTCCATACGCCTTCTCGTTTACTCTTGTTCTATTCGTATATTGCTATTGTGTTGACAATTACGTAAATATTGTTTATTAGTGAGTGTAGTCTTAGCAATGTGTGAGTTTGAGGATTGCTTTTGAAATGTTGTTCGTTAGAGTACAGCGCGTCTACCTCAGTTTATACAGAAGTCTTTGGATACAGCAAGTTCCACCAAGCGCATCAATCAACAGTATAATATAAAAAAATGGCCGTTTATTTTTTACTTCGGCTCAAAGAAAACCGGTTGATGTTACAACCATGGTCGATTAACTAAAGGGCACAGAGGTTAGGCATCAGGGTAAATAATTCCAGCCAACAGACTTCCCTAATTGCCTTTTAATTATGATTTAAAGTTATATCACGATTAATTTTACTTCAGAATCATGGTAACATCGTTAGCAGGTAGCAGAATGATTAATCAAAAGCAAATTACGAGTTTACTGTTTTATAATTATTTTGTAGCGAATATACTTTTAATGGAGAATTTGGTTTCTATAATTTTTACACCTGCATTATATTAAAGTAATGCCGTAGCATCTCTGGGCGAGGCCGTAATGGTGGCCGTAGATCTGTTGGGAGTCCTGGGACGTACTTCCGAGGACTTACCCGAGGCTCCCAATCATAGGCTGTTGGGCGTTACGTGAGGTTTATTTTAGTCGGTAGGAGTTCGGCATAGCATCCGTGAGGATTTTCCCTCACATTAAAAAAAATCCGTAGCATCTTAAAATTAAAAATATTTTGTCCTTATGTAAACAGTCAGCACTAAAGTCAACATTATCAGTTCTTATTAAAAAAAGGAAGTAAAAGCATCCCAATACTATAGTGCGCTTGAGGTCTGGAGATTTGTCTTAAAAGCTATGAGGCCTTAAAAAACAAGCAAATAAGCACTCGTAGAGTTTCCCTGAAACACGTCGAAGTGCTATTCGAACATCTTTTTTGTGTCCGTGCTTTGATTTGTTAGATCAATCTAAACATGTCCATTCTTTAATGTCCTTGGTCAGATCAAAAAAGATCAATAATGGACGTGGTTCATTGGTGGGCGATAGATTCCCCGACCCTCTCTGTTACGGACTGTCGCCCTAGACTCATGATCTCAAAGTACCTACAAAATATAACAGCATTATAAGATCTAAATTGTTCATACTCCGTAGTCAAATAAACTTGAATCTTTATCATGAAATTACAATAATGATGGCTCTATCTACTTCCAAGATGCATTCGCCCGAGAGTTTCTGAAAATTGAACTGTCACTATCAGAAGTTTGGAACTGCTCCAACTGGCCGGCGCTGATTAGATATTTGATTTTACATACGTTATTCTTCGTAGAATTTTCTGAGCTTTATATCCACCTAAGTTTATTACTAAGAAGTAGAAAGAAATAATCTTTTAACAATGTCATACACAAATGCACTATTTTATCCATTGTCTAAGTTCACTTTTCGTTTCGTTTCTTACTTAACTACTATGTCTTCAAGAATTAATGTTAATTCCAACACATACAGAAAACATACACAGAAACACACACAGTCAGAGCTGGTTTAAGAATGTAAGCATTTGCGACGAAATTTATTAGAGTAACAGAAAAAAATATTACTATTCAACCCAACAACCTAAAAAGTATCAAAGACTAAGAAATATTTTTTACACAGATAGAAGATCAGTCCTGGAATATGAAAAAAAACAGCTTTGAGAGATCACTAGATGTATTTCGAGATGGTATGTTCAAGGTCGAATCAATACGACGTAGTTTGGTCCTCTCTTTTCACGCCAATTGGAACATTAATGCCAGTTTCTGTCTCGTCCAGACTTCGAAGAAGAAAAACGCCTGTTGTAGTTAAGTAAAGATCAGAGAGATACAGTAAGTAAAGATACAATTAACTTACAATTATTAAGCATTTGAACAGGTTTAGTCATTTTTAACAGTACACTGACATAGACTTATGTCAGTGTACTGTTAAAAATGACTATGGTATGACGTGGTAATGACTATTACCACGTCATGACAAAAATTCATTGGTTGGAAAGAAGAGCTAGAATTGGAATAACCCTGGAACCAACACTTTGGTAAAGGGGTCATCAACACTCTAATCGTAAGGTTAGGCTGCAATAGTAGTCAAATAACCCTACAATGATAGCCAAAGTCTGTCGGGGACCATGGAACCTCCTTCAAAGGAATTACCCGGGGCCCTTGGCGAGAGACAAATAGGAAGGTAAAACTGTGTGGATTTTGTCAGTTAGTATCCTTCATCGTTCCAAGTATCATCCTTAAAAAAATACAATGCTTTTTATAATCATTTGACATCGTAACTTTATGTCCATTCTCAAATTTTATGCAAATTCAAACTAAAAATGGCATCATTTAAAATCTTTTGAAATATTCGTGAGATGGATAAAAGAGATTCAAATTAAAAGGCGGCTGGAGTACCTCTGAAAGGGTACTAGAAATGTCTCGAGAGGGCGCGCAAGCTCGGTGCATTGCCGCATAACTTTAACTTCTATAGTTTCAGTTTCAACAGGCAAATATGAACATTATGAAACTCAGTGAGATGGTGAAATGTGATTAAAAATATTAACAAAACTAATTTTATAAACCTGAAGTTTGTTGGTTGGTTAGAACGCTATGAGTTCGTTTACTACTGGTTAGAAATTACATTTAAACCTTCTAAAAAAGGCAAGCACCCTTAACCGGCGAGCGTGTATGAATACAGTTTTGAAAATAGAAGAAGCGATAGTTGTATGTCAGGATCGTAACAAGTGGAAAGTCATAGTCTCTGCTTACCCCGATGTAACTAGTCTAACGTTCACAGACGTGGTGCAGGCAAACTTAGACTTTTCAACCAGTCTTACTAGACGTTGTGTAGGCGTATGTAGCCTCTTCAGCCAGCTCGACCTTCAACAATGATGTGGTAAAGGCGCACGTAACCCTTTCAACCAGTAAAACTTTTTTTTGAGGAAGGTTAATGGACAGTCATAAACCTTTCTCAAAAAAAAGTTGCCTGCCAATCATGCCTGCTTGCATACAGATGCATGCAGGCATGCTCAGGCTAAAAGAAGCGGAGCAGAACTGAAAAAAGGTTACTTGGAAAACTCGAAAAATTAATTCCTTTAGAAGGCCTCTGTATCGTGAGCTATGATAGTTAGAGTTACGTTACAATTGTGTTTGAAAAAGTTCCTTTTTAAAATATTCTAAATAAA
This sequence comes from Miltochrista miniata, assembly GCA_933228765.1. NCBI lineage: Eukaryota > Metazoa > Arthropoda > Insecta > Lepidoptera > Erebidae > Miltochrista > Miltochrista miniata. The sequence goes on along the minus strand of OW121773.1, from coordinate 8,697,512 downwards.
GTCTGGTAAAATGTATATCTATCTTTTAAACATTTAGCTTTGACATTGAAAAACTATTTTGTTTTAAAAAACGTAATGCTTTTTAACTGGAGCAAATTACAGGGGCGTCCGGCTCTAGACGTATAGGACAATTCGAGACCGACATGATAACTATCGGGATTTTCCCACACGTCACAAAAATACAATAATTGCAAAAATGGTTTTTATAGATGTATTATTAATCCTTAACCAAAAATAAATACTCATTCCACAATCTAAGCGTATGCGAAAGGAAGTTTATCGGACCTTTCCGTTTATGAGTGTGATCCGTAAATATTTGTTGCGGAGTTTCAGTGGTTACATAGACATACATCATTGTTTAAGTATCAGTATGTTTAAATGCCTCTTTCAACAATTCGAAAAGTGACTGGGTATGAAGGTTTTTAGCCCCTCTCTATAAAATAGAGTGCAGAGAGACTCATGTCCAGATTTTATCTATAGTCTGTGTGTCTGTTTCATTCAACTACGTCACTAGGTCACGTGGATCATCTGTTCAAATTTTGAAATAAAACAAAAATGACAACTTAAATCGGATTGAATTTTCACTTTCACAATAAACGTGTAAGAGAGGGGCAGTCTGGTGAGAACGATCTCACGGCTTTCTTGTTTTTAAAGGTATAATAAAATGTGCACTAATTTTGAATGAGTGATTGTCATATGACCTTACTACACGTTGTTGAATAAAATACACTTGCATTGCTTCAAGACTTCCTTCTCTTTACTAAAATCTCAATCTTCAATTAAGTACAAGTTTCTGTTTTAATAATGTATTACAACAAGTTCCATTAAGTGCCGACAATCGAAAAGGAGGGATTCACCACAATCGCGGCTGTTAGACCGGTCATGGACGAGTGGCTGAAGAGGAGACACGGCGGCGCGGCGCGGGAGCGGGAGAGAACTCTCTCACCCGAGTTCCGCAGTTGGCGGCTGGGTACCGCCAACGTGTCTTTGCCGAAGACTATCGGCCTCCATGACCGGGGGCCTGAGGACGGTGAGTGGGCTGCTACCCGCGGAAACACACGAAAACCCCCAGAGACGCGTGACAGCACCCGAATCACCCCCCCCCCCCCCCCCCCCTTAGGCGAGGCCGCAGTGGTAGCCGTGGGTCTGTTGGGAGCCCTGGGACATTCTTCCGAGGGCTTATCTGGGGCTCCCAACCGTAGGCGGTTGGGCGTTACGTGAGGCTTTTTAGTCGGTAGTTGTCCGGCATAGCATCCATGAAGGATTTTCGTTCACGTTAAAAAAAAAAAGTGCCGAAAATCGAGAGTATAAAAGAATATTAACACAAATGTGTGTTTCCATCGTATCCACATCATACATTCCACGTATTTTTCGATAGTGTATACTAAACATGAGACATTAAAGAATCTTCTGGTTCTATTGATTATTCCCTTGTTATTGAGGTAAAGCCGGTGACCTCTAAAGAAGGCTTTATCTCCAAATGTCAATCTAAATGCCCGCCTTCGTTAGCATCGTTAAGCAACGTCAGCGGGCCAGGAAACATTTATTCAACAGATAATCTGATTACTCCTCAGATTTTTTTCGATAATTCACTCATTATATCTTTTGGTAAAAAGAATAGGTATAAAGGGTTAATAGAAGTACTGTTTTTAAACTCACATAAATTGTAGAATTTACTACAAAGTCCCTTTTCCCATCTAATCAATATTTTACAATATACTGTCCATATTATTAAACATAATGACATGGATATTAAAACTTGCTGGTTTTTTATAAATAAATAAATAGTAAAAGTCACAGGGACATAAAATAAAAAAATTGAATTTATCCTTGAAACGTTGCTGGTCTCCAGATGTTTTAACAATATTGCAATAGCCGTGGTAACACTGGGACTGGATTTAAGTTTGAAAAATATAGATTACACTCGAAAACAACATGAGTAATATTACACGCCATATAGGCCAAAGTGTTTTAAAATTTGTGGACTACCAAAATGAGGTCACTTCCCTACTGTAATAACTACTGCGTTGAGTAGGAATGTAAATGCAAGGAAGCTCATTCCACAATCTAAGCACGTATAATATTGTAAAATTAGCTTTAAATTGCTTGGGCGCCGCCGATGTGTCTTCGCCGAGGCCGGGGGCCTGAGGACGGTGAGAAGGTCGCTCAACGTCCTTACAGAAGCAGGCTCATGACGGCAGCGAGACGTGAGGAATTCACGCACCACATTCCCCCCTTAGAAGCGGGATCACACCCGCAACCCCTTCAAAGACGCGGGATAGCACCCGAACCACCCCCTAGGCGAGGCCGCAGTGGGTCTGTTGGGAGTCCTAGGACATCCTTCCGAGGGCTTACCCGGGACTTTTGGCTCCGGCGGCTGTTGGGCGTCAAGTGAGGTTTTTTTAGTCGGTAGGAGTCCGGCGTAGCATTCATGAGAATTTTCCATGAGGAAAAAAGGAAGTCCCTATTGAACCTTTTCATAAAGATAAACTTTCCTAATAAAGTGAGTTCCATGGGTAGGTAGAATACAATGCGAAGAATATACAGGGCGTCGTGGAGTAGTTAACTATGATATTTTTGCGCTAAAAGAACCAAACAAAATCACAGGTCTTGGATAACAACAAACTTAGTTTTCTCCTCACATACTTAATTAATTTCATTAAGGTACTACGTGCTACCATTTCTTATGTGACTTTAGTGCGTTAATATATAATGTTGTGACAATATATTTAGGTAGAGCGTACCTAGTCGCTTGAAAGTTTGATGTTTTCGTGACTTCTAAAGTAAGATAAGTGATCCTGTTCTATCAAACTTTACGAAGTTTCTAACTTGAGACTGAAATCTTTATAAGATTTGACACTTATGTTATAATTCAAAGACTTTGCTTGAAGCTAAGTTTTAAACTATTGCGTTTCATGCTACAAGTAAGTGTGTTAATAACTATCTGAAATTAGATAAGTGTTCGATTTGACTTTGGTTTCTTTAGTCTCCAGGTCGAATATTTATTTGGAACAAATGTTATTATAATCTGCAAATGTAAAAAATTAAGTTAGCTACTTATACAATTTATCCACAAAAATGAATAACATTTTCACCATGAAATATCACAAACAGTTACCTATCTCTGGCCAGCATTAACGGGTGCTATTTAGCCCAGTAAATGTTTGCCGAATACAGCGTCCAGCAGTAAACAGGTATATACTCGTCTATTCTATTTTAGTATTATGGATTGCAATAAGACAACCTGGATCAAACGGAACATGAACTTACGACCTTTGCTTAACCAGGACAATGCTTTGCAGACTGAAGTACTGACCCGTATCAAAACAGAATTGAAATTCGACACCGAATTATTAATGTCATTTAAGAGTATCGCAATAAGTATTTTAGTTGCATTTTCTCAGCTGCATCTCTGCAGTGTGATTTTTTTAGGTACTAAAGATTAAAACTAATGTCTGGCATTATTTTCCAGGTCACAATGGCAGGATGGTAGAAAAATGGACGTACTAATGCGTAGTGCTATTAGAAAGAGATGTGTGCTCGGAATGTTAAATACAAAACATGATGAAAGGTATGGTATAAAAAGGTGAATTATAAGCGGTTTTACACTCACTCAAGTATTATTTATTTCACTAGTCTTAGTGTTCATTTGGCTGGGACTGGATGCGAAAGGCACAGGGCCGTGTACTGTGGCGTGAACTGGGAGAGGTCTACGTCCAGCAGTGGACTACTATAGCAATCCACTGCTACAGGCACTTATGTTTATAACTAACTGAAAAAGTGGTAAGCAAGCAATTCAGCTGTAGTTTCTGAATCTTGGTTTCGAATACCTAGTTGGGACAATGTTTGTGTGATCTTTAGGTAAATGTTTCTAAAAACAAAGTAAGCTTTTTATACTATTAAAATATAGTAATTATATCGTGGAAATATAACTGATTACTCTATTAAGTAAATTATACTTAATTTAGTAACCATTAGTTTTCATTTGGCTGGGACTGGATGCGAAAGGTACAGGACCGTGTACTGTGGCGTGAACTGGGAGAGGCCTACTTTCAGCAGTGGAATGCAGCTATAGCAGTCGACTGATGGACGTAGCCCTCTTCTAACTCCTAACGATTGTATAACGCAACACTGGTCAAAGGGTAAGCCCTCGGAAGGATGTCCCCAGGACTCCCAACAAGATAACAGCTATCACTGCGGTCTCACCTAGGAGGTAACATCGATCCTAAGAGCTTTTGCTGTAATGTAATGAGATGACAAACTCATCCCACGTGTCCGCATTACTTTGGGCTGCTGACACTAATTTCCGTTAGAAACATTGGAAGTGGGCGTACGCCGCGTGTAGAAGCCCTAATAAACCTAGTTTATCTTGTCATTTCCTGCTGAGTAGATTTTTTTAACATGAATCAAATCCTACAGGGATGCTATGCCGGACTCCTACCGACAAGCCACACGTGTCGTACCAGACAGCCTATGGTTGGGAGCCCCGGGTAAGCCCTCGTAAGGATACCCAAGGACTCCCACCAGACCTACGGTTACCACTGCTGCCTCATCATTTCCTAATGACTTGGTTATCTAACACAGTAATTGATGTATCTATCAGTTCTAAGTTACCATAATAATAAGTTTTAGTATTTTGTTGTCGTGATGAAAGTGTATCGCTACGTTTAGTTAACTTGCACCATACACTACTCAGTGTTATATTAGTATTTGTAAGGGATAAAGTCTTATAAAGTTATCATTCAAGCTTAAGCACCATTTTTTCTCTATCCTATTGTTTATTTGAACTAATAGCAAAGATAATATAATAGAGCGAGTATAGTATAGTATAGTAGTACAATATGGCGAGCTAAATATATAAAAAAAAGAATTACATACAGAGGCAACTTCCTGCTTCTCACTAAACAAGCTTCCCCAACCCCGCTAGTTCTGCCACAGCTGTCTTTATAGTTGGCGGGTGTGTTGAGGGAACATTTGCTTAGCCTTTAGTCACACACACATTCAAGCTCTGTACGAACATAGCGTGTTTTTAGTGTAGGTGACATTATTGAAAACGAATCATTTGTATGGAGTTTCCGCCCTGTGCTAAAAGTACTTTTTCGTGGCCTTATTTATTATTTACAAGTGTATTAAAAAGATTTCCGAAAGTCGACTCAGTTTAGTTTGACAATTATAACCGTGAATTTGAAGTCTTCGACGCATAATACTATGTTTTGTATAATGTAATATTGTAATGATGTGTAGTTTGTATGGACATATAAAATGTCTCTGTCTACCCCTTCGGAGGTCAAAGGCGAGACCATATATGTATGTATGTATGATCCTATGTAAATGTTTGTTAGGGAAGAGAGTAGTCTCTGGATGTTCTGCACTGACATTGAAAAACTGACTTTTATACTTTTGAGAGTCATCATACTCGAGTCATATTGTCACGCTACTGCCTAAAGGAGCGCAGCAATTATAATAAATGTCAACTAATAGGGTCGACATTAAGATAACCTAAATTTTGGGCTATTGAAAAGGCAACCCGTCAATCATGATTCTCTTTTTGTTTATTTGTTGTAGTTCTAGTTGTTCACTTCTTGTTACAAAAGCTGAGACGGTACATTCAATCAAAATTTTAAAAAGAATTGGACATACATACATACATACATACATTATCTCGAAAAACATTACCCTCCTTTCTTCGGCAGTTCGGGTAAAAACAACTGTAATCGAACTTGTTGTAATGTTTTTCTTCTTGTCTGTTTGTTTGTTTGTTTATTTATTTAAGGTCGATCATAATTGTACTACGTATAAGGTTTTTTTGGTATTTTTGCAGCTTAAATATTGCTGTATGTCTAATCAAAATCGGTTCAGCAAAAATAAAAATACAATTTAGCCAATGTTTTACAAGAAGTCCTACGCAATGGACAAGTCAAAGTTGTGAGCGAAGTCTGGGGCAATATCTAGTATTATAGAATATTATTATTAATAACAGAGTCTGTTTAAATGTTAAAAAACAATTCACGTCACAAAAATCAAACAAATATTAAAGTTTATGCAGCTATCTGCGACAGTAAATGGTCAAACTATTCTTTGATACGGGCACTTTACTTTCTTGTAAAACAAATAAATACCAAAGGCAGCTATCCGCGAAAATAAGTGGGGCGAATGTCCTTTCTGATTCGGATACTTGCCTTTTCAGTTTATATACTTTTCCATAAGGCTTACACAGGATGCTGACTAAATGATGTAATGTAAGAGGTACATACCACATTTCATAATTTATTGAAATTTTGTATTGTGTTCCACGAAAATAGTCAACTGCCAATATTAAATGAACTATTGTGTTTATTTTTAAAGGTTTTTCGGTAGTATTTGTGGCAAATATACCGGGAAACCACGGCCGAATGAAAACGCTGCGAGGACACCTCTGGCACAGCGCTCCACACATTAGTGGAGTGCACGGAGTGGGCAAAACAGCGCCAGGTCCTCGTGACAGCTTTGGACGTGGACAGTCTCTTGCAGGAGACCATGACACGAACCATGATCTTCAGCGGGAGTAAGTGGGACTGCGCCGCCTCTTTCTGTGAGCAGGTCATGCTCGTGAACGAGGCGGCGCGGCGGGGAGGAAGCGGGAGACTCTCCGAAAAGGTTTGAAGCAAATTACAACTGCAGTTAGTCTTAATCTGCAGTTGTAATTTGCTTTAGGCTTTCTGAAGGTTGTAGAAATATAATTACTCTTTACTCTAATTCGAAATAGATAAATTTGAAGTAGATCTGGCACTTTAGGTACTACTCGTTTAGGCCAGTCCAGTATTCATTAAATCTCTCTAAGTTAGAATAGAATAGAGTATACTTTATCGTACGCTAATTGACATTTACATGAATAGGGAATACAAGGTTTAAAATGTACAATGGGCGGCCTTAGCGCTAAGTGCGATTTCTTCCAGGCAACCTTTGGATGAATATGAGTGCAAGAGATCAATATTATAACTGTTAAAGTTATATCATTATCATCATCATCTGAGTCTCGGTTGCCTCCAAGCCTTTGCTTTAAAACCCATGGTCCTTTTCCTAATTAAATACCTAACCTTTCCTAACTGTTCTCCCTTCACTTAGCATGGTTTTCAGCATAACCTGTTGATTTTTGGGTGCTTTTAAAATTCTTCAGCGACAGCCCTCAGAGACTTCGGGCTGTGGAAATATGTAAGTTTAGTTAACTCTCATATTAATTATTCATGCAATTGAAATAAAACTAAATACAAAAAAACAAAAACGTGAATTGAATTTTTCTCTTTTTTTTATAAAATTTAAATCGAAAAAGAACATCTATGAAACGCATTTCTAAAAAATAAAGAGAAAAAACCTTGTTTCAAAAGAATTTCAAACTAATTATCGTATCTTTCTAATGGCAACGAATAGAAAGATCCTTTTAATACACTCGCTTGGAAATCTAAAATAAGATTGCTAATGTATTTTTAAGTAAGCTTCCGTAATCCAAATTCTATCAATTTACCTAATCAAATGAGCTGAAATTTACTCTTATAAAATTGCGTTCATTTGAACTCAATTGAGTTGAGTGCTAACAGTGGGGAGATGTCATAGAGCATCACGACCTATAACCACAAAATAATACTGTACAGAAGGACATCTACATACAAAGTGCGCTCGAGTTACGCACACTGATTTGTTTGCATCGAATAGGCTCAGAAACTATTGAAACGATTTGGAAAATTCTTTCACTGTTAGAAAGCTACACTATTCCCGGTGAGCATAGGCTATATTTTATTTCCGTATTCCCACGGGAACGGGAGTAAAGCGGGCAAAAAACCGCGTGACATCCGCTAATAAGAAATATAATGAGTACTTATGTCTGAAATTATGAGATTATTTTTTTTAAAGATTTGTTTAAGTTCCATAGCAACAGCCGAGTCGCTTTTGTAGTGATGTTAATGAATACGATTTTCCCCCGCAACATGTGACACACAGATATGTCTACAGCAAACATGCTATGTCTACTCCCCTTGTACTGGTCGCGTTGCTCCATGGGAAACGTATTTAAAGCTATAGCAAAATTTGGAAATAAAACATTGAGTTTGAACAAGCTTTAACAAATTTATTGATACTGTCACTTAGTAGCGCTTGAAGCTCCGCGTGATAAGTGTTTGTTTGGTAAATGATAACAGTGAGAAGTACGCTAAGGCTTTTCCGGAGAGGGATTAAAGTTAGTGGTAATTCGATTTACAAATGTTTCAGTGCTTCGGAAAGTACGATAGACATTCATTACACCAACTTGGATGCCTTTGACTTTACAAACAGCACTTGATAAACAGCAGGTCCATAAAATATTTCTATTAGTGTCAGCTCACTTCATGGTTTGTCGATCCAAAGCACATCTGGCGAAATGTGCGCTTATAATATGGATGTGCTTATCTGTTTGGAAGAAAAGGTATAGTTACGACTCGACTGAATTTATTCTCAAAAATAAATAGTCAATACTAAATCGTATTATATGACAAAAATATTCACATTTCTGGAAAATGTTACCGCCTGCAAGAGACCCTGTGTAAGTGTTCTGCAGAATCAATGCGAGAATAATTACACGTTGTACTACTTAATAACCTTAAACAATTCACCACGTTGTATATTATTAGGTAACAAAATAAAAATGTACATAATATTCAAGAATTTTCATTTTTTGGAATAATTAGTACAGCACAACTTTCCGCAATTCGACTAATCTACATTAGACGGAAATTGCCACTTTTTTCTTATTAAGTTTTTACGTCTATAAAAGCAAAACGTGCCAAGCAAGCTAATGAATAATAATTTAGTAAATTACACGAATTTTTAAATTAGCGGGGTATTATAAACACAACTTGTTTTTTAAATTGTTCAATGAGGAAGTTTCTGCAAAACTTCGGACGGTTAGCTAATTTGACTAGCAACTAAAGAAATAAATAAGTTGGTTGAATATTGAAAAAGACTTTCGGCTCGAGAGTACGTTGTTTTCCGAAAAGAAGTAAAAACACAGCTTTCCCTTAGAGAATTCACTAAAAGGGTTCCAAAGATCTTTTACTTACTCTTTACTTTGTACAAGTTGTTTTGTTATATCCGAAAGTGCGATTTGATTTTTTTTAACCGACTTCCAAAAAAAGGAGGAGGTTCTCAATTCGTCTGTATTTTTTTTTTATGTTTGTTACCGGCAAATCGCTAGAAGGAGTTAACCGATTTTGAAAATTCTTTTTTTGTTTGAAAGCTGGTGCTTCCCATGTGGTCCCATATACAGGAAGTCAGAATCGGATGCTGGGATCCTGGAGAAATCGAAGAAATCCCTCGAATCGAGGGAATTCCTGAACGATTTACAGCAGTTATCTTGTGTTTGGGCTCGATTAATTTGTATTGGGGAGAACATTACCCCTAGACAGATATAATTTCAGTCTACCCGTCACTGAAAATCATGAAAAAAAAAATTTTTAAGAAAAAAAACCGACTTCAAACAAAAACTGAAAATTGAAAAATAAAATTAACTTAGCACAAAGTAATAGGTAGTATATTTAGTTTTATATCAGATATTATTGACTGTAATACTGAAGTCGGTGCCAATATTTCTATGAGAGATTAATAATATCTACCTACACCTATAAAATTTTCTTGGCGCCGATTTCAGTATTACATTCAATAAAATCTGATATAAAACTAAATATATTATACTACCTATTACTTTGTGCTAAGTTAATTTTATTTTTCAATTTTCAGTTTTTTTCTTTCTTCGATAAAATATTCAGTAATAATAATTTATTTTCCGCTTAGGATACTAATACTCTAAATACAAGATTTCAGTATTAAAATTGTGATATGTATTAATTTTTGGTAATAGAGACTCAATTATAGGTATTAATTTGTTTTCATGAATCAAGAAAAATGTCCCTGCAGTGTAGGTATACATTGAAAGTTTATTAAGTTTTTTATAATGTAAATATAGATAAGTAATAGGTATATTTGTTGATATTTTTAGCTTCAGAAAGTATTTTCACCAAAGACTTCTACATAATGTTCCACGTCGTTTGAACTAAGTGAATTATAATTCGACCTTATTTCGACGAAAATATTTGCATTAATTTTTTATGTCGTATCTAAATATTATTTGATTTTTATCAATAATTAGCGGACGTCACGCGGTTCCATCCGCGTAGCTCCTGATCCAATAGGAATAGGGGAATAAATTATAGATTAAGTCACCTGGGTATATTGTAGCTTCTCAACAGTGACAGCATATTTCAAAACGGTTCAGTAATTTCGAAACCTATTTGATGCAAACAAACAAACAATCAAATTAATCTTTCCTCTTTATATATATTAAAATTATAAAGAGATAATGTTTCTGAGTTTGTGACGTTGTAAGAGGTACCTAATCTCTGGATCTACTGAACCGATTTTCGAATTTATTCACCAATAGAAAGCTACGTTATTGTGCAGTGTCATAGGATAAATCATCACGCTACAATGAATAGGAGCTGAGCAGCAAAGAAAACTGTAACACAAACGAAATTGTGAGGGTCCGCTAGTATATTATTATATCAAAACATATTTGTCAGAGCGGGTAGTAGTAAGCTTTCCCTTACTTCATAATTCTACAGTACTCCGAAGTGGCTTAAAATATTAGTATTTTTGGCGCGTCTTTAAACTCAATGCATAATTAATTAAGAATCTCTTGGTGCTAGCTTGTTCATAATTTGCCTTTTCGCGAAGGAGTTACGATATTTTGTTTAGTAATTTGACACGAGGGAATTACATGATGAGTTTTAGTCTAAAATAATTGTTGGGAGATATGCATTCTTAATTTATTTGATTATAGAAGTTCTTCTTTAGTTGCACTTTTGTATTTACAAACATATTTACCCTAAGGAATAGGCAGAGACATAGCAAACTTAGTAGTTACTTTATAGTTTTTTGTCCCCCGTAATAAGTAGTGAACCTCTGGCGTGTTAAAGTGGACAGGCGCAGTATGTGACGTTCCACGCCTATAAGTCTTTCAACTTGACCTAACGATTATTAAGTCACTGACAGCTGGGACCAATGGCTTAATGTGCCTTCCGAAGCACGGGAACGCTCTCAAGAATCATCATAAAGTCGTCAAGTTATCCAGGGACCAGTCATAGCGAATGTCAATGAAAACACCCAAAAACACATTTGTGGATCACACAAATATTTGGATTGACCTTGGAATCGAACCCAGTAGATCAGACACCGAGGCAGTCAAGTTGCTCGCATAAACTATTTCTCAAACAAAAATTACACATCAAAATTCTTAGTACGTAATGAAAAAGCTCTTTCAGGAGGTAACGAATTAATTTCAATTGATGGAAACAGATGGGACAATCTCATACTCAGAAGTGGTCATCAAAATGATTACAATCGTAAACTTGGAACTGTTCGTAAATGTAAATTCTGCTGACGATCGTTCCATTGTTTATGTTATCTGTGGCTCATAAAAATATGGATTATTATTCGCATTAACCTTATATCGCATATTTATAGCTATCTTCTTATATTTATGATGTATTCTTGGACTGAAAGACTTTATTTGTGGATGTGTATCATCTGTCTTGGCTGTTGGAATTTAGTTCGTATTATAAAACGGTTTATAGAATTCTCATGAATAAGTTATGGACCATGTGATAAATCGGGCGTTATGCATAACGGTCAATACGAAGCTATCCCTACTTATATTACAAATGCGAAAGAAACTCCGTCTATCTATCTGTCAAGCTTTCACGCCAAAACCACTGAAGAGATTTAGGTGAAATTTGGTATAGAAATAGTTTGAGTCCTTGGAAAGGACGAAGTCTTATTTTGTAACCGACTGCGCAAAATAAGGATTTTACTTGCTATTTCTATGCGGACAAAGCTGCAGGGAACAGTTAGTGCAATTAATAACCGACATTCGCGCTGGCAGAGCCATGGGCATCGGTTAGTAGTCAACGCTAATATTATAAAGAGGAAAGATATTGATTGTTTGTTTGTTTGCATCGAATAGGCTCCGAAACTACAGACCGATTTGAAAATCTATTTCACTGTTGGGAAGCTACACTATCCCCGGGAAACATGGGCTATATTTTATTCCCGTATTCCCACAAGAACGGGAACTACGCGAATAAAATCGCTTGACGTCCGCTAGTATTAATAAATAAAAAAAGACGTGTGGCACTCGGGGACCGCCGCGGTAAAGCTATTACATAGCATTTTTTACTAACCATAATTATTTCTATATAAGAATACTAGCTGATGCCCGCAGCTTCGCCCGCGTAATTTTTTTTACCGCGGGAAGTTACTCCCGGGATAAAAGGTAGCCTATGTGTTATTCCAGACTATAATGTATCTCTGTACTAAATTTCAGCCCGATCCGTTCAGCGGTTTGAGCGTGAAAGAGTAACAAACATCCACACTCACAAACTTTCGCATTTATAATATTAGTAAGAAGTAAGATTTTAAGGCCTATTTTCAACAAAGTAAAGTACCAAGTACCTACTTGACTGTGGACATTTGGGCTTTTTAGAATTTTGGCCTATTGGCCTTTTGGCCTTTTGGACTTTTGGACTTTTGGACTTTTGGACTTTTGGACTTTTGTACTATTGGACTCTTGGACTTTTGGACTTTTGGGCTTTTGGACTTTTGGACTTTTTGACTTTTGGACTTTTGAAGTCCCAAAAGTCCCAAAAGTCCCAATAGTCCCAAAAGTCCCGAAAGTCCCAAAAGTCATAAAAGTCCCAAAAGCCCCAAAAGTCCCAGAAGTCCCAAAAGTCCCAAAAGTCCAAAAGTCCAAAAGTCCAAAAGTTCAAAAGTCCAAAAGTCCAAAAGTTCAAAAGTCCAAAAGTCCAAAAGTCCAAAAAACCAAATTCCAAAAGTCCAAAAGTCCAAAAGGCCAAAAGTACAAAAGTCCAAAAGTCCTAAAGTCCTAAAGTCCAAAAGGCCAAAAGTCCAAAAGTCCCAAAGGCCAAAGTCCAAAAGGCCAAAATTCCACTCCACCTAACCTCACCCCACCCACCTCACACCAATTCACCGCACCACACCCCACTTCACTTCACCACACCCTACACACCTCAGCCCACCCCACTTCACCCTACTTCACTTCATATACATAGGTACACGTTATGCAAACGCTCACGTGTACACGTTGGTATATGAAGTGCGAGATACACGAACGTGGCCGAGCGTGGCCGAAGGTAGCCGAGAGTGTGATTTATTTTCGTGACACAATTTCTGGATTCGGTCTCCACGCAAGGCCCGCGATAGAAGCTATGCAATAGCTTAATCGTAGGTATTTTGTTTTAGAACTTTTTAAGAAGAACAATTATTTTGTTATAAATTATTATTTTTATGTAACTTCAACCATTTACGCAGAGGCGCAACGGATACTCTTATAACGATTAAATGTTTTCCGTTTTCGAAACATTCCTCATTGCTGCACCACTCCTATTAATCTTAGCATTATGTTATGTAGCCTATAGCCACTATCAATAAATGTACCTACTTACTATCGAACAGTTTTTGAAACCCTACCAGTAGTTTCAGTAAGGCTTGCCTTGGTATGATGTGATCATGGTCCCTTTGCAGCGTGTGTCCAATCCAGCGCAGCAGCTACACTTCCGACGTTTGATCTGTTGGTGGATAGGGGTCTCACTGCAGCGTTCCAATAGTTTTACGTTCGTGATGTTCTCGGGCCCGTATGTACCGAGGATCCATTGGATTGGAGGCAGCGTTTGACGAAGACTTATAGTTGGTAGCTGGTGTGAAATGTCTTTACTTTAGTGACCTTCCATGTCTCGCATCCGTATAGCAGTTAGCAGTACAGTTTTAACGTTTACTTTGTTTTGAGTTTCACTCTTCGTGTCTATTTTCGCAACTGCCTACGGGGCGCAGCTGTGTAAAGGTTGTTCTGGCTTTGGCGAGACTCGAAATGATGTAGGGTACTCTTCTATCCCATCAGTTTCTGACACGACACTCCCGAGGTACGTGAATTAGTGCCTCCACCACATCTCTTGCGTCTGTCGATTTTAATTTCAGTCCAGCCATTCGCTGCCTCATCCTGCTCGTTGTCCTGCACGTTGTCCTGCAGACATGCATGACGGCGTGTGTGTGCCTCAGCAGGCACAGGACATCGGCATTATTTAAATCCTCCAGGATATCAGTATAGGCCCTATGTTTTGGTAATATAAAAGATGTTTATCAGTTGTCAAGAAAGTGTATCACAAGCTAAATATTAACTAAACATGAACTAGGTGGCGCTGTCTAACCACCCAAGGGCGGGGAGAGCCGTACGTCGGTCACAAATTATGCTAGGAACCTTAGCTTGGGCCCCGAAAGTCTTGATGGAGCCTAAAGCATATAAGAATGTTTATTCAACGACAGCTACAAGAAAGCCAAATTAAAAAATGCAAATTAAAGAGCTCATAAAAAGTATACTACATACATACATAATATATGGTCACGCCCTTATCCCCGAAGAGGTAGACAGAGGCATATTATATGCCCACATTACACCTTGTCAGAATTTGTCCCACGTAATAGGTGGTAAGCCATATTGCCGTGTTAAATGGACAGGCGCAGGTTGTCACTGCCTGCTGTTGAAATTTTTCAAGTCGCTTAAAAAGGCCTTTAACATAGCCTTACGACTGCCATTTTACTGGTAACTGGGACCAACGGCTTAGGGTGCCTTCCGAAGCACGGAAACGCTCAAATAAAATGTCACAAAGTGGTCACATAGATGGTCACCCATCCAAAGACCGGCCTGAAAGCCTGAAAAGTTTACTATAGAATGAAAAATGTGGTAAGACTTTCGTCGACTAATTTGAATGATGTCTTCAAAATTCAACAAAAGCATAATACACTTTAAAACAAAATAAAACAAAGATGTCTCGCAAAGTAACAGAAAAGTTTTGTTTTATCACTTGTTTTATACAAAGCAATTTATTTCTTCGAGAACAATAAAAATAAAGTTTTGTATACAACTGGCAAACTTCGCTACATTTGTCCACGGGCTAGAGGTGCCTTCTTCGTAGTAAGGTGTTTGCATATGAATAGACCAGCTGCTTAAAAAACAGCTATTCTTGTTGTAAGTGAAAGTTTTCGTGTTATGACTTCTGTCTTATAATTTAGAATCTTCTAATTTATAATTTTATAAATGATGTCGCATTGAGTTTAGATCCTCACTTCCCATGGATATATATTGCCGAGATTAAAATGGCTAATAAACCGAGGCCGCACGTTTCAAGCGTCAGTATTTTACCATCATTTCATATTGTTTAGCACCTATTTACGTTAATACACGATACCCTTTTTCACTCATCCTATTCGGTAAAAACTAGTTACTGAATAATATTATTTTATTTATCTATCATCCTGCTACTTCTCATCGTGAGCAAATATGTAAAAAAATATTGTATTTTACTAATGTAAACTTAATATTCCTTCTGTATCGGCGATTAATTTATGGCTCCTTCGGAAAATGCTGTAACAGTTTCCGAACAAAAAGTCAACGCACTAAGACTTTCTGTTATCAAAGTAAGACACAGATACATTTGGAGGCCGAAGTAATTTTGAGCAATAAATCTCGCAGCGAACGAGTTTGGAAACTCATTACACGCCTCCCAGAACTGAAATGTCTGGATTTATAAGAAATTAAAATTGTTCCAAAAATGATTTCCTTAGCGGTATTTTTGTAATAAAACTTCTTTTGTAGAATTTATTAGTCTTTATCATTCACTAGATAAACGTTATGCAGCTATAAAAGCGGTAGTTTCAGAATAAGTGCGTTAAAGTGGCAGTGAGCAAGTGAGTTCTGTAGTGGAGACTCGGCAAACTTAAAACAGGATGTCCAGTGAGTCGGAATACTACTGAAAAAGGTCGCTGGTAGGAATTGTATGCAGAAAGACGCAGTACTGTTCTTTGGCGTGAATTTGGGGTGGCAAACATCCAGTGGACTGCCAGAGGCTGAAGTGATAAAATACAAGAGCATAAGGTAGATTTGCTGAGACATCCGAAATAAAAATGTATCAGAAGGGTAGTGAAAGTATAATATTAGGGCAGCCTAATAATGAACTGAATTTTCGACCTTGGAGTTTGTGCTTGTTCAACATTGAATGTATGAAAAACTAATAATGTAGTCGATACTCAATAAATTCTAAAGTGGTTTCTAAATAAAAGTAATAAAATAACTAAACAAATATTAAAAGTTTAGGGAACCTCCTAACCTATATTTTCTTTTATAGTGTAATAGTGGTTCATTGATAGCTTTCAAGGTACTTTTTAACTCGCACACTTTCACAACGAGTTTGTACCCATATATATCAAATCCAGATTCTCGACCATGTAACTTTACATTCGTGCTAAATTTCTACTGGGGTTGTTTGCAGTTGACTATTTTTTTGTTGCTTCTTTTATCCATATTTATACTAATATAATAAGAAGGAAAGATTTAATAGTCTGTTTGTTTGCAAGAATAGGCTTCAAAACTACTGACCGATTTGAAAACTTATTTCACCGTTGAAAGCAACACTGTCCCCGGATGACATAGGCTATATTTTATTTCCGTATTCCCACGGGATCAGAAACTACGCGGGTAAATATGAAACAATTAATATTTCATCAGTAGATTTCCGTGTACATTGGAGCTGTACAGTCTAGAGTCACCGCCCTAGTTTCCTAATGTCCCAGACACACATAAATCCCTGTCATGCTCACAATGGCTACCGGAACATCCTGACACTTAGTGACGTCACTGGTAATGTGTATTTGCCTACAAATGGAGATACTGCGCCGAGATCGTCTATCAGTAAGCAGCATAGAGCAACACAATCTATTTGTATGACCTTTATCGGCATCAGTAGGCGGCAAACTGAGACTTTCCCTTCTGTCAAAGTGGGCTCAAAAAAGAGTACGCTTATGCACACACATATATACGTGAGAATTACGAGATTTTTTGTGTAAAAAAATATTTTAATTGTTTTGTGTAAGTTCAGTAACAGTAGATTGCTTTTTTGTGGTGTATATAAATACGATTTCCCCCCGCAACAAATGACATAGATATGTATAGACAGAGCAGACATGCTCCGTCTACTTCCCATGTACTGGTTGCGTTGCTCTATGTGACTTACAGATATGTATAGCGCAAACATGCTATGTTTACTCTTCTTGTACTGGTCGCGATGCTCTATGAGTGAACGGTGAAACGCAAACACTGGGTTATGTGGATTAATCGCTTGCTGTTCACTTGAATGCACTTGTATGAGTAAGTGTCAAATTTGTAGTGTGACTTTTGCTAATTCGACAGTTTATCGTCTATATTAAAAGTCTGTATGAATGCTATGTAAGTAGGTACACAGCTTATTCAGAACTTAGCTTAAATCATTTAAAAGAAGGTCTGTATACTTGACTGTCTTTAAGCCAAAGCTCTGTCTTAGATAAAATAATATCGCAAACATGAAAACTGATTAAAATACAATAATTAAATTAGCATAGCATATTAGTCACATAACCAACCTCTAACCGTTAACGGTGGTACGGTGCCCTTAACGCGAGCCATACCAAGCTGAATTTGCCAAAATCTTCACTAGGAACGACTTTGATCTTAATCATTAAAATTTAACTAATAAATTTAAAAACTACAGTCAATTCAGTTTTTACTATAAGCACTAAAATTTAATTTATTATCCAACTCACAAAAATTATCTTTGTTTGCAACAACTATGTAAATAAAAACACTCATATTTCACGAACACTTTCTAGAAACAAAAATATCGTATTATTCAATAACGGTTACTTAAGCAATAAATCTCAGACACAAAAGTTAATCATGGCACTAAATATTATTGTCCATTTGTCATTTGCAATATTAAACAGAGTCTTCCGTACTGCTGTGTTAATTTTTACTTCATTTCTTTTGTGTCTCATTAGCAAAGTCCTGCTTTATGAGCTTTGCTGAGAAAAACTACATAAAACTGACATGAAATATTGCAGTAAAGACTTGGGTGTTCTCTAAGTAAAATATGTTTAAAGGATTGTGTTTTAAATTTAAAAAATTGTTCAGTGTAATGTGAGCCGTGTTCATTAGTAACTGTCAATCTACTGAAGTATAAGAATTTTTTGCCTAATTTCTTGAGTATTCTATAAAAGTTCAATGCTGCGCGTCAACCTCATCCAAAGTTTTTTGCTGAGAGAAAATATGTATTCATTAAAAAAAAACTTATATTTTGAAAAACAAACGACACTCGAATGTAAACCCTTAGTATTAAAACTGCTTATACCCATTGAGTAAAGAAAATATATTTCCGTATTTAATAAAAACTGTGTTTATCACTTCTTTCAAAGATCTTTACTATAAATTTCATTGAAAATAAATGAAAGCCACTTAGTACGAAGAGGACGGGAATCTGTGACCCTTGACTAACAAGGTCGACGACGCTCTGAATGGTACTGAAACAAGCTGCAATTCTTCAATAGATGAGAGAGAACTCTTAAAATATTATAAACTACAAACAGATTTTATTATTATTCTGTTTACATAAGCAACGTGTTACTAAAAGCACAATACGTGGAAAAATTAATGAAATAAAGTTGGAATTCCGTTTCGTTTTACGAACAAACCACGTGTGCTGCTAGTTTCAAAAGTCCGATGCCGCAATCAATCGCGACTGCAAGAACAAACTTTTGGTTTAGATTCGTTTATTTTGTTAGTATTTCAAGACTGCGCTAAAGTTGTATATGTCAGTGTGCAGGTATGCTTTCAACGCTGGTCAACTTTGCTTATTTAAGAGTAATTTTGAGGGTGAAACTAGGTCATCCCTCATTTTACTGTTTACGAGTTTTAAAGTCTACGTTTCAAAAAACCTCAGCGGGGAGTGATATCAGGTGTATTCTAAGAATATCATAGTATCAAAATTTGATGAAACTTGAAATAACGAATGCTTTCATTCAGAATGGCTTTTATTTCCACCCCTAAGGAAATAGAAAGTTTACTTTGAAATTAGTAAATATGTCACGTGGGCTATCAGGGGCAGTAGATTTCATCCATCTACGTATCTACAATTGAATCGTAGCGCACTGCTACGCGCCTACATGTCTACAACCTCGTAGCACTACCTATAACGTTATTACCTTTCCGCGTACAAATTACAACCCATTGAACCTAAAAGACTTTATAATGCAAGACTGTAAATTTTATGTTCTCACAGTGCTATCCGGACCTCACCCAGCTATCCGGCCGTGTCCGGTGCTCGCCCGGTTGAGTGATGCTTTCCGGTCTGCCTAGTTAATTTGTGAAATGAAATTTGTCCGTTCGTTATTGTTAAGGTCTCTTTTATATTTTGTTCGTTTTTATTAGAGTTGGAACGTTGGAGGTCGAATACTCGTTTTATTGTAATGTGAAAAGTAATGTAAATTCGGTGCGTCTAAAATTAAATGTTTTGGAAATGTGTGCGAGGACTTAAACAGTCTCCTCTCTCAGTCCATCTCCTGAGGCTATGGATTTGAGATTGGACTGTGCTCAATATAAACGGTCGCTTTCTCAATGACTTTAGGGCGGCTTCAAGGTTATGCAGTTTCTAACCTAAGTGCCGTTGTGGACAAGATACTTGTGTTTTTAAACTTTCGCGTTGCATGATACTAAATAATTTTTATTTATAACGGGCAGTAACGCATTCATGCATATCTTAAAATTGAGGCTTGACGTTTCGGCTGGGTTGCAACAGCCATGGTTTCTAGTGAAGATAGGATTTTAGATGTAGAACCTACCTATATAATACGTCACTCCTATGAGGTGTCGTAGCATAGTGTCAGTTTACTTGCAAAAACACTTTTCACTCTTTACTCGAACCATTTTCAACACAAATAAGTATGGTTTACCATAAACTGAAAATGAATAATTATTAATAACGTCACAAAATCACCCTAAATACCTATTAAGCTATTGCATAGCTTCTATCGCGGGCCTTGAGCGTGGAGACCGAATCCAGAAATTCCGTCACGAAAAACACGTAACACTCGGCTATTCTCGGCCACGCTCGGTCACGCTCGTACATCTCGCACTTCATAATTTTTTTTGTTTACGTCAATTATGCACTCTGCAGTCGTTATATATTAAGTCAATCCAAAAAGTGACGCTTGTACCCAGAATCGATCTTGCACCTTCTGCGTACCGATCCGCGTCTTAACCACTCGACCAAAGTTGAATTAAGAGTACTGGTCGAATTTAGAGTTCTTAATGTGAAAACAATTTCGATGCTCCGATTGAAATGCGTCATAGATAAGAATATTGACAGCACTTTGCAAATCACCCACTAACTTTTAATTCACAATTTTTCACAACGGACACGGTAATGTTTATGTAAAATAACGACACAAATCTATAAGGCTTCCGTTTTTTGCCATTCGGCTACGGAACCCTAAAAATGCTATGCAATAGCTTTACCGCGGCAATCCCGAGTGCCACACGTCTTTTTTTTTAATTGTAACAGTATTTATGGCCAGACTAAGAATTTATTGCAATCAACACTCATATCGCAAATATTTCAAACAAACGCAACGAAAATAGTTATTAGTGAATCGTTGTTCAAATAGCAGCACATTCGGGAGTCCTCGATTCTGAACATTACGCACGAACACAAACAAACAATATAGATCTGGTTCACAATGAAATGGAAGTGACCATTTAGTAGCCTGTAAGGGCCCGTTCACACAGACCGCTTCCGAGGACATCGGCCGAAGCTCTTCTTCGCAAGCAAACTGTGAGAAAGGGAATGCAAACGGATTCATTCGACTGCGCAAGAGCGAAAGTCCCATGTGCCGGCGGGGCCCCCTGTGGCAACGGGATAGTAGCAAATTCTACTTCAAAACATAGCATTAGTGTTTACGTTGTGTGTTTATTAATTTATTTATTTATTACAATTATTTTGAACATTCAAATAACTCTCCACAATGAACGCGCAATGGTATGGCTGGAATAAATATTTGTGTGATTTGCAAAATGTTTGTTTCGGAGTTTGGGTATTTTCTATGTTGGTATTTAAAATATTTATGGGAAATATTTTATTTTCCGTGTGGATGGTCCTCATGGATGCTTTGCCCTCGGAAGGATTACCCAGTATTATGGAAAAGATCTCTTCAAAATACTGACCATGACTAATTATTCATAATATTCAATCACTAATTCAATTACAAAAAGGAATTATTATTACTCGTCCCTCTTATCAATA
The DNA here is from genome assembly GCA_933228765.1 of Miltochrista miniata. Lineage (NCBI taxonomy): Eukaryota > Metazoa > Arthropoda > Insecta > Lepidoptera > Erebidae > Miltochrista > Miltochrista miniata. The sequence goes on along the minus strand of OW121773.1, from coordinate 8,676,276 downwards.
AGTTGTCAATTTTAGAGCCATTACCAATGTAGCCTTTCTACCTATTCTGGGGGCCCTCAATTTATGTAAGTTTATATATGTGACAAATGACGTCTACTTTAAGGAGCCATTAAGAAGCCTAAAATACTCCATAATCTAACAAACGCCTTGCTGGTCAGCAGAATTATTAGTATGAATAAATAACGTGGTAGTTGATCATTCCATTGTCCGAACGGAACGATTTCATCATCACATTTAATAATAATAATAATAAAATATAACAAATATGTTTTATCAATCAATAAACCTAAAGAAAAATTAATGGAGGAGAATGACATGACATGTCAACATGTCAACCAAAATGTGTTATAAATAAAATATACCTAAATAATGCTTACAAGAGCCAGAAGGCGTTTAGCACAACTAACATCACCGGACTCGTCGCCTAGCTCCGCCTCGCAGCACGTGGAAACCATATCGTCGGAACCGATTGCTGCTGAGGCGTCGAGCTCATCATCAAGCGACGAGTACTTCTCTCCGCCGACGTCGCCAACACCTACACGTCGGCAGGGGAGGACCCGGCCACCGACCTGCTTGGGACCCCGAGGCCCACCGGCCTCGAATGCGGCCCCCGCTGCCGGTGGTAATGTGCACCGCATGCGATGGACTTCATCTATGAACGAAAACGTCATGCGGGCATATTTTGCGGCTACAGAGGGAGGAACTAACCTCACTGCGTACCGTGTTCGTTTGCTGCCTTTGTTTCAGGCTCTTGAACCAACTATCAGCGTGTCGGCACAGCGGCTATCGGATCAAGTGCGGGTCATACAACGTAATCATATGTTGGATGATGCTGTGCTTGAGAGGCTTCGCTCAGAGCTGCAGTGTAGCGTCATCATCCCTACTTCGTCTCAAACTACTGATATACAGATTCATGCAACGCAACCTGACGTACCTATTGACGAACTAGTGGATGATGTTGCTACAACAGTAAGTACTCAATACAATGGTGAACTAAGGAGTGTTTTGGAACGAACGATTCAAGAGTATAGGTTTTGCGATCCCGTGTGTCGCCCACGTATACCGCGTTTGCCAACGCATAAAAAAAACATGGCTCTAGTGAGCACCCTGGACTCGGTTCTACCTAGCTATTTCAATACTTGTGTAGATATTAGTGATGCACACTCAATTCTGTATTGCGCGGCTGTAGCAGTTTGTCGCGTAGCTGGTGTCAAATTTCCTAAAGTTGAGCCAGCTACTAGACCTAAGTCTGTTCCAGTCTGGCAATGCAGGATTGAGCGTCGTATCACCGAGACCAGGGTGCTCATTGGTAAGCTATGCTGCTTCAGGGGGGGTAATACCCGACCCAGAGTGATGCGTTTTGTGACTCGTGCATTTGCGGGGACAGATATTAGTCCCCGCGAATTCTCTGTACGAGTCACGGAACGCATTGACTACCTGAAGCAGAAAATTTATGCGTGGGCAAACCGTATACGGCGATACAAGAAGAGAGTGGGTAGATATATTCAGAATCGTTCGTTTCAAAAAGATGAGAGGTGTGTATATAGAAGATGGGAGCAACCCGATTCAAGTATGACTAATATGTGCCTACCTGATGCCGAAACCACAAGCACATTTTGGCGAGGTATTTGGTCGGCGCCTATTAGTCATACAGAGTGTGATTGGATGCGGGATGTCGGGCGGTCATGCGAGTCTATTGAGACCATGGCACCAGTCATAATAACAACTGTTGACATTGCTAGTGCAGTTCGTTCGTTGCCCAATTGGAAATCAACTGGGCCGGACGGACTGCACAATTTTTGGCTCAAATGGTTCCATAGCTCGCATGATTGTTTGGCATCTTGCTTTCAATCATCACTTGAGTCCGGATCGCTCCCATCTTTTATGACTTCAGGTATTACACACCTCCTCTATAAATCCGGTAGTACCACGGACCCGAAAAATTATAGACCGATAACTTGTTTGCCTACGGTCTATAAGCTTCTCACATCTATTTTGAGAGTTAAATTATCATCTCATATAGAAAATAATTCTATATTGTCCAACTCTCAAAATGGATGTAGAAGCGGGTCACGTGGTACTAAAGAACTCCTTATTCTTGACATGGCCATTAATCAGCAGGTTCGTCGTAACCGGAGAAATCTGGCGACGTGCTGGATTGATTACAAGAAAGCCTACGACTCCGTGCCACATACATGGCTGTTGAGGGTGCTAGAGTTGTATAAAGTTGATACAACTCTTTGCACCTTCTTGAAGGCATGTATGGGGCAATGGAGAACGGCTCTTGTTTATCCAGGATGTCGTCAGATTCTTGGGAACGGTGAACCTGTCAAGATTGAGAGGGGTATATTTCAGGGTGATAGCCTGAGTCCCTTATGGTTTTGTCTAGCACTGAATCCTCTCAGTACTTTACTGGAGGGTTCAGGGCTAGGCTATCAGTTTAGGAGAGGAGGTCGAGTTGTTTCCCACCTTCTGTACATGGATGACTTGAAATTATTTGCCTGCACCAATTCCCACTTGATAGAGTTACTCAAGATAACTGAAACCTTTAGTAATTCTATCAAAATGGAATTTGGTGTAGATAAATGTGCAGTCATGCATGTAAAGAAGGGACGGATTGTGGAATCTGAAAGAGTACAACTTTCAGATTTCACAAAACTTAAATCCCTCTCCGCAACTGAAACCTACAAATATCTTGGTATGTCGCAGGCTTTAGGTATTGCTGAGACAGACATGAAACAAGTGTTGATGGATCGTTTCTTTGGCCGCCTGAAAAAAGTACTGAGAAGTCTTTTATCAGGTGGTAATAGGGTGCGAGCCATCAATGGTTGGGCCATGCCTGTCTTAGGATATTCCTTCGGCATACTGAGATGGACTCAGACAGAACTTGACACCCTGGATAGAAAAGTCCGTTCGTTGTTGACTGCAAACCGGATGCATCATCCGCGTTCGTCTGTAATGAGGTTGTATATCCCACGGAAATGCGGCGGTCGTGGTTTTTTAAATATCAAGACGTTGCACAACCGTGAGATATACAACCTTAGGGAATATTTCCTTCATGCGGACGTGGGTATGCATCGGGATGTAGTAACAATAGACAGCGGACTGACCCCTCTTTCTCTTGCCAAAGAGAACTGGCACAAACCAGTAATACTAACTACCAATGACCGCAAGGAGATATGGCAGAGTAAAGAACTGCATGGACGATTTTATCGGGCCTTACATGGGCCCGATGTAGATTTACTAGCATCAGTATCCTGGCTACGTTTTGGTGATCTGTTTGGAGAAACCGAAGGTTTTGTCTGTGCAATTACTGACGAAGTTGTTATGACGAATAACTATCGGAAGTATATTTTGAGAGATGGTACGGTTGACATATGTCGGGCATGCCACCTACCGGGTGAATCTCTCAGACATATTATTTCTGGTTGTCCTCGTCTTGCCAACGGGGAGTATTTACATAGACACAACCAAGTGGCCAGGATTGTCCATCAGCAACTTGCACTAAAATATAAACTTGTTGATTCAGAGGTACCGTATTATAGGTATGTGCCCGACCCAGTTCTTGAAAATGGTCGTGTCACTTTGTATTGGGATCGATCTATTATCACTGACAGGACTATTGTGGCCAATAAGCCTGATATAGTGGTAATAGATCGATCAGAGCGCCTAGCAATAATCGTTGACATTACCGTCCCACATGACGGAAATCTCGTGAAGGCAGAAAAGGAGAAACAAATAAAGTATTTGGATTTGGCTCACGAGATTGTCGACATGTGGGATGTGGATTCAGCGATTATTGTTCCGATAGTCGTATCAGCGCATGGTCTGATTGCCAAGAGCCTCGATCAACATCTAAAGAGGCTCGCGTTAGGTAGTTGGGTCAAGAACCAGATGCAAAAGGCAGTCCTCCTAGACACGGCACGCATTGTGAGGAGGTTCCTGTCTCTGCAGCCCTAACCACCGGTAGCTTGGTCCCTGTACTCGATACCGGTGGGACACTATTTTTTTATATTTTTAAATATATTTTTTTGTTTTATACTAATGTATTTAAAAATCTAAATTAATATGTATAAAGTAGTAAATAAAGGAAATAATAATAATAAATACTTTATTGTACACCATTAATTAACAAATTACAGATATTGCTTATCAACTAATGTACAATGGGCGGCCTTATCGCTATCAGCAATCTCTTACAGGCGACCTTTAGATGGATAGGACTGTATTGAGCTAGAGTGTGGGAAGTTTAATGGTGACAAGTCTTTGTCAAAAAAATGTAGACATACATACTCACTGATACACTACACATATACTCAAATAAACATTTACATACACATATCATACATATATACAATATATACTTTCTATATTATAAATATAAATACCTTCCTATATACACATACATAGATACTTAGATTCATATGGATAAATAATATTCTTTTACCTGTGTTTTAAACGAAGTTAAGGATTGAGCTCGCCTTACAGTTACCGGGAGTGCATTCCACAAACGTGCAGCTTGAACTGTGAAGGATTTGTTACAGAATTTTGTAGAATGCACCGGTATGTGCAGCTTCAAGTTCTTTGATGACCTTAGGAACCTGGAATGCGTGTCACTAAGAAACTCAAAACGATATTTGAGGTAAGAAGGAGCTAGAGGGTTAAAAAGTATGCTATAAAGTAAAGAAAGTATATGAGTATTCCGACGAAGGCGAATTGGGAGCCACTTGAGTTCTTTGCGGAAATTCGAGACATGGTCATATTTACGTAAGCCATAAATAAACCTTATACAAAAGTTTTGAAGGCGCTCAAGTTTATTTAATTGCTCCTCTGTAAGATCAAGATAGCTGGCATCTGCATAGTCCAGAATTGGGAGTAAGAGAGACTGCGCCAGCGAGATCTTTGTAGTGGTTGGAAGAAAGTTACGTAGTCTTCGTAAGGAACCAGCTGAAGCATACAGTTTACGACTGACATTCCGCAATTGAGGATCCCAGGATAAGTTATTGTCAATTAAGATACCCAAATCCTTAACACTGTCACTAATAGGTAATGGCATCCCGTTAAAAATGACTTGTGGAAGCTGTGCCCACTGAACACGAGAAGTCATCCAGGAACTACCCACAAGAATGACTTGTGTTTTAGCCGGATTCACCTGTAGGCCATAGTTAATACTCCATTCACAAATTCGCTCTAAGTCGCTATTTATGACAGAAATGGCCTCATGCACAGCACTGAGTGGTGCTTGAGTGTAAATCTGCAAATCATCTGCGTAAAGGTGGTAGGACGAAGTTAATTGTCGAGTTATTGAATTTATAAATATTGTAAACAGAAGAGGAGATAAAACGCCACCCTGCGGTACACCAACTGATACTTCACACCAAGAAGAGACAACATCATTAATGCAAATACGTTGTCGGCGACCAGACAGGTAACTATGAAACCAGTCAATCACTGTAGGAGATATGTTAATAGAGCGCAGTATCCCAAGTAGGATATGGAAATCCACCGTATTAAATGCATTACTAAAGTCGAGCAACGTAAGGAGTGTAAGATTTCCATTCTCCATACCCATTCTGATGTCATCTGTAACATTGACTAGTGCCGTCACGGTACTATGCCCTGGACGGAAGCCGGATTGGAAGGAGTTTAAAAGGAGATTTTTACCTAGGAAAGAATTAAGTTGGTTGTGGACTAAACGTTCTAAAACTTTAGACAAAAATGGTAGGATCGAGATTGGACGGTAATGACTAAAGGATGAAGGATTGGATTGTTTCGGTAAGGGTATAATCTGTGCTTCTTTCCACTTTGTTGGGAATAAACCAGTGGTAATAGAGTGATTCAAAACGTCACAGATGATTGGGAGTATCACATCTAGAATAGGAAGAATCATATTTCGTCCAATGCAGTCAGTTCCGACAGCTTTAGACGATATAGACTCTATGCTTTTCTTAACACCACATTCAGTGAATTGACTAAATACAAAAGGTGGATACTCAGGAGTTGGAAGTTGAGAAAGTCGATTTAGAGTGTTAGTTTTGGTAGAACCATCAAAACTAAAAGTAGAGGAGAAATGCTTGTTTAACGCATTAAGATCAATATTTTTTGGATTCACTTCTTGTTTTTCTTTACCAACTCCAAGTGTTCTAAGAAATTTCCAGATTTTTGCTGGATCTCCATTATCAACAGACGAATGGATATATTGGCGTTGTGCATTCCTACACACCTTATTACAGTGATTGCGAATAGACACATACTTCTCACGGTTGTAGTCATTTGGTTTGAATTTGTATCTAGTTTTAGCCCTCCCCTTTTTAGCTATTAGTTCCTTGATTTCAGCTGTGAGCCACGGAGATGGTGCATGTTTCAACTTGACAGCGCGGATCGGCGCATGGGTGTCATAAAGTCGGATCAAGTTATTAGTCAAAATTGAAACCTTGTCATCAAGGGAATCTGTGCTATATAGCGGTGTCCAGTCAATAATACCTGCATCCTCACAAAGCCGTTCAACGTTCATACCACTAAAGTTCCGCTGCATCAGCACCCTACGTTTTGCCTTAGGAGGGCGAAGTCGGTATGAAAGGAAGATGAGATCGTGATATGAGAAGATATCAGCATTATACTGGCCGTGTTTGGCCACATGCTCAGAAGATGAAACAATGACAAGATCTATAAGGGAAGGTGCACAGTCAGGAAAATGATGAGTAGTATTAAGGGGAAGAATAGTCAAGTTACAAGAGTCTAAAATATTGCGTAGAAAGGCAGACCGGCGAAGAGAGTAGGAATCGTTCTTAACAAGGCAAGTATTGAAATCACCCATGATAATGGTGTGCTTAAAGGATGGGACTAGGTTTTCAAGAATGCGTTCAAAGGAAGAGAAATAGTCAATTTTTGAAGAGTAACAGTAATACACGCCTAAAAGAGCCTTAGTATGACAAAGTTCTATTTCCATGAAAATATACTCAGCCGAGTTTCTTGGTGGTGGTTGTGCTGATAACTCAATAACTTTGTATGGAATATCAGTGCGTAGATAAATAGCAACACCGCCACCACGCTCACAAACATCGGGTACAGGGACACGGTCATTTCTTACTAGTCTGAAGCCCGGAAGGGTATAGGAGATAGTTGAATGTTTTCCTGGCTTCATCCATGTTTCCGAAACCAGAATGGCGTGTAAGTTTTCAGAGTCAAAATTGGCCAGCATCTCGGGAAAATGGGCGGGAATACTCTGGGCATTGATGTGTACAGCATTAAAGTTCAAGGGTACATCAGAAAATTGTTTTCGAAGCAGGTTTGCCAGTGATGGCAAATCTGCAAAGCTATTGTTTACACTATTTGTTTCTATAGAAGTGTCTGAATCAACATCTATACATTCTAAAAATGACATAAGTAAATGTATATATTTAAGAATAGTTACTTATATAAAATACAATACAATAAATATAATGATAATAAATATATTTTAGATTATTTATAAAAGTATAGTCACTTACGAAGTACCTATACATTCCTATTCACCCACCAGCCGAGTGCAACTACAAAATTAAGCCTGGGAAATATAAATAGGTACGAGATAATTTTTGATGAACAAAATGTAAAATAAAACAAAATTTAAACAATTAAAAATTCTCACATAACATATCATCCCAGCCCAAACAGTGGCATCAAACCCAAAAACCAAGTTCAATAGTTACTCCAGCGTGAGCCCAACAAACTTTAAAGCATTGACAAAACACGCACTGCGAGAAAAGAAAAGCCAAGAATAGAACCATAAGTATCTGTGCTATGAACACTAAATATAACAAATACATCTACATAATACACTACAACACTTCCTATAAACGCAGCCGTCAGGCATGTCAAAGGGGATTGACCACCTTTCAATGGACCGCCGTTTCATAACAAATAATGTAGTATGACAGCGAAAATCGGATTTTAAATTGGATGGATATCCTACTTTCAAAGGAAATAAAAAATATTGTCTTATTTTGTAGGGTTTTCTCTCATTCTTCGTTTTGCTGCTCAAATTAGAGGTTAGTTTCGAAGCAAATGTTCATCAATCCGAACAAATCAATTTGTCCAAAAATGCTAATCGTTACATTTAATTCAAAAAAGATAGAAGTATTTGTTCCAAATCACTTATAAATAACCCTGAAAATGTATGTACTTACCACATTGAAACTTATTCAGATAACGTAGTAAATAAACAAATTGGATCTCGATAGTTCCATAATTACTTACCATTAAAATTATCAATCCAGATCATAATCACTTCATAAGGAACCATACAATTATTTTATACAAACATTTCACACCAATTTACCTTTAGAACATAAAATAATAATATCGAGTTATCTGGAGTTTGTCGAAAAATTAAAGAGTAACGTTTCACTGCATTATATCACTTTCCAACACTTATGCACGTTGTCGACCTTTTAGATTTAAAAAATCCTTTAGTTTAGTTAGATTTAGAATTTTTTGATACTAAATCTATGATCTCAACAACATTGATGCATGAACTAATCCATTTGAAACTGATAAGTGCATTTGAGTACCCCACACATTGATATTTGCAATTGGCGGCCATCTTCGTCACGTCAGTACCATTCATTTGGTCAGTCTGCGACGCGTAAAAACGATAACACTACGAATTATATCAAAGTTTAAACGCCACAAAATATATTGATCAAATGAATTAAAAGATTGTTAAAATAATATTAAATGATTTGTCAATCTACTTAGATAGCCATACACTTTCTATTAAGGTTTTTCAAAAAGAAACGATCTGTGGGCTTTCTCCTTTGGCATTATGGTGTAGTAACCAAAGCCAGTGTGTAACACTAAGATGATCAGTGTTACTCACCAACTAGCGCGAGGTAGCTATGCAGAGAACTCTATCCCAGGGCGCCTTATTTCTAAGTTTCCAGTCTGTGTGCAAGGGTAGGCTAGGGCTCTCACGAAAACAGACAATAGGGTGTACACACATATATTTACTAAGTACACAGAGATACACAGAGACACACAGAGAGCTTATTCACTGATAGACACAAATATCACAGGTACACAGAAGTAAAGTCAGTGTTCAGGTATTAATACTACTAGGCTACACATAAGTAGTGGATTTACTGGCCTGCAGAGTGAGCTGAGTGAGAGTGACTGCCTGTTGTTACTGCCAGGTGATGACGGCAGATACCTCTCACATGAGAAGCTCGTGTAGTCCGCACTTCCACGTTGTCGTACCACGTGCAGCCCACTAACTTATAGGTGCGGCACCAAATATCTCATCCGGCAACTAGCCCCGTAGTAAAAAACCCAGTTTTCTGGGTAAAATGTAGCAAGATGCAATGCAGCAACCCAATCACAGCCCGTTAGGCCACGCGAGGTAACAAATAATCGCGCTTGAGCGAAAAACTGATTCGCGGCACAGTCTCAGAGCAAAAGCCAAAGGACCTCCAACTACCCCAAAGCAGGTCTCGGTCAAAAGTCCCGTCTTTCACGAAAAATCTTAACAAAACCCGTTCCTTTAAATGCGAAACGCTTCGTCACCGAACTTATGACATCCTGTCATTCTGACAGCAGAAATGTCACCACTGACAACCGATTAAAAAAAGATAACTCGATAAGGCTGCTTTCACATCCTAAATACTGCATCTATAGAAAATAAATGCTACAACCACCCCCCCTTTAATAGTATTTCCTGCGGATATGACACGCTGGAAATACACAATAAAGAAAACAGAAAGGTACTGACTAATAAACAAAGACAACCAGCTAGGTCCTTCAAACACCAGCTGACTACGACCATTACAATACCAAAGAAAGATCCTCCTATGTACCTAACTAGACACTGACTCGTGTACCGGTTAGGCTAAGTAACTAGAGTCTAATGCCCTTCATAGAAAACGAATGCTCCCTTTACTCACTGCCGATACCCTAACACTACCCAAGCTCTCAGGATAATGTAGAGTACTAAGGAGCGAATGAGAGAAAAACGCTCGGTGCGGTGCATAGAAGAAACTACAACGTGACAATTTAAAGTCACGTACACATATAGAAATACAAACAAAAGATTAAAATAGTCTTACATAATGATCACATAGCACTGGTTTAATAAACTAGAGAAACAGTGCTATGTAGTTACGTTAGGTATTGGAGACTGCTCCTCCTGATACTTCAGGATGTCCTTGATATGGTACTCCCCAAGATCCTTACCGTCCAGATCTGACAGCCTATATACTAAAGGGGATCGTTTAGCAGTCACCACACATTTAAGGAACTTAGGAGCTAGCTTAGCAGTAAAATTCTTGGCCTTGTTGGACAGGTAGAACGTGCGTTTGTTAACTATCTGTCCCACTTTCAGCTCTACATGCCTTTTTCTGAGGTTGTAATACTTTTCATTACGCTGGTGGGCAACGTTCAAATGTTTCCTCACCTGGTCGTAAATGCGTTGTATTTCTCTCAGCTTGACACCGAAGGCTGATGGATCGTCTACAGAGACTGAAGTAGGATGGCACGCGATATCTGTCTGCCTATACAGCACTCCATCCCCAATAAATTCCCTACCATGTACCAAAAAGTAAGGGGTGAAACGAGTTGCTTCGTTAACTGCAGTGTTTAAAGCACACTGTATCTCAACCAAGAACTGATCCCAAGACTTGTGTTGTGACTTCACATAGCATGAGATCGCTTGAACCACATTGCGAATAGCTCGTTCCGCCTGATTAGTTTGGGCATGATACCTAGGGTTATAATATATATTAGGTACATTGTATTTAGCCAACAGATCCTTAAATGGCTTACTCACAAACTGAGGGCCATTATCCATGTAAATAGTCTTGCAGACTCCGTGCACGAGAAACACACTCTTCTCTATGAACCTCGCGACTACAGCGCCTGTGGCAACCCGAACAGGGCACAACATGACGTATTTGCTAAAGTAGTCGGAGACCACGATCAGGTGTACGTTTCTATTGCTCGAAGTGGGAAAGGGACCAAGCAGATCGACAGAGATAGCTTCGAATGGCTTCGAAACCCGCTTCGGGCTACCCATTAGGCCGGGACGAGACGTATTTACGGGTTTGTACTGCTTGCATGTTTCGCAATTCCCAACATATTCTTTGACGTCCTCGTACATCTTGGGCCAGTAATAATTTAGGGCTAACCTTTTATGCGTCTTCCAAACGCCACCATGGGCACTAAGTGTGTCATCGTGGTACTTAGAGAGCAGGGGCAAGCGATCCTCCTGAGGTACCACCAGCTTCCAGTCAAAGTCTGAAGTCAAAGAATATTTATTTTTAGTTAACCTATATAGAAGGTTGTCACGAATGTCATAATTTGGTGACTTCCTAGGGTTCTTCCGAACACTATTCATGGTGTGGTCATACCACGGGTCTTTAGTGGGTACTGCATCGAGGGAATCAATTTTGATACGAGACAGAGCATCAGGTACAACGTGGTCTTTACCTTTTCGATGCTCTATGTCAAAATCGAATTGACTGAGCCTCATGCTCCAACGTGCTAGACGACCCGTGGGATTTTTTAGCTTATGGAACCACAGAAGAGATGAATGATCCGTGACGACCGTACATTTTTGGCCTTCGACGTACTGTCGAAATTGTTCCAAAGCGAAAATCACGGCCAGAAGTTCTCGCTCAGTTGTGCTGTAGTTCACCTCGTTCTTGTTGAGAGAACGGCTACAGTAGGCGATAGGGTGCTCAACACCATCGTGAGTTTGTGTCAGTACAGCAGCAACTGAGTAAGCTGACGCGTCACTAAGAATGCGGAAGGGCATCTCAAAGTTAGGCATTTTTAATATAGGGGCAGAAACCAAGGCTGACTTTAGCAGGTTAAAGGACTGTTCAGCCTCAGGGGTCCATTCGAACTTAAGGTTCGTAGAAGTGAGTTTGCACAGAGGTTTACTAATCTTCGAGAAGTTGTTAACAAAGCGACGATACCAGCCGGCCATTCCCAGAAATCTCTTAACCTCCTTAGGGTTAGAAGGGGTGGGATAGTTGAGGATAACCTCAACTTTACCCGGGTCTGTCCGTAAGCCATGTTTGTCCACATAATACCCCAGGTATTTGAGTTCACTCCGACAAAAGTGGGATTTTTTCATATTAATAGTTAGGCCAGCATCCTTGAGTTGCTGATAGACTCTATGTAAGAGCTCTACATGCTCCTCAAAGGTGCTGGACACACAGACTATGTCATCCTGAAACGCAAATACCTTGTTGTCGAACTCGGGACCAAACAGACGGTCCATGAGGCGTTGCATCGTGGCACTGGCACCGACAAGACCGAAGCACATGGAATTGTAATGGAACAATCCTCTCCGGGGAACCGTAAAAGCAGTCTTCTCAGCAGACTGGAGTGAGTCGAATGGAATCTGCCAGTAGGCCGCACTCAGATCTACAGAGGTTAAATACTTAGCATTATTAAGATGGTCTAAGATTTGATTGATATAGGGTAAGGGGTAGGCGTCACTCTTAGACACAGAGTTCAGCTTGCGAGAGTCCAAGCACAATCTGAGGTCGCCGTTCGCCTTCTCCACCATGACCACTGGAGAGTTCCAGGCGGACTGAGACGGGGACACTACTCCCATCTCCAGCATTCGGTCCAGCTCGGCTTCCAGGGCCTTCTGCTTAAGGGGAGAGAGCGGATAATAACGCTGCTTGATCGGCTTGCTGTCACCAGTGTCAATGACATGGTGCACAAGTGAGGTCCGACCTAAACCCACCTTATCAATGTTCAACGAGTCGAACTTTTCAATGACCTCGTTGATTACACACCTTTGTTTAGTTGTCAGGTTGTCGTAATCCTCGAGGCCACCGTTAAGGGACACAGACTCTATAGGATTATTATCACTAAAGCTATCAAGACTAATATTTTGTAAAATTAACTTATCACTTAACTTAAATTGTTGCCAGAAATCCACTCCAAATATCATGGAGGTGGTTATACCTGGGACAACATAGAACTTGACAACTCGGATAACCGAATTGTACTCAATTGGCAAAGAGATACAACCCAGACATTGCAAGTGAGTGCTGTCTGCAGTTGTAATACGAAAAGTAGGATTGATACTCACAAGATCAAAACCCAGTTCCAAGAAGATGCGGTGCGCTCCCTTACCTAGTATAGAGCAGGAGGCACCGGAATCTAGAAGGCCTAAGACATTTAAATTTAAAACCTTAACAACTAGATACGGTCTAATGTCACTATCCCGTTTAGGAAACAGGACCTTATCAGAAATAGACTCAGATACAGAGTGATGCACAGAGTTCCTAATAAGGCCCTGGCCTACGCGTTTTTTGACTTGCTAGTACAGTGTGAGCAGTCTGGGGTCTTGACTCCTTTGAGACCACACCGGAAACACACCAGCTCCCTTGACTGTGTGCAGCTGTATGCAGTGTGACCGCCCCCGCCGCAACGAAAGCATTTGCGATCGTGGGGGGTAACCGGCGTCTCCACTGCAGACACCTGCTTAGCGGGCTTTTGTACACCTTTGTTCTTAAGCTGGTGTAAGTCAGATGTAATCTCAAACTTGTCAAGAGCAGGCTCATGGAAAGCGTCTGCCCTAGTACGCGCAAGCTCCAAGCGCTTACCCAAACGTCTCAAGTCATCTACAGAGTTGACATCATGCAAGGCCAGTTCCTTCATGTAGTCAGGTCTAATGTTGTGCATGAGAATGTCCAGCTGTTCCTCACTGGGCATCTTACATGACAACCTTGAGAACATGGCTTGCATTGTACATATATAGTTAACCAAGGACTCAGAGCGGGCTTGTGTACGCTGTCTTATCTCGTTCCTGAGGCGGTAATCATAATCAGGAATATCGAAGGTATCTCTAAGCTCACTAATAAGATCCTTATATGAGATGAAGTTAGCTTTGTTTGTACGGAACCAAGACAAAGCCGGTCCATCCAACAGGTCGGAGAAAGCCATAAGGAGTCTAGGCTTAGTAACCTCCCGAGCACATCTAAGTTCCTCTAATCTCTCTAAAAACACACGTACACAAGTAGAACCATCATATTTTAAGTTAAATGAACATAAGTTAAGGGGACGTTCTTTATACACTATGTTACATGTAGAACTATTCCTACTTGAACTAGCTCGCACCGAGCGGTCCTCTCTCACTACTGGTGAAGTATATTCCACCTGGTCACGACCCGAAGGATCATCACCATCATCATCCGAACCTTCGGATTCAGAATCACTACTGGGTTCAGCCCTAGCGATGATCTTCACTAGCCTACCACGAATATCCACCAGGTCGGGGCAATCCAGACCACAACGAGCTAACCTACTCAATAAGTAGTTGGCTCTGATGGACACCCCAAGACGACTACCTTTATTAATGAAAATGTCACCTGACTGAATAGCCTCCTCCAGCTCGGAGACTCTTGGAAGGCAGATCGAGAGCTCAGCCGGTGCATCAGCGGGTACCGGAGCACTCGCTTTGATGCTACCTCGACGGACGAGTCGGTGTGCCGTTCTTAGCTCACTCCGAAGGCCAGACACTGTCGTTTCCGGTTCCACTGAAATACCCATGTGGGACAGCTCGTTAGCAAGTTCATCCTTTCTTAAATAATTAATATATTTTTTCATCTGTGCCATTATGTAAAAATTTACTTACAACAATTATAAATATAAAATGGCACAGATAGGGATCAATTACAAAGTAAAAATGTAAATTGAGTTACAACAAAGTGTACTAAGTTAGGTAATTATGTTTCAAATTGACTTTTAGAATTTAACAAAGATTAAGGGTATACTAAGAGAGAAAAGTTTCTAAATTTTCTGATAACACAGTTCAGGTTAATAATTAAAATTACAAGGTATCAACATACCTTCAAAAAAAAATTTATAATTACACAGAGTGAAATTCACTAAGTTAACACAGAGGTGAAGCTATAGAATAATATATGTAATATATTAATCTATGCTAATATAATATTACAATAAATATATGTGTGCACCATAAAAAGGAACATAACAAAGAAAAGAAACACAATAAGAAAAGAAGTGGGTATGCCAAATAAAATCAAAAAGTTTTTCCAAAATCACAGCTATTTTAAATTTTTGAATTTAGAATTTTGTGTCTTTTCCAGCCAAAGATGTAGGAAGCTGGAAGAAGACGAAAGGGAAGGTTTTGTGCTTAGCTGCTAGCACCACCAATTAACGTCCTGGAGCGTCTCGGACGATTCCAGAATGGTTTCGCCAGAGATAACCACCTATGCACACACACCAGACTGAGACTACCGCAGAGTAGACCCAGAGATTTGCCACTACGTTGGGAGCCAATTTGTAACACTAAGATGATCAGTGTTACTCACCAACTAGCGCGAGGTAGCTATGCAGAGAACTCTATCCCAGGGCGCCTTATTTCTAAGTTTCCAGTCTGTGTGCAAGGGTAGGCTAGGGCTCTCACGAAAACAGACAATAGGGTGTACACACATATATTTACTAAGTACACAGATATACACAGAGACACACAGAGAGCTTATTCACTGATAGACACAAATATCACAGGTACACAGAAGTAAAGTCAGTGTTCAGGTATTAATACTACTAGGCTACACATAAGTAGTGGATTTACTGGCCTGCAGAGTGAGCTGAGTGAGAGTGACTGCCTGTTGTTACTGCCAGGTGATGACGGCAGATACCTCTCACATGAGAAGCTCGTGTAGTCCGCACTTCCACGTTGTCGTACCACGTGCAGCCCACTAACTTATAGGTGCGGCACCAAATATCTCATCCGGCAACTAGCCCCGTAGTAAAAAACCCAGTTTTCTGGGTAAAATGTAGCAAGATGCAATGCAGCAACCCAATCACAGCCCGTTAGGCCACGCGAGGTAACAAATAATCGCGCTTGAGCGAAAAACTGATTCGCGGCACAGTCTCAGAGCAAAAGCCAAAGGACCTCCAACTACCCCAAAGCAGGTCTCGGTCAAAAGTCCCGTCTTTCACGAAAAATCTTAACAAAACCCGTTCCTTTAAATGCGAAACGCTTCGTCACCGAACTTATGACATCCTGTCATTCTGACAGCAGAAATGTCACCACTGACAACCGATTAAAAAAAGATAACTCGATAAGGCTGCTTTCACATCCTAAATACTGCATCTATAGAAAATAAATGCTACAAGTGTATAGTATTTAATATAGGAGAAAAAAAAAAAAAAAAACATGTCACATTGGTTTGACGTTCGTGTCATAGATGACACTTGACAGTTTGACAGCAGCACGCACGCGTTGTTTGTTAGCAAATGAAATTGAATGTTGCACACTTGCACTTTCTAATCTCTACAGGTTTTAATATTTTGTAATGCCGGTTGTGATAAAATAAGTAGAATTAAGTAATAGTTATGAAGTGAAAAAGAGAGTGAAAATAACAGTACAGTACTTATACATAACATTGAAAGGTTGAATAGGGTGCTAAAAAGTTATTACTTTTTTGATGCAGCTACACGTCTGGGCTTAATACTGGATGGCTTAGGTGGGACAGATGCTGCCTTTCCCTGATCTGGAATGATCAGGATCTTAATGTCATCCAACTCCTGGCAGGAAGTGATACGGTGGCGCGTTCCATCAGGGCCAAAGATGTGGATTGATCCTTCCCTCGTCCAGCACTTGTTAACACCAAAACGCTCTCTCGCAGCCATGAACGCGTCGTGTCTCATCTTAGTGAGGAACTCTGACAGAGTAATACCCGAGCCCTTGAGCTTTGTCTTGGAAAACCAAATGCTGTCGCGCTGGCCAACCCTTGCAAACTTGATCAATATTGGTCTAGGCTTAGAAGATTGTCTGCCTAGCCTATGGCAACGCTGTATATCTGCAGCCACAAAGGTGTCTATACCAAGTTGCTTGTTTATAACACTTACCACAACCTCTGCCGTGTTTTCTGAGGAATTGTCCTTGACACCATGCAGGAGGAGCATTTTCCTTCGACTGTGATTTTCTACAGCATCCACCTTCTTGACCAAAGTTTCCACCTGACTTTGTAGGAGATTCAAAGCAGTGATAATAAACATTTTGAAAGCTTCAAACTCAGCTGCCAAGTTGACTATATCTGGGGAAGTGCTGTTGTTCTTGTCCAACCTTGCTGCAAAACTGGACATCTGGTCGCGGAACATGGTTCTCAAACTTGTTATTGAGTCTTGGACAGTGTCCATTTTAGCGAAAAATATTTTCCAAGATTTGTGCAGAATATCAGGAGGAAATAACACTCTCACTGGTAGGTGATGTTGTCTACTAAATAATCATCAACAATAATATTAAATTGAACTGTTTATTTTATTATTTTAATTAATTTTACTAGTGAGCAATAAACAAATGTGTTTCTGTCACGACTACCCACGAAAATGTGCCACATTTAGTGCGGTGGATCGGGAAATAGCAGTCGTTAGGCAAACGATAGTTTTTGTGAGGGACATCCCTACAACATCTTTTCGAGAGCTTCCCCAATCTCTCGGTCATAGGCAGTTATAGGGAACAGTGTGCTTTTAGGCGCTTAGAGTCTTTATAGTATTCATGAAGAATTTCTACAGGTAAAAAGGGGTCTATAATTCACTAAGATTTTACGGATATTTCACACGACGCTATCTGATCACAGAGTAAGCTAGGAATAACCTGACTGTGCTATGGGAGTCACATCAAGGATATTAATACTTTATACTTTTAAATACATACCTATCATACAAATACAAAGAAACATTCAGAATATCGAGACCAATTTTTGTCTCCGGTGGGAATCGAACCCATAACTTCGTGATCCACAGTCGCTCGTTTTAACCCTCAGACCAACGAGACTGTCAATAATTGCTCACTGATGGTGTTTCTCAAACAAAATTACCCAACAAAATTCTTAGTATCTAATGAAAAGGTTTTCTAAGGAGGGAAAAAATTCATTGCAATTCACGGAACCAGACGGGACAATCTCATACTCAGAAGTGGTCATCAAAATGATGACCACTTCTGTATCGTGTCTCGTCGTAAACTTGAAAGTGTTCGTAAATGTAAATTCTGCTGACGATCGTTCCATTGTTTATGTTATCTGTGGCTCATAAAATGATGGATTATTCGCATTAACCTTACATCGCATATTTATGGCTATCTTCCTATATTTATGATGTATTAGACTTGGACTGAAGAGACTTTATTTGTGGATGTGTAACATCGCCTCAGTTGGCTGTAGGAATTTTAGTTCGGATTATAAAACGATTGTAAGTTGTAAGTAAGGAGTGTTAAAAATAATCATAATAAGGGTAAACTAATTACCCTCATTATAATAATTTTTTTCATAATTTTTTTGTTTACTGTCCTTTTTTTGTTTACTGTAGATTTTAAAATTTTTTCTCTGTCAATATGGTCATAAAAACGTCATAAATAAGTTTCCATTAAGAGTAAGGCCTATTAAGGCCAAACCCAGGGCTAACGACCTTGAGCAAATGGGCGATATGACTCGCTAACATAGAGTAGCGAAACTACAGAGACATCAGAGTAAAAGAACCACGGAAGAAGAAGAAACATAGTAGCGGAAATGCGTTCCTCGCTTCACCAAATAAACAAAAAGCTGTGAGACGGTCTCACCCGACTGCCCCTCTCTAAAACGTTTATTGTGAGAGTTCAATCCGATTGACGTTGTCATTTTTGTTTTATTTCAAACTTTGAACAGATGATCCACGTGACCTAGTGACGTAGTTTAATGCAACAGAGTCACAGACTACAGACAAAGTCTCGCCATAAGCCCCTCTAGTAGTGGAATATTGGGCATTCTGTCCCACTTTAAGTTCGCATCGTCGCTATCGCTCCTTGCTCACGTGGGACAGATCGCCCAATATTCCACATTTTAAAAATGTAACCTAACCAAACATTTTTATAAAAAATAATTTATAAAATAAAACTTGCTGAAGCAAATCACCATCTCAACCTATCGCTGTCCACTGCTGAACATAGACCTCTTTAAATGATTTCCAGCCAGACCGGTTCATTGCCACCTGCATCCAATGAGACCCAGCAATTTTCACCAGGTCGTTGGTCCAGCTGGTAGGTGACCGTCCCACACCGCGCCTGCCGGTGCGCGGCTTGAGTGGACAAGGATCTTTTTGCCCCATCGACCGTCCGATCTTCGCGCTATGTGGCTGGCCCATTGCCACTTCAGCTAACTAATCCTGCGAGCTATGTTAGCAACATTAGTTCTTCTACGGATGTCCTCATTCCTGATTCGATCACGTAGAGAAATGCTAAGCATAGCCCTCTCCATAGTTCGCTGCGCGACTTTGAGCCGTCTGAAAAGACCTTTTGTGATGCACCACATCTCAGAACCATAAGTCATCACGGGTAATACACATTGGTTGTACACCTTTGTTTTAAGACACTGAGGCTGAAGCAAATAGGTATCTTTTATGTTTCAACATACGTCAAACGTAAACACATCACTCATATCAAATTTCTCAGTTTTAGTTAATTTAATTGTTGAATATTATATTACTTTCCGTTTCCGCTTAAACATTTCAACAACAAGATTTTTGTGAAATCATCCATTCATCATATTTTATGTCTAATTAATTTTATGTGATCGAATTCTTTTCCTGTTTAAATTGGATATAATGTTATCGGACTCTTTTCCTGTTTGAATTGCATATAATGTTACATTCATAATAAATAATTTTCAACATACCTAGTATAAAAAATGCAACTGCTGATATTTCAAATAACAGCTTTTGACTAAACGTGTAAGAATATATAATTATATGATACAAATGCTTACATGTGTTTTCAAATTAACAAGACAGCTAGCGTCATCTAATGGTCAGGGGAGTAAATGTTTCAACAAGTGTGTCCAA
Source organism: Miltochrista miniata (assembly GCA_933228765.1). Lineage (NCBI taxonomy): Eukaryota > Metazoa > Arthropoda > Insecta > Lepidoptera > Erebidae > Miltochrista > Miltochrista miniata. Next base: position 8,656,434 of record OW121773.1, on the reverse strand, counting down.
TATCTGTTAGATGGCGCTGTGCCTCTCTCATTATTGTTTTTCAGCGTCTAAAATATTACATATAAATAAAATAAAAGTGTGTGTGTGTGTGTGTGTGTGTGTGTGTGTGTGTGTGTGTACTTAATTTTAAACAACAGCTTTTGACTAAACGTGTAAGAATAAATATATGATACAAATGCTTACATGTGTTTTCAAATTAACAAGACAGCTTGAGCGAAAAACTGATTCGCGGCACAGTCTCAGAGCAAAAGCCAAAGGACCTCCAACTACCCCAAAGCAGGTCTCGGTCAAAAGTCCCGTCTTTCACGAAAAATCTTAACAAAACCCGTTCCTTTAAATGCGAAACGCTTCGTCACCGAACTTATGACATCCTGTCATTCTGACAGCAGAAATGTCACCACTGACAACCGATTAAAAAAAGATAACTCGATAAGGCTGCTTTCACATCCTAAATACTGCATCTATAGAAAATAAATGCTACAACCACCCCCCCTTTAATAGTATTTCCTGCGGATATGACACGCTGGAAATACACAATAAAGAAAACAGAAAGGTACTGACTAATAAACAAAGACAACCAGCTAGGTCCTTCAAACACCAGCTGACTACGACCATTACAATACCAAAGAAAGATCCTCCTATGTACCTAACTAGACACTGACTCGTGTACCGGTTAGGCTAAGTAACTAGAGTCTAATGCCCTTCATAGAAAACGAATGCTCCCTTTACTCACTGCCGATACCCTAACACTACCCAAGCTCTCAGGATAATGTAGAGTACTAAGGAGCGAATGAGAGAAAAACGCTCGGTGCGGTGCATAGAAGAAACTACAACGTGACAATTTAAAGTCACGTACACATATAGAAATACAAACAAAAGATTAAAATAGTCTTACATAATGATCACATAGCACTGGTTTAATAAACTAGAGAAACAGTGCTATGTAGTTACGTTAGGTATTGGAGACTGCTCCTCCTGATACTTCAGGATGTCCTTGATATGGTACTCCCCAAGATCCTTACCGTCCAGATCTGACAGCCTATATACTAAAGGGGATCGTTTAGCAGTCACCACACATTTAAGGAACTTAGGAGCTAGCTTAGCAGTAAAATTCTTGGCCTTGTTGGACAGGTAGAACGTGCGTTTGTTAACTATCTGTCCCACTTTCAGCTCTACATGCCTTTTTCTGAGGTTGTAATACTTTTCATTACGCTGGTGGGCAACGTTCAAATGTTTCCTCACCTGGTCGTAAATGCGTTGTATTTCTCTCAGCTTGACACCGAAGGCTGATGGATCGTCTACAGAGACTGAAGTAGGATGGCACGCGATATCTGTCTGCCTATACAGCACTCCATCCCCAATAAATTCCCTACCATGTACCAAAAAGTAAGGGGTGAAACGAGTTGCTTCGTTAACTGCAGTGTTTAAAGCACACTGTATCTCAACCAAGAACTGATCCCAAGACTTGTGTTGTGACTTCACATAGCATGAGATCGCTTGAACCACATTGCGAATAGCTCGTTCCGCCTGATTAGTTTGGGCATGATACCTAGGGTTATAATATATATTAGGTACATTGTATTTAGCCAACAGATCCTTAAATGGCTTACTCACAAACTGAGGGCCATTATCCATGTAAATAGTCTTGCAGACTCCGTGCACGAGAAACACACTCTTCTCTATGAACCTCGCGACTACAGCGCCTGTGGCAACCCGAACAGGGCACAACATGACGTATTTGCTAAAGTAGTCGGAGACCACGATCAGGTGTACGTTTCTATTGCTCGAAGTGGGAAAGGGACCAAGCAGATCGACAGAGATAGCTTCGAATGGCTTCGAAACCCGCTTCGGGCTACCCATTAGGCCGGGACGAGACGTATTTACGGGTTTGTACTGCTTGCATGTTTCGCAATTCCCAACATATTCTTTGACGTCCTCGTACATCTTGGGCCAGTAATAATTTAGGGCTAACCTTTTATGCGTCTTCCAAACGCCACCATGGGCACTAAGTGTGTCATCGTGGTACTTAGAGAGCAGGGGCAAGCGATCCTCCTGAGGTACCACCAGCTTCCAGTCAAAGTCTGAAGTCAAAGAATATTTATTTTTAGTTAACCTATATAGAAGGTTGTCACGAATGTCATAATTTGGTGACTTCCTAGGGTTCTTCCGAACACTATTCATGGTGTGGTCATACCACGGGTCTTTAGTGGGTACTGCATCGAGGGAATCAATTTTGATACGAGACAGAGCATCAGGTACAACGTGGTCTTTACCTTTTCGATGCTCTATGTCAAAATCGAATTGACTGAGCCTCATGCTCCAACGTGCTAGACGACCCGTGGGATTTTTTAGCTTATGGAACCACAGAAGAGATGAATGATCCGTGACGACCGTACATTTTTGGCCTTCGACGTACTGTCGAAATTGTTCCAAAGCGAAAATCACGGCCAGAAGTTCTCGCTCAGTTGTGCTGTAGTTCACCTCGTTCTTGTTGAGAGAACGGCTACAGTAGGCGATAGGGTGCTCAACACCATCGTGAGTTTGTGTCAGTACAGCAGCAACTGAGTAAGCTGACGCGTCACTAAGAATGCGGAAGGGCATCTCAAAGTTAGGCATTTTTAATATAGGGGCAGAAACCAAGGCTGACTTTAGCAGGTTAAAGGACTGTTCAGCCTCAGGGGTCCATTCGAACTTAAGGTTCGTAGAAGTGAGTTTGCACAGAGGTTTACTAATCTTCGAGAAGTTGTTAACAAAGCGACGATACCAGCCGGCCATTCCCAGAAATCTCTTAACCTCCTTAGGGTTAGAAGGGGTGGGATAGTTGAGGATAACCTCAACTTTACCCGGGTCTGTCCGTAAGCCATGTTTGTCCACATAATACCCCAGGTATTTGAGTTCACTCCGACAAAAGTGGGATTTTTTCATATTAATAGTTAGGCCAGCATCCTTGAGTTGCTGATAGACTCTATGTAAGAGCTCTACATGCTCCTCAAAGGTGCTGGACACACAGACTATGTCATCCTGAAACGCAAATACCTTGTTGTCGAACTCGGGACCAAACAGACGGTCCATGAGGCGTTGCATCGTGGCACTGGCACCGACAAGACCGAAGCACATGGAATTGTAATGGAACAATCCTCTCCGGGGAACCGTAAAAGCAGTCTTCTCAGCAGACTGGAGTGAGTCGAATGGAATCTGCCAGTAGGCCGCACTCAGATCTACAGAGGTTAAATACTTAGCATTATTAAGATGGTCTAAGATTTGATTGATATAGGGTAAGGGGTAGGCGTCACTCTTAGACACAGAGTTCAGCTTGCGAGAGTCCAAGCACAATCTGAGGTCGCCGTTCGCCTTCTCCACCATGACCACTGGAGAGTTCCAGGCGGACTGAGACGGGGACACTACTCCCATCTCCAGCATTCGGTCCAGCTCGGCTTCCAGGGCCTTCTGCTTAAGGGGAGAGAGCGGATAATAACGCTGCTTGATCGGCTTGCTGTCACCAGTGTCAATGACATGGTGCACAAGTGAGGTCCGACCTAAACCCACCTTATCAATGTTCAACGAGTCGAACTTTTCAATGACCTCGTTGATTACACACCTTTGTTTAGTTGTCAGGTTGTCGTAATCCTCGAGGCCACCGTTAAGGGACACAGACTCTATAGGATTATTATCACTAAAGCTATCAAGACTAATATTTTGTAAAATTAACTTATCACTTAACTTAAATTGTTGCCAGAAATCCACTCCAAATATCATGGAGGTGGTTATACCTGGGACAACATAGAACTTGACAACTCGGATAACCGAATTGTACTCAATTGGCAAAGAGATACAACCCAGACATTGCAAGTGAGTGCTGTCTGCAGTTGTAATACGAAAAGTAGGATTGATACTCACAAGATCAAAACCCAGTTCCAAGAAGATGCGGTGCGCTCCCTTACCTAGTATAGAGCAGGAGGCACCGGAATCTAGAAGGCCTAAGACATTTAAATTTAAAACCTTAACAACTAGATACGGTCTAATGTCACTATCCCGTTTAGGAAACAGGACCTTATCAGAAATAGACTCAGATACAGAGTGATGCACAGAGTTCCTAATAAGGCCCTGGCCTACGCGTTTTTTGACTTGCTAGTACAGTGTGAGCAGTCTGGGGTCTTGACTCCTTTGAGACCACACCGGAAACACACCAGCTCCCTTGACTGTGTGCAGCTGTATGCAGTGTGACCGCCCCCGCCGCAACGAAAGCATTTGCGATCGTGGGGGGTAACCGGCGTCTCCACTGCAGACACCTGCTTAGCGGGCTTTTGTACACCTTTGTTCTTAAGCTGGTGTAAGTCAGATGTAATCTCAAACTTGTCAAGAGCAGGCTCATGGAAAGCGTCTGCCCTAGTACGCGCAAGCTCCAAGCGCTTACCCAAACGTCTCAAGTCATCTACAGAGTTGACATCATGCAAGGCCAGTTCCTTCATGTAGTCAGGTCTAATGTTGTGCATGAGAATGTCCAGCTGTTCCTCACTGGGCATCTTACATGACAACCTTGAGAACATGGCTTGCATTGTACATATATAGTTAACCAAGGACTCAGAGCGGGCTTGTGTACGCTGTCTTATCTCGTTCCTGAGGCGGTAATCATAATCAGGAATATCGAAGGTATCTCTAAGCTCACTAATAAGATCCTTATATGAGATGAAGTTAGCTTTGTTTGTACGGAACCAAGACAAAGCCGGTCCATCCAACAGGTCGGAGAAAGCCATAAGGAGTCTAGGCTTAGTAACCTCCCGAGCACATCTAAGTTCCTCTAATCTCTCTAAAAACACACGTACACAAGTAGAACCATCATATTTTAAGTTAAATGAACATAAGTTAAGGGGACGTTCTTTATACACTATGTTACATGTAGAACTATTCCTACTTGAACTAGCTCGCACCGAGCGGTCCTCTCTCACTACTGGTGAAGTATATTCCACCTGGTCACGACCCGAAGGATCATCACCATCATCATCCGAACCTTCGGATTCAGAATCACTACTGGGTTCAGCCCTAGCGATGATCTTCACTAGCCTACCACGAATATCCACCAGGTCGGGGCAATCCAGACCACAACGAGCTAACCTACTCAATAAGTAGTTGGCTCTGATGGACACCCCAAGACGACTACCTTTATTAATGAAAATGTCACCTGACTGAATAGCCTCCTCCAGCTCGGAGACTCTTGGAAGGCAGATCGAGAGCTCAGCCGGTGCATCAGCGGGTACCGGAGCACTCGCTTTGATGCTACCTCGACGGACGAGTCGGTGTGCCGTTCTTAGCTCACTCCGAAGGCCAGACACTGTCGTTTCCGGTTCCACTGAAATACCCATGTGGGACAGCTCGTTAGCAAGTTCATCCTTTCTTAAATAATTAATATATTTTTTCATCTGTGCCATTATGTAAAAATTTACTTACAACAATTATAAATATAAAATGGCACAGATAGGGATCAATTACAAAGTAAAAATGTAAATTGAGTTACAACAAAGTGTACTAAGTTAGGTAATTATGTTTCAAATTGACTTTTAGAATTTAACAAAGATTAAGGGTATACTAAGAGAGAAAAGTTTCTAAATTTTCTGATAACACAGTTCAGGTTAATAATTAAAATTACAAGGTATCAACATACCTTCAAAAAAAAATTTATAATTACACAGAGTGAAATTCACTAAGTTAACACAGAGGTGAAGCTATAGAATAATATATGTAATATATTAATCTATGCTAATATAATATTACAATAAATATATGTGTGCACCATAAAAAGGAACATAACAAAGAAAAGAAACACAATAAGAAAAGAAGTGGGTATGCCAAATAAAATCAAAAAGTTTTTCCAAAATCACAGCTATTTTAAATTTTTGAATTTAGAATTTTGTGTCTTTTCCAGCCAAAGATGTAGGAAGCTGGAAGAAGACGAAAGGGAAGGTTTTGTGCTTAGCTGCTAGCACCACCAATTAACGTCCTGGAGCGTCTCGGACGATTCCAGAATGGTTTCGCCAGAGATAACCACCTATGCACACACACCAGACTGAGACTACCGCAGAGTAGACCCAGAGATTTGCCACTACGTTGGGAGCCAATTTGTAACACTAAGATGATCAGTGTTACTCACCAACTAGCGCGAGGTAGCTATGCAGAGAACTCTATCCCAGGGCGCCTTATTTCTAAGTTTCCAGTCTGTGTGCAAGGGTAGGCTAGGGCTCTCACGAAAACAGACAATAGGGTGTACACACATATATTTACTAAGTACACAGATATACACAGAGACACACAGAGAGCTTATTCACTGATAGACACAAATATCACAGGTACACAGAAGTAAAGTCAGTGTTCAGGTATTAATACTACTAGGCTACACATAAGTAGTGGATTTACTGGCCTGCAGAGTGAGCTGAGTGAGAGTGACTGCCTGTTGTTACTGCCAGGTGATGACGGCAGATACCTCTCACATGAGAAGCTCGTGTAGTCCGCACTTCCACGTTGTCGTACCACGTGCAGCCCACTAACTTATAGGTGCGGCACCAAATATCTCATCCGGCAACTAGCCCCGTAGTAAAAAACCCAGTTTTCTGGGTAAAATGTAGCAAGATGCAATGCAGCAACCCAATCACAGCCCGTTAGGCCACGCGAGGTAACAAATAATCGCGCTTGAGCGAAAAACTGATTCGCGGCACAGTCTCAGAGCAAAAGCCAAAGGACCTCCAACTACCCCAAAGCAGGTCTCGGTCAAAAGTCCCGTCTTTCACGAAAAATCTTAACAAAACCCGTTCCTTTAAATGCGAAACGCTTCGTCACCGAACTTATGACATCCTGTCATTCTGACAGCAGAAATGTCACCACTGACAACCGATTAAAAAAAGATAACTCGATAAGGCTGCTTTCACATCCTAAATACTGCATCTATAGAAAATAAATGCTACAAGTGTATAGTATTTAATATAGGAGAAAAAAAAAAAAAAAAACATGTCACATTGGTTTGACGTTCGTGTCATAGATGACACTTGACAGTTTGACAGCAGCACGCACGCGTTGTTTGTTAGCAAATGAAATTGAATGTTGCACACTTGCACTTTCTAATCTCTACAGGTTTTAATATTTTGTAATGCCGGTTGTGATAAAATAAGTAGAATTAAGTAATAGTTATGAAGTGAAAAAGAGAGTGAAAATAACAGTACAGTACTTATACATAACATTGAAAGGTTGAATAGGGTGCTAAAAAGTTATTACTTTTTTGATGCAGCTACACGTCTGGGCTTAATACTGGATGGCTTAGGTGGGACAGATGCTGCCTTTCCCTGATCTGGAATGATCAGGATCTTAATGTCATCCAACTCCTGGCAGGAAGTGATACGGTGGCGCGTTCCATCAGGGCCAAAGATGTGGATTGATCCTTCCCTCGTCCAGCACTTGTTAACACCAAAACGCTCTCTCGCAGCCATGAACGCGTCGTGTCTCATCTTAGTGAGGAACTCTGACAGAGTAATACCCGAGCCCTTGAGCTTTGTCTTGGAAAACCAAATGCTGTCGCGCTGGCCAACCCTTGCAAACTTGATCAATATTGGTCTAGGCTTAGAAGATTGTCTGCCTAGCCTATGGCAACGCTGTATATCTGCAGCCACAAAGGTGTCTATACCAAGTTGCTTGTTTATAACACTTACCACAACCTCTGCCGTGTTTTCTGAGGAATTGTCCTTGACACCATGCAGGAGGAGCATTTTCCTTCGACTGTGATTTTCTACAGCATCCACCTTCTTGACCAAAGTTTCCACCTGACTTTGTAGGAGATTCAAAGCAGTGATAATAAACATTTTGAAAGCTTCAAACTCAGCTGCCAAGTTGACTATATCTGGGGAAGTGCTGTTGTTCTTGTCCAACCTTGCTGCAAAACTGGACATCTGGTCGCGGAACATGGTTCTCAAACTTGTTATTGAGTCTTGGACAGTGTCCATTTTAGCGAAAAATATTTTCCAAGATTTGTGCAGAATATCAGGAGGAAATAACACTCTCACTGGTAGGTGATGTTGTCTACTAAATAATCATCAACAATAATATTAAATTGAACTGTTTATTTTATTATTTTAATTAATTTTACTAGTGAGCAATAAACAAATGTGTTTCTGTCACGACTACCCACGAAAATGTGCCACATTTAGTGCGGTGGATCGGGAAATAGCAGTCGTTAGGCAAACGATAGTTTTTGTGAGGGACATCCCTACAACATCTTTTCGAGAGCTTCCCCAATCTCTCGGTCATAGGCAGTTATAGGGAACAGTGTGCTTTTAGGCGCTTAGAGTCTTTATAGTATTCATGAAGAATTTCTACAGGTAAAAAGGGGTCTATAATTCACTAAGATTTTACGGATATTTCACACGACGCTATCTGATCACAGAGTAAGCTAGGAATAACCTGACTGTGCTATGGGAGTCACATCAAGGATATTAATACTTTATACTTTTAAATACATACCTATCATACAAATACAAAGAAACATTCAGAATATCGAGACCAATTTTTGTCTCCGGTGGGAATCGAACCCATAACTTCGTGATCCACAGTCGCTCGTTTTAACCCTCAGACCAACGAGACTGTCAATAATTGCTCACTGATGGTGTTTCTCAAACAAAATTACCCAACAAAATTCTTAGTATCTAATGAAAAGGTTTTCTAAGGAGGGAAAAAATTCATTGCAATTCACGGAACCAGACGGGACAATCTCATACTCAGAAGTGGTCATCAAAATGATTACAATCGTAAACTTGAAAGTGTTCGTAAATGTAAATTCTGCTGACGATCGTTCCATTGTTTATGTTATCTGTGGCTCATAAAATGATGGATTATTCGCATTAACCTTACATCGCATATTTATGGCTATCTTCCTATATTTATGATGTATTAGACTTGGACTGAAGAGACTTTATTTGTGGATGTGTAACATCGCCTCAGTTGGCTGTAGGAATTTTAGTTCGGATTATAAAACGATTGTAAGTTGTAAGTAAGGAGTGTTAAAAATAATCATAATAAGGGTAAACTAATTACCCTCATTATAATAATTTTTTTCATAATTTTTTTGTTTACTGTCCTTTTTTTGTTTACTGTAGATTTTAAATTTTTTTCTCTGTCAATATGGTCATAAAAACGTCATAAATAAGTTTCCATTAAGAGTAAGGCCTATTAAGGCCAAACCCAGGGCTAACGACCTTGAGCAAATGGGCGATATGACTCGCTAACATAGAGTAGCGAAACTACAGAGACATCAGAGTAAAAGAACCACGGAAGAAGAAGAAACATAGTAGCGGAAATGCGTTCCTCGCTTCACCAAATAAACAAAAAGCTGTGAGACGGTCTCACCCGACTGCCCCTCTCTAAAACGTTTATTGTGAGAGTTCAATCCGATTGACGTTGTCATTTTTGTTTTATTTCAAACTTTGAACAGATGATCCACGTGACCTAGTGACGTAGTTTAATGCAACAGAGTCACAGACTACAGACAAAGTCTCGCCATAAGCCCCTCTAGTAGTGGAATATTGGGCATTCTGTCCCACTTTAAGTTCGCATCGTCGCTATCGCTCCTTGCTCACGTGGGACAGATCGCCCAATATTCCACATTTTAAAAATGTAACCTAACCAAACATTTTTATAAAAAATAATTTATAAAATAAAACTTGCTGAAGCAAATCACCATCTCAACCTATCGCTGTCCACTGCTGAACATAGACCTCTTTAAATGATTTCCAGCCAGACCGGTTCATTGCCACCTGCATCCAATGAGACCCAGCAATTTTCACCAGGTCGTTGGTCCAGCTGGTAGGTGACCGTCCCACACCGCGCCTGCCGGTGCGCGGCTTGAGTGGACAAGGATCTTTTTGCCCCATCGACCGTCCGATCTTCGCGCTATGTGGCTGGCCCATTGCCACTTCAGCTAACTAATCCTGCGAGCTATGTTAGCAACATTAGTTCTTCTACGGATGTCCTCATTCCTGATTCGATCACGTAGAGAAATGCTAAGCATAGCCCTCTCCATAGTTCGCTGCGCGACTTTGAGCCGTCTGAAAAGACCTTTTGTGATGCACCACATCTCAGAACCATAAGTCATCACGGGTAATACACATTGGTTGTACACCTTTGTTTTAAGACACTGAGGCTGAAGCAAATAGGTATCTTTTATGTTTCAACATACGTCAAACGTAAACACATCACTCATATCAAATTTCTCAGTTTTAGTTAATTTAATTGTTGAATATTATATTACTTTCCGTTTCCGCTTAAACATTTCAACAACAAGATTTTTGTGAAATCATCCATTCATCATATTTTATGTCTAATTAATTTTATGTGATCGAATTCTTTTCCTGTTTAAATTGGATATAATGTTATCGGACTCTTTTCCTGTTTGAATTGCATATAATGTTACATTCATAATAAATAATTTTCAACATACCTAGTATAAAAAATGCAACTGCTGATATTTCAAATAACAGCTTTTGACTAAACGTGTAAGAATATATAATTATATGATACAAATGCTTACATGTGTTTTCAAATTAACAAGACAGCTAGCGTCATCTAATGGTCAGGGGAGTAAATGTTTCAACAAGTGTGTCCAATATCTGTTAGATGGCGCTGTGCCTCTCTCATTATTGTTTTTCAGCGTCTAAAATATTACATATAAATAAAATAAAAGTGTGTGTGTGTGTGTGTGTGTGTGTGTGTGTGTGTGTGTGTGTACTTAATTTTAAACAACAGCTTTTGACTAAACGTGTAAGAATAAATATATGATACAAATGCTTACATGTGTTTTCAAATTAACAAGACAGCTAACGTCATCTATCGGTCAGGGGAGTAAGCGTTTTAACAAGTGTGTCCAATATTCGTTAGATGGCGCTGTGCTCAATCTAAAAAATAATTTTAATTGTTTTTCAGCGTCTAAAATATTACATATAAATAAAATAAAAGTGTGTGTGTACTTCATTTTAAACAACAGCTTTTGACTAAACGTGTAAGAATAAATATATGATACAAATGCTTACATGTGTTTTCAAATTAACAAGACAGCTAACGTCATCTATCGGTCAGGGGAGTAAGCGTTTTAACAAGTGTGTCCAATATTCGTTAGATGGCGCTGTGCTCAATCTAAAAAATAATTTTAATTGTTTTTCAGCGTCTAAAATATTACATATAAATAAAATAAAAGTGTGTGTGTACTTCATTTTAAACAACAGCTTTTGACTAAACGTGTAAGAATAAATATATGATACAAATGCTTACATGTGTTTTCAAATTAACAAGACAGCTAACGTCATCTATCGGTCAGGGGAGTAAGCGTTTTAACAAGTGTGTCCAATATTCGTTAGATGGCGCTGTGCTCAATCTCAAAAATAATTTTAATTGTTTTTCAGCGTCTAAAATATTACATATAAATAAAATAAAAGTGTGTGTGTACTTCATTTTAAACAACAGCTTTTGACTAAACGTGTAAGAATAAATATATGATACAAATGCTTACATGTGTTTTCAAATTAACAAGACAGCTAACGTCATCTATCGGTCAGGGGAGTAAGCGTTTTAACAAGTGTGTCCAATATTCGTTAGATGGCGCTGTGCTCAATCTCAAAAATAATTTTAATTGTTTTTCAGCGTCTAAAATATTACATATAAATAAAATAAAAGTGTGTGTGTACTTCATTTTAAACAACAGCTTTTGACTAAACGTGTAAGAATAAATATATGTTACAAATGCTTACATGTGTTTTCAAATTAACAAGACAGCTAACGTCATCTATCGGTCAGGGGAGTAATCGTTTCAACAAGTGGAAACGAAGCATCTAAAATTCCTCGAAGAGGTAGGCACAGGCATACCAACCAACATAATAGGTGCTGAATTCATCGCTAAGATCTCAAACAAATTTCTGGATTCGAAACCATGACTTTGGTTGACAGATAGTTGGTGTAATAATGTATAATATTAGACTACTTTTATCCTGAGAATATATTTCACCGGTAAAATATCAGCCACGGACGCCCACTAGTACCAGTTATAAAAGACTTAAATTGATTAGGTTTGTTTAAAATATGATTCATGATCAATCGGGCGTAAGCAACATAAATATAATGATACACTTGCAAATATATTTTATTAAGGTTCAATTTGTAGTGAGGTAAATTATTGCTGAATCGAGATTTTATTTGTATAAAACTCGGAATTTTTGAATGAAAAATCACATTCGAACCAGTATCTCACAAGTGACAAGTGACAAGTGACAAGAAATAACCAGATTTCTATCATGTGAGTAAGTTCTTCTTTTAATAGTAAAAATGCTCAGCTATGGACCTAGTTTTTGTCTGCTAGCTGTGTTCATTTTCATCTTCTCTTCATCTTAGTGCATTCTCAGTAGCTACCAAACCCTACTGGGATTTGGAGCCTGGGGTCCAGTTTTATTTGGTTGCTAGAGCAGCTATTGTTTGACTTTTGATTTTCAACATTGATGGTAGCGATTGCTGTCTAACATCCCAACCCCCTAGGAATGCCTTTATCGTTCCCTCATCCGTTAGTCAACAGGTGCACCGCTTAAAGGTGAGGACGCTTGGACCTCATGCACCCATTTTCATATCCTATCTATTCCTCATGATGTTGTTCAGTTACGAACCCGGTTTTTGTCTGTCGGCTGTGTTAACTTTCATGTCCTATCTATTCCTGATGTACTGAAAATCTGAGAATATTTTATTTATGATTTGATTGTATCTTAACAGGTCTGATTCGGAGTTTGAAACGTGTTCTGTAGTGGAGTCTGTTGCACCAAAGAAACGTAAGCCGGTGGAGAAAAAGCAAAAACAATCGAAGATCCTCACTTCACCTCCGTTGGAGTCAGACAGCGTTCGACGAAAAAGAAATTCATCTGACCTTAAAACCACACAGAGGTAGGTTTCACTATGTTCTTTTTTTATACTACTAAGGTGACAGACAAGCTTACGACCCACCTGATGGTAAGTGCTCACCGCAGCTTATAGATGATTGTAACACCGGAGGCGCTACACCCACGCTGCCGACTCTGAACGCCGTATTGCCATGTTGAAATGGATAGGCGCAGGTTGTGACTACCTGCTATTGAAAATTTTCAAGGCGCTCAGAAAAGCATTCAACATGGCTTAACGACTGCCATTTTACTGACAACCGGGACCAACGGCTTAACGTGCCTTCCGAAGTACGGAAACGCTCGCACAAAGAATTGATACAAATTGCTCACCCATCGAGGACCAGCCACAGCGAAACTTGCTAACCACAGTGATCGTGTACAGAACACTGAGACCGCGGGGCCACGAGCGCTTCAAAACTTCAACTTTTTTCAACTAAGTTTGTGTTTTGATTGTTAACATTCATACTTAGTATACTTTGATCCCAAGTTCTTAGTCACTTTGATTCAGTACGTTTATAATTAACACTTTGTTTCTTTTACAGAAAAAATAAACCAAACTTCCTGAATATTTTGCGGTCCGAAGAAGCCAGTTGCAGTGAACCAGAACGACGTGAACTAACTTCCAGTTTCTCGAGCCGTGTTGCAACGGGAACGTCCCGTCGCTCCAAGAAGACGGGAGGAGGGTATGTGATTGATTTTAAACTGTATAAAACTAATGACTACATATCACACGCCGCTGATGTGCGCTATAGGACTGCCCTTGTGACTGTAAAACTACAGTGTGACGAGTCCTCACTATCTTGGGAGTCACTTCAAGAGTTTCTAGGACTCGCATTTAAAGAATTTCAAGACACTGAACCAGTGCATTATTCTGATAAGATTTTTATAAAGTAGTTTTATTCTCTATTTTTTAAAAATTAAGCTATAGACTGAAAAAGTTTCGTATGTATTCGGTTTATAAATTGGGTTATATATAATAATAATGAAAAAGTTCCACATGACGAAAACCTCGTGAAAGCCGAAAAAGACAAACAATTAAAATATTTGGACTTGGCTCACGAGGTTGTCGACATGTGGGATGTAGATTCAGCGATTATTGTTCCGATAGTCGTATCAGCACACGGTCTAATTGCCAAGAGCCTCGATCAACATCTCAAGAGGCTCGCGTTAGGTAGTTGGGTCAAGGGCCAGATGCAAAAGGCGGTACTTTTAGACACGGCACGTATCGTGAGACGGTTCCTGTCTCTGCAGCCCTAACCACCGGTAGCTTGGTCCCTGTACCCGATGCCGGTGGGACGCTATTTTTTTATATTTTTAAATATATTTTTTTAGTTTTAGAATGTATTTAAAAATTTAAATTAATAAGTTTATAGATGTAAATAAAGGGAATAATAATAATAACGCCTTTTTGTACTACGTGTAACACATCCGAGGAGGGTATGTGATTGATTTTAAACTGTATAAAACTAACGACTACATATCTGTGGTGACTGTAAAACTACAGTGTGACGAGTCCTTACTATCTTGGGAGTCACTTCAAGAGTTTCTAGGACTCGCATTTAAAGAATTTCAAGACACTGAACCAGTGCATTATTCTGATAAGATTTTTATAAAGTAGTTTTATTCTCTATTTTTTATAAATTGAGCTATAGACTGAAAAAGTTTCGTATGTATTCGGTTTATAAATTGGGTTATATATAATAATAATAATAATGCCTTTTTGTACTGCGTGTAACACATCCGTACCCAGTAAATCATGGATAGGACATTTACGAAGTAGTTTGCATAGGAAAAGTACTCATACAATAAAACATAGTGATGGAGTAGAAATCGTAAACTCAGCGTTTCGCAATCGTATATTAACATATAAAATATTGTCTTGCGATGAACTTCAGGGAGCGTCAGTAGAATCTTTTTTTTTAAATATTCGTAACCAATTAAAATCTCTTCTAATCGAATTTCTTGCTAAGCATAATTGTGTTAAGGTAAACTTTGAGTATTTTGGTACATTTTTAAAATTCAAAGATAATTCCCAAGAAGTGAAATCTTTTGGAACCAAAAATAAAATATTGTATTCTAATTTTGATTTCGAAAAATTTTATATTGAAACAGTTAATTATTTAAAAACAAATATTGAAGAGTTTGAAGGTCGTGATAGTGGTTGGACATTTATAAACCATTTGTATGTTGAGATGAATCTCAATAAATACCAACCACTTGGTGGGTCGAGTTTCATCAGTTTACCCAAATCAATTCAGGCTAAAAAAGCGTGTTTGAATATTATGAATAAAGATCGATATTGTTTTTTATGGTGTGTAACAGCGGCTTTATATCCAACTAAAAAACACCCTGAAAGAACGCATTCTTATCCTAATTTTCGAGAATTATTTAATTTAAAGGGAATGTCTTTTCCCGTGACCTTTAATGATATTAAAACATTTGAAAGAAACAATCCATGTATTAAGTTTATAATTTATGGTTTAAAAAATCATAAAACCTTTGTAGGTCCTTTGTATAAATCTGAAATCGATAAAAAGTACAAAGGAAAAATTATTCATTTACTGTTTCTTGAAAATAACAGCTCTTCTCATTATTGTTTGATCAAAGACTGTTCTAGACTTTTTAGAAGTCAAGTCACATCTCATCACAACAGATTACATCTTTGTGATTTATGTTTAATATTTTTCAATACCGCTGACGAACTTAACAACCATTTATGTGGAGGTATAATAACTCTCCTCCCAAATAAAGGTTCAGTAATTAAATTTAAAAACTATGAACGCAAACAAACTATGCCTTTTTGTATTTACGCAGATTTTGAATCGATGTTACAAAAAAATACTGAGCCTAATAATAATTGTTCTAGTAAAAATACGAATATATTCCACCAACACGTGCCGGTTGCTTTTGGTTATTATATTGTATGCTCTGATGATCCTCGTTATAATCGTTACGTGTCATATCGAGGTAGAGACTGTGATAAGCGCTTTGTTGACTATATAACTAAAGACGTACAAAAAATTTATGATATAATTAAGTCGCCTGCTGCAATGATATTTTCCTCGGAGGACAGGTGTGATTTTGAAAATGCAACACGTTGTCATATCTGCCAAAACTTTATTTTTTGTGACAAAGTCCGCGATCATTGTCATCTTACCGGTCGTTATCGAGGAGCTGCGCATTCGTTCTGTAATTTGCAATATAAAATGCCCGCATTTGTCCCCATTTTTTTTCATAACTTAGCTGGTTATGATTGTCATTTATTTATTAAAGCGTTGGGTGACGTCCCTGGTGAAATAAAAATAATACCTAAAAATAAAGAAAACTATATCTCATGTACGAAATTTGTATCAGTTTCAAATAATAAGTTTTTTCAAATGCGTTTTCTTGATTCATTTAAATTTTTGGGTACAAGTTTAGACAAATTAAGTAAAACTTTAACACCAGAAATGTTTAAACATTTACAAAATCACTTCCCTGTTCCTGATGAATTCCAACTACTTACTCGCAAAGGTATTTATCCATATGAATATATGGATTCGTGGAAACGGTATGATGAAATTTTTTTACCTCCAAAGAAATACTTTTATAGTTCCCTTAATGATGAAAATGTTTCTGAAGATGATTACCGGTATGCAAATTTAGTTTGGTCAAAATTTAGAATTACTAGTTTAGGTGAATATACGGATTTATATCTAAAAACTGATGTGCTTTTATTAGCAGATATTTTTGAAAATTTTAGAAAGACATGCAAACAACATTATCACTTAGATCCATCTTTTTATTTAACTGCACCCAGTTTATCTTTCGACGCTATGTTATTAAAAACAGGTGTTGAATTGGATCTAATTAATGACTTGTCTATGATACGCATGTTACAAAGTGGTATAAGAGGAGGAGTGTGCCTCTGCTCTCACAGGCATGCTAAAGCAAATAACACATACTTAGCTAATTACAAATCTTCGGAACCTGATTCCTATATCTCTTATATAGATTGTAATAATTTGTATGGGTACAGTATGTGTCAATACTTACCATTATCTAATTTCAAATTTCTCACTCAACAAGAAATTGATAATTTAGATATAACTAAAATTGCAATTGATGCTGATTATGGTTATATTTTGGAAGTGGATATAGCATACCCTAAGCATTTGCATAACTTGCACAACGATTTACCATTTTGTTCCGAAAATTTTATACCCCCCGGGGGAAAGAGTTCTAAGCTAATACCTAATTTATATGATAAATTTAATTATGTCATACATTACGTGCATTTACAAACTTGTATGAAACATGGGTTGATATTGAAGAAGATTCATAGAATAATCAGTTTTCTACAAAGCCCATATTTAAAACAATATATTGATTTAAACACCAAACTGAGACAAAAAAGTTCTTCCACTTTTGAACAAGACTTTTTTAAGCTCTTGAATAATAGTGTATTTGGAAAAACTTTAGAAAATACTGAAAACAGGGTTAATGTCCATTTAGTTTCTCAGTGGCAAGATATCGAAAACATAACTAAACGAAGAAAATGCGCTCAAAACCTTATTGCTCGTCCAAATTTCCATAGTGCAACGGTTTTCACAAAAAATCTAGTAGCGGTGCAGTTAAATCCTGAACAAATAGTTTTGAACAAACCAATATATATTGGATTTGCTGTTCTAGAATTATCAAAAAGTCATATGTATGACTTTCACTATTCAGTCATGCAACCTTTTTACAAGGATAGGATACGGATGTGTTACACGGACACAGATAGTTTTGTTTATCATATACAAACCCATGATTTCTATGAAGACATAAAAAATAACTTTTTATCTTACTTCGACACCAGCAATTTTTGTAAAAATAATGTGTATAATTTACCCATACAGAACAAAAAAATACCAGGCTTATTTAAAGATGAAATGGGTGGTAAAATAATAAGCGAATTCGTTGGGTTGAGATCAAAGTTATATTGTATCAAAACCATTGATAGCACTATTAAAAAAGCCAAGGGTATTAAAAAGAATGTTGTACGTGACATTAACGTTTTCGATTACAAAAAACACTTTACAACAATGAAATTGTTCATAAAACAAATGTTTTATTTAAGTCAATAAAACATGAGCTATTTACATGTGCTGTAACAAAAATTGCGCTGTCTGGTGATGATGATAAACGAGTTATTGCAAAAGATAAGATACAATACAATACAATACAAATACTCTTTATTGCACACCAGGAAATACATCAGACAAATTAATAGTAAAGTGGTTGGTATAACAATTGGCGGCCTTATCGCACAAGGCAATCTTTTAGAGGCAACCTTTGGATGGAAACCGGAGGGTGGGAAATATTTAGGGCAGTTTGGGGTGCAGTATAAATAAATTACATCTAAATTAAAATAATTGGGTACATACATACATACACATGTACATACATACGTACACGAACATACAAATACATAGATACGTATTTTAACTACAAGGTATAAATTATAATAATACATATCAATATAAATAAATACAAGAATATTTATTATAACATACTTATGATAATAGAGGAGATGTACTTATAAGTTATATGCAGTCATTGACACGTAGATAGTAGCTCCTAACTAATGTTTTGAATGTGTGCAGCGACTTTGCATGTCGAATTGTCACTGGCAGCGAATTCCACAAGCGAACAGCCTGTACAGTGAACGAGTTGTTCACAAAATTAGTGGAGTGACCTGGCATCTTCAATCTCAAATTTCTCGATGAACGCAAGCTTGTAGAGTGGGAGACATTTAGAAAATTAAAGCGTCTCTTAAGGTATGGCGGAGTGACAGGGTTGAAAAGAATACTATACAATATGAATAGGATATGAGCATTCCGGCGAAGGCGGATAGGTAACCACTTGAGTTTTCTGCGATATTCGGAAATGTGATCATATTTGCGTAGTCCAAATATAAATCTAATACAGAAATTCTGGAGTCTCTCAAGTTTATTTAGTTGGTCTTGAGTGAGATCTAAATAGCTGGCATCGGCATAATCAAGGATAGGAAAAAGAAGTGATTGTACAAGCGCAATCTTAGTAGAAATTGGCAAAAAATTTCTCAGTCTGCGCAAGGACCCCGAAGCACCAAATAGTTTGCGTCTCAGCTCCTGCAATTGAGGACCCCAAGACAGGCATGAATCTATAAGTATACCCAGATTTTTGACTGAGTTACTGTATACTATATCATTGCCATCACACATAAGTTTTGGATTCACTGTCCAATCGATTCTGGAGATCTTCCAAGGGCTCCCAACTATTATTGCCTGAGTCTTGGTGGGATTCATTTTTAATCCGTGCGATTCACTCCATCTGCAAATAGTGTCCAAGTCTGCATTGATATTGTCGATGGCTACGCTCAAGTTATCCAACGAAGCTTGGGAATAAATTTGGAGGTCATCTGCGTAAAGGTGATAGGAAGAAGATAAGTCCTTAGTGATGGTGTTTATAAACACTGAGAAAAGTAAAGGAGACAGAACGCCGCCCTGTGGCACTCCAGCAGACGTATTACACCAAGAGGAAAAGACATCCTCGATACTAATACGCTGCCGGCGACCAAACAGGTAACTTCTAAACCAATCAATCACCGTTGGAGATATGTTAAGTGAGCTCAAAGTACCAAGCAGGATGTCAAAGTCCACCGTATTAAAGGCATTGCTGAAGTCTAGCAGGGCTAAGACTGTCAGCTTGCCGTTCTCCATACCTGCTCTGATGTCCTCAGTAATGTGAAGTAAGGTTGTAGTGGTACTGTGTCCAGCACGAAACCCGGACTGATAAGGGTTAAACAGTTGATTTTGAGAAAGGAAATTAGTGAGCTGAGTGTGAACAAGTCGTTCTAGAACCTTAGACAGGAAAGGCAGGATAGAGATAGGGCGATAGTCAGAAAACGTGGAAGGGTTGGATTTTTTGGCAATGGGAATAATAAGTGCATCTTTCCAAGCTATCGGAAAGACACCGTGAGTTATTGAGAAGTTTAGGATGTGGCAGATAATGGGAAGGATTTCATCAATTATGGGAGTTATCATTTTTCGGCTTAGGCAGTCGGTACCTACGGCGTTAGAGGTAATTGACAAAATGCTCTTCTTAACATCACAAGCAGTGAATTGACTAAAGAAGAAAGGAGCGCAATCGGGAGTGGTTATGGTTGAAAGATGATGAAGCGTATTTGTTTTGGTTACCATATTCATATTGGAGGTGGCAGTGAAAAACTGATTGAGAGAGTTTAAGTTATGACCTTTAGAAACAGACTCTTGACGTGATTTACCAACTCCCAAAGATCTCAGAAATTTCCAGACTTTAGCTGGATCTCCGTCCTGGACAGAGCTGTGGATATGTTGGCGTTGTGCATTCCTACACACCTTATTGCAGTTGTTCCTGACGAGGACATATTTTTCCCAATTTAACTCCGTTGGCCGTCTCTTATACTTGGACTTCGCCGTTGCTTTCTGTGAAATAAGTGATTTAATTTCAGCGGTTAACCAAGGTGATGGCTCATGCTTAACTTTGATTCTACGAACCGGCGCGTGTACATCGTAGAGAGAAATCAAATGGGATGTTAATAAATTAATTTTATCGTCAATGCACACCGAAGAGAATAACGGTGCCCAGTCAATTTCGTCAGCATCTCTGCGCAAATCTTCGAGATTTATTCCACCAAAATTGCGGTGTAGAAGGAATTTAGGTTTGGGCTTAGGAGTTCGAAGGCGATAGGATAAAAATATCAGGTCATGGAAAGAGAACTCACCAGCTGTTCGCTGACCATGCCTAACGACTCTATCGAGAGAAGAAACAAGAATTAAATCGAGCAAGCTAGGAGGATGATTCGGACAATGATGTGTAGCATGGGAAGGAAGAATTGAGAGGTTACAAGATTGTACAATGGATTTGAAAGTAGAAGAGCGAGAGTCATTTTTGAGTAGACAGGTGTTGAAGTCACCCAAGATTATAGTATGAGAGTAATTAGGGATAAAGGTTTCTAGGAGTATTTCAAAGGAGGAGAAAAAGTTGATGTTGGAAGAAGGACCATAAAAGACTCCTAGGAGTATCTTAGTGTGGAGAAGTTCTACCTCAAGGAATAGATGCTCACCGGCAAGTCGTGGAGGTGGCTGTGGAGAAGAATCAATGACAGTGTACGTAAGGTGATTACGTAGGTAAATCGCTACCCCACCATAACCGTCCGGCCCGCGATCATGTCGAATGAGGTTGAAACCCGGGAGAGAATATGCCGTTGAAGGCAAAAAAGGATTCAACCATGTCTCAGAGATGAGTATGGCATGTAAATGTGAGCAGTGAAATGATGCCAGCATAGCGGTGATATGAGCCGGAACACTTTGGGCATTAATGTGCACTACGTTGAAATTCTCAGGAACATCGGAAAATTGAGATGAGATAAAATCAGCCAGTGGGGGCTCGTCTTGAGAACTACAAGCAGGAGAACAATTACCACTACTACCCGTGTCGGTGCTACAGTTTAAAATAGGCATAATTAAATATTTAACAATAAAATATTAATAAATATAAATAAATAATAATAAATATATAAAAATAATTTATAATATAACAGTTATACTATTATATTACTACTAATATTAATTTCACCAATTTTCATCTGCCGGTTTTACATTGTACACAAATAAATATAAAAAAAAAAATCAAATAAAACCAGAAACACCAGTAGAAAAAAAAAACAAATCAAAGCTTGCACAATCCAGCATTCAGTGCATTTCCATATCCATTGTCGAATCCATCTATAGCAAACAAAATACCAGGAGGAGCAACCTGGTAGTCACGCCATTAGTGTGTAAATAAATACAATAAAAAGAATAAGAAACGAAATAATGTCACAGACAAAGAGAATGTCTGTGAATAATGTTGATTTAGATTGGCAGCATGATGCCACAACCCACGTTTGTTCAATAAACATATCAAGGAAAGAAAAAAAAAAATTATGTCATTTCATTTGACAATGACAGGCATGACAGCCAGCAGCCTATGAGACTATGAGCTGTCTGTGTATGTATGTATGAGTGTTATGATAAGTTGATAAATTCTCTTTGGTTACAAGTGGTTGTGTGTGAACTTGTGACTTTAAAACTAAATCTATACTTCTATAGATAGATAGACAACTTAAACTTTTCAGTCACAGTTAAAGTTATATACTAACAAGAAAAATACAATGAAACGATAACAAAGATGTAAAGTTATAGCTAAAATAAACATATTAATAAACCGAAGACAATTGAGTAAAAGATAAATACATAACTGCAATGAATGCCACATGAATGTACCTGGACTGTGCAGACCAGAGATCTACATCTACTTCACTTTTGAGGTCACAGTGCGTTTAAGCTTCGTAGCGGCAGCCTTAGTCGTGGTGACCGTTGCCTTTGCTGGCACGTCACAGATGTTCAAGAGCTCAGCAAGCGAGTCTACACGTCGCCGCACGTTATCCGCAGCAAGCACGTAGACGGAACCATCTTTAGTCCAGCTTTTAGTGACTCCCATCTTCTCACGGGCCGCCATGAACAAATCATGTCTGGTTTTTGTTAGAAATTCAGACAGCGTGATTCCAGAGCCCCTCAGCTTGGTTTTGGAGAACCATATTGTATCCCTCAATGTTGTGTCCTGGAGCTTAAAAAGCAGAGGCCTAGGCTTCTTATTTGAAGTGGGACGTCCCAGCCGTTGACAGCGCCTTATATGACTGGCACTAAAATCAGGGATATTGAAGCGCTGCTTGATAATGCTGACCAGAGTATTCGTGGGATTCTCGCTATCCACCTCACAAACGCCATGCAGCAGCAGAATCTTTCGGCGTCTCTGCATCTCAGTGGTATCTGCAGCTTTCACTAGCACCTCCAACTGCTGCTGAAGCAGTTTCAGTGTTTGTGTAACAAAAAGTCTGAAGGCAGAGAATTCTGCAGCTAAGGTGGTCACACTCACCGATTTATTAGGAGTCAGCTGCTCCTGCCGCTTCTCAAACTCCTCCATCCGTTCATTGAGACTATCTCTCAGACTGTAAATAGTGCTCTGCATAGCATCCATAGTTAAGTGTTATTTACTGTGTTTTTGTTGAGGAATTTTTATTGGAAAATTATTTTATCCGGCAGAATAACCACTCAATAGTGTTTATGTTGCATGTAAGTAACTTATTTGTAATTATTACTATTTAAAAAGTAAATTTTTGTAGAGAGTAAATAAAACTTGACTTTTTCCTTTGACTACCCGTACTTTTTATAAAATTACGTATTAAGATTTCAACTCGAGCATGGGGTCATACCGATATTTTTAATTTTTAACAAAAATTAGGTGTGCTATCCTGTCTTCACATAGTATTCGCAAATTATAATTATTGTAATCAACTAAACTAACTAAAATTGTAAAATTTATATGCAGTTTTGTATTATTATAAGTACCTAATCTTAATAAATTAAACCAAGTAAGAGCATGGGGTCATACCGATATTTTTTATTGTGTGCTATCCTGTCTTTACATAGTATTCACAAATTATAATTATTGTAATCAACTAAACTAACTAAAACTGTAAAATTTATATGCTGTTTTGTATTATTATAAGTACCTAATCTTAAGAAATTAAACTAAGTAAAACTGAGAAATTTGGAATAAATGCATTATTATAAATATAGTATTCTGTTTTTTCTTTAATTTCCTAATACATTTGCAATACCTACTATCATGTACCATGAGAGATTTTCGCGGTCGCGGGAAACCGCTGTCGCGCTGGCTATGCCCGCCATGAAACTTGTATGTCAGGATCGTAGTAAGTGGAAATCCTTAGTCTCTGCCTACCCTGATGGGAAACAGGTGTGAAAATATGTATATGTATGTATGTTATGATGTCTTAAGTTACATACTTCGAAGTAAAATTTCTTAGAAATGTGAAATAGGATATCTATGGTTAGTAGTAGTGGACTATTGGACATTCTGAAAAAAATCTTCAAAACCTGGGACCTTGGTAGCGACAGTCACAACCTCATAACACCTGATGATATGCATCATCATTCACGTTACAACACGTTTACAATTCATAAAAATTTCGCAACTTAAGTAAGTACATAACAATGTGCATTACATCATTCTTAAGACATGTTTGAACATGTTCGTCATAGTGAACGATGACACTTGCAAACTTGTAGGGAGTATCTCGTTACAACTTATTGCAAAATAAACTAAATCAACAGGTCAGAACTTGAATTAATACGTAGTACAGTGTATGTGTCACTAGCGGGTCATGTTTCTATTTAATTCACCTATTACTCATAATTACATTCAGTTTCATACTTGTTCTCTTTACATTCACACAAAGCAGTCTTTTAATTAATAATGTTGAAGCAACAGCAGTGCATCTCTGAACCTCAAACCAGTTACTTTGCTACAAGGAATAGGAGGATTCCAAAATACGTAATTAAAATAGATGTATTAGAAGCTGAAGATACATCAGATAACGAAGTAGTAATACATACAAGAGTGAAAACCCAATATATTGTTTACGATCAGTGGGATGAAATATATTATAAAACAGAGAAATTACTGAGCCAAATATTTAAAACGTTAGAAGATCGTGGCAGAGGAGGACGAGGCCAACCAGATATACCTCAACATTAATACATTATAAATAATGGCAGATGCATATGGTGACGGTATTGTTCAATACGCTCAAGACCCCTTTGACTTCTCACATATTTTACCTCTTTCTCCTACGCAAGTTGAACCAAAAAGAAGAAAACCAACTATTTGTAGAAAATCTAAAAAGACAGCTCATAAATCTTTTGTAATCAGCAACCAACCAAAAGGAGTCAAGCTAATTCAGATAAAGATCTTGGACATCACCAACGACAAAGACAAACCTTCGTTGCCGTTTTGTGAAGATAGTGACAGTGTGATACTTAGTGCTCAATACGTAGTTCATGATACAGTTGATGAAATCATGGACATGGCTGAAGGTATTATTAAGAAAATATCTAAGAAAATTCATGGTGATAGCTTATCATTTTAACTAATGTGTTTTTAGTTTTAAGTAAGTTATACATCACCTTAATACTTAGAGATGTACTGCTGACGCTTCAACATTTTGTACGCGTCATTTTTTATCATTGTGTTAGGTTTAAGATCAATGTAATTTTTTGAGACATTAAATAAATGGTATTATGATAAATTTTTTTTTTCATTTCAATTTCGACTTGGGTAGGAAATAGTATGAAAAACAAACACAGTATAGTA
Organism: Miltochrista miniata; assembly: GCA_933228765.1. NCBI lineage: Eukaryota > Metazoa > Arthropoda > Insecta > Lepidoptera > Erebidae > Miltochrista > Miltochrista miniata. The sequence continues at coordinate 8,631,229 of OW121773.1, read as the reverse complement.
ATAAAACATTTATTCGGTTTATTAAACTTATGAAATACAAAAATTATTTTCTAAACACCATTGTTTAATACACAATACATTCCTTAAAGCACAATAGTTCTTATGAGCAAAACAATTATACAAAAATAGGTCTTTACAGTAAAGATCACTAAGAGTCTTTAAGTTAGGAATACTTTTATTTTTACATATGTCGGAAACATTATTATGACCACATAGCTCTTGAACCCAATTAATTTTCTCACTACCTTTAACAAGAACCTTTTTTTCCTTCAAATAGGGTTTGATTATTCTAGAAAATTCTCTGTAGTCTATATATCCTTCGCTCCAGCGGTAACCTCTATTCCTTTCAATCCACCAAATGTGTCTTCTTTCTTCATCAGTTAGCGAGGATAACGGGTAAGGAGGTTTTATTAAGAATATATGAGTATGTTCCAACGTAGCTACAGCTAATTCTTTGACTATAAAGTTATTATAACGATCTTTAAAACCCTGAACATCTACTATAATAGTATTTTTGTTCATGATATCTTTCTGACGACGCTACTTAACGGCTTATACTCGATTATACAGTCGTTCAATATAAGACAATATGCTGAAGTTTGATCTGGTATATCAATATCACTTTCAATTTCCACTCTAACATCCACAACAGGACCTGATTTAAGATTATCTGGTTGTCTAGAACAATCTACTACAAATAACGGAGCAATATTTTTAAATTGTTTCTCATTTAATAATGGCTCGGCGCGACGTCCATAATACGACTGTTGAAATCTAGTATATTGTTCATATATTAAAGCAATTCGATTATTCGAGAAACTTGAATTTAAATTTTCATAAGGGAAGTAGGTTGAATTTAGGTATACTCTAACATCACGAACATCACAGTGATCAAACTTAGACATATCCAATTTAGAATTATTTTTTCTATTTGTTTGCAGACCAATAATAACAAATCTTGGTTTCTCTATTTGCGACGATGTTTTTATGGACCAAGTATGCTTAGTAGTTTTTGGTAAAGCCGGATATTCATATAAATCCCAATTCCTAAATATCATCTGGAGTGGTCGATCTTTTTCTAACAGTTTTAACATATTTATTTTTTCCCTATCGGACACTTTGACATGTGGTACACGCCATATTATTTTATTTATAATAATATCTTCTACAGTTTCACCATCGTTAAGTTTTAGGGCGTTCAGATTAGTATTACTTCGTAACAATATTAATTCATGTTTGCTGTTTATCACTACTTTCTTGAAATCTTCTGCAAAACCAAGAATGTTACAGAGGGGTATAGAAGCAGAAAAGCTTCCCCCATTTGCACTATTTATGCCTTCGATATTCCATCCCCAAGCATTAGATGCTTTAGCCTCGTTTTCGTTCATTGATATTAATGATTTCATTGTGGTAGTTATACCAGCGTTTTTTATTTTATCTATTTCCACTCCATTTATCTCATACCTTATATCTTGAAACAAATAAAGTAGACTATTGTTTGTGAAATGAACGTTACTGACTCTTTCCTTCGAATTTCCACCCTTGTTTACAACAACAGTTCCTTCCAAAAACAAAGTGCTTGCTGATGGTAATATATACAAGTCTTGTTGATTAATAGGTATCCTGATTTCATCGCTTCTATTGAAACTTGTTACGTAAGGCTTGTAAGAGTGAAATTCAATTCCTTCCACAGCGTTGTTGTATGCAGGAGTGGACAAAACATCTAGTATATTCATTTCAACAAACCGATCGCTTTAAGAAATGCTTTATTATTGTTATTCAATTTTATAACCCTTTTGGACCGAGCTCTTATTGGTTTGATAGTTTTAGTAGAACTGTTATTTTTAGTTGGATGTACCACATATTTATTATAATCTATCATTGTTTTCTTCTGATATGTAGATACAACTGCACTTCTTCACCTCGCAAATTTATTAAGTTATTATTTATATCCAACAACCTTATCTGTATGCAGCTTATATTGGTTTGATTTATTGGAAAGTAGATTGCGTTTTTCGGAATTTCTATAATCCTGTATCCAGGTGGAACATTAAGTGCAAATTCGTGTAAGATGTGACTGGATTGACCGTTTATATAGGAACCGCTAACTATGTCACATTCAATCCTTATGACAGTCGTTGGCAAAATGTTTACTGGAAACTCTGATACATGATATTTATTTGCTTCTAAGATCTGCTTTTTAAATCCCAATAAACTTCCAAATGTATCTTCTTTAGTAAAATCTATAGTTGATGTACAAAATAACACAGTTTTTAAGGTGTTGTTATTACAATTGAGTGTTATAGATGCATCTTTTATCTCAGTTTTTAAATAGTCACTAATATCTTGTAATTCATAGGTTCCTTCAGGTATCTCAATAACATTTTTAGAACCATAGTATAATTTATTGTTTGTATTATCAAAATTTGGAATAGAATTATATGTAGAGAAATGTAATAATGCACATTCATACTCCTCAGCTAATGGCAACGTGTCTGGATAATAGGTAGATAATACCGATGAGTTTCCAGTTATCGATAAGGTGAGTGACATCTTGCAAATGATGGAAATGAAAGAGTGGTATAAGATTTATAGTATTTTTATTTAAAATATTATAATTATAATAAAGATTTATAGTATTTAATCCAAAAAGTTTGCAAATAACTTAAACACATATGTCCACAAACTATTGTGTTAAATTGTTGATATCTATCATAGTTATAATGAACATCACAGTTCTTAAAATATAGCATTAACTCTCTTGGCGGTTTTAAATCACCATAGCTATCAAAATATTCACAATAATTGTTTATTTTAACATAAGCTACCCAATGCGTTCCATCATTTCTCGAATTATCTAGGTTAACTATAGCACATTCAATTCGTTTAGGTGTTTTTGGTAACTGATCCTTCATATAAACTCCTCGAAAATGTGGAATACAATGACCATACTTCTGAATATCGATATTAGTTAAAGCGCGATTAGGTAGCTGATCAATTAGTTTTTTGATGGATTTATAAACAATCCCTGACCTTGCTTATGCGGTTTAATGTATAGACCTTTACCTATTGCTATAGCCTCCATAGTTTTATTATGACGTTCAGTTTCTTGTAATTTTTTCTGACCGTGTTTATAATCATTCACAGTTTTTGCAATACCAGCTGCACCACCAGCTAATGCTCCTAAAGCAGATAAACCAGCAAAAATTGGGATTAAAGGTAGAATGCCTCCAGTTTTTGGTATAGGTATCATTCGAGGTACTCGAACTTTTGGAATGCATGGAACTAATTTTCGGGCAACCATATAAGCCATATTTATTAATGACTTATCATCTTTAGGTGAGAGTTTTTTGATTTTTCTTTTTATTTTTTTAACAAAGTTATAAAAGGTCTTAACACCAGCACCAGACTTCAATTTAGCTTTCATAACTTTGTTTACTATCCACGAACTAATCTTTTCCCCTGTTCGAGCATCTTTTGCTTTAAGTCTTTGCTTAGCCATATCTAAAAGACGTAAGTCGGCTTTTTGACGGTTAGGCAAGTCTGTGTAGTTTGCGTATGCAATATCGTGATGCATACAAGCTTCGTCTAACTTATTTACACCTTTATCACCACGTAGTAATCGTTTCGAAAGCTTTGTTCCTGGTCCACAATAGTTATAACCAGGTATGTGTAGTTCGAATGGTAAATGATTAATGATATTGTTTATTAGTCCACCACCTTGCATCGTCCAAAGAATAATGAATATACTTTAAAATTACATATCACTTATATAATTAACTCATTCCACTATTGCAGTATTATCAATCCAACTATTCTCTTTGTTATTCAAACCCAACCATTTTACAAACAGTTTGTTTCCTTTCTTTTTTAATACCTTTTCTATCAAATAGACACCAGGACAGGACGACTTTTGAAGCTCTTGTTCGTAAAAAGTTCCTAATATGACTTGTTTTTGATTATCTTCGATGCGATATGTTATTGGTATAGTGTTATTTATCTTTTTTATAGTAAATAATTCTGTTGACCAGTTAGGAGTGTATCCTTTCTCGAATATATGTTTGTACTTGCTAATTCGAACTTTGTCACCAATTTTAAACTTTGGACGACATTTTTGGACTACCTTTATCATGGAATTCGTAATATTATTTTTAATGTTAGTTTCATTAAACTTATTGACATTAACAGGTGCAAATTTAATAGTACGATGTTTTGTGTTATTATATGTCTTCACAATACCGTTCAAGCCACCATCTATCCACTTATAGTGTCCGTTCAAGCTAAAGTATTTGTACAATTTATTTTTAATAGTTTTAATAACTCGTTCTACAATTGAAGCCTTTTTGGTTGAAAATGTAGAGTAGTGATTAATATTATAGTTCTGTAAAAGCTTTTGAAATGTAGAATTATAGAACTCAGTACCCATATCAGTTTGCAGATGATTTGGTATCCTGTGATTAGAAGAAAGTATTTTTTCAAATGCAAGAGAGACATCATGTTTGGATTTAGTTTTTAATGGTTCCACCCAAACGTACTTGGAGAAGCAGTCGATAACTATTAAAATATAGTTATATCCTTTATTAAAGGTTTTTAGGTTTTGCATATCAGCTAAATCTGCTTGCCACAAATCATCAATACCTTTTAAAATTACAGATCGTCGAGGAAAATTTTTTCGTGCTGCTTTATGTATTTCATTGACGATTTGTTGTTTCGTCATTTTAACAAACTTTAAGGGCTATGTTTTTCGATCTTTTAATATAGATTGAATTGCGTCTTGAACTAGTTTATCAACTGCTTTTCTTGTGTAAAATTTGCTTTCCAAATGAGTGTCTATCTCAGACATTATTGTTTTTAAAGCTTTCTCTATGTGGTTTTGAACACTATTTGGAATAGAACTTTGCAATTTTCGTAAGTCACGGATTAGTACACCTTTCAATTCATCTACATATGCTTTATTTACTGCATCATCTGCGTCTTGAGGAGGTTTAACACCTTTTAGCCTCGATGTCTTCAAGTCATAATCTCCATAATCAGATTTTATTAATGCGTTATCATTAAAATCAAGTATTTCTGATATCCGCATTCGCTTATGAATATAATGTCCAAATTTGTCTACATTCATATTAAAGGTGTATTATGTTGAACGGTATATAGTAAAATGACACACATATAACATTAGTAGATCTATTTATTTAATGATTTTGCTTTCACGTAGTTCTTCAATGATAGATATTATTTCATTGTCTAGTCCTGTGTTCCCAGCATCTCGAGAAGCAATTAATAACTTTAATCTATCAACCAATTCATTGGGATCATCCCAATATACAAAATCTGTGTTTTTTTTCCACATTTTTGTTGAAGGTAATCCTTTTCCTACTTTCTGTCTACAACTTGGACTTCTACTTTCTTGATCGAAAAGTGGTTTAATAACTTGCAAATATTTTTGTCCTTTATTACTTTTAATTGGTTTTTTTGAATCGAAATCACGACGATGTGCATTCGTTACAAGTAACATTGTCTTATAATTTTGCTTGTCACAGTCATTAACCAAGCTCAGATCAATGTCTTTTTTTAACAGTAACTCTCGCAACCCAGGTGTACTTTCGTATTTGTGTCCGGCTACAGTAATAACTTTATCCCCAATAGTTATGTTAGAGGAACCCAACATTAGCTTTCCACGTTCATTTCTTATACCAAATGGAACATCTGATAGTACTTGTGAAGATAACGACCAAGATGATGCATCTGGATTAGTACCGACTAATGACTGAAATGAAGAGTCCGATGAGGGTTCCGATTCGTTACTAGCAATACTGCTATCATCTGTTTCTTTCATATCTTGGTCTTGCGGTTCATTGGGTTCTACTTTTTCCTCCTTTTTTGTTAGAGCTAAGTGGTTATTAGTGTTGGCTATTAAATTGAGAGATTCTGTGACAGGTTTAAAAACTGTATCAAGAGCATGCTTATTATTATCTTCAAAATCCTTCATTTTACGTATTTTTTTCTTGACAGCTTGTGTCGCATCAACAATTTGTTTTTTCAATGATTTATCCATTATGTAAAATAGGTGGTAATCGAATAAGAATCAATTAAAGAATAACAATAAACAGACTGCAGTCTACTTAAATATTCAAATTTCATCTAATAATACAAATGTGTCAAACGTTTTTCTATAGCAACCATTGTTTTTAGAACAATCTTTATTAATTACCACATAATCAAAAGGTTCTTTCCATATTAAGGAACACATTTCTCGAAATTTCAACCATGTCATATCGGTGTTAACATGTTCTTCATAAACATGTTTCAAATTAACTTCATCTTGCTTAAAAAGCACAATTAGGTTAGCATTATCTCTTACAAGTTGTTTAGGTATTTTGGTATAAGTTTGATTTAAATAAAAACTATCAATCAATTTATGTCTTCCCATGGCAAAATAATCACGTATATTACTTTGATTTTCACATGCTACATCATCAAAAATAATCACAGAATTTGGTTTTGCATCTGAAACTTTTAAAACGTCATCATTTGTCTGATATTTATGAAGAGTGATACCTGGTACTCGTTGTAAAACCTTTTCTAAAAAGATGTACTTTGGTTGATGTAGAGTTTTAGAGTATACATAAACATTTTTAAATGTCAAGCCATTTTCATGCAATAGAAGACCAATTAATAAATTAGTTTTTCCACAATTTGATGGTCCACAAATGATGCAACGTACAGTATTCGGTAATAATTCTCCATGACGTAATTTGTTTTTTGTCAAATCGTCACAGATTGTATTGACCTGAAACGATTGTCTTTGTTTAACGAATTTCATGTTTGCTATGCAATACTGATGGACTCATAATGAAAAGATGAATTTATAACATAAATATTTATAACTACAAGTAGTCGAACCCAACTGGATACAGAAAACGTTGTGGGTTATAAATGGTAAGTAATGAACATGGAGGAAGCTTCAGCAATTTTTATTTTTTAAATTATTTTTTATAAAAATGTTAGGTTAGGTTACATTTTTAAAATGTGGAATATTGGGCGATCTGTCCCACGTGAGCAAGGAGCGATAGCGACGATGCGAACTTAAAGTGGGACAGAATGCCCAATATTCCACTACTCCCTCTGCACTCTATTTTATACTTTAGAGAGAGGCGAAAAGTAAATTAAAAACAAAGGAACGTTTGTATTTCAATTTTCCTTTGTTTTTAAGTGTAGTAAAATACACTGCAAAAAATGTGATTGATCATTACGTAAAACTTAAATGTGACGAATTCACAAAGACGAACGTTCATATATTCCACAGACATATAAGAATAAGATATATTCATTGTTTTGTACTTAAATTATTACAAATCCAGAAAGGGGGGTCTTCCACTCGCTTAAAATTTTTGTTACTTTTGGAACAAAATTTCATTTCATTTTATTATTACAAACAAACAAAAATAGACGTAAACGCAGTTGCGAGGGTCAGCTAGTTATGTATAAATAAGAAGCGCTCGTGGCACCGCGGACTTAATGATCTGTAAGCGATCACTGTAGTAAGCTCATTCACTATGGCCAGTCCTTGGATGGGTGACCATCCATGTGACCACTTTGTGATAGTTATTTGAGCGTCGTTTCCGTGTTTCGGAAGGCACGTTAAGCCGTTGGTCCTGGTTGCCCGTAAAATGGCAGTCGTTAAGCGAAGTTAAAGGCCGTTTTGGCGGCTTAATTAATTTTAACAGCAGGCAGATACAACCTGCGCCTGTCTAACTCAACACGGCAATACAGCTCACCGCCTATTACGTGGGACAAATTCTAAAAAGGTGAAATGTGGGGACATAATAATATGCCTCTGCCTACCTCTTCGCGGATAAAGGTGTGACCATATGTATGTATGTAACTAGCTGACTCTCACAACTTCGTTTACGACGCTTAAGGTGTATGAAACATGAAGTATTTCTTCATCAGTCTCATCAACCGGCGGGTGAAACTGCCCTGTTTGCTTAATCATAAACGAATTTAAAGATTAAGCATATTGTAAAACTAGCTGACCCTCGCAACTTCGTTTACGTCACATAAGGTTTGCAAAAGGAGAGGCACTTCTTCATCAGACTCATCAAGCAGCGTGTGAAACGGCCCTGTTTGCTTTATCATAAAAGAGCTTAAAGATTAAGTTTATTCTAAAACAATTCAGTCCCCGACTTCGGCGCGAACAGAATTATTTTACAACAGCCTTAATCATTAAGCTCTTTTATGATTCAGCCAACACGCCTGTTTAGATTTACCGTCACATTCCAAGGAACCCTTGAATTATAGGTTTTGAGAAAGTTGAGATATCTCTAATTCCTGAACTACAAAACCCTCAGCACTGAAACTTGTGTGAAGCAATCCTAGGTTGAATTCTAGGTTTAGAGAAGTTGAGATGTCTCTAACTCCTGAACTTCCTCGGATCAATTTTCATTCAAATCAGTAGTTTCGGCGTGATACGTATTCGGAATACAGACGGACATGAAAATTTTAAATTTCATTTTGGCTTAAGTAGGTATCGATTAGAGAACGCGTTCTTTTTTTTTTAAATAGCTTCCATATTCAGACTCTCGAGCCTCAACAGTTTACTGTTATGGACCATGTGATAAATCGGGCGTTATGCATAACGGTCAATACGAAGCTATCCCTACTTATATTACAAATGCGAAAGAAACTCCGTCTATCTATCTGTCAAGCTTTCACGCCAAAACCACTGAAGAGATTTAGGTGAAATTTGGTATAGAAATAGTTTGGGTCCTTGGAAAGGACGAAGTCTTATTTTGTAACCGACTGCGCAAAATAATGATTTTACTTGCTATTTCTATGCGGACAAAGCTGCAGGGAACAGTTAGTGCAATTAATAACCGACATTCGCGCTGGCAGAGCCATGGGCATCGGTTAGTAGTCAATCAATTATAAAGGGGAAAGATATTGATTGTTTGTTTGTTTGCATCGAAGAGGCTCCGAAACTACAGACCGATTTGAAAATCTATTTCACTGTTGGGAAGCTACACTATCCCCGGGAAACATGGGCTATATTTTATTCCTGTATTCCCACAAGAATGGGAACTACGCGAATAAAATCGCTTGACGTCCGCTAGTATTAATAAATAAAAAAAGACGTGTGGCACTCGGGGACCGCCGCGGTAAAGCTATTACATAGCATTTTTTACCAACTATGCTAGTATAATTATTTCTATATAAGAATACTAGCTGATACCCGCAGCTTCGCCCGCGTAATTTTTTTTACCGCGGGAAGTTACTCCCGGGATAAAAGGTAGCCTATGTGTTATTCCAGACTATAATGTATCTCTGTACCAAATTTCAGCCCGATCCGTTCAGCGGTTTGAGCGCGAAAGAGTAACAAACATCCACACTCACAAACTTTCGCATTTATAATATTAGTAAGAAGTAAGATTTTAAGGCCTATTTTCAACAAAGTAAAGTACCAAGTACCTACTTGACTGTGGACATTTGGGCTTTTTAGAATTTTGGCCTATTGGCCTTTTGGACTTTTGGACTTTTGTACTATTGGACTCTTGGACTTTTGGACTTTTGGGCTTTTGGACTTTTGGACTTTTGGACTTTTGGACTTTTGAAGTCCCAAAAGTCCTAAAAGTCCCAAAAGTCCCAATAGTCCCAAAAGTCCCGAAAGTCCCAAAAGTCATAAAAGTCCCAAAAGCCCCAAAAGTCCCAGAAGTCCCAAAAGTCCCAAAAGTCCAAAAGTCCAAAAGTCCAAAAGTCCAAAAGTTCAAAAGTCCAAAAGTCCAAAAGTTCAAAAGTCCAAAAGTCCAAAAGTCCAAAAAAACAAATTCCAAAAGTCCAAAAGTCCAAAAGGCCAAAAGTACAAAAGTCCAAAAGTCCTAAAGTCCTAAAGTCCTAAAGTCCAAAAGGCCAAAAGTCCAAAAGTCCCAAAGGCCAAAGTCCAAAAGGCCAAAATTCCACTCCACCTAACCTCACCCCACCCACCTCACACCAATTCACCTCACCACACCCCACTTCACTTCACCACACCCTACACACCTCAGCCCACCCCACTTCACCCTACTTCACTTCATATACATAGGTCCACGTTATGCAAACGCTCACGTGTACACGTTGGTATATGAAGTGCGAGATACACGAACGTGGCCGAGCGTGGCCGAAGGTAGCCGAGAGTGTGATTTATTTTCGTGACACAATTTCTGGATTCGGTCTCCACGCAAGGCCCGCGATAGAAGCTATGCAATAGCTTAATCGTAGGTATTTTGTTTTAGAACTTTTTAAGAAGAACAATTATTTTGTTATAAATTATTTTTATGTAACTTCAACCATTTACGCAGAGGCGCAACGGATACTCTTATAACGATTAAATGTTTTCCGTTTTCGAAACATTCCTCATTGCTGCACCACTCCTATTAATCTTAGCATTATGTTATGTAGCCTATAGCCACTATCAATAAATGTACCTACTTACTATCGAACAGTTTTTGAAACCCTACCAGTAGTTTCAGTAAGGCTTGCCTTGGTATGATGTGATCATGGTCCCTTTGCAGCGTGTGTCCAATCCAGCGCAGCAGCTACACTTCCGACGTTTGATCTGTTGGTGGATAGGGGTCTCACTGCAGCGTTCCAATAGTTTTACGTTCGTGATGTTCTCGGGCCCGTATGTACCGTGGATCCATTGGATTGGAGGCAGCGTTTGACGAAGACTTATAGTTGGTAGCTGTTGCGAAATGTCTTTACTTTAGTGACCTTCCATGTCTCGCATCCGTATAGCAGTTAGCAGTACAGTTTTAACGTTTACTTTGTTTTGAGTTTCACTCTTCGTGTCTATTTTCGCAACTGCCTACGGGGCGCAGCTGTGTAAAGGTTGTTCTGGCTTTGGCGAGACTCGAAATGATGTAGGGTACTCTTCTATCCCATCAGTTTCTGACACGACACTCCCGAGGTACGTGAATTAGTGCCTCCACCACATCTCTTGCGTCTGTCGATTTTAATTTCAGTCCAGCCATTCGCTGCCTCATCCTGCTCGTTGTCCTGCACGTTGTCCTGCAGACATGCATGACGGCGTGTGTGTGCCTCAGCAGGCACAGGACATCGGCATTATTTAAATCCTCCAGGATATCAGTATAGGGCCCATTTTTGGTAATATAAAAGATGTTTATCAGTTGTCAAGAAAGTGTATCACAAGCTAAATATTAACTAAACATGAACTAGGTGGCGCTGTCTAACCACCCAAGGGCGGGGAGAGCCGTCCGTCGGTCACAAATTATGCTAGGAACCTTAGCTTGGGCCCCGAAAGTCTTGATGGAGCCTAAAGCATATAAGAATGTTTATTCAACGACAGCTACAAGAAAGCCAAATTAAAAAATGCAAATTAAAGAGCTCACAAAAAGTATACTACATACATACATAATATATGGTCACGCCCTTATCCCCGAAGAGGTAGACAGAGGCATATTATATGCCCACATTACACCTTGTTAGAATTTGTCCCACGTAATAGGTGGTAAGCCATATTGCCGTGTTAAATGGACAGGCGCAGGTTGTCACTGCCTGCTGTTGAAATTTTTCAAGTCGCTTAAAAAGGCCTTTAACATAGCCTTACGACTGCCATTTTACTGGTAACTGGGACCAACGGCTTAGGGTGCCTTCCGAAGCACGGAAACGCTCAAATAAAATGTCACAAAGTGGTCACATAGATGGTCACCCATCCAAAGACCGGCCTGAAAGCCTGAAAAGTTTACTATAGAATGAAAAATGTGGTAAGACTTTCGTCGACTAATTTGAATGATGTCTTCAAAATTCAACAAAAGCATAATACACTTTAAAACAAAATAAAACAAAGATGTCTCGCAAAGTAACAGAAAAGTTTTGTTTTATCACTTGTTTTATACCAAGCAATTTATTTCTTCGAGAACAATAAAAATAAAGTTTTGTATACAACTGGTAAACTTCGCTACATTTGTCCACGGGCTAGAGGTACCTTCTTCGTAGTAAGGTGTTTGCATATGAATAGACCAGCTGCTTAAAAAACAGCTATTCTTGTTGTAAGTGAAAGTTTTCGTGTTGTGACTTCTTTCTTATGATTTAGAATCTTCTAATTTATAATTTTATAAATGATGCAGCATTGAGTTTATATCCCGCTTCCCATGGATATATATTTCCGAGATTAAAATGGCTAATAAACCGAGGCCGCACGTTTCAAGCGTCAGTATTTTACCATCATTTCATATTGTTTAGCACCTATTTACATTAATACACGATACCCTTTTTCACTCATCCTAGTAGGTAGGAATTAGAATATTACTATTTTATTTATCTATCTGCGTGCTACTTCTCATAGTGAGCAAATATGCAAAAAAAATTTGTATTTTACTAATGTAAACTTAATATTCCCACTGTATAGGTGATTAATTTATGGTTCCTTCGGAAAATGCTGTAACACTTTCCTAACGAAAAGTCATCGCTCCAAGACTTTCTGTTATCAAAGTAAGACACAGATACATTTGGAGGCCGAAGTAATTTTGAGCAATAAATCTCGCAGCGAACGAGTTTGGAAACTCATTAAACGCCTCTCGGAACTGAAATGTCTGGATTTATAAGAAATTAAAATTATTCAAAAATGATTTCCTTAGCGGTATTTTTGTAATAAAAGTTCTTTTGTACAATTTATTAGTCGTTATCATTCATGAGGTAAGTGTTAAGCAGCTATAAAAAGCGGTATTTGCAGAATAACTGCGTTAAAGTGGCAGTGAGCAAGTGAGTTCTGGAGTGGAGACTCAGCAAACTTAACATAGGATGTCCTGTGGCTCGGAAAACAGCCTGAAAAACGTCACTGGTAGGAACTGGTTGCAGAAAGGCGCAGGATCGTGTTTTGTGTCGAGAATTCAGAGAGGCCTACATCCAATGGTGGACTGTCGAAGGCTGATTTGATAAAATATAAAGGCATAAGTAGATTTTCTGAGACATCCACTTTCTTATATAAATAAAAATGTATTGCAAGGATAGTGAAAGCAGAATATTAGGTCAGTTTGTAATGAGCTGAGTTTTAGACCTTATAGTTTGTGCTTGTTCAACATTGAATGTATAAAAAACTAATAATGTAGTCGATACTCAATAAATTCTAAAGTGGTTTCTAAATAAAAGTAATAAAATAACAAAACCAACATTTAAGTTTTGGGTACCTCCAAATAATATAAAATAAAAAATAAAATAAAATTTATTCCCTTTGAAATTTTTTTAAAAAATATTTAGGTTTGTCAAAATTTTTGTGACTCTACCGGGGGTTCGGAAATGCTACAGACTGAGAAGAACACCCCAAGAAACTCAGTCCGGTCCCTCTTATTCATCTTAGTATCTAATACAGTTTTTTAAATGTAGAAAGGAGCAATTCGTGTCACTGCCAGGCAGTCTTGTCTTCTAGAAAGTCTTTAATGCTATAATAAGCTTTCTGGCACAATTTAAGTTTTACTAGTTTTTTAAATTTATCAACTGACAAACCTGTTATGGCTGTCGGCAATGTATTGTACATTCGAATACAATTGCCCGCAAAAGAATTGCTTATTTTATTAAGCCTAAATCTAGGTACAGCCAATTTATTCTTATTTATTAAGTTTAGGTTATGGATATCACTATTTTTAATAAACTTACTGTTTTTTTTATGAGTATATAATAAGTTTTCATATATGTACTGTGAATACACAGTAAGGATGTTGATATCCTTAAACTTTTCTTTTAATGACTCCCGAAACCCCATATCATACATAGCCAGGACAGCCCTTTTCTGCAACACTAAGATACATTCGATGTCGGCAGCGTTACCCCATAATAGTATGCCATAGGTCATGACACTGTGGAAATAGCTAAAGTAGACAAGACGCGCTGTTCTAATGTCTGTCAGTTGTCGGATCTTTTTAACGGCATAAGCTGCAGAGCTCAGTCTGCCCGAGACTTTCCCGATATGAGGCCCCCACTGCAAGTTGGAGTCTAACTTTATGCCCAGAAAGACAGTTTCATCGACCAATTCTACTTGATCATCCCTAATCTTAACACTGGTGTTAACGAGCCTAACATTTGGCAAGGTGAATCTAATACATTTTGTTTTAGTTTCATTTAACAATAAATTATTTGCGTTAAACCTGTGGACTACCCTCGAGAGGGCATTGTTTACTTCGTCAAGATCGCGTTGTCCACGTTCAACTTTAAATATTAAAGATGTGTCATCAGCAAACAAAACCTCCTAACCTATAATTTCCTTTATTGTGTAGATGTACCCAATTTATTTATAGCTTTCAAGGTACTTTTAAACTCGCACACTTTCTCGACGACTTTGTACCTATATCAAATCCAGATACTTCACCATGTAACTTTACATTAGCGCTACATTTCTACTGGGGTTGTTTGCAGTTGACTTTTATCTGTTGCTTCTTTTATTTATATCTATACTAATATATTAAGGAGGAAAGATTTAATAGTTTCTTTGCAAGAATAGGCTTCAAAACTACTGACCGATTTGAAAACTTATTTCACCGTTGAAAGCTATACTATCCCTGGATGACATAGGCTATATTTTATCCCCGTATTCCCACGGGATCAGAAACTACGCGGGTAAATATAAAACAATTAATATTTCATCAGTAGATTTCTGTGTACGCGTTGAAGATGTATAGTCGAGAGTCACTGCCCTAGTTTCATAATGTCCCAGACACACATAAATCCCTGTCATGCTCACAATGGCTACCGGAACATCCTGACACTTAGTGACGTCACTGGTAATGTGTATTTGCCTACAAATGGAGATACTGCGCCGAGATCATCTATCAGTAAACGGCATAGAGCAACACAATCTATTCGTATGACCTTTATCGGCATTAGTAGGCGGCGTACTGAGACTTTCCCTTTTCTCAAAGTTGGCTCCAAAAAGAGTACGCTTATACACACACATAATATATGTGAGAATTACGTGATTTTTTGTGTAAAAAAATATTTTAATTGTTTCGTGTAAGTTCAGTAACAGTAGATTGCTTTTGTTGTGGTGTATATAAATACGATTTCCCCCCGCAACAAATGACATAGATATGTATAGACAGAGCAAACATGCTCCGTCTACTTCCCATGTACTGGTTGCGTTGCTCTATGTGACTTACAGATATGTATAGCGCAAACATGCTATGTTTACTCTTCTTGTACTGGTCGCGATGCTCTATGAGTGAACGGTGAAACGCAAACACTGAGTTATGTGAATTAATCCCTTGCTGTTCACTTGAATGCACTTGTATGAGTAAGTGTCAAATTTGTAGTGTGACTTTTGTTAATTCGAAAGTTTATCGTCTATATTAAAAGTCTGTATTCAATGAATGCTTTGTAAGTAGGTACACAGCTTATTCAGAACTTAGCCTAAATCATTTAAAAGAAGGTTTGTATACTTGACTATCTTTAAGCCAAAGCTCTGTCTTAAAAAAATAATATCGCAAACATGAAAACTGATTAAAATACAATAATTAAATTAGCATAGCATATTAGTCACATAACCAACCCCTAACCGTTACCGGTGGTAAGGTACCCTTAACGCGAGCCATACCACGCTGAATTTGCCAAACTTTGCACTAGGAACTAGGAACGACTTCGATCTTCTTCATTAAAATTTAACTAATAAATTTAAAAACTACAGTCAATTCAGTTTTCACTATAAGCACTAAAATTTTATTTATTATCCAACACACAAAAAATATCTCTGTTTGCAAGAACTGTGTAAATAAAAACACTCATAATTCATGCTCACTTTGTAGACACAAAAATATCATTATTCATTAACGGGTACTTAAGCAATAAATCTTGGACACAAAAGTTAATCATGGCACTAAATATTATTGTCCATTTGTCATTTGTGATATTAAACAGTCTTCCGTACTGCTGTGTTAATTTTTACTACATTTCTTTTATGTCTCATTTGCAAAGTCCTGCTTTATGAGCTTTGCTGAGAAAAACTTCATATAACTGACATGAAATATTGCAGTAAAAACTTGGGTTTTCTTTAAGTAAAATATGTTTGAAAGGATTTTGTTTAAAATTAATCGTTCAGTGTAAAATGAGCCGGGTACATTAGTAACTTTCAATCAACTGAATTATAAGAAATTTTTGCTTAATTTCTTGAGTATCCTATCAAAGTTCAAAGCTGGACGTCAACCTCCTCCAAGTTTTGTTGCTGTGGGAAAATAGTATTCATTTCAAAATTTCTTATAAAAAAAACGACACTCGAATTTAAACACTTAGTAGTAAAACTGCTTAGGCTTCCATACCCATTGAGTAAAGAAAATATATTTCTGTATTTAATAAAAGCTGTGTTTATCACTTCTTTCAAAGATCTTTACTATAAATTTCATTGAAAATAAATGAAAACCACTTAGTACGAAGAGGACGGGAATCTGTGACCCTTGACTAACAAGGTCGACGCTCTGAATGGTACTGAAACAAGTTGCGATTCTTCAATAGATTGGAAACACTTAAAATAATTACAAATTACAAACACATTTTATTATTCTGTTTACAAAAGCAACGTGTTACTAAAAGCACAATACGTGGAAAAATGAATAAAATACAGTTAGAATTTCGTTTCGTTTTACGAACAAACCACGTGTGCTGCTAGTTTCAAAAGTCCGATGCCGCAATCAATCGCGACTGCAAGAACAAACTTTTGGTTTAGATTCGTTTATTTTGTTAGTATTTCAAGACTGCGCTAAAGTTGTATATGCCAGTGTGCAGGTATGCTTTTAACGCTGGTCAAGTTTGCTTATTTAGGAGTCAATTGTAAGGGTGAAACTTGGTCATTTCTCATTTTTAATGTTTACGAGTTTTAAAGTACTACTATCTGTGTTTCAAAAAACGTCAGCAGCGGGGAGTTATATTACACACGTGTTAAATACCTGTCCGCACACGTGTTTCCCTCATCTTACAATCCCGGGTTCTTAAACAAGGAGCGTGAAGAGGCACATCACAGGGCCGCCAACTTGAGGACCACTGTCAGAAGTGGCCCCCAATCGCTAGATGCGCCATGGCTTTCCATCAGGCTGGTGGCGACGTCAATTTGGCGAGCTAAATATAAAAAAAAATCAGATATATTCTAAGAATATCATAGTATCAAAATTTGCTGAAACTTGAAATAACGAAGGCTTTCATTAGGAAAGGCTTTTCTTTCCACCCCTAAGGAAATATAAAGTTGAAGATTTATTTTGAATCTAAATATATATAACTCAGAGGTGACTGACTGACTGACATAGTGATCTATCAACGCACAGCCCAAACCACTGGACGTATCGGGCTGAAATTTGGCATGCAGGTAGATGTTATGACATAGGCATCCGCTAAGAAAAGATTTTGATCAATTCTACCCCCAAGGGGATAAAATACGAAAGCGGGAACGGGAACAAATTTTACGCGGGCGAAGCTGCGGGCATCAGCTAGTTAGTAAATATGTCACATGGGATATCAGGATCAGAAATTTTTATCTATCTACGTATCTACAAGTGAATCGTAGCGCACTGCCACGCGCCTACGAGTCTACGACCTCGTAGCACTACCTATAACGTAATTACCTTTCCGCGTACAAATTACAGCACATTGAACCTAAAAGACTTTATAATGCAAGACTGTAAATTTTATGTTCTCGCAGTGCTATCCGGACCTCACCCGGCTATCCGGCCGTGTCCGGTGCTCGCCCGGTTGAGTGATGCTTTCCGGTCTGCCTAGTTAATTTGTGAAATGAAATTTGTCCGTTCGTTATTGTTAAGGTCTCTTTTATATTTTGTACGTTTTTGTTGGAGTTGAAACGTTGGAGGTCGAATACACGTTTTATTATAATGTGAAAAGTAATGTAAATTCAGTGCGTCTAAAATTAAAGGTTTTGGAAATGTGTGCAAGGACTTAAACAGTCTCCTCTCTCAGTCCGTTTGCTGAGGCTATGGATTTGAGATTGGACTGCGCTCAATATAAACGATCGCGTTCTCAATGACCTTAGGGCAGCTTCAAGGTCATGCAGTTTCTAACCTAAGTGCCGTTGTGGACAAGATACCTGTGTTTTTAAACTTTAGCGTTGCATGATACTAAATAGTTATTATATATAACGGGCAGTAACGCGTTCATGCATATCTTAAAATTGAGGATTGACGTTTCGGCTGGGTTGCTACAGCCATGGTTTCTGGTGAAGATAAGATTTTAGATGTAAAACCTACCTATATAATACATCACTACTATCTAAATACGATAATTTTTCCTCTCCTTTCCTCTCTTCGGGCTGCTGAAAGAAATTTCTATTTCAGAAATAAGCAGTACCATTGTACTCATCTTCTCTTTATTGCTGTAATTTCCTTATTTCATGTTATTTGTGTGCATAAATATTAAATAAATAAATAAATAAAAAAAATAATTTATGAGGTGTGGTTTCATAGTGTCAGTTTACTTGCAAAAACACTTTTCACTCTTTACTCGAACCATTTTCAACACAAATAGGTATGGTTTACCATAAACTGAAAATGAATACTTATTGATAACATCACAAAAATCACCGTATTTTAATTGTAACAGTATTTATGGCCAGACTAAGTATTTATTGCAATCAACACTCGTATCGCAAAATATTTCAAACAAATAAAACTAAAATAGTTAATAGTGAACCGCTGTTCAAATAGCAGCACATTAGGCAGTCCTCGATTTTGAACATTACGCACGAACACAAACAAACAAACAATATAGATCTGGTTCACAATGAAAAGGTAGCGATCACTTCGTGGCCTGTAAGGACCCGTTCACACAGAGTGCTTCCGAGGGTATTGGCTGATGCTCTTATTAACACGCAAACCGTGTGAGTAAGAAAGGGAATGCAAACGAATTCTCTGAACTGTGCAAGAGGGAACCAATACAAATTTAGAACCATTAGAGCAATAAAATCATCAGAGGTAGCGTACTCTTATTGTTTCACATTATGCATGAGTTTGCTGTCAAGCATGCTCAATTAATATGAATACATAGGTACTTACTATTTTTAATTTAGCTCTACTCCAGACGTACTTATCACAGATAAATTCTGTTAAAATACATAAAAAGTACAACGTTATTTTACTATTATCAGTAACTTTGTTTAAAAATATGCCAATCAAATTGAATAAAAACAATGACACATAAAAATAAATATTATTCAAAAAACTGTTTTCAGTGTAATAAAAAATCGGCTCTCCTCTCAGCACCGGTCTGTGTGAATGGACTCTAACCAAATAGCGATTGTATCTATTGTATTTTGGCAATGATTCACCTCATTAATAGCAAATTCTACGTCAAAACATAGCATTGGTGTCTGCGTTGTGTATTCATTAATTTATTATTTTGAACATTTACAATTATTTTGAACATTCAAATAACTTTCCTCAATGAACGCGTAATGATATGGCTGGAATAAATATTTTTGTGATTTGAAAAATGTATGTTTCGGAGTTTGGGTATTTCCTATGTTAGGTAGTGTTTTTAAAATTTATGGGAAAGATTTTATTTTCCGTGTGGGTGCTATGCCCTCGGAAGGATTACCTAGTATTATGAAAAAGATCTCTTCAAAATACTGACCATGAAGAATTATTCATAATATTCAATCAAAAAATTACAAGAAGAAATTATGATCACTTTCCCTCTTACCAAAAGATGTCAACTTTAGAGTCATTATCAATATAGCCTGTCTACCTGTTCTAGGGGCCCTTAATCTATGGAAGTTTATAAGTGACCAGTGACGTCTATTTTAAGGAGCAATTAAAAAAGCATCATTTTAGTCTTCACCTTAAAATACTCCAAAATCTAATAAACGCCTTGCTAGTCAGTAAAATTATTGGTATGAATGAAAAACGCCATAGTTGATCATTCCATTTGTCCGAACGATTTCATAATCACATTTGGTGCGGGCGGGTCGAAAAAAAGCTGTCGGTAGGCAAACGATAGTTTTTTTGAGGGACATTCTTGCGAAATCCTTTCGAGGGTTTACCCAAGGCTCTCGGCCCTAGGCAGTGGTAGGGAACTGTGTGCTTTTAGGCGATAAGAGTCCGGCATAGCATCCATGAAGAATTTTCACTATTAAAACAGGGGTCTATAATTCACCAACATTTTACGGATATTTGCACACAACGCTATCTGATCACAAAGTAAGCTAGAAATAAGCTGACTGTGCTATGGATATCACACTGCGGATATCAATACTTATATACTTTTAAATACATACCTATCATACAAATACAAAGAAACACCCAGAATATCGAGACCAATTTTTGACTCCGGTGGGAATCGAACCCATGATTTCGTGATCCACAGTCGCACGTTTTGACCCCCAGACCAACGAGACTGTCAATAATGGCTCACTAATGGTGTTTCTCAAACAAAATTACTTAACAAAATTCTTAGTATCTAATGAAAAGGTTTTCTAAGGAGGGAAAAACTTCATTTCAATTATTGACGGAACCAGACGGGACAATCTCATACTCAGAAGTGGTCATCAAAATGATTACAATCATAAACTTGGAAGTTTTCGTAAATGTAAATTCTGCTGACGATCGTTCCATTGTTTATGTTATCTGTGGCTCATAAAATGATGGATTATTCGCATTATCCTTATATCGCATATTTATAGCTATCTTCCTATATTTATGATGTATTGGACTTGGACTGAAGAGACTTTATTTGTGGATGTGTAACATCGCCTCAGTTGGCTGTAGGAATTTTAGTTCGGATTATAAAACGATTGTAAGTTGTAAGTAACGAGTGTAAAAAAATAATTATAATAAGGGTAAACTAATTACCCTCATTACAATAATTTCTTTATAAATTTTTTGTTTACTGTCCTTAGATTTTAAAAACTTTTCTCTGTCAATATGGTCATAAAAACAAGTTTCCATTAAGAGTAAGGCCTATTAAAAATTTCACGCCACTTTAGAATTTTATTTTATCCATTTGAAATAAAGCTCACATTTAATAACAAAATTAAATACGTGAATAGAAAAGATTCTCTTTTTTTAATAAAATTAAAATAGAATAAGAAGATCTATAAAACGCATTTCTAAAAAAATAAAGAAAAAAGTAACCTTGTTTCAAAAGAAATTCAAACTAATTATCTTATCTTTCTAATGGCAAAGAATAGAAAGATCCTTTTAATACACTCGCTTGGAAATCTAAAATAAGATTGCTAATGTATTTTTAAGTAAGCTTCCGTAATCCAAATTCTATCAATATACCCAATCAAATGAGCTGAAATTTACTCTTATAAAATTGCGTTCATTTGAACTCAATTGAGTTGAGTGCTAACAGTGGGAAATACCATAGAGCAATGACTTTGATCAGGAGGGGAGGCGCCATACAGAGTCTTTCCCCTCTTTTAATAATACTCGTAACGGTATAAAAAATAATGTTTTTCTCTGTAATAAAAAGTAATAATAAAAAAGTGTGTGCGTGTAACCTTTACGCGCGATTGAAGTAAAACTTCTTTGCCATTGACGGCATCAAATGTTATATTAATATCATTCATTCGAATTTTGAATAGCGAAAACTACGTTTCCGCTATTCAAAATTCAAATAGCGTTACTTCCGTCAGAAAAAAATTGAGTTACTGTCTATTCGCGCCTGAAGAAGTCTTACTTCATTAATAAACAAAGTGTGTGCGTGTAACCTTTACGCGCGATTGAAGTTAAACTTCTTTGTCATTGATGGCATCAAATGTTATATTAATATCATTCATTCGATTTTTTTGAAAAATTCAAATAGCGTTACTTCCGACAGAAAAAAAAATGAGTTACTCCCTAGGTCGCGCCTAAAGAAGTTTTACTTCAATAATAATGAATAGTGTATTGTTTTAATTGTTTTATGTAAGTTCCATAGTAACAGCCGATTACTTTTGTAGTGATGTAACTATAATGAATATGATTCCCACCGCAACATTTGATAGACAGATAATGTCTACAGCAAACATGATATGTTTACTCCCTTTGTACTACTGGTCGCGTTGCTCTATGGGAAACATAAATGTTCGCTATAGGTATATAGCGAAATTTGGAAATAAAACATTAAGTTTGAATAGCTTTAACAAATTTATTGATACTTTTGCTTAGTAGCGCTTGAAGCCACGCTTGATAAGTGTTTGGTAAATGAAAACAGTGAGGGAGTACGCTAAGGCTTTTGTAGTATATTGATTTAAGAATGTTTTTGTGCATAATCAAGTACTGTAGACATTGTGTTCATTAAGCTAAATTGGAGGTTTTTAGACTTGAAGATCGAGTCAGCTCACTTCGTCGAATGTCGAACTAAAGCACATCTGGCGAAATGTGAGCTTATAATGTGGATGGGTTTCTTACTATGGATTCAATCATATAATTATGAGCATTCATGTATGGCTCGGGTGACTTCATTCTTAAAAATAAATAATCAATACTGAATATATATAAAAATGAATCGCAAAATGTGTTGGTAAGCGCATAACTTCAGTACGGGTGGACCGATTTCACTAATTCTTTTTTTGTTGTGTAAGGTATTGTCAGGAGAAGGTTCTTATGGACGAAAAAATATTGTATTCCCACGGGAACGCGAACTACGCGGGTGAAACCGCGTGACGTCCTCTAGTACAAAATAAAATTTTCTAATTTATTGCACTATGAAAAATGTTACCACCAAGTTCGTGTAAAAGACGTGTTTATTAAGCTTAAATAATAATTACACGATGAACTAACACAAACACAAAAACAATTTTCTACGTTTTATATTATTAGGTAACATAATATAAAAATGTCCAGAATATTCAAGAAATTTTATTTTTGGAATAGAGCACGACTTTCCGCAATTCGGCTAATCTACATTAGACGGAAATTGCCACTTTTTTTATGTTAAGTTTTTACGTCTATAAAAGCAAAACGTGCCAAGCAAGCTAATGAAAAATAATTTAGTAAATTACACGAATTCTTAAATTAGCGGGGTATTATAAACACAACTTGTATTTTAAAATGTTTAAAGAGTAAGTTTCTGCAAAACTTCGGATGGTTAGCTAATCTCACTAGCAACTAAAGAAATAAATAAGTTGGTTGAATATTGAAAAAGACTTTCGGCTCAAGAGTCCATTGTTTTCCGAAAAGAAGTGAAAACACAGCTTTCCCTTAGAGAATTCACTAAAAGGGTTCCAAAGATCTTTTACTTACTCTTTACTTTGTACAAGTTGTTTTGTTATATCCGAAAGTGCGATTTGATTATTTTTTTTACTTGCTTCGATAAAATATTCAGTAATAATAATTTATTTCCCGTTTAGGATACTAATGCACTTAAGTAAATGACTACAAGATTTCAGTATTAAAATTGTTATCTTTATTAATTTTTGGTAATGGAGATTCGACATACTAATTTGTTTTCATGAATCAAGAAAAATGTTGCTGCTGTGAATATTTTGAAACCTTATAAATTTTTACAACAGGTAGGTACATTTTTGAAGTGAAACTTCTTTATTGGCGTTGGAAAAAAAATTGCGTCACGTCACGTCACGATTTTTGGTTACGCGCCATCTTTGTTCTGTTCCCCATCACGGTGGATTCGAATTAAGAGTACTTTATCCAGGGATAGCATGTCATTTAAGGGTTTTTGGACTTTTGGGCTTTTGGACTTTTGGATGGGACATTGGTACTTTGGGTCTTTGGGACTTTGGAACTTTGAGACTTTGGGACTTTTGAACTTTTGAACTTTTGGACTTTTGGACTTTTGGACTTTTGGACTTTTGGACTTTTGGATGGGACCTTGGTACTTTGGGTCTTTGGGACTTTGGAACTTTGGGACTTTGGGACTTTGGGACTTTTGGACTTTTGGACTTTTGGACTTTTGGACTTTTGGACTTTTGGATGGGACCTTGGTACTTTGGGTCTTTGGGACTTTTGGACTTTTGGAGTTTTGGACTTTTAGACTTTGGGACTTTGGGACTTTGGGACTTTGGGACTTTGGGACTTTGGGACTTTGGGACTTTGGGACTTTGGGACTTTGGGACTTTGGGACTTTTGTACTTTTGGCCTTTGGGACTTTTGGACTTTTAGATGGGACCTTGGTACTTTGGGTCTTTGGGACTTTGGAACTTTGGGACTTTGGGACTTTGGGACTTTGGGACTTTGGGACTTTGGGACTTTGGGACTTTGGGACTTTGGGACTTTGGGACTTTGGGACTTTGGGACTTTGGTACTTTGGGACTTTTGGACTTTTGGACTTTTGGACTTTTGGCCTTTGGGACTTTGGGACTTTTGGACTTTTGGATGGGATCTTGGTACTTTGGGTCTTTGGGACTTTGGAACTTTGGGACTTTGGGACTTTGGGACTTTGGGACTTTTGGACTTTTGGGCTTTTGGACTTTTGGATGGGACCTTGGTACTTTGGGTCTTTGGGACTTTTGGACTTTTGGACTTTCGGAGTTTTGGACTTTTAGACTTTGGGACTTTGGGACTTTGGAACTTTGGGACTTTGGGACTTTGGGACTTTGGGACTTTGGGACTTTGGGACTTTGGGACTTTGGGACTTTGGGACTTTGGGACTTTGGGACTTTGGGACTTTTGGACTTTTGGCCTTTGGGACTTTTGGACTTTTAGATGGGACCTTGGTACTTTGGGTCTTTGGGACTTTGTAACTTTGGGACTTTGGGACTTTGGGACTTTGGGACTTTGGGAGTTTGGGAGTTTGGGAGTTTGGGAGTTTGGGAGTTTGGGAGTTTGGGAGTTTGGGACTTTGGGACTTTGGGACTTTGGGACTTTTGGACTTTTGGCCTTTGGGACTTTGGGACTTTGGGACTTTGGGACTTTGGGACTTTGGGACTTTGGGACTTTGGGACTTTGGAACTTTGGGACTTTGGGACTTTGGGACTTTGGGACTTTGGGACTTTGGGACTTTGGGACTTTGGGACTTTGGGACTTTGGGACTTTGGGACTTTGGGACTTTGGGACTTTGGGACTTTGGGACTTTGGGACTTTGGGACTTTGGGACTTTGGGACTTTGGGACTTTGGGACTTTGGGACTTTGGGACTTTGGGACTTTGGGACTTTGGGACTTTGGGACTTTGGGACTTTGGGACTTTGGGACTTTGGGACTTTGGGACTTTGGGACTTTGGGACTTTGGGACTTTGGGACTTTGGGACTTTGGGACTTTGGGACTTTGGGACTTTGGGACTTTGGGACTTTGGGACTTTGGGACTTTGGGACTTTGGGACTTTGGGACTTTGGGACTTTGGGACTTTGGGACTTTGGGACTTTGGGACTTTGGGACTTTGGGACCTTGAGACCTTGGGACTTTGGGACTTTGGGACTTTTGGACTTTTGGACTTTTGGACTTTTGGCCTTTTGGACTTTGGACTTTGGACTTTTGGACTTTTGGACTTTTGAACTTTTGGACTTTTGGACTTTAGTACTTTTGTACTTTTTGACTTAATTTAAGGTGAGGTGAAAATTAAGTTTATGAAGAAGTTTCACTTCTTACGTGTGTACACTAAGTACACGCAATTTTTTTGTTCATGTTTTTGGCTTCAGAAAGTATATTCACCAAAGACTTACTACACAATGTTTCAAGTCGTTTGAACAAAATAAATTATAAAATCGACCTTATTTCGACGAAAATAAATAGTTTGTGAAGAAGTTGCATTAAATTTTCATGTCGTATCTGAAAATTGTTTGTTTTTATCAGTAATTAGCTGACGTCACGCGGTTCTATCCGCGTAGCTCCCGATCCCATGGGAATATGGGAATAAATTATAGCCTTAGTCATCTGGGTATATTGTAGCTTCTCAAGCAGTGACAGAATATTTCAAAACAGTTCAGTAATTTCGAAACTTGTTCGATGCAAACAAACAAACAATTAAATTAATCTTTCCTCTTTATCTATACTAATATTATAAAGAGATAATATTTGTGAGTTTGTGACGTTGTAAGAGGTACCTAATCTCTGGATCTACTGAACCGATTTTCACAATTATTTCATTAATAGAAAGCCTCGTTATTGTGGAGTGTCATAGGTTATATATAAAATCATGACGCTACAATGTATAGAAGCTGAGCAGCAATGAAAAATGTAACACAAACGAAATTGTGAGTGTCAGCTACTAATATTAGAATAGATGTTTAACACAGTCCAATTACCAACGACTTATATCATATAACATTATATATCTCAGAGAGAATACAACGTACCTACTAGTAAGCTTTCCCTTACTTCATAATTTTACAGTACTCCGAAGTGGCTTAAAATATTAGTATTTATGGCGCGTCTTTAAACTCAATGCATAATTAATTAAGAATCTCTTGGTGCTAGCTTGTTCATAATAATTTGCCTTTTCGCGAAGGAGTTACAATATTTTGTTTAGTAATTTGACGCGAGGGAATCACATTATGAGTTCTAGTTTAAAATAATTGTTGGTAGATTTGCATTCTTAATTTATTTGATTATGGAAGCTCTTCTTTAGTTGCAATTTTATATTTACAAACACAAATTTTACTCAAAGGAATAGGCAGAGACATAGCAAATGTCCACTTTTTAGTGTAGTTAGTAGTGGCAACGGAAGAGAACTCTAACACCCGATTATTGATACTGTTGATTGATGGCACTTGATGGAACTTGCTACACATATTGAAAAACTTCTCTTGTACTGTTCCACAATATTTATTATTGTAATACCTAACCGGTTTCGCCTTTCGGCATTCTCAAAGGCTATTAAGCCCCCGGTCATGGAGGCCGCATGACCGGGGGCTTGAGGACGTGGAGAGGGCTGCTCACCGTCCTTACAGAAGCAGGCCCATGACGACAGCGTGACGTGAGGAGTTCACGCACCCCTTTGAAGCGGGATCACACCCGAAACCTTTCTGAGGGCTTACCCGGGGCTCCCAACCTAGGCTGTTGGGCGTTATGTGAGGTTTTTTTGTCGGTAGGAGTCCGGCATAGCATCCATGATGGATTTTCCCTCACGTTAAAAAAGAAAAAAAAAGCCAAAATTAAACTAATATTAGCTTATGCTAAGGGATCTAGACGATCTGTGTGATCTTTCCATCAAGACATACTTACATGTTTCTAAATACAGATATTAAGTATATAGAAAACACCCAAAAACACATTAAATTTGTGGATCACACAAACATTTGGAGCAACCCGGGAATTGAACCCAGGACCTCAGCGCGGAAGGCGGCTACAATACCGAAAATACATAAACTATTTCTCAAACAAAAAATCACACAACAAAATTCTTAGTACGTAATGAAAAAGCTCTTTCAGCAGGTAGCGAATTCATTTCAATTGACGGAACTGACGGGACAATCTCATACTCAGAAGTGGTCATCAAAATGATTACAATCGTAAACTTGGAAGTGTTCGTAAATGTAAATTCTGCTGACGATCGTTCCATTGTTTATGTTATCTGTGGCTCATAAAAAGATGGATTATTATTCGCATTAACCTTATATCGCATATTTATAGCTTTCTTCTCATATTTATGATGTATTCTTGAACTGAAAAGACTTTATTTGTGGATGTGTAACACCTGTCATGGTTGTTGGAATTTAGTTCGTATTATAAAACGGTTTATAGATTTCACATGAATAAGTTATGGACCATGTGATAAATCGGACGCTATGCATAATACTCAATACGGAGCTATCTCTACTTATATTAAAAATGCGAAAGTAACTCTGTCTCTGTGTCTGTCATACTTTCACAACTAAACCACGAAGCGATTGAGGTTCAATTCGGTATAGAGATAGTTTGAGTCCTTGGGATGGACAAAGGCTCCTTTTAAACCGACTGCGCAAAAAGGATAATGATTTTACTTGTGACTTTTACGAACGAAGCTGCGGGGAACAGCTAGTGCGATAATGAATATTCAATTATTAACCGACATCCAAGCTGGCAGAGCCATGGGGGTGTGACAAAGTTCACCTAAATTTTTAACTCCTCTAATTGGAAATCCGAAAATGTTCTTCCTAACATTTTTCATCCTAACAATCTCTATTCCTAACTACTCTGTCTCTAATATTCATAATTTCGAAGTATTCAACTTCACAATGTCAGTAGCAATAAACATCTATTATACTTCTATTAGTTTTCCTATATTTTTACAACATAACCATATTTTACACTATTATTTAAAGTCATATCTTTTTCGTTTAGTTTTCTTTTTATTTATCATTATCACATAATCAGTATTAAATACATTAATCTTGCGTAACTTTTATTCAGACATTTTTTTCGGGCTTTTACTATTAGATTTTAGTAAATGCTAGGTTTTACCACTGATATCTAGTAAAAGTTGGTTTTGGGAATAAAACAAAGATTAATTCTTATTCAAAACCAATAAATTATCTTTATAAACTTGCTTTGGTAACCACCCCCCGCAATCCGATTTGGATAGGTTAGAAGACTAAGGCGGGAGCAGAGCTCCCGCATTAGCCTTCGTGGTTTTTTTTTTTTATAACCACTTAAACAAAACCACGCCAAATACGAATTATTACGCTGATCGTTCTGAATAACATAGACACAAACATAAATCAAATTAAAGGTACGTGTTCAAAAGTTAGACAATCGCCTACACCTACTTATAACATGCCTTTTATAACATTTGCCGTGGCTTTAATGTAAAGTGGCTTGTACCGTGGCTTTAAAGTATGTTCATTATTAAAACTATAAATATCATCTTTTACCCACATATAAATTTATTACACTTGGTAAATGTTAATTTCCGAGTATGAGTGACAATATTTTGGTAATTATGTTAAGGGATAAAAGTGTTACGATAAAAAACAGTAGGAGTTTTAATATATTTGTATATATAATGTTATAAATTAAAATTTTCGGAAACATTTGTGTTATGAACATCGCTGGTAGCACTACTAATAGTATGAATGAAAACTTTGAGATGAAAATTTTTAGAATAAGTGATCATTCGGATTAGAAATCATTGGGAAGAACAGTTTCGGGTAATAAACTTTTGGTGAGCCAATATGAACCCGAGCCATGGGCATTGGTTAGTCTGCAATAATATTATAATTAGGAAAGATTTTGATTGTTTGTTTGTTTGCATCGAATAGGCTCCGAAACTACAGACCGATTTGAAAATCTATTTTACTGTAGGGAAGCTACACTGTCCCCGGGTAACATGGGCTATATTTTATTCCCGTATTACCACAGAAACGGAAACTACGGGAATAAAACCGCTTGACGTCCGCCAGTATTGAACAATAGTGGGTCCTTCAAAGCCTTTGCTTTGAAAATAACATCATTGAAAATGCAAAAGGGAATTCGCTGTATGGAAATGCAAAAAAACTCGTATAGATTCACAATCAACATCGGACGTGATCTTATTATCCAAACTATTTCTAGTTACTGGCACAGATAGTATCGCGTACCTATCTAAAGTTGAGATCGTTTCGTTTCACATTTTTTTTTATCTTACTAATATTATAAATGTGAAAGTTTGTGAGTGTAGAGCTATCGATGTCTGTTACACTCTTACGCTCGAAGAGCTTAACAGATCTGTATGAAATTTTAGGACAGGGATAGATCATAGTCTGGTAAAACACTTGGGCATGCTTTTTATCCCAGGAATAAGTTCCCATGGTAAGCAGGCATGAGAACACAATTCCACTTCGAGGAATAGTCGTGTCGGTGGGTATGGTTTTGGTAATATAAAAGATGTTTATCAGTTGTCTAGAAAGCGTATCACAAGCTAAATATTAACTAAATATGAACTAGATAGCGCTGTTTAACCACCCATGAGCGGAGAGAGCCGTCCGTCGGTCACAAATTCTACTGAAAACGTTAGCTTGGGCCCCGAAAGTCTTGATGGAGCCTAAAAATGTTTAATCAACGACGGCTACAAGAAAGCCAAATTAAAAAAAAACAAATTTAAAGAGCTCATAAAATGTATACTACATACATACATAATATATGGTCACGCCTTTATCCCCGAAGAGGTAGGCAGAGGCATATTATATGCCCACATTACACCTTGTTAGAATTTGTCCCACGTAATAGGTGGTGAGCCATATTGCCGTGTTGAAATGGACAGGCGTAGGTTGTCACTGCCTGCTGTTGAAATTTTTCAAGTCTCTTAAAAAGGCCTTTAACATGGCCTAACGACTGCCATTTTACTGGCAACTGGGACCAACGGCTTAGCGTGCCTTCCAAAGCACGGAAACGCTCAAATAAAATGTCACAAAGTGGTCACATGGCCATCCATGTGACCACTTTGTGACATTTTCACCCATCCAAAGACCGGCCTGAAAGCCTGAAAAAAATACTATAGAATAAAGAATGTGGTAAGACTTTCGTCGACTAATTTAAATGATATTTTCAAAATTTAACAAAAGCATAATACACTTTAAAACAAAATAAAACAAAGATGTCTCGCAAAGTAACAGAAAAGTTTTGTTTTATCACTTGTTTTATACCAAGCAATTTATATCTTCGAGAACAATAAAAATAAAGTTTTGTATACAACTGGCAAACTTCGCTACATTTGTCCACGGGCTAGAGGTACCTTCTTCGTAGTAAGGTGTTTGCATATGAATAGACCAGCTGCTTAAAAAACAGCTATTCTTGTTGTAAGTGAAAGTTTTCGTGTTGTGACTTCTGTCTTATGATTTAGAATCTTCTAATTTATAATTTTATAAATGATGCAGCATTGAGTTTATATCCCGCTTCCCATTGATATATATTTCCGAGATTAAAATGGCTAATAAACAGAGGCCGCGCGTTTCAATCGTCAGTATTTTACCATCATTTCATATTGTTTAGCACCTATTTACATTAATACACGCTACTCTTTTTCACTCACCCAATTAGGTAGGAATTAGTTACTGAATGATATTATTTTATTTATCTATCATCCTGCTACTTCTCATTGTGAGCAAATATTTGCAAAAAAAAATTATATTTTACTAATGTAAACTTAATATTCCTACTGCATCGGCGATTAATTTATGGCTCCTTCGAAAAATGCTGTAACAGTTTCCGAACGAAAAGTCATCGCTTCAAGACTTTCTGTTATCAAAGTAAGACACAGATACATTTGGAGGCCGAAGTAATTTTGAGCAATAAATCTCGCAGCGAACGAGTTTGGAAACTCATTACACGCCTCTCGGAACTGAAATGTCTGGATTTATAAGAAATTAAAATTGTTCCAAAAATGATTTCCTTAGCGGTATTTTTGTAATAAAAGTTCTTTTGTACAATTTATTAGTCGTTATCATTCATGAGGTAAGTGTTATGCAGCAATAAAAAGCGGTATTTGCAGAATAAGTGCGTTAAAGTGACAGTGAGCAAGTGAGTTCTGGAGTGGAGACTCGGCAAACTTAAGATAGGATGTCCTGTGGGTCGGAAAACTGCCTGAGAAACATCGTTGGTAGGAACTGGTTGCAGAAAGGTGCACGATTGTGTTTAGTGTCGAGAATTCAGAGAGGCCTTCATCCAATGGTGGACTGCCGAAGGCTGATTCAAAATATAAAGGCATAAGTAGATTTTCAGAGACATCCACTTTCTTATATAAATAAAAATGTATTGCAAGGATAGTGAAAGCTGAATATTAGGTCAGCTTGTGCTCTTCTTGTCGTTCTTGCTTGTGTAGTGAATAAGCACAAACTACAAGGTCGATCAGCTATCGACCTTGTAGTTTGTGCTTATTCAACATTGAATGTATAAAAAACTAATAATGTAGTCAATACTCAATAAATTCTAAAGTGCTAAATAAAAGTAATAAAATAACTAAACAAATATTAAAAGTTTTGGGAACCTCCTAACCTATATTTTCTTTTATAGTGTAAAAGTGGTTTATTGATAGCTTTCAAGGTACTTTTTAACTCGCACATTTTCAATCGAAAAATCGGGCCGTATGCTTGTCTGCCACCTTAGTGGTATAAAAAAAAAAAAACCTATCAAAATATCAGATATTATTTAAAAATTGGTGGGTTTTTTGTTACTTAAAATCTCTTCTTTCTTATGATGTAAAAATACATATACATCACAATAGTAAATTTTCTCAGAAAATGCAAAAGAACTCCAATCATATTTTTCTATTTTAATCTTTCATGTACAATTTTGAACTATTTATTAATATTTACTTTTAAATAATTCGAAAAACGTAAGATTTTATGGTACGTTGATAAATAAAATAAAAAAAATCGACAATTTTTTGTGTAAATATTAATAAAAGCTCAAAATTGTACATGTATAATTAAATAAGAAAAATATGATTGGAGTTCTTTTGCATTTTCTGAGAAAATTTACCATAATGATGTATATAATTATATTTTTACATCATCAGAAAGAAGAGATTTTAAGTAACAAAAAACCCACCAATTTTTAGAAAATATCTGATATTTTGACAGGTGATTTTTCGATTGCAAAATTTCAATGCTTTTGCGATAATAAGTCAATAAAAGGAGAAAAAATAAACATTTTGGTTCAAAAAAATTACAGTGCATTAGGAACATAAAAAGAAAGGTTTCTGCCAAATTTCATGACAAAACGAACATTTTTGTAAAAAAAAAACTCAAATCTGGGTTTTTTGAATTTTTGATATACTTTTTGGGGCTATGTCACAAAAGTTTAAATCCAAAAGTTGTAGATTTTTTTATTTCCTACAACTTTGCCATTAAACATTTTTCCATAGGACTTGTAGTTTTGTCGGAAATCGAGACAACCCCTTTCCGCCCCTTAAAACCCCCATTTTTTTCACTTCCCGACCTCAAATCGCCCGTAAATTATTTTTCCTGTTATTTTGTAACATTTTCTTCCTTTTGCAATAGGTTTCATTCTACTACTATTTTTTTTACATTTTTTATAATTTTCAGAGCTATCTGCACTGGTCTATATATTTATACTAATATATTAAGGAGGAAAGATTTAATAGTATGTTTGCAAGAATAGGCTTCAAAACCACTGACTGATTTAAAAACTTATTTCACCGTTGAAAGCTATACTGTCCCTGGATGACCTATGATCCCCGTATTCCCACGGGATCAGAAACTACGCAGGTAAATATGAAACAATTGATATTTCATCAGTAGATTTCAGTGTACGCATTGTAGATGTACAGTCGAGAGTCACCGCCCTAGTTTCATAATGTCCCAGACACACATAAATCCCTGTCATGCTCACAATGGCTACCGGAACATCCTGACTCTTAGTGACGTCACTGGTAATGTGTATTTGCCTACAAATGGAGATACTGCGCCGAGATCATCTATCAGTAAGCAGCATAGAGCAACACAATCTATTCGTATGACCTTTATCGGCATCAGTAGGCGGCATACTGAGACTTTCCCTTCTGTCAAAGTGGGCTCAAAAAAGAGTACGCTTATACACACGCATAATATACGTGAGAATTACGAATTTTTTTGTGTATTAAATATTTTAATTGTTTTGTGTAAGTTCAGTAACAGTAGATTGCTTTTGTTGTGGTGTATATAAATACGATTTCCACCCGCAAAGAATGACATAGATATCTATAGACAGAGCAAACATGCTCCGTCTACTTCCCATGTACTGGTTGCGTTGCTCTATGTGACTTACAGATACGTATAGCGTAAACATGCTATGTTTACTCTTCTTGTACTGGTCGCGATGCTCTATGAGTGAACGGTGAAACGCAAACACTGAGTTATGTGAATTAATCGCTTGCTGTTCACTTGAATGCACTTGTATGAGTAACTGTCAAATTTGTAGTGTGACTATTGCAAATTCAACAGTTTATCGTCTATGTAAAAAGTCTGTATGAATGCTATGTAGGTAGGTACACAGCTTATTCAGAACTTAGCTTAAATAATTTAAAAGAAGGTCTGTATACTTGACTATCTTTAAGCCAAAGCTCTGTCTTGAAAAAATAATATCGCAAACATGAAAACTGATTAAAATACAATAATTAAATTAGCATAGCATATTAGTCACATAACCAACCCCTAACCGTTACCGGTGGTAAGTTGCCCTTAACGCGAGCCATACCA
Source organism: Miltochrista miniata (assembly GCA_933228765.1). Taxonomy (NCBI): domain Eukaryota; kingdom Metazoa; phylum Arthropoda; class Insecta; order Lepidoptera; family Erebidae; genus Miltochrista; species Miltochrista miniata. The sequence goes on along the minus strand of OW121773.1, from coordinate 8,597,224 downwards.
CTCTGAATTTGCCAAACTCTGCACTAGGAACGACTTCGATCTTCCTCATAAAAATTTAACTAATAAATTTAAAAACTACAGTCAATTCAGTTTTCACTATAAGCACTAAAATTTTATTTATTATCCAACACACAAAAATTATCTCTGTTTGCAACAACTATGTAAATAAAAACACTCGTATATCACGAACACGTTCTAGAAACAAAAATCTACATCTACACAAATCGTATTATTCATTAACGGGTACTTAAGCAATAAATCTCAGACACAAAAGTTAATCATGGCACTGAATATTATTGTCCATTTGTCATTTGTAATATTAAACAGAGTCTTCCGTACTGCTGTCTTAATTTTTACTTCAATTCTTTTGTGTCTCATTTGCAACGTCCTGCTTTATGAGCTTTGCTGGGAAAAAACTTCATATAACTGACATGAAATATTGCAGTAAAAACTTGGGTTTTCTTTAAGTAAAATATGTTTGAAAGGATTTTGTTTTAAATTAATTGTTCAGTGTAATGTGAGCCGGGTTCATTAGTAACTTTCAATCTACTGAAGTATAGGAATTTTTTGCCTAATTTCTTGAGTATCCTATCAAAGTTCAAGGCTGAACGTCAACCTCATCCAAGTTTTTTTGCTGTAGGAAGGTAGGTATTCATTTCAAAATTGTATAATATACATTGTTTGGAAAAAAGAAACGGCAATAGTATTTAAACCATTAGAAATAAAATTGTTCATGATATCCAGCTTTCAAAGATTGAACAAGAAACCGTGAGACGGTCTCACCCAACTGCCCCTCTAACGTTTATTGTTAAAGTGAAAGTTCAATCCGATTGACGTTGTCTTTTTTTTTTACACCACTAAGGTGGCAGACAAGCATACGGCCCACCAGAAGGACCGGTGGTCACCGCAGCCTATGAATGCTTGCAACACCAGAGGCGCCACACCCGCGCTGCCGACCCTGTAAAAACCTTCCAAGACCCCTTTTGAAGAACTCCATACTGTAGGCGATCGGGAAAACCGAGGCAGGGAGATCATTCCACAACCTAAGCGTGCGCGGCAGAAAACCCCTATCGGATCTAACCGTGCTGGAACGCTCCGGACGCAGAGTGTGAGGATGAACTCCCTGTCTGTGGCGAGCAGTGCGGTGATAGAAGGTAGCCGTGGGCATCATATCAAACAATTCCTCAGAGCACACACCATTGTACAGTCGGTAGAACACGCATAAGGAGGCAAAGTCTCTCCTGTCGCGAAGAGGTTCCACACCACCTGTAAGTATAGGATCGCTGACAACTCTTACAGCACGTCTTTGCACCGAGTCAAATGGACGAAGCTGATATTCAGGTGCCCCCGCCCAGAGGTGACAGCAGTACTCCATGTGCGGCCGCACTTGCGACTTATACAGAAGCAGTGTTTGTGCAGCAGTGAAGTACCGCCGCGCCCTGTTGAGCACACCTAGCTTCTTGGACGCCAGCTTAGCCTTGTCCTCCAAATGACTACGAAACTGAACGTCACTGGAGATGTCAACGCCAAGGATCCCTATACTTTTGGAGATGGAAAGAGATGTGCCCTGAAATTGCGGCGCTACAGTAATTGGGGTTTGCTTAGCGGTGAAAAAACACGTTTGTGTCTTGGAAGGGTTGAACTGGACAAGATTTAGTCCACCCCAATCGGACACTCTAGTAAGAGTAGCCTCGATTTCAGACACAAGCTGTTCACGATTTTCCTTCACTGTGTCCCGAGAGATACCGGGGCGGCCCGTGTAACAAGTGTCCCCCGTACTGTCGTCCGCATAACAATGAATGCCGTCAATAGACAACATGTCATTGATATGCAGCAGAAACAGAGTAGGGGACAACACTGAGCCTTGCGGTACTCCAGCGTTTATGGCCATGCAGTCTGAACAGCTGCCGTCAACGACGGCCCTGATGCTTCTACCGGCCAGGAAGCTGGACACCCATCCGCATAATCTCTCGGGCAGTCCATATGAGGGCAATTTCGTAAGAAGACCACAGTGCCAGACCCGGTCAAAGGCCTTAGAGATGTCGAGGCTCACTGCTAGAGCCTCGCCCTTACTCTCGATAGCCGTCGCCCATCGGTGTGTGAGGCACACCAGAAGATCGCCCGTCGAGCGACCGTGACGGAAACCGTACTGCCGGTCACTGAGCAGGTCGTGTTCCACGCACCATCACCAGATAAAAGGGAGGTGACGGCTATAGGCCTGTAGTTGGCCGGGTCGGTCCTGTCACCCTTCTTGGGCACAGGATGCACATACGCGATCTTCCACGACGCCGGGACTTGTTGCTTGGAATATGAAAGCGTGAAAAGACGTGTAAGTACCGGACACAACTCTGGACCACACTGCTTAAGTACCACCGCGGGTATACCATCCGGCCCACTCGACGTATGAACGTCCAGGGATCGAAGCTCACGTCGGACATTCCGCTGCGTAAATTTTACTTCCGGCATGGAAGTTCCACACCACGGAATATCCGGCGGCAAAGCACCCCCGTCGCTCATGGTCGAGTTAGAGGTAAAGAGAAAACCCAAAAGGTCGGCTTTCTCCTTGGCACTCTAGGCCAAACAACCGTCGGGTCTAAGTAAAGGTGGTAAACCTGACCGACAGAAATTTCCCTCGGCAGCTTTGGCAAGCGACCAGAATTTGCGACTCCCTGAAGGGTAGCCTGCTAGCCGTTCACCAATTCTGCCGACGAAATCGAACTTAACCCTGACAATTGCTCTTTTGCTGGCCCTCGAGGCGGCATTTAATTTGCGTTTTACCTCAGAGATGTTTGAATCTGAACTTGCACGAGCCGTGGTCCAAGCCCTGTAAGCAGATTCTTTCAACATCAAAGTTTCTCTGCAGAGCCAATTGAACCACGGTCGCTTTTTTGCTCCTACAGGGATCCAACGGCAGGAAGTAGCATTCCATGCCCTCCAAGATCCCCGCAGCGACTGCTGCAGCGCAAGAATCCAGATCCTCTGAGGCAAAACAAAGCCGCCTCCATGGGTACGACGCGAAAAACTCTCGCAGTCCATCCCAGTCTGCTGACTTATAGTGCCATACATGTCGCCACTCCTTGGGCCGAGGTGGTTCAGGCCTTGGGAGAGGCACATGCGCCCGAACGACACAGTGGTCCGACGATCCGAGCGGAGCATCCACTGAAACACTGTATCCGTCCGGACGCGTTGTCAGCAGGAGATCCAGCAATGCACTATGCTCGTTCTTCTTGTCTGGTATCCTCGTGTGGGATTTAACCAGTTGAGAGAACTCGTAGGTCAGGGCAAACTCGTTAGAAGCTTTCCCCGCAAAGTCGGTGGTCCGGGAGCCCAACCAGTCAACATGATGTCCGTTGAAATCCCCCAGAATCACTATCTCCCCGGAGGGATACTGCTCAATCACCTTGTCAGTCGATTGTTGCAGGTGGTCAAAAAGGCGAACTGTGTCCGTGTTACCACCGCTGTGAGACCTTTACACGCACGCGTAGATCCGAGTGCGGCCCCCGTGATCCAAGCGTGCCCATAACGTAGAGAGGTCCCTGACTTCGAGGCTTGTAAGACGACGACAGCAGACATCATCCCGGACGTACATACATACCCCGGCTTTCTGCCTGAAGTGGTACTCAAGCTTGTAGCCAGGGTACATTAAGCAAGATGTATCGCCCGGACGTAAGAACCACAGCACCAGGGACTTTACACAGGCTGCTGGTTCAGCCTCCTGTGGCGGAGATTAAGTAATCCCCAGGTTCGGGTCCCGTACAGCCTGCGGGCGGTCAGCGGTCAACCGTTTCACCAGGTCTCCCTGATCGCCGTACCAATATTCCGCGCCCTGATCTGCCAATGGAGACAGATAAGCCTCTGGTCTCACCGTCACCGGCACAATGTCACCCCAATGAGCTCTGGATCCCTGCTAACCGACGGAGAACATAACCCGACCGAAGTCAGGTTACTATTACCGCGGTCTTCTGCAGGGCGGAGGTACTGCTCCAGGCGGGCTGCTCAACGAACGGAGTACCATTAGGCCCTTCTTCCTAATGTGAACCTTTTCATTAATCCCTAAGATATTGGATCTTAGGGATCTGATTGAAGAAGCCACTACTGTACCCTCAGGGTGTAACGTTAACTCAATGAGAAGTAACGCATGACCCCTAAACCCCGAGGGGCAATAATGTCATAATTTGTTTTATTTCAAACTTTGAACAGATGATCCGCGTGACCTAGTGACGTAATTTAATGCAACAGAGTCACAGACTACAGACACAAGTCTCGCCATAAACCCCTCTGCAATGTATTTTATAGAGAGGGGCTAAAATAGATAAAGACCACTTGGTAGGAACGAGACTGGAATCCATAACCTTTGACTAACAAGGGCAATGCTCTGAATTGTTCCGAAATAAGCTGCAATTCTTCAATAGATTGTAAACTCTTAAAACAAACATAAACTACAAAATAGGTTTTATTTTTCTGTTCATACTTCAAAGCAACGTGTTTACTTAAAGCACAAAACGTGGAAAAATTAATGAAATAAAGTTTGAATTTCGTTTCGTTTTACGAACAAACCACGTGTGCTGCTAGTTTCAAAAGTCCGATGCCGCAATCAATCGCTACTGCAAGAACAAACTATTGGTCTCGATGCATTTATTTCGTTAGTATTTCAAGACTGCGCTAAAGTTTCATACTAAAAGGTACTACAAGGTAAAATAAAAGTTGCTCATTTTAAACATACGACTAGTTAATGCCTTTTCTAGTACTATTAACGAGTTTTAAATCTGCATTCAAAATAAGTCAGCTGGGAGTGATATCAGAAACATTCTAATATTACTAATAGTATTGAAATTTGAAGAAACTTGAAATAACGTAGGCTTTCACTAAGAAAGGGATTTTTTAATATTCCGCCCCTTAGGGAAGGAAATAGAAATTTGAAGATTTAGTTTGAAGTACCCATATCACAGGCGAAATCTGGGTCCAGCTAGTATTTACATAAAGCACAAAACGTAGGCGTTAAAACAAAGAATTTTAATTTTAGATCATATTTCTACACAATGTATAATTGTTTTGAAATCAATTGAATTGAAATAAAAAATACGTAGCTAGGTCTACGTGTGAATCGTAGCGCACTGCTACGCGCCTACGTGTCTACGACCACGTAGCACTAGCTACAACGTAATTACCTTTCCGCGTACAAATTACAGCCCATTGAACCTAAAAGACTTTATAATGCAAGACTGTAAATTTTATGTTCTCGCAGTGCTATCCGGACCTCACCGGGCTATCCGGCCGTGTCCGGTGCTCGCCCGGTTGAGTGATGCTTTCCGGTCTGCCTAGTTAATTTGTGAAATGAAATTTGTCCGTTCGTTTTTGTGAAGGTCTCTTTTATAATTTTACGTTTTTTATTAGACTTGGGATGTTGGAGGCAGAATTTTCGTTGTAGTAAGAAGTAATATAAAATTCGGTTTGTGTAAAATAAAATAATTGTTTATCAACTAGTCAAAGCTATGTAATCTAAATTTAGTCAAACATCTCTACCTCCAACACGACATACTGATGTGTATGTATAGATCTGTTCTCAGGAATACTCCCTTCTAAACGAATGTCACTTGGTAGCCTCCTCAATTAGGAGACTGGGTAGGAAGTTTCCTGTATCGGTACCACATAGGAATGCTTTTGTTAAAGTACAAGATATAATGTAGTTCGATAAAGTATGGTCCTAATAGTGTACATTTTACTTTCAAAGCACTTTTCTCTCTTTGCTCGAACCGTTTTTCAACATAAATACCTGAAATCAGAAATGTATATTTTTCAACACAACATTATAAAATCACCCAATTTATTTATTGCAATCCCTCATCTGTGTAGGGCGTCAGCGCGCGGTAGCTCGCATCTGTGTAACCTACTGCGGGGGGGGGGGAGCGCGGCGTCGACTGATGTTCTAAAAATGGCGATTTCTCATAACTTTTCTATGGCAGCCATATAAAATACTTACCTCACTGGAATCGTTATGAAACAAGCTAATGATAAAATGATAGATAAGACCAGTTCTGCCTTGTAATGTATTACTAATTTCTATTAGAAAAAAGAATTTGTAATTTTTCACCAGTTTTCTCTACAAAAATTGTAAAAAAAAAAAATAATGTACAATTCCAATTTTTTTTTTTTTTAGTATTTTAAATACATCGTATTTCACAATGTTCAACAGACACAATACAACTCGTAGTACATTTTTTTTTATTTACAAGCTTTTCAAAATACGACTCATTTCGGCAACCCGACCGCCGACCGCCAAAAAAAGGTTAAGTTCATGCCATGATTCTGAGAAAACTGTGCTTCAAGTGGCTTACATTCTTTTTTTATTCGTAAGTATGGTCCTTAAATTTTTTTTACACAGAGTTTTGTTTGACAAACGTATTTAGTTTATTAGAAATTGAACAATGAACCGAGCACTTAAAAAGAGGCCCAAAAGGGTGGTCGTAACTTTGTTTTTTTTTTTTTGAATTTTTTTTGTGTATTTTTTTTCATAAAAATTTACAATCTTCAGCTACATGACTTTTCCTAATCGATTAACATAAAAAAAAGGTGTGCTGGCATACAAATATATTTCAGAAATGAATTATTTGAAATTTGAAAGTTTTGCAAAAAATGATCGAGAATTTCGACCAAATTTTACACAAAATTATTGAAATAGATTTTACATTCAATGCTTGAAAACAATAAAAGAATACATAAAAATACATAAAATAACGATAGATTGTCATCATTACAGTATTTATTCTTTGTATTTCATCCAAATGTATGGGCTTGGCGCCGCGCCGCCGTGACGCCGACGGCGCGTAAAAATACAATGAATGTTCGTTGAAAATACCAAAATCTTTATGAAATACACTATCTACGAATAAAAACTCTAACCTAGTCATGATTTTGTTAAGTTTTGAAAGTAAAAAACACCAAACACAAATGTAATTACACGCAACACAGTACCGGTCGTCGTCACTTAGCCGCGCGGAATGGTGCGCGATGGAGGGCACTTTTTAAACGAGAATCATGAGGTGCAGCTGTGACAGACAGACATACAATGTACTACATACTTGTCCCGTTTCTGTCTAAGAACACTCCATAAAAATTTGAACAGGATAGAGATAGTACTTTTTGCGCTACAAGACCGCAAACTGTCTGACGGCAAGGTATCGCTAGGAGATACTTACACAGATGCGAGACATAGCAAGGAATAGAGAATCATGAGGTGCAGCTGTGACAGACAGACATACAATGTACTACATACTTGTCCCGTTTCTGTCTAAGAACACTCCATAAAAATTTGAACAGGATAGAGATAGTACTTTTTGCGCTACAAGACCGCAAACTGTCTGACGGCAAGGTATCGCTAGGAGATACTTGCACAGATGCGAGGCATAGCAAGGAATAGAGAATCATGAGGTGCAGCTGTGACAGACAGACATACAATGTACTACATACTTGTCCCGTTTCTGTCTAAGAACACTCCATAAAAATTTGAACAGGATAGAGATAGTACTTTTTGCGCTACAAGACCGCAAACTGTCTGACGGCAAGGTATCGCTAGGAGATACTTACACAGATGCGAGACATAGCAAGGAATAGAGAATCATGAGGTGCAGCTGTGACAGACAGACATACAATGTACTACATACTTGTCCCGTTTCTGTCTAAGAACACTCCATAAAAATTTGAACAGGATAGAGATAGTACTTTTTGCGCTACAAGACCGCAAACTGTCTGACGGCAAGGTATCGCTAGGAGATACTTACACAGATGCGAGGCATAGCAAGGAATAGAGAATCATGAGGTGCAGCTGTGACAGACAGACATACAATGTACTACATACTTGTCCCGTTTCTGTCTAAGAACACTCCATAAAAATTTGAGCAGGATCGGGATAGTACTTTTTGCGCTACAAGACCGCAAACTAACCGGAAACAAAAGTATCGCTAGGCGATACTTACACAGATGCGAGACATTGCAAAAAATATCAAATGCGATATGTCAACAGTAGAAAGGTCACTCGTATCGCAAATATTTCAAACAAACAAAATGAAAATAGTTAATAGTGAACCGTTGTTGAAATAGCAGCACATTAGGCAATCCTCGATTCTGAACATTACGCACGAACACAAACAAACAAACAATATAGATCTGGTGCACAATGAAATGGTAGTGACCATTTAGTGGCCTCTTAGGACCCGTTCACACAGACCGCTTCTGAGGGTATTGACTGATACTCTTCTTAACTCGCAAACCGTGTGAGTAAGTAAAGTAATGTAAACGAATTCTTTCGACTGTGCAAGAGGGAAAGAATACAGATTTGGAACCAATAGAGCAATAAAATCATCAGAGGTAGCGTCCTATTATTGTTTCACATTATGCGTGTGTAGTTTGCTGTCAAGCATGCTCAATTATTATGAATACATAGGTACTTACTATTTTTAATTAACCTCTGCTCCAGACGAATCACTGATATCTTCTGTTTTACATAAAAAATTACAACAATATTTTACTACTCTTAATAACGTTGTTTAAAAATATGCCAATCAAATTAAATAAAAACAATGACACATAATAATAAACAGCATTCAAAAAACTGTTTTAAATGTAATAAAAAATCGGCTCCCCTCGTCGCACTGTTCTGTGTGAACAGACCCTAACCAAATAGCGATTGTATCTATTGTATTTTGGCAATGATTCATCTCATTAATAGCAAATTCTACGTCATAACATAGCTTTGGTGTCTGCACGTTATTGTGTGTTCATTAATTTATTTATTACAATTATTTT